>CM029640.1:26893392-27493392 GCA_017311315.1 Dendrocalamus latiflorus
ACGACACAGTGATAATCAACCTCAATATGCTTTGTTCGAGCATGGAATACTGGATTTGCAGACAGATAGGTCGCTCCTATATTGTCACACCAAAGTTGTGCTGCTGGCGGGCTTGAAATTTTTAACTCTTGTAACAGGGTTTGTATCCAAATCACTGCTGCAGTTGCATTTGTTAGTGACTTGTTTTCTGCTTCGGTACTAGACCTTGACACTGTTGCTTGTTTGCGTGCACTCCAAGAGACCAAATTACAGCCTAAGAAAACTGCAAACCCACTGGTGGAGCGTCGATCATCAACACTTCCTGCCCAATCAGCATCAGAGAATGCACTAACAAGTGTAGAAGAATTTTTCTTAATCTTTAACCCAGTACCAAGTGTATATTTAAGATATCTTAGAATTCGTTTCACAACAGTCCAATGAACAGTGGTTGGTGAGTGAAGGAACGGACACACCTTATTCACAGGAAAGGACATATAAGGCCTGGTGAGAGTTAAGTACTGGAGTCCTCCAACCACACTTCTATATTTAGGCCCTGTTTGGCACAGCTTCATCAACAGCTTCATGAGCTGTTGTGAGCTGTTTTTTGCCAAACACCCTTTTTGCAAACAGCTTCATGGATGAAGCTCCTTAAATCATGCTCTCACAAGGGAATGGGGTGGGGTGAAGCTGAAAATAGTAGCTTTTCACAGCTCTCTCCCTCAGGCTCGCAGTTCTAGGAACCCACTGCCCTTATAGTTGACAGAAATTACAGCACTTTGCCACTGGGTCCCAACGCCTGTTTCCTCTCCTCCCGTTTGCACTTCTCTACCGTTCGCACTTCTCTAATGATTTTAATTTTTTTTATTTTAATTTTTTAATTCATACTCATTCAAATATATTATTTTTAATTCATATGACCATATACAAACATACAACTCCAAATGTTAGAACAAGTCAGGTAAACAGGGGCATCTTGGACAATTGCCCTCTTTCAGCCATGCATGAAGCTGTTGGTGAAGCTGTTTTGTCAAACAGTTTTCCAAAACAGTTTTAGCTTCACCAGTGAAGCTGAAACAAAAAACAACAGCTTCACTAGTGAAGCTGAGCTGTGCCAAACGGGGTTTTAGTAGAATCCTCAGGTCCAAGGGCTTCACCTTCGTAAAATTTTTGCTTTTAGGCCAAAATTTGAAAGTTTTTTACATATGGACCCCTGGAGAAAAGATTTGCAAAAATGGACCCTTACCACGGCGCCAAAGCATATGGCGCCCAGGGTACATAGCACAGCGCCATATGCTTTGGCGCCGCGCGTGGCCACGTAGGAGCCACGGTGGCACAGCACGGCGCCAAAGCACATGGCGCCGTGCTATGCAACAACGGCGCTAACGGCCATGGCGCAGTCCTCTAGGACTTAGCCCGAACTTGCAGTTTCGGTGCAAGTTCACTATCACGGTGCCAAACATTCTGGCGTCATATGTACCTATCACGGCGCCAAAGGGACTGGCGCCAAGATGTTTATATACGGCCAGCGTTTTTGGCACCTCCTATGGCGCCAAAGCTCCTGGCGCCGTAGTCCAATACCTCGGCGCTAGCACCTTTGGCGCCGTGCTAGCTACACCTGCAGAAAAAAAAGCAAACTTTGCTATTTTGTTTGCAAAACATATGCACATACACACATACATATACATTCACACATAAAACATCTGAAAACCTAAATGACAACATCGCATAATTATCAATAAGTCTCAAAATATCACATAACATCACATAACTATCAGTAAGTCTCAAAACATCACATAACACGTCTCAGCGCGCAAAATAGTCAGGCTCACTGCCTCTTGGCCCTTCCCTTTCCCTTGGCCAGAGCATCAGTCCCTGCAGTGTACGTGCTCGGGGGACGGGTCGAACGACGAGGCCGCTGCGAAGCCTGAGTAGATGGTGCATTGGGCATCTGCGACATCTCAATCTCGTCGTGGGTAGATGCCTCCTCGTCCTTGTCATCCTGCTCCTCGTCGTCGTCGTCGTCATCACCCTGACTGAAAGTCAGAATGCGTTATGAGCTCCTCGTGGACTGGCGCCTGCCGGCGTGTGATGACGAGGCTGCAGCGGTTGAGGCACCCGAGCGCTAGGAGGCCGCCGGTATGATCACGCCCGAGCGTGCGCGGCAACCACAACGACCTGCCGCCCGACTGAGCCGACGTCGAAGTCTCTACAAGTATTTCATACATGCTGAGCCGATATGTCACAATTGCATACATGCTGAATGGATCTAACTTAACTAATTATCTTCATACCTTCAGGAATTCCCTCAGGCGGTGGCTCTCGCTGTCCAAGTCGCCAACTGGGTAGCTGAGAGCCTCGTCGATCTCACGCACCGAGGTTTGGAGAGAAGTCCCATAAAGAAATAAGAAAACATAAGTAAGTGCGAGATAAACGTCTTGAACTAAAGTATTGCAAATATCATGCTTTCCGTACCACTCGATCGAGAATCGGAGCGGCCTCGACCACTGTGCCCTCCCTCGCACGCCTGTCGTACGTAGTTTCCTCGTCCTCGGACGAAGCGAGGTCCGCGTAGTCGACATCAGTCCACTGCTGCCTCAGCCTGTAGCGGGTGGCAGTGTGGTACCAGGACAAGTAATCTCGGAAGCTGGCGTTGTTGTGGGGGGTATTGTCCCACTCGCAGTTGTCCTCCATCCTCCTCCACCACTGGACGTAGTCTCGGTGGTGATGAGCGAAGTCCGTCACCTTTTGTTGGCGGACCCTGTCGAGCCTGCACATATAACGATGTTAACAATAGGTGTTAGAGTAAGAACCAATAGAATTATAAATGAAACAAAAATTGTAACTACTGGTGCAAATCAATAGAGGTCGACACCGCCTCGGGGGGTAGAACTGCACGAGGCCAAACTGCCGCGCAACTCTGTGAGGGAGGTGAATCTCCACAGTGTAGAAGCAAATCAGCGGACACCTCATCCTCCAAATATAGTAGTCCTGCGGCACATGGTGCTGAGCGGTAGAGCTGCAACCTGTGGCTCGAGTAAGGCTCCCAGGAGACCTAGTAAGTGAACACATGGGCAAACACACGATTAGCCATGTACAAAAACCAAGAATTGCAGGAAAAATAAATGCATTACCAATTTCTTACCATCGTGGGAGACAAGGTGTCCAACTCGTTACTGTAATCCACGTACGCCCATCGAGTAGTCGCAAACGGGACTGAGACGCTATTCCACAGGTACGCCACAGTGGGGCCGAGGTCATCCACACCCTGTGGACGCCAAGGCTGCACCTGGAACACGTGAGGGCGCTCCACAGGAATGCGTGTCCACATCCACACCTGCAGGAGGAAGACGCAGCCACCGAGCATCGACATGGGCGCCTTGTGTCTACAGGCCTCGCATAGCTGGCGGTAGAGGAACGCGAGGACCGTCGAGCCCCAGCTGAACTGTCCAGCGTCAACCCAGTCCTGGAGGCAGTGGATGTACATCCACGAAGCGGTGTCCCCCATGGCGTCAGGGAAAAGCATGGCCCCGAACATGTGGAGGACCCAAGCGCGGGAGTGGTAGGTCACTGTGGCGCCGTCCGCGCCCTCAGGGCATGCACCAAAGGTACCCCGCAACCATGCAATGTGGACCCCTCGAGACACGGCCTCGCCTATCATTCTCTAGGACAAGAGGCAATGGCGTGCCCAGGAAGGCCTCCACACGTGCCCTCCAGCCCTCAGACACCGCCGGGCCGACCACCGGCTGTCCCCTAATGGGAAGTCCAAGTATCATCGCCACGTCCTGCAGCGTGACGGTCATCTCCCCACAGGGAAGGTGGAACGTGTGAGTCTCTGGCCTCCACATGTTAATAGTACACGGAGAAAAGAATTAGTTACGTACGTAAGAATATAGAAACGAAAACAAACGGACCCAATAGAGATAATGCACCTGTCGACAAGTGCGGTCAAAGCTGCGGGGTTGAAGACCGGCATGCCCCGCCGTAGTTGGTTAGCGACCATGTGAAGGCCAGCACAGCGAAGCAGCAGGGTGTAGCGGTCGTCGTAGACCATCAAGTTGAACCCATCATGGGTTCGAGGATGAAGTATGTAAATCTCTTGAAAATTGCTATAAAAGTTAGCTGCGTGATGAAAACACATGTACATTTCGACAACACACGTGCCTGGCCGTCCTCCGTGAGCCTGCCGCAGTGCTCCCTCTCGTAGAACTCGTCTAGCAGCCGGTACTTCACCATCATGTGCATTCAAAAATACGTTAATGATAAGAATAACAAAATACGTTAATGCTAAGAATAACAAAATATCTAAAAAATTATGCCCGCTAGACCTAACGCCGCTAACCTGATTGGAACGACGCTATAACTATTAACGAAAACCGATATATCATATCGGATAAACTAAATTACTAATATCACTAATCGCTAATTTCTCTCCAACATTCATCACTTTTACCAATATTACCTATTTCTAAACGAGCAAACATACGTATTTCTAAACAAGCAAACAAACCCTAAAAACATACCTATTTCTAAACATTCATCAATCTCACTCAAATCAAACCCTAAAAACATATCTATTCCTAAACATTCATCAATCTCACTCAAATCAAAACATACCTATTTATAAACATTCATCAATCTCACTCAAATCAAACCCTAAAAACATACCTATTTCTAAATATTCATCAATCTAACTCAAATCAAACCCTAAAAATGAATATATATATATAACATTACTACTCTTACATTACGCATATCTATTGCAAATCCAACCTAAAACCGAGCCAAATTGAACTAATTTCTTCTAGGGTTTCAAATCTTGCCCCACGAAATGTACCTCAAATAATCCATATCTATTGATAAAAAATCAAGGGAGGGGAGGGAGTTCACCTTGCTTTCTCGGTTTTAAGCAAAATCGCAGAAAAATCAATGGATTGGAGTAGATTTGGAGGGGAAGAGAGGGGCGGCGGCGGCTGCTCTCTGTTTCGAATGGATGAGTGAGGGGGTGGGGGCCGGGGCCGCGCTCGGCTTAAGTCCCAGAGCACGGCGCCACGGCCGTTAGCGCCGTTGTTGCATAGCACGGCGCCATGTGCTTTGGCGTCGTGCTGTGCCACCGTGGCTCCTATGTGGCCACGCACGGCGCCAAAGCATATGCGCTGTGCTATGTACCCTGAGCGCCATATGCTTTGGCATCGTGGTAAGGGTCTATTTTTACAAATCTTTTCTCCAGGGGTCCATATGTAAAAAACTTTCAAATTTTGGGCTAAGAAGCAAAAAATTTACTTCACCTTCCTGCAAGGAAAGCTTCTCTAATGTACACAATGGTGTGACTGCCAGTTTGCAATGCTCCATATTGACCTTTTTTTAGCAAATCCGAAGTGTATTTATCTTGTGACAATAATATACCATCTTTCATTTTGGATACCTCAATTTCCAAGAAGTAATGCAAGTCACCAAGATCTTTTAATGCAAAATCAGTCGCAAGATATTTGAGTAAACCAGTAACTGCATCTTGTGATGAGCTAGCCACAATAATATTATCAACATATACTAGCAAAAATATTGTAATTGAACCTTTGCTGTAAAAGAACAATGAGGTATCTGCCTTTGAAGCAATAAAGCCAAGTTGCTGCAGTTTCTGGCATAATCTAGCAAACCAGGCTCTAGGAGCCTGTTTAAAACCACAAAGAGCTTTATCCAACTTACATATGTGATGTGGCTTCTGCTGATCCTCATAACCTGGTGGTTGCCTCATATAGACCTCCTCCTCAAGAACACCATGAAGAAACGCGTTCTTTACATCTAGCTGCCGTAGACACCATCCCCTGCTCACTGCAACAGACAAAAACAATTCGTATGGTTGCAGCTTTAACTACGGGACTAAAAGTGTCCTCATGGTCTATTCCATACCTTTGTTTGAATCCCTTTGCGACTAGACGCGCCTTATACCTGTCAAGAGATCCATCGGCTTTCCTTTTGATCTTGAAAACCCATTGCAGTCAATTATATTTCTTCCTTGTTTAACTGGTACAAGATGCAAGTTTTATTCTTGACTAATGCATCAAACTCACAGTCCATAGCCTGCTTCCATTTCTTGTCTGCTAGTGCTTCATCAATTGTTTGTGGTTCACTTGTGGTTGTGAAATATATGTACCTGATCTACCCATCTGTGTAGACTTTTGGTTTGCTGATTCCACTTTGTGACCTCGTGTCCGAAATTCCGAATGCAGGATTGGATTTTGGCACTGCTTATATCATATAAGACTAATCATGAGGCTAACTGTAGCTATCTCCCTTGTCAACTTTGAGAAATTGACATTCAACTCTATTTTATGTAAATGCAGAAAGGATAGTTTCATCACACATCGAGCCTTCTGTGATGCATTGGCTGAACTGAAGACAACTCCAGGGTTAACCACAGCCTTGCCTCAATGGTGGGAAGTCTGCATGGTCAGCAGCAGGACATCTTTTAACACGGAGTGCCTAGCTTGAGCTCTTCACCGACTGATATGATTGCAAACTTGTCCAGTAACGACCATATCTCAGACAGCAATCTAAGATCTTTATCCCCTTATGCTCTCATTACAAGGAACACTGCCTTGTTCTCCAACCATCTAAGATTCAGGCTTTCCACTTGATGGAAGTGCATCGAGCTATCCTTACATGTCCATGAAAAAGCTGCAGAGATGGGATGGTTGCAAAGACCAGACAGGATCCTATTTCACCATTACTTCCAAAAGGCTTCCCAAATAATTTGACTACTACTAGAGAATATATGGACATATCTTCTGGAAGCCAAGGAGATTCCCTATGGAATTCTGCAGCTAATAGTGTTTGCATGAAGACTGCCGAAGATGAGAGCTCTTACATGAGTGGTCGCAATAATATTTTGATCAACTCACCATAGGCTAGTGGCATCATGAGACCAACTACTGTGCCTTTAATTGGACTAAGGAACAAGCCATTTGCCATGAGAGCAGAAAAGGAGAGCCCTAGCATTTTCTCTGAAATTCAGACGCAGCACAACAGACAAGAAAGTATTTCAGGGGTAGGAGATGCAGGGCTAACCCAAGACTTTCTAGGTTGAGGCAATGGGAATTTGGATATGAGTTCTGAGTCCTACAATGCAGATGTGAAAGCATTAAGCTATTCTGATGAGCAGCAGAAACCTCAGGAGCATATCTACTCTTACCATCAGTCATCTCTTGACTCCACTGCATTGGAGAAACCTATCTGAGATTCCTAACTCCTAATGCAGACAGTTTTCTTACTCTAGTAGTTCAGCTTCAGCTAAGCCGCCCCAGGAGCAGCGGTAGCCATTAAGCGGTTATTAATATGTATCATTCGGTAAAACCCTTGTTTTGTTAGCTGAAATAGGGTCAAGAGGCCATTTCTATAGGGAATTCAAAAAGTAGCTCAGTAATCTTATCTGCATCAGAGAGCCGTCCAGGATGACTTTAAGGAAGTACTGTATTTTCATTCAAGAGGAATATTAATAAATATTTTGCAAATTGTTGGAAGGAAAGCAGGACCGGTGGATGTAGATTGTCATTGTAGACCAATCAATTCAGCTGAAGAACAATTGGGATCAACAATGTTAAAAAAATTGCAACTCCAATAGAAAGAAATAAGAAGGAACACAAACACCAGTTTTTTGTTCTCTCTCTTTCAAAGTAACAAACAACAGAACATCCCCTAATCTATGAGGCTTTATGTGTATGAATGTGCCGTTTCCATTGCTCTTATAATTTTCATGTCATCTTTAATCCGGAGGTCATGCCGGCAAATTTTTGGTCCCAGCAGCGAGTTTCAATTTTTTTTCCTTTCTCAATTTTGGTTTTCCACTTTGATGTAATTCACCACAAAGCAGAAATGGAAGTCAATTATGTTCTGGAATCTACGCTTCCAATCGATATTGTTGCTAGAATACATTTTATTATGTGCCTTTGTATTTCCTTATACGTATATGACATATTCTCTTGTAATATCTTATTTGTACTCTCTATATATACTATCCATTGAGCCTTATGAATATACACATAATATTTATAACATGGTATCAGAGTTAGGGCACTACCCTAGCTCCTTCCTCTACCATCACACTGCCGCCGAGGCCACCGTCACTGCTCAGGCCGATGCCGCCTCGGTCGCCCCCGCACGGATCACCCAGGCCGCCATTGAGGTCTTCTGCGTACTGGCTGCCCTTACCTCTGACGCCAACGGCCGCCTCGCCAATCCACAGGTCGCCCCACCGTCGCCCGGGCTGACGCCGCCATCACCGCCTGGGAGTCACTGTCGTCACTGGCCGCCAAGATACCAAGGCCGACGGTCGTGAATACAGTTCGGCTTCCACAAGAAACTAATTGGATAAGTAGTAGAGTATTTGGGTAAAAAATAAAAGTAAAATGTTGATCTAACAGCTGCGCCATCCAATGCCACCTGTTAGACTTTGTTGCCTTGGTCATTGCGTCCAGCCGCCTACCGATGGCTTCCATTCCATTAGCTATGATCCTATTCTCAGGAACAAAACTCCATGGGACAAACTATAGACTATTGTCTTCACTCATGTAGATCACGCTCGATGGTCTCCGCTTCTGGGAATATATCACTAGTTCACACCTTCTTCGCTACCACCGAATTAGCCTCCTTTTAAGTAGCCTACTTCCACACTTCCTATAGAAGATAAGGCCACCAAGAGGAGGCAGAGACTGCAGCTGCTACTGACACTGCTGATAAGGCCTTTCAGTACACCATTGACGCTTTTGAGCGTTGGTGTGCTGATAAGGCCTATGTTCGAGCCATCCTGGTGGTTAGCATCGACGACTCCATCTAACTAGACATTGTTGGTTTGCATTTCACTCGTCAGATTTAGGAGTATTTGCATGAGCGATACCAGCAGAGCAGCGATGCTTAGTTCCTTTCGCTTCAGCGTGAGTTAGAGACATTTTGCTAGGATGACTCCTCCATTGATGACTTCTTCTGAGCCCTAGTCAATCTCTAGTGCTAGCTGGATGAGCTAGCCTCTCCACTTCGCTAGGAGTTTCATAAAGTGTAGAAGGCCGATCATGATTGCCTTCATTTTTATAACTTCATCTGTTATCTTTGCGCATAGTTTGAGCTTGTCATGGCTCAACTGCTAAGCCGCTCACCACGACCGACAATAACCGAGGCCTTATCGATACTTTGGGTTGAGGAGTTTCACTGCAGATTAGCAGCACAATTTGTTCTGACTGTGCTTGCTACCCCTTCTACTTTCATTACATCGATGACTTTTGCTTTGACTACGGTCCCTCCCCAGGTGCCTATTTTCACACCAACTGGAGTTCAATGCAACTATTGCATGAACTTCGAGCATGACTACTAGAGTGATGCGTTGAGAAAAAACAAAACAAAGCACGTAGGGGTAGGCAATCCATATAGGGTAGGGAGGCCCTTCCTCTATAGGAGGACAGACCAGCTTATTAGGTTCTCAGAGAGGTGACTATTTAGTAGCTCTGACAGGCCTTCTTCAATAGCTCTCTCATAGCTTAGTAGGTTCTACCAATCTAGTTCAAACATCTCCTTTAGGTATCTCTTAGGTTCTAGACCCTGGTGCCTCTTTTCACATGACACTAAACTCTACATCTCTTATTTCAATAGAACCACCTGTTTCAGACAGCTGATGGTACTCCTCTATCTGTCAGCTGTCAAGGCACTCTTTTGTCAAACAACTTTTCTGTTCTAGATGTTTCCATATTCCCCAGCTTACTATACAGCTTCTCTCGGTGTTCAGCTCACCGATCTCGGCTGTATGATTGGTTTTGACTCTCACACATGTTTTGTCTAGGATCGATAGACAAAGACGGTACTTAGGACTGATTAGCACTGTAGGGATCATTAGGATCTCTACATCCTCAACCACCTCCACCTTTTGTTCACCTCAGTTGCTCCTATCACCTCTACATCTCTGAAGCTTCTGCACAGTGGTATCACCATTTAGGTCACTTGTGTGGCTCCCGTATTTCTTCACTAGTTTGTCAGGGTGTTCTTGGACGTGTTACTGTTGACACGACCATGTTTTGTCAGGGTTGTAAGCTAGGCAAGCAGTTACAACTTTCTTATCATTCTAGTGAGTCCTTGTCTACTAGTCCTTTTAATTTACTTCATTCATATGTATGAGGGCTTGCGCCTATTATCTCTAAAGGCGGGTATAAATTCTATGTGATTTTCATTGATAATTATTCCCACTTTACATGACTTTTCACTATGTCTAATCGTTGTCGGTTTCTCACGATATATCATAACTTTGTAACAATGGTTCATACTCAATTTGAGTTCTCTATTCGTACTTTTCACTATGATTTTACTGGCGAGTACTATTATGACGCTTTTAGACAATTTCTTTCTAAACATGACACTCCTTACCAGTCTTCTTATCCTGATGCTCATGTTCAGAATGGGGTTGCTGAGTGCAAACATCGTTATCTAATTGAGACTAATCACACTATTCTCCTTGCCTGTCATATTCCACCACAGTTCTAGGTTGAGGCTGTTTCTACGGCTGCATATCTCATTAATTTGCAGCCTTCTACTACTCTTAAGGGTGTTAATCCTATAGAATGTCTCTACTCTAGAGCCCCACTACACTCACCTCTGTGTGTTTTTGATACACCTATTTTGTCCTGCTGTAGCCTATGAGCACACCAAACTGTCGTCTTAGTCAGTTGATCAGGGTCTCACAAAACATTGTCTTCATAAGTCTCGACCTTTCTTGAATTGAGATTCAACTCCTTGTCCTTCTTCCATTGTTGAGACGATCTTATAGTTGTCTCTTTCTGACTCTTCACCCACTTTTCCACTATCATAGCTTTCCCTTAGTCTATCTCCAGTAGTTCTTTCTATACCCCCATCTCTTGTACTGCCTCCTATAGCTCCACCATCTCGATTCTCTAGATTTTACTACTCTATACGTCCTCATCCTTCACCGGCTTGCTCTCCTAGTATCTTGCCGACACTGACGTCAAATCCTTCTAATGATGATACTTGTTACGCCCTTCGTGACCAGACATCCCTTTCCGCCTCTTGATCATCTTAGTTTTGCTTCAATAGCTCATGTTCTCTGCAACTTAACCTAGTTCTTGTTGTGATGCTACTCCTCATTCTGAGTGGTAGCTCACTATGACAAAGGAGCTTGATGCTCTTCAACGTACAGAGACTTGGGATATTGTACCGACACCTATGCATGCTCGTCCTTTCACGTGCAAGTAGGTGTACAAGATTAAAACTCGGTCCGATGGTACTATTGAGCGTTATAAGGCTCATCTTGTGGCTCATAGCTGTCGGAACCCGGAGTAACGACTCCTGGATCCTCGCACTAGTTCAGGATCAGCTAGTGCACACAGTACAACAAAGATAAATACCAAGCACAAATGACTAATTTCATTAAATAAAGGGTACGGCCTTATGGCCAAGTCTTACATCAACGCCCATTGGCAAAGATAAATAAAGGAAATAACTGCGGAAGCAAACTGATAAAAGCGAAGCCCAAGCCTACCCACAGGCAAACGACAGTAAGACGCGGCCTATTCGTCCAGATCTTCACCGTAGTCGACATCTTCCTTCTCTGTGTGGAAAAAGCAAGGTGAGTACAAACTTGTACTCCGCAAGTCACACGGAAAATGCACCATAATGATAAAGGCTTCAATGGAAGGCTTATAGGGTTAGTTTGCATAAAACAGCATTTAAGAAATACAATAAGTAGATTGAAATTGCTGAATTTAATACAGTAAGTAAAAAACAATACTTGTAATCGAAAATAATACCGTCAGTGCCGGCTCCGACCAAACACCAACCTATCCACGGGCATCCCACCCGGACCATCTTTTCCAAAAGAACTCGTATGGATTCCATCCATCCACACGCTTTCACTGCACAACTCTAATGAATTCCATCCATTCACCAGACTCCAATTTCTCACGGATTCCATCCATCCGCAAGGTTTTCATCTCTCGTGGATTCCATCCATCCACAAGGTTTTCAAAAATCATTTTTGAAAAATAAAATATAATCCATGAAAAACTTTTCCTCAGCATGCCCATGACCGTGGGCACGGCTATCCAGGATAGATTATACACTATGCAGAGGTTGTACAGCTTTACCCACAAGACACGATCATCCCATATTGCCACCGGGTTACACACTTCCTTAGGTGTGCGGCGAGGAATCGTGACAAGGCCTTTACAATGCAAAGCCTTCAACCTGGTCGAGCCAACTCTAAGGTTTCACCCCAGTAAGGAATCCACCAGACCGGGACCCCCTCTTGAGCCTAGACGAGACTTCTCATGGCTTAACCATGCTCGCCCAAGTGAGACTTCACATGGCACCAACCACGCTCACTTTCAACCTACGACTTGACTCAGGTTGGGACTTCACAAATTATTCAGCCAGGGCTGTCCCATACCAGCCATGTGGTAGTACGATTAGGGCTTTGCAACAGTAGCTCACAGACCGGTCCTTAATTGACTTAGGCCCAACCACATACCCCCGTGCACGACAATCAACCACTGCGGCTCCAACCAACAGGGCATGCCTACACCCACCACTCTAACCAAATGTCCAAGTCTAAACCAGATTTATATTTGTTTTCAAAATAATTCATAAACCTCCTTGACTCACCAAAGTCAAGAGTACATATCATTTTATGTAAAAAGGGTCATCATTTTATGTGAAAGATATCCCAAAACAAAATTATATGACTATGCAGGGCTAAGCATTTGATTAAACTTTCTAGCCAACACTAATGTATTAACTAGAGTTTGATTCTAGGGTGACAAGGTATTGAGGAATTCAAATTCAATGGAGGGATTAACAAGTAGGCAATAACTAAATTTAAAACTGAATTGAAATACGTTGAATAAAAATATGCATGCAGAATAATTTAAAACAACATAATTTTATTTTGAAATTCTGAGATCAACATGATCAAGGAGTGTGACTTGCCTTGCTCTTTGAATTGGTGAGATCCGTCATCGAGGAAATCTTCAGAATCGTCGTAATCTACACGTGAAAATAACCCTCCAAACTCAAAATAGATTCAAATTGACTTTAAATATTTGAATTGAGGCTAGGAATCGATAGAGGAGAATTTTTGATGAATTTAGAAATTTGAATGGGCCAAATCGGAGTTAGGACGAAGGAGAACAGGCACCGGGAAGTTTAAAAAGAGAGAAAATGGAAAATCAAGATTTTCTGGAATTATTTTCCTAAAGGAAAATCTGGATTATTGCGTCAGCAGGGAATTTAATTTTGGATGGATTAATTTCTGAAGAAAAAGCCATTTATGGCGTTAGCATTGCGTCAGCCATGAGGGGGGTTGACTGACAGTGGGCCCTTGGTCCACAGATTGGGTCCACGGGCCATTTGGGGAGCTGAGGTGGCACGGCCGCATGCGTAGCGTCGGCGGGGCACGGACAGGGCGAGGTGGCGCTGGCGTGGCGCCATGTCAGCCACAACGCAAGCACGCGTAGCCAACGTGGACAGGCCGGCGAGGGGGGTTGCTCGGGACGGCGTGCTCACCGGCGCTCCGGCGGGCGGCGGCCGGCGGCGAGGGGCGCGGGAGGGAGAGGGAGCTGCGGGGAGTCCGGGGAGGGGCACGAGCCTTATCGGGGATGGCCAGAAATGGCCGGCGGCGAGGACCAAGCGGCGGCGGCGCTCGGGTCTAGGCGGTGGAAACTCTCCGGCGGCGAGGAGGGGCGGCCGAGGAGCGGAGGGGGTCGGGGGCGTCGCGGTGAAGCTGGGGGCAGTGTCGGCGAGACGCGAGGAGGGGCGAAGCGGCGGCAATTGCTCACCGATGTTGGCGACGGCGACGGGGCAAATGTGCACGGCGCGGGAGCGAAGGAGAGCTCGGGAGGAGCGGGCGAGGGTGGAGGGAGGTAGAGCGGGGAGTGCCGAAGCTCAGGCGGGGGTTAAATAGGGGAGGGGAGGGGTTCGCCGGCGGGAATTTCTCGCCAGCAGTTAGCGGGGGCGGTGGCGGTTGCAGGGAGAAGGTGGGAGCGTGCGCGAGAAAGGCGGGGGAGGAGGTGGCGCGTGGGCGGGGGTCCTGCAGGGGAGATGGCGCACGGGAGGGGAGTGGCGGCCGGGAGATGCGGGAGTGGCGCAACGGCCGGCGGCGGCGCGGCCGGAGAAGAAGGGCGTGCGGGGAAGACGGCCTGACAGGCCGGGCCCGTGGCGCAGCGAGAGGGGGAGGGGGGCGACTGACGGGCGGGGCCCGCGGGGCAGAGAGAGGCGCAGGGAGTGGCGCGCCGACAGGTGGGCCGGGGAGGAGAGAGGGGGGCATGCCGACAGGTGGGCCCGCTCGGCAGAGAGAGAGAGCGAGGGAGGCGTGGGCGGCGGTCGGATGGGGAGGGGTGCGACGTGGCGACCATCGGGAGGGGGTAGACGGGGTGGAGGCGACGATCAGATGGTGGCGGCGTGGAGCAGATCTGGCTGTCCATGTGGCGGCCGGAGGAGGGGACGAGGATATCTAGTTTTCTGATTTTTGGGGTTTCAGAAAAGCACAGAAAACTCATTTAGCCTCAGAAAAATACCAAATGACCTCCAAAAATTCCTAGAACTTCCTGGAGACATTTGGAACTTAATAAAAATATTTTCAACTAATTTTGGTATTATATTTTCATACTTTAAAAGACTTTTTAATTTCAAAAATACATTTTAAACTCCTGAAAACTCAGAAAACCCAAATAAACTCCGAACAACTCCAAATATTTAATTTGACATAGAATTTTTATAGAAAATCAAAATTTTATTTAATACTATTTCTAGGTTTTCATTTAAAATATTTTTTAAATCCAGCTTTTTCAAAAACAAAAATTCAGGGCAAATCCAAATTTAAAATTTAGGCACAAAAATACTTATTTTAATTTAAGTTTTGTTTTAATTAATTTTTTATTTACTTATTTATTTGTTTTTATTTTTCTAAAAATCTGGGCTGTTACAATAGCTTTTAGCAAGAGTACGGTCGTGACTATGATGAGACTTTTACCCTTATTGCCCATATGACCACTTTTGCACTCTTGCTACGGTTACTTCTGTTCATCGGTGGTCTATCTCTCAGCTGGATGTTAATAATGCATTTCTTAATGGTGTTTTGTATGAGAAGGTCTACATGCAGCCACCACCTAGGTATTCTATTTCAGATGGGCACATCTATCGTCTTTGTTGTGCTCTTTATAGCCTCAAATAGGCTTCTCATGCCTAGTTTGCGTGTGTTTACCTCATTGATTACCATTATCAGTTTCATCATCAGTTCCTACAATCCTGCTCTTTTTATCTATATCTCACCTTAGGGTAGGATACTGCTTCTTCTGTATGTGGATGATATGCTTATCACTAGTGATAACTCATTGTTCATCATATATGTGAAGAAGCATCTCAGTGAGTAGTTTCTAATGGCTAATCTTGGTTCTCTTATGTACTTCCTTAGGATTGAGGTTTCTTTCACGCTTAAGAGATACTATCTCTCCTAGCAAAAGTATGTCCAAATCTTCTTAATCGGTCTGGTCTGATTGACAATTGCACTGCTGAGACTCCTATTGAGCTATCCCTTCAGCTTCATACCTAATGGTGATATTCTTGAAGATTCTACTCTATATCGTTATATTGTTGGGAGTTTGGTGTATTTTGTGAGCACTAATTCTGATATTACTTATGTTGTTTATATGTTGAGTTAGTTCATGGCTTGTCCTACTCATCTTCACTACAGTCACCTTCTTCATGTTCTTCACTACTTGTGTGGGACTATATCTCGTCGTTTGTTTTTCCCTAACTCCATCCCACTATAGCTTCAGATGTACTCCAATGCGACCTGAGCTAATGATCCTTCCGATTGTTGTTCTCTTTCTACTTATTATGTTTTTCTTGGCTCCTCCCTACTTGCCTAGAAGACAAAGAAGCAAACTCTAATATCCCATTCGAGTGCAAAGGCTGAGTTCAGAGCTATAGTAGCAGTGATAGCAGATGTTACTTGGTTAAGGTAGCTTCTTGCAGATTTTGGAGTGCCTATGATGGGACCTACGACTCTTTTGTCTGATAGTACATATGTTATCAATATTGCCTATGGCCCAGTGAAACATGAGCTCACCATGTATATTGGTGTGGATGCTTCATACACTCGCTCATAGGTACATGAGGGAGTACATGCTTTACAGTTTATGTGCTCAGAGTTACATATTGTTGGTTTCTTTATGAAGCCACATACTAAAGTACAATATTTGTATTTTCTTTTCAAACCCAATGTGTGTGATCCACCATAAATTTGAGGGGGTGTTAGAATAGGATTTCCTTATATGTATATGGTATATTTGCTTGTAATATCATTTTTGTACTCCCTATTTATACTGCCCATTAGCCTCATGAATATACACACAATATGTATATGTTATATTTTCTTGTAATATCTCCTTTATACTCATTACATGTACTGTTTATTGGACCTTATAAATATATACATAATATTCATAACAATTGTAAGGCACGCTCTTTGCATAGGCAAGTCATGTAACATCTCAATTTATATTAGAATGGCGCTTCCCAAAAATAAGATTTTATATTGTGGGACTGTGGAGCAGTAGATATAGGGATGTGCCTAACCTCGAATCCGGTTCCTGATGGCATTGTCCCCAACAAATTCAAAGTTAGGCATGTTAGCAACTAGGATTGGATATATCCATCCAATTTGCTTGTCACTCTAGCTCCATGTACCTAGAACTAGAGCTAAGAATGAACTCATATTTTATACTTCTCTCTAGCACCAGTGTCAGCATAAGCAATCAATAGAGATTTTGATAGCAAATATTGTCTGAAAAAATAAAATGATAAGTATTTACAAACTAAAACATCTCGCTGAAACAACGTCTATTTTGGACTGAAGCGATAATATGTATTGATTGATACTACTAAATTTTCATATATTAGGACTAGCTCTGGTGTTTTTCTTAAAAAAAAGGTAGAGTATGCTCTAGTTTGACTTAAGAGGTAATTAATCCGGTGAAGAATCCTCGTGGGAGCACATGCGCTGGTCAATGACATCGTCGTCACCAAGCGGCAATGCATGGACGCTACGAACTGAAGCTTCCTCACACCTCATGCCCGAAACCAAACAAAAGGAGTAGTACTTTATACTGCTCCAGTTTTGATTTCTGACGGACAGCTTAATCATAGTTGAAAGATGCCCGGCAACGCGTCGATGGATGGCCACCGATGGCTCGGTTCCACCAACAAGTGGGAGCTCGCCGGTCACCGATCTAGCACTACTAGTATTCAAAATTACGGCTAACTAATGGGAGTACTCTGGTATTTTTATTACACCAACTGCAATTAGGTCGACGGATCATTCAAACATGTCATGAAACCACTAAAAAACATCATGGTCACTAACTGGTATTATTATTATCATTAATCAAAAACATGCACTAGTGATCATATTATTAGCACGTGGCTTAAGAAACTTCATAGGTTAGGCTCCGTTTGGATGTCAGAATTGAATTGGGTTTGTGGAATTGGAGTGCCAAATTCAATATCTAGTAGAATTTGAATTGGACGACAATTCCAATTATTTTGTTTGGTTGACAAAGAAACTGTGACATAGAAATGGAATCTTCAACCAATTCAAATCTATTTGGATGCCAAAATTGTTTGCCTGGAAATGAATCAGAACCCAAAGAAGAAGGGAAGATGGCCGAGCCTCGCTAGTGGCCGGAGGGAGCTCGGCGGCGGCGGGAGCCTGCTGGTCCATTGGGACCATGGATCGGGCTGCAACTATCGGAGTGGAGGGAGAATTCCAGATCTGGTAGCGAGGTTACCTGAGGACCTCGAGGGGCATCGGCAATGAGCAGTGGTGGAGTCAGGATAATTTGGGATCCTGGGCAGGTTTAACTATAGCCAATAAGCTTCAACAAGTCAATATACATAACAAAAGCAAAGTTGGTAACCGCAATAGTTTAAAACTAAAAACATGATCTAATACACATGTGAATTAGATAGATCTTTTATGTGAATTAGATAGATGAAAAGATAAGGAAGATACGACAACAAGTACCTTGCTATGACACATGTAAAGCTTGAGGTTGTGCTAAATTTGTACTTCCATGAGTTCCATCATTTGCAATGCTTTTTGTATCAACCAAAAACCTCTTCATTTCTGAAATTTGATAATTCAAATATTTGATATTTTAGGAAAAATAGATTGGCACTATCAGGACAGATCAATCGGTCTCTTAGCCCAAAAATACCAGCACGATAATATGACATGACAAGAACATTAACGTACACTCCCATAGTCACATTCAATCATCACCTACATGAATGTACAGGTGGTTCGATCTTGATAACTAGTATCAGTGTATCATAATTCACAAATCAAAAACATCATATCTATGACTATGAATCTACAATCTATCTCTTAACATCATTCATCAAGTCATCAAGACAGCAACTACTTACTCAATTGAGTCAATCAGTCAATTCTTAACTCAATTCTTTGCAATGTAGCCTCAGTGTAATGCTTTATTGCTTCCAGATATTTTTACTCCTTGAAAACTCATTACTTATAAAACCATAAGATAAGTTAGCCTATTATGAGCACAAACAACACATTACAACTCAAATCTATAATAGATAAGATAACCACCACAAAGAAGTCAAGAAGTATATCATAAGATAAAGAAAGGAGGAGCATGACAATGTAGTGATTCTCATACCTTTCTTTATCTCCTTATCTGCTAACTTTGGATCATACTCATAGTACTTTAACTCTTCCCAACCCTAGCCGGGCGATGGTCAGGGCGCCAAGCCCTAGCGATACCACCTACCGGGCCTATCCTGCCAGTTGCTGCCATATGCCCCTACCACTACTAGCTGCCACCCTCAGCCTTGGCCCTAGCCCCTTGGTGCCTTCTTCCCCTTGGTGCTTGACCCTTCCCCTTAGCCTTTGCCTTCCTGCTTTCTTAGGCTACCACCCCTGCCCACCCAGTGCCCACTCTGCTACCAATGTGCCGTTCACCGAGGCTCGAGGCCTTCCCCTTGCAGCCTTGCTGACCGCTTGTGCGTGTGAATGTAAGTGAGATATGAGGGGAGAGAGAAGCAGCCAAGCAGGGAACCGAAATGGCCACTAGGGTATGGGGAAGAGTGAGAATGGGGAGTTGGGGATGGGGTTTGATGGGCCGTTGTCGGCCGGGTGCATTGGCCCATGTAACAGCCTAGGCTCGTCAGTTCCGCGATGGCGTGGCACTTGCCCTAGAAACTCACTCGATGGTGGTATGCTAGCGCAGAGGGATGCTCTTCATCTACCACTGCTTGTTGCTAGCGAGTTCGAGGAGCCGCCCAGGCTCACCGGGCAGTGCCTCTGCCCCTGGTGGCGAGGAAGAAGGTAATGTGGCATTATCCAATAGTAAAATAAGACATACATAAATCATATTGCGATCACACTAATAGGAGTGTATGGCAATAAAATGTGAACATCTGGGTTGAAGTCCTTAGTTCCTTTGGTTTCTTGCTATAATTGTGGACTTTTTGGATTGTGGTTGTTCATCTTCAACATCGACTTGCGTTTGCCCAACTGCCACATTACTTGGGCTCAACTGCTTGATACAATGCTAACATAGTTTTTCAAATCTAACAAATCAAGAAATCAATTGATCACAAATTAATCACAACCCATTCCATTTTCCACTAATTTGCTCAATTCCCCTTGCTAAGCCTAGCTTAGCTTTAGCTATAGAGTTTTAACGAGTCTGTGGTCTGTGCTGCACAATGCTAGACTGCTAGTTACCTATTAGCTCAGTGCTCAGCTGCTCACTCTCCTTGCTTTTCCACACGTGCCTATGCCTAGAGGTGGCCAAATGGGTGGCACAGTATGGGTCCATGTAGACACGGACCTGTTTGCCCTGTTACTTAGGTGGGCCATGCCCGCCCATAGGCTGAAGCACCAACCCAAACAGAGCCTAATAGCCTCACGGGCCATGTCGAGATAGCCCAGGCAAGGTTAGCCTGTTGGGCTGGTGTCAGCCATTTGGCATGAAGTTTTGAAAAAAAAGTAAGAAAAATCTAAGAGAAATATATAAAATTCAAAAAATACAAAATAAGATTGTATATACATCTAAAATAACCTATATAAAATTCAAAAACTACAAAATAAAATTATATAAATATTAAAAATGAACGAACCAAGCCAGGCTAGACCATGCCGTGCCAAGCCTAACACTATTCGGGCTAGGCCAGGCCAGCCCACTGGGCCAAGAACTTGACCCAAGCACTACACGGGTTATCAGGCCAAGCCAGCATGACCCGTTTAGGTGGTGGGTCATGCCATGCCCAGGCTAGCATGATCATGCCATGCCCAAGCTAGCATGACCCATTTAGGTGGTGGGCCGTGCCATGCCCAGGCTAGGCCAATAGTGCTATGTTTTAGGCCCGCCTGGTTAGCACATCCCATTTGGCAACCTCTACCTGTGCCCCGTCTTAGCGCCTCACCTTGTCGCAAGTGCCCACGCATGGTAGCAATGACACCCTTCGAGCCACCATTTTGCTGTACAATGCCCCGTCAACATCTTATCCTTGGGCTCAATAGGCAGGGCCCTCCTCACTAACTCACTTTCCTTTGTCCCGATCAATGATTTTGCCCAGTTGGCCAGATGAGTTCTTCTCTAACTTCGGTGGACGTGGATGCCTAGACGGGATGGCACGGGGGGAATGGTTCCGATTGGTGGGTACCTCGAGCGGCCGCCCTAGCTCGCTCTATTGTTGGGTCTGCTCTTGTAGGCGGTGATGGAGAAGGTCCTTGGATCCATGAAACTCTAGATCTGGGAGGCGACAATGCGGAGGCATTGAGGAGTGCCAATGAAGAGGAAGAAGAAGAGGTGGTGGCATCGTCGTTGAAGAAGACGACCTTGTGGCGACACCGGTGATGAGGAAGATGACCCGTGAAGAGGAGCTTGGCGTCGAGGCGGTCACCAGATCTACTAGTTGTGGGTTACTGGAGCTACTTGCCAGAGAGGAGCCGGAGAGGAGGAAGGAAGGAGATGAGGGAGAAGAGCCAAGAACTCCCGATGCTATATGCCTTGGTTAGTGATGAGGACTAAAAAAGTAGTTCTCTCTCAATTCAAGTGGAATTAGGCTCCAATTCCAATTCCAATTCTAATTCCAATTCCAAATCCATGGTACATCTAAACAACAGAAATTGATAAGATCCAATTCTAATTCCCGAATTCCTGGTTCAATTCCTACATCCAAACGTGGTCTTAGGGAACTTACTGTTGCCTAAGGATAAAGCATGCACTTAAGAGCTAGGTAATGTAAAAAATGGAAACCCCTTAGAATACAAAAGTTTTTACCACAAAGAAAAAAGTGTAATTCCGTCACTACATGAGAACCCATGTTCCAAGCGAAGTCTTGACAAGGTCAGACACCTCTATCTGATCCTATCTTTTTTTTGGCGATTACAAGAAATACGTACATGCATGCACATCACCACGCATACATACATGAGTACACTCTCTTAACACATCTAGATAAACAGAGACCGAGGACAAATTCACAATCTCACAAAGTTTCTTCTAAAGTGTATTTGTGTGTGCGTAATAGATGAACTCTCAAGATTTAAACACTAATGAGTAAAGTGTATACCTACAACTCTATCAACCCGTCAAGGAATGGTTCTTCTATCTGACCTCCTCCGTGTCACTCTCTCTTCCTAAGTTGGCGTGTTAGCATAACCCCAAAAATCATGCGACAACAGATGTGCTACTAAATTACAAAAACACACACAAAAATGAAACTCTCTTAGCAAATGCCAACAAAAGAGTTGGTGTTTACGTAGAAAGCTGAACCCCCCCCCCCCCCCCCATTCCTCAAGGGTTGGTAGCTTAGCTTAATTGTACATCAAAGCTACCCAGCAAAAATTCAACATGAAGCAAACAAAGCCACAAATAAAAGAAAAGAAAGGAATGGAAATCCAAGACGGACTCCAACCAATACTGAAACCTTTGTTCCAACCTGCAAAAAAGGAGGCCATGAAAAGAAGCAGGCCCACGGGGAAAGGAAAGGGGAAAAGTAAAAGGGCGACCAGACCAACCTGCGCGGCTGGCTGTCCGCCTGCCTGTCCCTCTCCGATTCCGCCGCACCAGACCGGGATTATTCCCCCGTTCCACGCCCCCCGCCGCCCGATCGGGATCCGACGGCCCGCGCGGATCTCCTTGCGTGCCCACACCCACCACCTCCCCGTCCGTCTCGACCTGACTGACGACCTGCCTCCGTGCCTCCTCCTCCCCCACGTTTCCACCCATTTCTGTTCTCGTCTCCCCTCCCGGCCCCCTTCCCTCCATTCCTCTCGCGCGCGGCGCAAATCCGAGCTCGCGAGGGCACCGACGCGTGCACGCGTGTCGAAGCTTGGGTCTCTTCGCTTCCGCCTCAGGTGATCTGTTTGATCGATATGCCTGTGCCTTTGGGGGTGTGTCTGCGAGTGTTGCTGCGATGTATGCATTTTACTGCTCGAAATCGTGCTCTCCCCCCTGGGTGGTTGGTTCTTCTGGCGATTCTGATGTGTATTGTCGTTCGGGTTGTCTAGATCTGAGCTGCGAATGCTTCCGCACGGTTTCTTTCTCTTGTTATTATTATCTTTTTTTGGGAAGAGAATTTGCGCCATTGGTCGTTTCGAGATGAGATCTGCCGGGTTTGTAACCCCGTGGTTGGGAGTATTAATTCATCCTTTTTTCTTGCGTTTTGTTCGAATGGTTTGGTTCTTGCAGTGCTAGCCTGATTTGGTGATTAATTGACCAAATGATTGCCAGTATTTAATCGGAAATGCCAGCTGCATTTTGCCCCCCAAAATTATGGAAGTAGCCATTTTTTTTTTAAAAAAAAGTAGGATTTTAGGTTGTTGCAATTCTCCAACAGAGAGTAAACAATAATCTAGTAAAGATTTGGTAATGAAAAGTGGACGGCTTAGTGTAGCATGCCATTGTTGAACATAAAATTAGTTGTCCTCCTCGGGAATGTCCGGTAGAAGATTCTGTGCTCACGTAGTAAGGTTGTAGCCTCATGATATTACATTGCTCCACTCTTTGAATCTCTTACCGAGTGATGCTCTTCTTGAATGATTGTCATCCTGAGTACATGTGGCTGGTATGTCATTTGTGCCCTTTTTCTGCAGGTTGCCGTGCCGGCCACCCCAGATTTAAGCTCCACACTGTTTCTTGAAGAGGAGTGAACAACACAAGTCTTTCAAGTGGGTACTCCGAGACAAATGCAGTGAGCTGTTTGTTGTACAAGTGGCTTGTGGAAGGAGTATGCCATATATTTCTAGGAGAGATCCGTACCTTTTCTACTCATGGGCGACTGGGTTATTGGAGCGCTGATCAACATTGTGGGTAGTGTTGCCATAAACTTCGGTACCAACCTTCTCAAATTGGGCCATGATCAGGTGGATATTACATATCTCAGGATTGGACTCTTAGTTGCTTTTAATTACCTAAGTACTTAACCGTAGTGATTTTACTCTAGGTTGCCATATGGCATGAAGCTTTTTTTCCCTCTATAGTCGTCATGAGAAAATGCTTTACTAAAAGAAGTAGGATCATGATTTGCTAGCTCAAACTCACTTAAGCAAGTTGTCTTCAATGACTTGTGTGTTTTATATGAAACAATCAGACAAAGAGGACTGAGCTGTAGCTCGGTTGGCTTGGTGCGAGGTTGTTCGCCCAGCCCGTCCGTGTTTGATCCCCAGGGATCGCACTCGTGAGCCTCATCCGAATAATTAGAATAGGGTACACATACGCTTGTGTGTTAAGTGGGAAAGCGTGTGCCTGTGCTCTGTAAGGCCTTAGTGCGTTCGCAAAATTCTCAAACATGTGTTAGAGGATGCGTATGCGTGTGCATGCGTATGATGGTGTAAGTGGGGTGTGAGTTGTGTGTGTGCGTCTGTCTTTACTCTCTAAAAAAAGTAGACAACATAGCAAATACAGCTTGGTTCTCTAGGTTAATATTTGGTTTGCGGCCAATTCTTGCTGAAGACCTCGGTCTATTGTTTTTCGGTCTTATTTGAGCATATTACTTTTCTATTAAGATAGGTCTACACTAAGGGTCAACGTTGAGCCTATATATTTTTGCTCTAGTGATGGATAAAGTCACGCGGAACATACAAGGAGATATTCTTTGGTGTATGCTTTTCGTTAATGATGTAGTGCTAGTTGATGAGAGTAAGATAGGTGTTGGTAGAAAATTGGAGTTGTAGAGGAAGACTCTAGAATCGAAGGGCTTTTGACTTAGTAGGATTAAAATTGAGTATATGATGTGTGATTTCAGTGGTGCCAGGGCAGATAATGGAAATGTTAGTCTGGACGGATAAGTAGTGCCTAGAAAAGACACTTTTCGATATTTGATAAGAGTGGAGCGGGTGAAATGGCACAAAACATCGGGTATCTTATGTGATAAAAAAAAGTCCCACAAAAGTTAAAGGATAAGTTCTATAGGACGGCGATCAGACCCGCGATGCTATATAGAGCGGAATGCTGGACGACTAAAAAACAATATGTATAGAAGATGAGTATAGTAGAGATGAGGATACTGCGGTAGATATGTGGTCATACAAGGTGGGATCGAATCCGCAATGATGACATACATAATAAGGCGGATGTAGCACCAACTGAAGAGAAGCTTGTCCAACATCGCTTAAGATGGCTTGAACATGTCTAATAGAGGCTTTCTGAGGTACTGGTACGTAGCGGAATTTTATAATGTACCGAAAACATAAGAAGAGACAGAGGTTGACCAAGACTGATGTGTAAGGAATCAGTTAAAAGATACTTAAATGATTGTAATGTATTCAAAGAGTTGGCATTGGATAGAACCGCATGAAAGTTAGCAATCTATATACTGGAACCATGATATAGAAGAAGATTTAGAAATGGCGTTTTAGGCTCTTGGTTCAGATGGCAAGATGTAGGTATTAGGATTTTAGTCTTATAGATTTTATTACAATGCTCTTGTTTCTTTGATTTTGAGGAAGTTTCATTCATAGTCTACCCTAACTTGTTTGGAACAAAAAAGGTTTTGTTATTGTTGTTGTTATTTAAGCATATTACTTTACATTTATGCCAAACATTCTTTGAAATGTATGGTTCTAGATATATATGTCAAGACTACTTTTGTTTTATTTGGCAGAGAGAAAAGCTTTCCACAAGTAGCAATAATCAAGGCAATGACAAATTCGTCCCAAAATCAGTTATGCATTTCCAGACTTGGAGAATAGGTAATGCTATCTGACAGAGCTTATTTGCTCATCCTTATGTGTTTGATAAAATAATTGAAAATTGCCACATTTAATGCTAAAACCGCATCCAGGTATACTATTTTTCGCTGTGGGGAACTGTCTCAACTTCATGTCCTTTGCGTACGCCGCACAGGTTGGATTACTATTTCCTCTTCAAAGCATATTCATTTCAACATGGAAGAGTAATGATGGTATACGTGGGAATAGACTCTGTTGTGTCCACTAGTGCGTAAGCGGCTCAAAAATAAAGCCCTTTCAGGGATTGTAGGTTCAATCCCATTTCTCTCGGCTATTTAGGTGTAGTCCTTGGCTCCTTGCTGTTTGTTTGTTCTTCCAGGTCAAGAATAACAGATTCCCCTGACTTTCCCACCTCTGTTTGCTTCTTACTTTAATAGATCTAGTAATTCCATTCGATCATTCTTTTCATATCCATTTCCAATCTAGTGATTCAGGTTGTTTGGAAAATGATTGTTTGTGTAATTTTACTGCAGTCACTTCTTGCAGCTCTTGGATCAATTCAGTTTGTATCCAATATTGCATTTGCCTACGTTGTGTTGAACAAGACCATTTCAGTGAAGTATGTATATTTTCGATTGTTGGAACTACATGGATAAAACTTGGAACAAATACATGGAAGCATGAGATGAAATTAATTAAGATTTTACTCTGCTTTTCAGAGTCATGGTAGCCACAACTTTTATTGTCTTTGGCAACGTCTTCTTAGTTTCCTTTGGCAATCATCAGTCTCCTGGTATGAGTTATTTCATATATCATGTACTTTGTATATAGCCCTATCGAGTATAAACTAGTAAGATCTTTTTATTTTAATTCCGCTTGCTAATATTGTTTTCATACCAAGTGTAACATCATCTCCTTGTAAGGGGAGCATAGAACCCTGACTGCATTATATGTAACGGATTATGATGTAGCTGCAAGCCAGCAACTTCACATTTACCTCGGTTCCAAATTAAATTTTCTGATGCCACAATCATGTTGACAGTTTACACACCGGAGCAGCTGATTGCAAAATACAGCAATTTGGTGTTTGTTCTCTACTGCATGTCATTGGTCTTTGTTGTTGCATTCAATCAATATCTCTATAGGTGAGATCTTGCTCATGTAACCTATTATCTTTAGAAAAACTGAGTCATACTCTTTCTTACCTGTCAAAATGCTCAATATGCTCTATTGCAGGAGTGGAGAAACAATTCTTTCAGATAATGCAAAAGACACTGGCACATACTGGCGAACCCTGCTGCCTTTTTCTTATGCTATTGTATCTGGGGCTGTTGGATCTTGCTCTGTCTTGTTTGCAAAATCATTGTAGGTCAAATTGTATTTGATCAAGATCTATGCATATGGCATGCTGATTCTCTCAGATCTATTTGATTATGAATTTCTGATTAACATGTACATTTCCCCTCCTTTTTTGGTTACTATCTAGGTCTAACATGCTGAGGCTGACTATGAGCAGTAGATACCAGTTCCATAGCTGGTTCACATACTCAATGCTTCTGTTGTTTCTATGTACAGCTGGATTTTGGGTAATAAAGCCAATTGCAGGCACTAACCTGATGCATTGTTTCTGAGACAACAGAAGCATTATATTGTTGTCTAATCCAAAACTCTTTTTGTGTCACAGATGGCGAGATTGAATGAAGGGCTGTCTTTATTTGATGCAATACTAATTGTTCCCATGTTTCAAATTGCATGGACCTTCTTCTCTATTTGTACAGGATTTGTTTACTTTCAAGAGTATCAAGTGAGTTCCTATTTGTGAATGTTTGCGATAGCAAGTGACTTTTGTATAGCTCATGCACAAACTGACGGTTTTGGCTTGCCTTCAGGTATTTGATACGCTTAGGATAATGATGTTCGTACTGGGCATGGCATTTGTCTTTATAGGCATCTCCTTGTTAGCACCCGACGACAGTAAAGGTTGGCAAACAATCGATTTCCGTGTGCTTTTACACAAATATACATGATATTGACTCTTGGAAAATCTCAGCAGTTGACACCAAAGATGGCTCTAGTGCTACCCAGGGCCCCACAAGTGATACAAACAGGTTCCTGTTGCTTTCTATTCTTTCCACTAGCATGCATCAAATTTCAACTTATGATTAATTGCATCTTACCTTGAACAACTGCTACTTTGCCTTCTCAGTAAAGCACGTGTATCACCAACTAAATGATTTTAACCTGTAAACTTGGACATTGCAGGGCTGGAAAGATGCAGATGGAGGAGACAGAAGTAGATGATGCTAACTCCTTCACAACTTTAGTAAAAGTAAAAGCAAAACGCATACTGTTGAAGGCAAAGGTGATTGGTTTTCTTTCTAGATCCGATTTTCTTGTTTACCTGTTATTGGTAAGCCTTCCTCATGTGATCTTGTTTTCAGTCGGCTTGCTCCATGTCACTTGGCCTCGGGAGGAGACCATCAGTGCTTCTTCGGTGCTTGCAATGCCGATGGTCTCCTCAAGAACGACAGGGTTTAGAGGAATCGGAACTGACCGTTCGAAGTACATTCCTTTGCGGACCACTGATTGGGATAATCTATAGCTGGTGATGCTCTATAGATATACAACGCAGATGTTTACTTTTGATATTGCCAAGCGGATGCCGGTAAATTTTTGTTGCTTCCGATGGCAATTGCTTGTTCTATGTGGTAGTTAGCTGTAACATGAGTGTACAGTTCCGACATTTCCCCTTCAAACATTGTCCATATTCAGGTTGTAATTCTTCAAAACAGCTGCCTACTCTGCACGTATACACACAATGTTAGAATAAACCTCAGTGATTCCATTCATTTCCCCGTTTGTTCGGCTATTACAGTGTGTTTGTGGTGACCAGCTTCTGCATAATTGCAGTATACACCTTTTGCGGTCAGATACACTAGAAAGGAACCAAACAAAGTTTTGAGGCAGGTTCCGCAATGTTCAACCGTTAATGTGGAAAAGCTTCTTCAGCAATGACAAGGCAAAACACAGCTTTCTGAGAACAAATTTCGGGGCAAGATCTTTTGTGAACCGTGAATGCGAATTATGTGTGGCTGCCAACAGCTGCTCGCTGCTAGGAGAGGCCAAAAAAACTTGTGCATCGACTCTGAAACTCCGTTCCGAGGCGTCGGATCACGCGTTTCCACGAGATCAGACGGCTCTGAAGATTTGTCTCACGAATGAGGTACGTCCCCGTAGTAGATTTCCACTGCAATTCTTGTCCACTCACACCCACTGTTACATGAACAAGTGGGGATGCAACGACTCAAGAGCTGTGCAGGTTCCTGAATAGTCCGTCGCCTCGCTCTCCCTATCAACCACCAAGATTTTCCTGCAGCGCCATAACTCGGTGGTCCTCGGCGACGGGAACGCGTAGCTTTCTGACGAGCACAAGCCGCGCGGCGCGAGAAGAAGTTGCCGTGCAACCTCCACGGCCTTGTGTTATGGCGCTGGTTGGGGTGCTGACCCGTTCCATCCGTCCTACCAGCGTCCCGTCTGCAGCAAATGCGCGCCGCGAAGACTTTCCTTCCAGTCGTCTCCCGCCACCGCGTCGTCGTGTCCACCACATACCTTCTTAACCCACCACTTCCTCGATCTCTTCGTCTCGTCACTAGCTAGCTCGGCGCCTCCTCCTCCTCCTCACCGGCCTGCTTGTTTGCGTTGCAAGTTTTGCGATGGATCGTCTGCTGCGTCGGCCGGAGCCGGCGGCCATCGACATCACGTGGGTTTCGTGCCGGGGCGTCAGGTCGTCCCTCCCGTTCCACACGCCGTGCCTATACGCATCCATCTACTTGATGACGTCGTCGTCCACCGGCAAGAGCGTCCACGGCCGACGATCGCACCGCGTCAAGACCCCCACCGACCGCGCCGGAGGCGAGAACCCCGAGTGGGACGCGCCCCTGCGGCTCTACGTCCCCGACGCCGCCTCGCCCGCGCCTGAGCAAGGAGCGGGGAATAAGAAGGACAGGGACGCCGATGGCGGCGGCGCCCTGCTTGTGCGGTTCGAGCTCAAGTCGGAGGTGGCCGTCCTCGGGGACGTGCTCACCGCGTCCGCCGTCGTGCCGGTCTCCGACCTCGTCGCCGACGGCCAGACGCGCCGGGTGTCCTACCAGTTGGCCGGCTCCGAGGGCAGGCAGCCCAACGGCGTCATCTCCTTCTCCTACGCCTTCCACGACAGAAGCAACAACGACGCCGACGAGGACCGCAGCAGCGACGGCGAGCCCGTCACGCTCCGTTGCCTGCCCGCAGCTTGCACGGTCGCCCTCCCGCCGCCGCCACCGCAGCCAACCGCCGTGTCCGGGATGTACCTGTTGGGAAAATAGTCCCACATGGATTGTGGAAGAGGAGCAAGCACAACTTATAAGTGTGAGGGAGCCTCCACCCATTGGACTAGTCTTTTGGGGGAGAAGGCCCAATACCACTTATAGGTTGTTGCTTAAAAGGCTTGCTTGCGGGCAGCCTGTGGGCTCAGATGCGTGGGGTGCGCAGCCCATTTAAGACCTGGGGACCGGGGCACGGGCGCGTACGGGTCAGGGGTGTGGGCATATGACGCATGGCGCATGTGGGCCCGTAGCGGACACACGGCATGGTATATGCGCCAGCACTGGACGTACGGACGTGTGCTAACAGAATTGGTATCAGAGCCCTGTTCAGGATTCTGGTGGCCATGTCAGCTCCGGTGGGACGAGGGTCGATCACTCCTCCACGTAGGGATCGCCTTCGGTCGCCATCACAGGGTCCTCGCCGTCCGCGACAACAGCATGGTCGGGAGCGCGAGGTCGTCATCGAGCGCGTGGTCAAGGAAGCGTCGGCGTCGGTGCAGTATCCGATGCTAACCAAGACCAACTACCCGGAGTGGGCGATGCTCATGCGCATCAACCTGCAGGCGCAAGGCTTGTGGGGAGCCATCGAACCCGGCGGCGCAGAGTACAGCGTGGATCGGCTGGCGTTAGCAGCGATTGCACGAGCTGTCCCGCCGGAGATGCTGGCCTCGATCGGCAATAAGGACTCCGCGCAGGAGGCGTGGGATGCTGTCAAGATCATGCGGATGGGCGTCGAGCGCGTGCGTGAGGCGAACGCGCAGAAACTCCGACGCGACTTCAACAATATTGCATTCAAGGAAGGGGAGGCCATCGACGACTTCTCGATGCGCATCACGGGCCTCGCCAATAATCTGCGGCTTCTCGGCGACCACATCACCGAAGGCGAGGTCGTGCGCAAGATGCTGCAGGTGATCCCTGATAAGTTCATGCAGGTCGCAATCTCCATCGAGACGCTGCTCAACATCAACGACCTGTCCATCGAGGAGGTCACGGGCCGTCTTCGGTCCGTGGAGCAGCGGCTCGACGCGCGGGCAGCGGCTGCAGAACTGGGCTCCCGGCTGCTTCTCTCGTCAAAGGAGGAGGACCTCATACGTCGCCTACGCAAGCGCGACAAGGAGGGTGCGCGCTTCGGTAGCGCTGGCGCCAGCGGAAGTGGTACGAGCGGCGGCTCGGTTCCGCCACGGCACGGCGCGCAGCCACCCAAGCGCGGTACCGACGACGCACGCAAGGGCGGTGGCGGCAAGGTCATCGACAAGGATACGTGCAAGTACTGCGGGAAAATTGGGCATTGGGCCCGGGAGTGCCGGAAGAAGAAGAGAGACGAGGCGGCAGCCGCAGCGCTGCTGGCAGAAGAGGGCGGCGACGACAAGCCGTCCTTGTTGATGGCCCAGGTGGCCTCTCTTTCACCGGTTCCCGCGTGCCTCCCAGAGCGCGCCGCACCTGTGCACGTCAGCGGTCAGGTCTTCCTCAACGAAGAACGCGCGACGGTGCAGTTGGGTGACACCAACAATCACACCGGCGGTCAGGACGACGGCGTGTGGTACCTTGACACGGGCGCGTCGAACCATATGACGGGAAACGACGCGGCCTTCTCCGAGCTGAACCGCGACATCACGGGCACGGTAAAGTTCGGCGATGGATCAATGGTGGACATCCTCGGGCGCGGCACGATCATGTTCGCGGCACGGGGTGGACGTCATCGTATGCTGTCGGACGTGTACTTCATCCCACGCCTACGTTGCAACATCATCAGCTTGGGACAACTCGACGAGGTCGGGTGCCAAGTGTTGATCGAGGACGGCATACTGCGGGTGCGCGATCCGAGGAGGGAGCTTCTCGCCAAGGTACGGCGATCGGCGAATCGACTGTACAAGATTCCCCTCACGCTCGCTCGACCGATCTCGCTCCTGGCGCACGCCAACGACGATGCGTGGCGCTGGCATGAGCGGTTCGGCCACCTGAGCTTCGAGGGGTTGAAGAAACTTGGGCGTGGCGACATGGTGCGTGGGCTTCCACTGCTGGATCATGTTGACCAGCTGTGTGACGCGTGCCTTGTCGGCAAGCAACGACGCTCGCCATTCCCTCTGGAGGCCAAGTACCGCGCGAAGGGCCGGCTTGATCTCGTACATGGAGATCTATGCGGGCCTGTCACGCCAGCGACGCACGGTGGCAAGCGCTACTTCCTCCTCCTCGTTGACGATGCTAGTCGCTATATGTGGCTAGTGCTGTTGTCAAGCAAGGACGAGGCGGCCAGCGCGATCAAGAAGTTCCAAGCCGGCGTCGAGGTCGAGACCGGGCGGAAGCTGCGCGCACTACGTACCGATCGTGGTGGCGAGTTCACGTCTGTGACCTTTGGTGAGTACTGCGCGGAGAAGGGCGTGCACCGGCAACTCACGGCGCCGTACTCCCCGCAACAGAACGGCGTCGTGGAGCGCCGGAACCAGACTGTGATGGCTATGGCGCGATGCCTACTCAAGGCAAAGAAGGTGCCCAGTACATTCTGGGGGGAGGCGGTGAGCACAGCTGTGTTCATTTTGAACAGGTCTCCGACGAAGAGCGTCACCGGGATGACGCCTTATGAAGCTTGGCATGGCAAGAAACCGTCTGTGCATTTCATGCGCACGTTCGGTTGCCTCGCTCACGTCAAGGTTACACGCCCGCACACCTCGAAGCTTGACGACCGAAGCGTGAAGATGGTTTTTGTCGGGTACGAGCCGGGCTCCAAAGGCTACCGGGTGTACGATCCGGTGGGCGGCCGGCTCCATGTGACCCGCGACGTGGTGTTTGACGAGACCAAAGGGTGGAATTGGGAGGCGAACGGCGACGCCAGCCCTGAGACGTTCACCGTGGAGTACACGGTCAGCGGCGTCTTGGGCGGCGGCGAGCCGAATGCTCCTGTATCCCCTGCGGTCCCATCCTTGGAGGAAGAAGAAGAAGAAGCTGTGGCGTCACCCCGAACGCCCATGAACGCCACCCACGACACCGGTGGTGCTCAAGTCGAGCACTGCACTCCACCATCGCACATCTCGTCGGGGCTCGACCATAGTGACAACGGCGCGCCGCGGCGTTTCCGCACGGTGGACAATTGCATCAACACTGCTGAGCCACGCGTACTGGACCCCGACGAGTGGCTCCTCGTTGCGACCGAGGAGCCCACCTCCTACGACGAGGCCGCCACCGATCCGGCGTGGCGCGCCGCAATGGAAGAGGAGATGGCGGCCATTGAGGACAATGGCACGTGGGAGGCGGTGGACCTCCCGGCTGGACACCGCCCGATTGGCCTCAAATGGGTGTTCAAGCTCAAGAAGGATGCGCAGGGGGCGGTGGTTCGGCACAAGGCGCTGGTGGCCAAGGGGTACGTACAACGCGCTGGCGTGGACTTCGATGAGGTTTTTGCACCTGTGGCGCGGCTCGACTCTGTACGTGCACTGGTAGCGGTGGCAGCGCACGAGGGCTGGGCACTCCACCATCTCGACGTCAAGTCTGCGTTTCTGAACGGCGACCTCATGGAGGAGGTTTACGTCGCTCAACCACCGGGATTCGCGATCGCCGGGCGTGAGCGGCAAGTACTGCGACTGCGCAAAGCACTCTACGGCCTACGACAAGCTCCTCGGGCGTGGAACGCCAAGCTCGACCGCACGCTGGTGGCGCTCGGGTTCACGCGTTGCGAGGAAGAACACGGGGTGTACACACGCGGCAAGGGGCGAGGACGTGTGCTCCTGGGCGTGTATGTTGACGATTTGATCCTCACTGGCGCCGACCAAGCTGAGATCGAATCGTTCAAGGAGGAAATGAAGCGCTCATTCAAGATGAGCGACCTCGGGCAGTTGAGCTACTATCTCGGCATTGATGTCAAGCAGCTGCCCGGGAAGATCACCATGAGCCAAGCTGCGTATGCGGCAAAGCTCCTGGACAAGGCCGGCATGGCCGGCTGCAATGCCGTGCAAGTGCCCATGGAGGCACGTCTTAAACTGAGTAAGGAGAGCTCCAATCCACCTGTTGATCCTACGTTCTACCGTAGTGTGGTTGGCAGCCTCCGGTACTTGGTCCACACCCGGCCGGATATCAGCTTCGCGGTCGGGTATGTGAGCAGGTTCATGGCGAACCCAACGACGGAACACCTGAGCGCCGTCAAGCATCTACTTCGTTATGTCGCTGGTACGCTCCACTTTGGCCTTTGTTACACTAAGGGGCACAACGACATCGAGCTCAAGGGGTACAGCGACGCGGACATGGCCGGCGACGTGGATGATCGCAAGAGCACCTCCGGCATTTTGTTCTGCCTCGGCAACGCGCCTGTGTCATGGCAATCACAAAAACAGCCGGTGGTGGCGCTATCGTCGTGCGAGGCTGAGTACATCGCGGCCTCAGCGGCGGCATGCCAGGGAATCTGGCTCAGGCGGCTGATCGACAACTTCTACGGGCGAGACGTCGGCGCCGCGACAATCTACATCGACAATCAGTCGGCGATTCAATTGTGCAAAAATCCGGTCTTCCATGGCCGGAGCAAACATATCGAGACACGCTTCCACTACATCCGGGAGTGTGTCGAGGGTGGCCAAGTCGCCATCCGCAAAATCCACACCGACGATCAGCTGGCGGACATACTGACCAAATCACTTGACCGGATCCGCAAGCAAGCCTTTTAAGCAACAACCTATAAGTGGTATTGGGCCTTCTCCCCCAAAAGACTAGTCCAATGGGTGGAGGCTCCCTCACACTTATAAGTTGTGCTTGCTCCTCTTCCACAATCCATGTGGGACTATTTTCCCAACAATCTCCCCCTCACACATGGATTGTGCACACCGCACTTCTGGGAGATGTTGGGTGCCTGGCTCTGATACCACTGTTAGCACACGTCCGTACGTCCAGTGCTGGCGCATATACCATGCCGTGTGTCCGCTACGGGCCCACATGCGCCATGCGTCATATGCCCACACCCCTGACCCGTACGCGCCCGTGCCCCGGTCCCCAGGTCTTAAATGGGCTGCGCACCCCACGCATCTGAGCCCACAGGCTGCCCGCAAGCAAGCCTTTTAAGCAACAACCTATAAGTGGTATTGGGCCTTCTCCCCCAAAAGACTAGTCCAATGGGTGGAGGCTCCCTCACACTTATAAGTTGTGCTTGCTCCTCTTCCACAATCCATGTGGGACTATTTTCCCAACAGTACCCAGTGATAGACTGGGCATTGACGAAGCAAGTCGCCGTTTACCCCGGTGACGTCTGACACGGTCGCGGTCACGGGCTCGAGGTACCACCCTCCCCCACCGCCGGTCATGACTTCGGTGGAGCCGGTCGCGGTTTACCCGCCGTTGCCGGACTCGTCGGCCTGCGGCCTGTACCCGAGGGTGGGAGAGCCGGCTAGCGGTATGTACCCGACGGTGGACCTTGTTCCGGTGAGCTGTTACCCACCGACGGCGCCGTGCTACGGTGCGGGTTGTGGGTATGCGGCGGCGCCGGAACGGGATGGCCGGTGTCTGTACAGTTGAAGCCGCGTCTTTGTTACGCGGGTTTGTTTGTTTACTTCTTTACATGCTACGCGGTGAGTCGGTGACGGAGGATGCCGGCGGCTTGTACTTCGTCAGAACTTCACATATACTAGCACTCCTGTTTAAACCCTTTTTAAAGAGTATTACTGTTTAATCTGTAAGTTTTCACCCGCCTATTTGTCCCCCATCTGAACTTCCAATGCAGTTGCGACTTGAACCTTGCAGAGAATCACCAACATCACTTCGCAACTGATCACGTACGCGGTTTTTTATCCATCAGTTGACCGAGTAGATACCAGACTGCAACAGATAATTTCACTGCACAAAAAGTACGGAGACAGTTGTGATGATCAGTTTTCGTATCTAATCCTGCCATTTTCCCTGCAATATATACAGAGGCAGTTTCTAAGGAGCTCAGTCTCCTCTTAGAGCATGTCCAATGCAAGCGCTTAGAGAGATGTTTAGTAATAAAAAACTGATTTTTTTTGCCACATAGGATAGATAAGGTGCTTATTTTGAAGCATCGATGCTTAAATAAGCACCGGTGCTTAGTAGGTGCTTATGTGTATAACTATATCTATTAATAGATAATATAGCATCTAAGTACCTATGGAAGAGATGCTTGCATTGGAGGAAATAACTTTTGCATGGATGCTTGATGATGTGGCTATATTCTCTCTCTTTAAACACTCATATATAAGCATCTTGCATTGTACATGCTCTTAAGAGGCCAACAGAAGCCGTTCAGTTGGGCTGAAAAAAATAGTTTATAGCTGAAATTTCATTGTAACTAGCTGAAATTACATTTTAGCTGATGGTGGCTTATTTGGTTTAACTAACTATCAAAGATTCAAAGATAGAATTAGGCGCCTGCCGTCCTGTGGGTAGATCAGTATGTTAAGCTTTCTAGACACATACTCTGGTTATCACCAGATCAGTATGTCTTCAGAAGATGAAGAGAAAAACCATGTTTATCATCTCATTTGGAGTATTTTGCTATGTCAAAATGCCATTCAGTTTGAAAAATACTGATTCAACTTTTTAGCGTTTGATGCAATTAAATTCATACATCAAATGGGCCAAAACTTGGAAGCCTATGTCGATAATATAGTTGTAAAAAGTATCAAATGGCTTAATCATATTTTAGACCTGGAGGAGACCTTCGACAATCTGAGAAAGCATTGCTTGAAACTAAATCCTGGAAAGTGTGTGTTCGAAGTTTTCTTAGGAAAACTGCTCGAATTCCTTGTTTCGACAAGAGGTATCAAAGCAAATCCTGAGAAATCAAGGCCATCGAACAGATGCACACACTGACCACTAAGAAAGAGGTCCAAAAACGCGTTGGGTGCATGGTGGCTTTAAGGTGTTTTATCACACAACTAGGAGAAAAATGCCTTCCTTTGTTTAAGCTTTTAAGGAAACATGAGGGTTTCAAATGGTCAAAAGAGGCCAATGACACTTTCGAAGATGTCAAGAGATACCTTATGAGTGCTCTTGTCCTAGTTTCTCCGAAAACAGGCGAGACACTCTTGGTGTATCTATCCACCATGCTACAGGCAGTAAGTGCTGTACTGGTTGTAGAGCGCAAGGGTGTTCAAAGACCAATATACTATGTAAGTGAAGTTTTACATAGTCCTAAGTAGCGCTACCCTTAGGTCCAAAAACTTCTCTATACCCTCCTTATATCTTCGAGGAAGTCGAGGTATTATTTTCAAGTGCATAAGATAATTGTGCCATTTGAGTTTCCTTTATGAAAGATTCTTCATAATAAGGAAATAGCAGGGCGCCTGGCAGGGGGGCGCATGGCAAAATGGTCGGTCAACTTGGGGATTTCGACCTCAATTTTGTGTCCGAACAGCCATTGAATCTCAGATCTTGGTAGACTTTATCGTCGAATGGACAAATCATGAACCTGTTTAGGATCCCCAATAGTATGATTCCACGATTTGTGGACGATGTACTTTGATGGGTCACTTACATTAAGTGCTCGGGCTGGGTGGACTTGAAATCTCCTGTGTGAGAGACCTTAAAGTATGTCATCCAATTACTCTTTCTTGCAACATACAATGTCGCTGAGATGAAGGTTTGTTGGCTAGCATATGAACCACTAAAGCGCTTAGGATTCGACGACTACTCATGAGAGAAGACTCTCAACTAGTCGTGAATCAGGTCGGAAAAGAGCATCAATGCTCAAGTTTGAGCATGTCTCAGTACTTGTCGGAAGTACGGAAGATTGAAAAACATTTTCTCGGTTTCGAGTTACAATATATCCCTTAGAAGGATAATTTCTCGCAGACCAGTTGGCTCGGATAGTTTCTTCCCGCTGACAAGTACCGCAGTGGGTCTCCCTGGAACTGCTCCAGAAGCTGCCTTTGGTCGAAGCACCAGAAACAACCCCTAATGAGACAATCTCTCTAGAGTATGAAGAGACATGGATGGCTCCCATCTACAACTAACTTTAGAAGGGTTCAATACTTGATGACGCTCCCGTAGCAGATCATCTTGACCACAAGGCCAGGATGTATACATTGGTCGACGGAGTACTCTATAAGGGGTACTCAGGGAGTTCTCATGCGATGTATATCATAGAAAAAGGATTAAAACTTTCATGACATACACGGGGGCATCTGTGGAGCACATGCTTCCTATAGAACATTGGTCGGTAAGGCTTTTCGACAAGGTTTCTATTGGCCAATAGCCCTCAGCGATGCCAGAGATCTGGTTAAGAAATGTGTACAATGCCAGTTTTATAGCCGGCAATACACCAACCAGCTCAGGCTTTTCATGGGGTCATGATATCCTGGCGCTGTTCCCAAGAGCACAGGGGGCTATTGATACATTTACGAAGTAGATTGAAGTCGAACCAGTAGCTAGATAACAACGAAAGCCGCAAAAAGGTTCTTGCTAAAAAGTGTAATTACTCGATTTGGAGTCCCAAGTCAGATAATTACGGACAATGGTAAGCAATTTTCAAGCATAAAATTCCAAGAATTTTGCGACAAATTAGGCACCAATTATGTTTCACTTTAGTCGCCCATCCACAGAGTAACGGGGTAATCGAGTGTGCGAATGGCCAAATAATGCAAGGAATTAAAACTCGAGTCTTCAATCAGGTAGTAAAAAGCTCAGGGGCTTGAGTTCAGGAATTGTCTTCAGTATTATGGGCGATTCGCATGACTCCGAGTTAGGCGATAGTTGAAACTCTTTTCTTCCTAGTTTTTGGGTGAAGCCATGCTTCCTCTAGAACTAATGATCCGGTCAGCAAAAGTTGAGAACTCCAGTGACTAACCAAGAACAACTTCGAGTGAATGATATCAACCCACGAAGAAAAAGGAATCAAGACTTAATCTGTTCAATGGTCTATTAGCAGCCATACGTAAGTACTACGATCGTAAGGTCCAGCCTGGCAGCCTGTTGTAGGCGACTTGTCTTAAGGAAAATCCAATCCCAGTCTAATCGGAATAAGCTTTCCCTCAACTGGGAAGGTCCTTATATTGTAGTCAAAGTCACACGCCCTAGCTCTATACGACTTGCTATGGAGACAGCCAGATTCTCTCGAACTCTTGGAATATCAACCAATTATGCAAATTCTATATTTATAACAATTTCAGTTTATGCAAATTTTTATTGTCGTATGTCTTGTAGAGCTTCTCTTATATTAGTTCGACCACTTCGCATCCAATTTGTTTGGCTGGTCGGATATAGGAATACCACTAGCTGAATTCTCTTCTCTCTGCATGTGGTCCTATCCACTAGAAGGAGCTTGCTAGTGTCAGTCTGTTCTAACTCTTGCTACCAGCATACAACAATTGCATTGCCTACGAACACGTTAAATGAATATAATAGAAGCAATCTGAGTGTTTATCCTTTGATTGTTCATGTCTTCAATTTGTTTAAATAAGGTCGAAAGGAGGTAACATCACCTAGTCAAAGTCACTCCTCTCTACATGTGGTCCTGCCCACTAGAAGGAGCTCCCTAGCGTCGATTCATTCCTCACTTTTGCTACCAGTACGTGACAATCGAATTCGACAACGATGGTCGGATACAATGCTCTACTCTCTGCATACTTCACTCTGTACTATTTGCTTTGTTTTTTCGCATGAACAAAGTAAATAGTCAGGGGCTAGGATAGAGTTATCAGAATAACTTTATTTCTTAGTCGTAATTTCATTTCTCTTTCATTTTTTGTTTTTTGTCTTATGAGTACTAATTGCTCAAAGAGACAAATCCAGGGAAAGAAAGAAGTTCATTCATCATTCAAAGGTAAGTTTTTACAGAATTACTTCTATCTATAAACTACTCTACTCGAAAGTCCTACTGCGACTACCCTTGGTCGTAACTCCTTCTACGACCACGTAGTTGTAAGTCCTACAAAACTTGTTTCACAAGTGGTCGAAGGTAAAGTTTTTCTTACCTAATTGTGAGTATTAAGCAGCTTTATTCTCTCGCATTTTTCTTTGCTAATATGAGCAAGCTCTCCGATCACTTTGGTTTTCTCTTTGACATTAGTAAGCAGCTTACTCGAATCAATCTCTCTTCGTGTTAAAAAGAGAAAGATAAAAGAATGGCTAGAAAGATGCATAGATAAACAGTTTTAAGCTTTAGGGCTTACTATTTATTTTCTCTTCCAAGGTTCTGGTAGCGGAGTTGACTTTTATGAGGCTTATCGATAAATTAGCATTTTCTTCCTTTAGCCTCTGTGCATCAGCCTTCCCCTTCTTGAGTGCAGCAGCCAAGACCTCTGCATGTAGCCAAGACCTGTAAAGGTTAAAGGTAAACCTAAAATTCTAGTTGTGTGGTCAAGACAGAATTCAACTACATAAGATTAAGAGACTTACAATGCCGCTGCTTTCTTAGAGAGTTTGACATTCTCTTGTCGTAGGAGCATTAGCTGTCTGTGGTACTTAGGCACAGTTGCCATGTCTTCTAATGCTCTCTGCATAAGGAAAGGCAGTGAGAAATAAGAAGAGCCAAAGTAAGAACATTCGAGTTGTAAATACTCACATTCATACTCCTATGAGCAAAATTTCCGAGCACCTGCCTAGAATCTCTAATTTGGTCGAGCTCTTCAACCCTAGTCCTCCACACCTTCTCAAGACGTTTGTCATTGAAGATGTACCCCTTATTTGGAAGATCTTTGGGGTGTGGAACTTGGTTCCGAGCTTGACTAGAAGAAGATACTACCACAAAGGGAGGATTAAAAAATGAGAAGAAGAAGTTAGGTTGGTCTTCCTCTTTTTCTTCTTCTCCAGTACCTTCTTTTGCTATGACCACTTCAGTGGTCATAGTCTTTGCAGTTTTGGCTGCAACTTTTGTTGCTGTAGTGGTCGTTTCTTTGACCATCTTCTCCATCGTACTTTCGATGGCGAGCAGAGCCAGGAGGTTTTTTAGTAGAAGTATCCTTAAGCGATGGAGAGGCCAAACTACAATCACAAGAAATGAATCAACAGTTGAAAAGACAAAGGTAAAATATAGTATACGTACTTGCATTTTATACCTTTGAGTCATACTTTCAGCGAAAATTTGGAAGAAACCCTCCGAGAGAGGGTTTCTTTGATTTCTTCCCGACAACCACGTTTGGTTGTGGGAGAATGAGGATCTCTTCGACCGCGTTTGGTCGAGAGTCTTGAGTGCTTGTGACCATGTCTGGTCGAAGGTCTATAGCAAGAGTTGCTATTTTTCCTTTTCTTGTCCCTCCTGATGGTCATAACCAGTTTCAATTATCGAGATGATATCCTTCTTGATCACAGGTTCTACCACGCAACAGTTTTCTTCACAAAACAAAAAAACTCTTCTAGATTACCTTTTTAAGATGCTTGATAAAGCCTTCAGAAAGGCCAACTGAGTCAGTTTTAATGTTATAATAGAAGGGTATCTTGATCTTAGGAGTCGATTCCTTCAATATAGCTACCCCTATTTCACTTGTGCCTATGTCTGGAATAAATTGCTGAATAAAGCGCTCGAGGTAACCGGAGGAAGAATTTTAAGGGGGGATAGCAGCATCTGTGCTCCCCTTTTTCTTATCACTGACTTAACCAGTCGACGCCTTTTGGCCGAAGGAGCCTTCATTCTTTCCACTTCTCCACCAACCACCATCAATTCAACCCCTTGGTCGTCTTGATAGAAACTCATACCTACGTACTGCAGAAGAGGAAGATACCACTTGGTCATGCTCTATGACTAAGAAGTCTTAAAGATAAGGTCGATGTTTCGATTACCTTTAAGCGTTCTTCCCTTTCTTCAGCAGAAATGTCTACCAGAATACGAAGAGCCTCCACGTCAAGCGATGGAGTCTTCTCACAAACGGCCTTGACTCGAGAGTTGATTTCCGCCAAATCAAGGTCTAAATAAATAAACTTGGTATCACTTACCATTCTCATTGTCCAAGGTCGAATCCGAGACTCCCGAGTATATCCACATATGATGTGCTCGATGCTTCAGGGACTAATACGGCACGTGATGAAGTCCTTCGCCACATGCCAGATCATAAGCCCCTTGTCCCTCAGCTCCTTAATAGCAGAGATGTACAGGGCTATTCTTGTGAAGTCTTTGGGGATGAGTTCAAAGACTGTTTTTCTCGATGGCCTTCCCGACAAAGGAGAGACTGTCTTCACTGGTCATCTCTCAATAGAACCACATCTTCTTCCATCTCAGCCATAAAGATCAGGTAAACATGGGGATGTAAATCTCCATCTTGCCATCATGGACCTTCAATCCATAAGTTCCAGCAATCCCTGTTTGTCGGCTCATCTCGTAGTAGAACCGGAAGAGCTCGAGATCTGCTAGGATACCCAAATACGCCTCGTATAGGTATACGAACACACTAAGTATTGTGATTGAATTGGGAACCAAGTTCACCAATTCAACCCCAAAATACTCGAGAACGACCATTAAGAAGGGATGAACAGGGAGATAGAGGCCACACTGACAGTACGCCTGGAACACTGAAATCTCTCCGATTTGTCCAGATGGCCAACGTTGGCCAGTGGCTTCATTCATCTGAAAATTGCCATGGCTGGATCTTCTCTGCAATCTATAATGCCTTCATCTTGACATAATCCACCTCTGATTCAGCCCAAGTTGATAAAAACTTCATCATTCTTTCGGGTGATTAGAAGGGATTTATGCGAAATTGAGGAAGATTATGGTGATTGATTGGAGGTGCAGAGCTCGAATGAATTGGAGCAAATGGGGAAAGTGAAAAACCAAAAGTTACCACCAGTAAGTCTTTATAACCAATGTGTCGGTTACTTCTCTCGGGAACCGAACGTTCGCTTTGGGAACTGATTCAACAGATAGGTCAAGGGAAATCAATAGCATTTCCTTTGTCTGATGTCTATCTGTCTTCACAACTCAAGAAAATTACCAAATTAAGCAAGCCAATTCCTAGTCGATAACGGTCGAGAAAGGCTTTGCTTTTGACCACTTTTTATCTACGACCATACTTTAGTCGAATAAGTTATCTTCACTTGAAATTGAGGGCTAGATGACGAGGATAGAATAATCCTCAAATTATTACATCATTATATTCCTTGAATATACCCCTTATTGATAAGAAGTAAATATGGCAGGATGGTCATAAGTTCTTCTACAACACACATAGTCATAAGCTCTTCTACGATCACATAGTCGTAAGACTTACTACACTATCCCTTGGTCATAAGTCCTTCTATGATTACATAGTCATAAGTCTTATTGTGACTACCCCCTTGGTCGTAAGTCCTTCTATGACAAATAGTCATAAGTCCTACTGCGACTACTCCTCTGGTCGTAAGTCCTTCTAAGACCATGTAGTTGTAAGTCTTACTATGACCACTCTTTGGTCATGGGAATTGCTATGACAAATCTATCTCCAAACCAACATGTCTATGACGATGAAGTACATTGTCGGTTCATCTGACAAGGCAGTTAGAGCATGCGTTTATCTACTAACCGCACACGATCTCTCTCTGATAATAACCGCTACATGGTGAATGGCATTTTACGTCTCTCTGACAGTAACTTCCATCAAGCGATTATCATCCAAAGCGTTGAGGCATCTCCAGGCGTGGGACAACAACCGTCACTTCACTGGCTATATAAAGGTTAATGTCAAAGAGAAAAGGGGAAAGGGGTGAGCCATTTGCATGATTCTCTGTTGTAAATCTTTTTCTAGCAATTAACAATTACACAGACGTAGGGTTATTATTCTCTCAGGAGAAGGCCCAAACCTGGATAAAGATTCCTGTGTCTTTATTCTATATGTGCATACTATAGGTCTATTGAGAGAATCCCTGAATCCAAATAAATCATATGTAAGATCGATATTAAAACATCGACACCATATATGTGCACACTTGACACCTCTCGCCTCCTTGTGGGCAAATACATCATGATCTGATCAAGACCGAAGAAGGCATCACAAGCATATGTGGCAAAGATCATTAAAATGAGTGGCATGGAGGGTTGCAATCCGTGCCATATTCCGATGGAGCCTTGTTCAAGATGAGCAAGGTTAGCACAGTACCTCTGATGGACATGATGGTGTACAGGAGCATCGTGGGCAGCCTTTGGTACCTGGTACACACATTCCTAGATATCTCGTTTGCGATGGGCTATGTGAGTTAGTTCATGGAGAAGCCGACCATCGAGCACCTATTTACTGTGAAGAGAATCTTTTGATACATCGTTGGCACACACCACTTTGGTTGTCGCTACGCGAGGAAGATGGAGGAACCACAACTGGTCAGCTATAGCGACAACGACATGGCGGGTGATGTTGACACCCAAGAGCACCACAGGCGTGCTATTCTTCCTCGCCATAGCCTTGTTAGTTGGCAATCACAGAAGTAGAAGGTGGTGACCCCATCCTCCTGTGAGGCCGAGTACATTGCTATGACGACGGTGGCGTGCTAGGGCATCTAATTAGCTCGCCTCCTTGGTGATATGAAGAATAAAGAGGCTAGCATAGTTGTACTCAAGTGGATAACAAGTTCGCTATCTCCCTCAAAAGAATCCCATTTTCCACGAGTAAGCACATTCATATAAGGTATCATTTCATTCGGGGGTACATTCAAAGTAGAAAACTTGATGTCAAATTTATTAGCACCAATGAGTACTCACAGACATCTTGATGAAGGCGTTGGGACGCATCAGGTTTCAGGAGTTACACGCAAAGATTGGGCTCGTCAAAGTTAAGAAAGTGCACGAGATTTCTCATTGGGATCAACAAGATTAGGGAGTGATTTGTTGAGATAATCTTGTTGCATCTTCAGTTTACATATTTATTAGATGACTGCATGGTACATGTGTGGAAGTTGAAGTGGAACAGTTGTGTTTCCATTGAGATAGTTGTGTTTTCATTGATAATTAGTATTCACATGTGAGTGTTCACATGTGTTTCCATTGATGATTAGTATTCACATGTGAGTGTGTTCTCACTCATATACTCATATATAAATAGATGATCAATAGAAGAAAATAGTATCCCAGTTGCAAACCATTCCAATGTTTGTGTGTATTAGGAGTTGGCACAGCAAACATATTCCACCATCGATGGCCACCGTTTATCTCCTCTTACTACGAGAATTCTATTTTTGTTACTAATTTGAACTCTACCACCATCTATGAGTTCCCCCTCCCCAAATCTTAGGGCTTCTTATACCTACCTCTGATTTTGTTGATATAATTGGTCTTAGTTGTTATAGCAAATATTTTTCTTGTTGCAATAACCTTTTCTATTGTTGTAGCAAGAATCATTTTTGTTTGCATAGCTTTATATATTTGCTGCATTACTGTTCTTTTTTTGCATCACTATTCTATTGTTGTTGTATTAGGTATTTTCAAATGTTGCACCTGAGATTTCTAGTTATTGAACATTGTTTTGGTGGGGCATTTGTTGCACTAAGCTTTTTGTTTTGTTGTAAGGGTTGTTTACTTCTGTTTCTCTATCAAAAAGTTGTTGTACAAGTGGACAATCATGTTTGTTGTACTATACCATGTGGATGTGGGATTTGCTACCGTTCGAGTGTCCAACGTGTAGGACATCGGAAGCTTCACTCCCACAGTTACTACCACCTTATCTTATCGATCCACATCACCGGCTAAACACAAACCACTCATTCTGACCACTCTCTGCCGCGGACCAACTAAGGATTAGTTGATGCGTAAGGATGGCCCGATCTTTCCCGGTACGATCAGTGAGGTTCCTTCTCCTTGGATACAGTCTTCTCCTTGTCTTGATGCAGCAAACAATATTGATAAGGGCAATTTGCACTAGTATGCAAGGCGCACACTAGAAGTAATCCACCGAACCCCAAACCGTGAATTCAGCAAGAAGACACGAATTAAAAGAGATGAACCTTGTAGATTCGATGGGCAATCTCAAGAATCTCCTATTCTTTCCTTGCACCAACTTCGCAAACTCCAAACGAGAAAACCTTACAATCACGCAATTTGGCCGCCACCAACTATCATGGCGATTTTCTCCTTTATTTCACGAGTCTAAAAACTTATCATATCATAGCTTGAGTTACAATGGGGCTAAGGCTCTGGCCTTATATTGGTGCACAATGCACGGCCTTTATTACAACTCACGCACTACTTGGCCTAAGGCCGAAACAAACTCCAATACGAACTAAAAAGGAAATACCTAAACTGCTACCTCTGGTTTCTCTCTCAATTTGCGACTTAACCATGAGGATTCCGTGTCTAGAACTACATCCATTGTGTGAGGCTTCAAAATAGCTTTCCAACGAGTCCAAGAACGCCCAAATCGGACTCCGTTTGTGAAAGTTATGGACGTTTTAGTATCGGTCTTGACAGCTGTCCCAATCCGAGTCCGAATCGGTTTCAAATCTTTATATGTTTTGTTTTCTTGTTCAAGGGGCTTCCAAATCCATTTGGAACCTGAAAAAGAATCCTTCTCAACCTTTAGAAAGCCATGGTGTGGTCGGATTTTATCCTTACTTGCATTGCAATACTCGGACTCCTTATGTTTGGCAAGTCTCGCGCGTCTCTCCGGACAGCTCGTGCAACTTCCAATGAAATTACCATAACTTTGTGTAGGAAGCTCCAAATCAAGCGTCGTTTGATTTGTTGGAAAGTAGACTTTATTAGCTTTCCAAATATGTATTTTGTGTGTCTTAAAAACCTCATAATTGACATTGAGAACTTCATGAACTTTGTAGACAGAACTGCAATCACGAGAACTTGATTGATCTTGTGTCTTCCTCTTGGCCACATCACTCTCCCTCACACACACACATATACATCCAACTCCATACCCTTCCTTCTTTGGTAGGCTTATTGCGGGTGTTTTTTGAATTATTGCAGCTTGCTTCCTTCATTGTTGCACAAAGTTTTTTTGGTTGCAATGTCTTGTTTCTTAGATCTAGTAGCAAAATGTAATTTTTTTGCAGTTGGGGTATTTTGTTGTACAATAATATTTTTGTTGCAATGGGGTAATTATTTTGTTGCAAATTATTGTTGAAATATATTGTTGCAATAAGTTATTTGTGATGTTGCAAAATGTATTTTCAATTGTTGCATATGCATCTTCAAACTATTATAGGGATGCAACATCTTTTTAAAGATAGATTTGTTATTTTTTTAATTATTTACATGGAGTAGACATAGCTTGAGACCATAGTGGCTGCGTTGAGCTTCACGGCCACCATTAACCAACTCTTCTTACTGCTCTATTTATTCCTTCTCTGACGATCATGAGGAGAGAGCATCATGGTGGCGGCGGTCGGAAGTGCACTAGGCTGGCATTGCTCTGCCAAATCTATCCTTCCTATCAACATGGAGACATCAGGGTTGGCCGCCGTTGCTTCCTATTTCAAGCTCATGAGTCAAGTCATTGCCATTAGCCATGCAATAATGCCCTACAAGTGAGCAAGAAAGTAGGGGATGGATGTGGCGTGTTTTTGCTATGAGAAATCAAACAGTAGAAGTTACTAGTGGACAAATTCTAGGATAAAATGCAACGTACGGAGCCAGGCTTATATTGAATGTCCGGATGCTGGTCGCTTATATGAGAACGTGTAGTGCCTCTCCTTTTTAATTTCTAAAAGCTGTTTTTTGGCTTTTCTACAGTAACTAGCTTTCAAATAGAGTGCTTTTTCAAGGCGAAATCTACAAGTTGATTGTAGTACTGTAGCGATTTCATTTATATCAGCTAAAATTGCGTGTGAGTTTCTGTTACTCTATACTCTCTCTCTCTCTCATGAACAGACCAAAAATTATAAGCCGCAACCATAAGTCATAAGCCGAAGCAAAAAAATAATATGGATTCTTTTAGGGTCTGTTCTTTTCGACCGAACTAACGGCTTTTGGCTTTTGCTACAGTATCTAACTTTCAAATGGCGTATTTTCTCAAGACAGGGTCTACAAGTTAATTGTAGTACATGTTAAAAGCCCAACATCTGTATCAACCAAAATTGCAAACGAGTATCTCTCTCTCTCTCCATAATCTCTGTCGCAAACAGCTAAAATTCAAAAATTTCAGCCAAAAGCCATAAGCCGCAGTTGTGCCAAACAGGCCCTTAGACTATGGCTTATGGCTTTTAGCATATGACTTTTGAATTCTGGCTGATCGCAGGAGAGAGTACAAAGACAAAGATAGTCGCATGTAATTTTGGCCGGTATAGCTAAGGTCAGTACAACGTCTACTTCAATCAACTTGTAGATCCGTCTTAAAAAGATGTACCGTTTGAAAGCTAGTTACTATTAGTAAAAGATAAAAGTTATAAGCAGCAAATCTAAAAGAACCCTAAAATTTGAGTGGTTTCTGGGCTCCCACTTGCCATTCTTTGGGTCTGCCCTCAGCGAGCAATGGCCACCGTGCGTGGCGCTAGCTCCTCGCCAGAGCCAAGAACGGCGAAGTTTGTCGATCTGCTGCAACACTGCTTTGGGGACCTCAACTACAGATAGCAGATAAGTTGGCATGGAGGAAAGTACCGCCTTGAGGAGTGTCAGACGACCTACTTTTGACATTAGAGATCCTTTCCAGCCGGCCAGGCGCCCGCCAATTTTGTCAACGAGGGGCTGGAAGTGGATCCTCTGAAGTCTTTTCAGAGTAGTAGTAGGCCGAAGTATTTAGTGCAGGGAGGCATTGCAGAATGTCATTGAAGTCCAAATCTCCATATTTGATAGGTAGTATGGAACTTTCTTGCAGGTTCAGATTGAGGAGTGGCATTTCTTAGAACTTTGAATTTTTGTAGTGGCATTTCGTATGCTTCTCCTTACATGTTCCTTGTTGCAACAATCACTTTTGTATGCTTCTCTCTTTTTTTTTCAATGGACACTTCCTTATGCTTCAACCGCCATATCTAGCTTAGCTTAGATCTGCAGCGCATTTAAGGGTGATACGGATCCACCTAGCAAGCTAGCTGAACCACATTGCTTTGGCCCTGATCTTTCACGATACATCTTGTTGGATGCCCTCCTTGTTCTAAGGTTCTTGCAAACCCAAAACAGCATACACCTCCAAGATAAGCCTTCTCCACGCACACACAGCACATGAACGAATAGAGAAATCGAAGTTTCAGCGAGTAGAATCCAACACCACAATTGGATTCAACACACCAAGAGCAATTCCTCGATGGAAATCTCAAGAACACCAACAATGGCCACCAAACCATGGTGATTTTCTGGTTTCTATTTCTCAATCATAGCCTAAGTTACAATGGGGCTAAGGCCCTGGCCTTATATTGGTGCACAATGCACGGCCTTGACTAAACTCACGCACAATTGGCCTAAGGCCGAAACAAACTCCAATACGAACTAAAAAGGAAATATCTAAACTGCTACCGGATTCTCTCTCAATTTGCGATGTGACTATGAGGATTTCGTGGCTACACCTTATCCATTGTGGGGCTTCAAAATAGCTTTCCAACGAGTCCAAGAACGCCCAAATCGGACTCCGTTTGTGAAAGTTATGGACGTTTTAGTATCGGTCTTGCCAGCTGTCCCAATCCGAGTCCGAATCGGTTTCAAATCTTTATATGTTTTGTTTTCTGTTCAAGGGGCTTCCAAATCCGTTTGGAACCTGAAAAGGAATCCTTCTCAACCTTTAGAAAGCCATGGTGTGGTCGGATTTTACCCTTACTTGCATTGCAATACTCGAACTCTTTATGTTTGCAAGTCTCGCGCGTCTCTCCGGACAGCTCGTGCAGCATCCAATGAAATTGCCATAACTTTGTGTAGGAAGCTCCAAATCAAGTCGTTTGATTCGTTGGAAAATAGACTTCATTAGCTTTCCAAATATGTTTTTGTGCATTAGAAACCTCAGAATTGGTATTCAAAGCTTCTTGAACATTGTGCACAGAACTGCAAGCACTAACCAAAGTTGTAGTGCTACTTGGTGCCACATCATCCTCCCCTCCTTGAAGCAAAGCCGTCCTCGGCTTTGGGGTAATCTTGGGAGCTTGCTTCTTCTTGGCTGTAATTTCTTCATCAACATGAATAGCACCTCCAATTTTGGTTTCAACACATGCTTCTTTCCCTATGTACAAAATGTATGTGTTGGACCGGCCCTCATGCGTAGCATTGCGATCATATTGCCATGGTCTTCCCAACAATAACCCACATGCATCCATTGGAACTACGTCGCAATCCACCTTGTCAACATAGTCACCAACAACAAACGGAACCGCACCTTGTGAGTTATCTTTAGCCTTCCGGAGTTGTGTAGCCACTCCACATGATGTGGTTGAGGATGCCTCCACGTGGACAGCCCTAAAGCGTACACCAAATCTTTGCTAATCACATTGGTATAACTTCCACCATCTATGATCAACTTGCATGCTTTATCTTTGATCTTGCACTCCGCTTGGAAAACACTCCACCGCTGTCCTTTTGTTTCAGTTTCTTTACTTTGCACCTTTCGGACCAAAAGATTAACACCATTCAATTCTGGATCACAATAGACAACATCCTCCTTGGAATTATCGGATTTTTCACTTTCAGAATCACTACTAGAAGTTGTTGAAGCATAGCCATCTTTAGTGAGAAGCACTCTTCGTTGATTTGGACAATCACGCATCATATGACCTCTTCCCTTGCACTTGAAACACTCAATTTCTCTAGCACGAGCATTAGAAGGCAAACTAGAATCAGTTTTAGTTGCTTCTTTACCTCTGTTGCTTGCCTCCTTTGAAAAAGCACAATTGAATGGTTTGATGTCGCCACCTTGGAGTGTAAACTAACATCATCGCCTTGCTGTGATGGACGCCTTCATGGGTTTGTTTGAGTGTTGGCATTCCACCCTTGGCTTGTTTGCGCTTCAATTGTTGTTCAGCACGTTCAGCTTGATGCACCAAGTCTTGGATGTTGTAGTAATGGACCATCTCCACCCTATCTTGCACATCCTCATTCAACCCATTAAAGAAACGTGCCATAGTAGCCTCATCATGCTCCTCTGTTCCTGTACGGATATCAACATCTCCATCTCTTTATAATATTCATCAACACTAGAATTACCTTGGCGTAGTTGTTGTAGCCGGTTGTACAAGGTCCTAGTGTAGTGTGCTGGGACAAAACGCGCCTCAAAATATTCTTCAATTGTACCCAAGTATCCGGACGAGCTCCTACGCGACACAATTGATTCCACCAAACAAGAGCATATCCGGTGAACTCAATTGTCGCCAAACGAATCTTCTTATCCTCAGTATAGTGATGGCTGTCAAAAATTTGTTCGACGCATCTCCCACTCCAAGTACTCCTCCGGTTCAGCTTTACCATTAAATGATGGGATAGAAATTTTTATCCGCCCAATTCCATCATCCACGGCAACACGCTGAGCAAACCCAACACCATCACGCATACCTCCACCAGGCAGCACCTCTGCCACGCATGTCCCTACCACGGTCAGCACCACGGTAGTCCGAGCATGCGGTTGTGGAGCAAAGCCCGCTGCACCATCAAAGATCCTCGTGTTCGTCGTCTTCATATGGTGCACGCCGTTCGGGATATTGAGGTCCCCGTTCAGCATGCTGAAATTGTGGTGGCTGGTTGCGTATCGCCTCCGTCAAAGCATCAATTCGCCCCCCAAATCATCAACCTTGCCTTCAAGCTTCGGTGACAACTTAAGAAGTAGTCACGTGTCGCTTCAATCCAATTCGTACCTCGGGCAGCAAAGACGCCGCATATTGGGGCCTCCCCGATTGGCTCGGCATGATTATGTCGCGCCTGCCATCTTCATCTTCATAGAACCCGCCATCAAGAAAAATTCAGCAACCTCGTACCGTGATCAACCACGCTCTGATACCAAGATGATGCGGATCCACTAGCAAGCTAGCTGAACCCGTTGCTTTGGCCCTGATCTTTCACGATACGCCTTGTTGGATGCCCTCCTTGTTCTAAGGTTCTTGCTCCACAGCATACACCTCCAAGATAAGCCTTCTCCCACGCAACCGCAGCACGTGAAAAAGGGTAGAGAAACCGAAGTTTCAGCGAGTAGAATCCAACACCACAATTGGATTCAACACACCAAGAGCAATTCCTCGATGGAAATCTCAAGAACACGCCAACAATGGCCACCAAACCATGGTGATTTTCTGGTTTCTATTTCTCAATCAAACCTAAGTTACAATGGGGCTAAGGCCCTGGCCTTATATTGGTGCACAATGCACGGCCTTGATTAAACTCACACTGGCCTAAGGCCGAAACAAACTCCAATACGAACTAAAAAGGAAATATCTAAACTGCTACACTCGGATTCTCTCTAATTTGCGATCTGACTATGAGGATTTCGTGGCTGGCACCTTGTCCATTATGTGGGGCTTCAAATAGCTTTCCAACGAGTCCAAGAACGCCCAAATCGGACTCCGTTTGTGAAAGTTATGGATTTTAGTATCGGTCTTGCCAGCTGTCCCAATCCGAGTCCGAATCGGTTTCAAATCTTTATATTTTGTTTTCTTGTTCAAGGGGCTTCCAAATCCGTTTGGAACCTGAAAAGGAATCCTTCTCAACCTTTAGAAAGTCATGGTGTGGTCGGATTTTACCCTTACTTGCATTGCAATACTCGAACTCTTTATGTTTGCAAGTCTCGCGCGTCTCCGGACAGCTCGTGCAGCATCCAATGAAATTGCCATAACTTTGTGTAGGAAGCTCCAAATCAAGTGCCGTTTGATTCGTTGGAAATAGACTTCATTAGCTTTCCAAATATGTTTTTGTGCATTAGAAACCTCAGAATTGGTATTCAAAGCTTCTTGAACATTGTGCACAGAACTGCAAGCACTAACCAAAGTTGTAGTGCTACTTGGTGCCACATCAAAGGGGATGAAGTCCTGCTAGAGTAGTTGAAGATTAGGAGCAAATGAAAATGACAAAAGAAAAAAAAAGAATCTGAATTCAAAGAGAAAATCTATAGAGAAAAAAATGGAAAACATTGATGTGAATGCTCTGTTGATACAAATGTAATAGGACTTCTAAAACAAATCATAGTCGTAGCTTGGGTTCTATTTTGCGCCTTTTTCATTCGAGTTATTTTCAGAGGTTGTGGTGCTCTTCTGAAAGTAACAATCAAATGAGGAGCTTCCTTTTTCTGATTTGTAATAAGACTATATTAGGAAATGCTAGAGATATTCACTCCGTTGTTTGGTTGTAATGGAATCCGGGTGAACCTGTTTGATAAAAATATCTAGCTTAGCTTGAATGCACCACATCTACAAACAACATCACCCTTTTGCATTGAATCAAGTGACTAGTCAGTGTGTCACTACACGCTAATTAACGATCATTTTAATGGGCGGAAGAAGTGCATGTACTCCGTATGTTACAAGCCATAACTCCAGAGAACTACACGTAGTAAGGTAGGGAAGAACCCGATACACGGAGAGGGGGAAAGCAGGCATATAGCGCGTAATTTAGCTTTGGATTGCGGTGAAATTAAGCAAAGCAAGCAACATTACACAGCTGCATGCATGCTAGCTTTTATGCGCGCTCCTGGTCTTCAGGCCGTTCTCCAGCATCTTCTCCTCAAGTAATTTCTCTCATGCAAATGGGACTGGCTAGCTAGCTGTGTGTGAGGGGTCATGTGAGAAGGTAAGGAATATTTGTGATAAACTATTGCTAATGTGTATTGAGTTAAAATTCAAATTTGTAAAAGATTTGGATTTTCAATCTGGTGGTTTCAGTCTCAGACGGTTAGACCGGACTCATAAGGCCGATCTGACCTGCTGGTAGGTGGCATTCATACCGAGCTCTCGGATTTTTGGGCATTGAGCGGTCAGACCGGCCATGGGGGTTGTCTAACTGGTTGCATGATGACGGTCATATCAACTAATGTCTGAATTTCTATTGAGAGTTCTAAATTTTGGGAATTTGATTATGGATCTAGACAAATTGTCCTAGGTTAGCCATTCATATTGCATGAAGTATGTTTGAGCTAATGTGAGTCTAGTTGTGGAGAAGTTGTACCCGAAAATTATTTCTTGGTCTTTGGATGTGCAAAAAAACTTAGAGTTAACTATGGTCAATGGCGAGGATAGAACCACGCTCATGAGGAGTTGAGGTCCAGAACGATCAAGTATGTGAGTGAGATGGTTGCACTCAAGCATGGCACATGGAAGACAAGAATGTTGAAGAGAATGTTCGAACATGGTTGCACCAAGTGGCTTGATCAATCTAAGTGAGGCATGGTCCAGTGGTTATCGGAGTGGGAGAGACTTGCCGATACGTGGCAAGTTATTGGTGCACCTACACATGACAAGAGCAATTACTTACAAGTGAAGAAATGGATCGAGTCAAGGTGATTGTATTTTGGTAGCTAACTAAATACCGAAAACTGCTTGGATTAAATCCACGCGCTTGAGAAAGCGGGTCAAAGGATACTAAGAAGATCAAGTAGATCAATAGCTAATGACTTAGCGGATTCGGGTCATGTGCTTTAAAAAATGTTATAAGTGTGAGTGTAAAACCTGTGTTAATGGGTTTCCGCAATTACGCTAATGGATAGTATCCATTAGGGTACATGTAGGCAAGTTACCCCATCTATTTAATAAGTTGGAGATGAAAACTTGAAACCAAATCATCCCAACCATTTTCAATCTTGAGTTTTAGGATTAGGGTTTGAGAGAAAAGAGTGAGTGTTGTGGTGTGCTTTCTTGTCCTCCTTATAGAGTTATTGTGAAACTTTCATCTTCAAGTTAGCAATAGATCAACTTGGTTCATCTCTCATGGAGTACTCTTATTTTAGTTAATTTGCTCTTGTTCTTGTTGATTCTTTGCCTCTTTCTTCTTTTGTTGATCTTGTTGCAAGCAAGGACGTGTAAGTGATGGAGATAACTTATATAGATCATATCACATCTATCTAGGCATCGTGGTTTACAAGATTTCGAAATTGCCCACTTCTTTCTTGTGTGGGGCTTTTTTAAGATTCTTGATATGAGGGTTTTGGCTTTGAATTTTTAAGCGGTTTTACTTGCTGTGACATATGAGAAGAGCTATCTTGGCTGTCCTTAATCTATGAGAAAATTGTATCTTAAGTTTTGATATTTGCTCGGCTTTGGTATAACCTTGCATGTTTTGAGGAAAGATTATAACTTTGACTAAGATCCTTGCGATCCTTATATGAAATAGTTTCTGAGACATTTAGCAAGATATGTGTAATATTTTAAATCTTTTGGACATAGATTTTGAGTTTACACCAAATTTAGTTTTTGCTAGGGTTGATTTTATTTCTGGGAATAGGGAAGCAGCCAGATAACTCCTAGGCCTAGTTAGACAGACTGTTGGTCAGATCAATGGGTTATGGTCGGTCAGATCAACCACTAGTCAAATCGCACCTCTAGTGACGATCTGACTAGTTAGGTGCTGACTAGTTAGGTACTGAAGTTGTAAGATCTTATTATTTTGGAACGTTGTTACTTTGGATTATATTTGGGCTGTCAAATAATTTTCTTAGCACTTTGGCTACTGGAGTGAAATATTTTTGATACTTAGGAAAAGATTTCCCTGTTGGCATTGCCAATCCTACCGTGTCTGCGTGCCATCAAGAAAAATGTCTACGTGATCAAGTAGAATTATGTTCTTTTTAATATCGGCATGCAGCAGTATCTGCTGACAAGTGTGTCTTGCTTGGGCATGAAAAAATGATGAGTTGCACATACTCGTAATCTTGATGGCCAAGCCAATTTCCATCTTTTTCTTAAAAGAAAACCAACCGTGTGCTCTTTAATTTGTTTATTTAATTTAAAGAAAATTAATTGCCTCCTATTTTTCCTTCTAGAAACAACATTCATTTTTCTAATTTTATCCTTGTTTGGTTTAGACGACATATATTTCGATCATAAAAACTAACTACTTTATGGGCATTGGTCACCTAAAAATTTACCACAAAATAGGAAGGTAAAACTATGCGTCGCGAGATTTTCCGCACTCACACTGTGCAAACGCCGTGATCAATATCTTTTGCTATGTAGGTTTTCTTTGTAGAAATTTGAGACTTGGATGCAGAAAGCAAAAGTGAGCGCGTCATGCACTAGCACAAACAAGCTAAGCTAGCATTAACTTGTGGCAAGCCAGCTATCTCGCACAGCTTGCTTCTCAGATTCACCAAACCTTTCTTGCCCCGAAATTATGCAACCCTCCCTTGGGTTACCTATGACTTTCATCTGAATACTCCCTACCTATGTTGCTAGTCTCTCTCTCTCTCTCTCTCTGTATGTATATAAAAGGATATCAACCATGGAATAGATTCCTCATGTTACCACACATACATGTAGGCTCAGAAAAACCCTAGCAAGTACGTACATCATCACCTTCCGGCACGTACGTACGGCCGCATGGAGGCTCGGCGCCGGCGCCCCAGCTCCGCGGCGACGAGGCGATTGTACAGCCTCCTCGTCCTCGCCGGCGGCTACCTCAAGTACCTCTTCATGAAGCGGCGCCGGCTCCTCGGCAGGGTGGCGAGGAGGACCCTCGCACTGATCCATTACCACGGCGCAAGAGCAGCAAGCACCTGGCCCCGTCGTGGCCGCGGGCGTTAATGGAGTACGAGTTCTCGTGCAGCAATAGCCCCAGCCCCGCGTTCCTCGCGGCGAAGAGGCTGCGGTCACGGCTGAAACGCGGCGTCGCCGTCTCTGCTTCCTGCTTCTGCGCATTAGAGCCTCGTACGGGTCACCGCCGCCGGCTCCGGAGGACGAGGTGGTGGAGGAGGAGGAAGAGGAGGTGGACGAGCTTGACGTGGACTACAGGGCTGAGGAGTTCATCAACTGTTCTACGAGCAGCTCAGGGCGCAGAGCTTCCCTGCGCTTTTCCAGTGCTCGCCATGACGTACGTATTACGATTTACGAGCACGACACCGAAAGATCGAGTCTTCAGTGTTTCGTTTCGAGCGCGTCCGTACGTCCGTATGATGCGATGTGATTTGAGAGGAGTCTTGAGTTTTCAGGAGAGATGCACGGGTCGGTTTGTATCTGTTTGTTTTCCATGTACGGAGTATATGGAGTGTGTGTATATATAAGTATATATATGCGTTGAGCCACTGTAATTAGACTCGGCCAACACTATGCCCTTGGCTCCGCCACAGCGCTCAATGAAGCTCCTCTGAAACTTATGTCACACCTTTTGTTGTCTTAGCCTATATCATGCTTTTACTCTAGCACCACGTATTGCTAAAGAGAAAGCTATACTAGACGTCTTATCATATACAGATTCACAGAATCCATCAGGGTTATAATTATCATATATTGTTTTACAAGTGTGACTGTCTATGTTACTAGCGATGGTTACGGTTTAGATTAAAAACCATCTGTAACATTTGCAATTATCACAGACGGTTTTTAACAAGAACAGTCTATGATAGTTGCACACATCACAAATGATTTTTAATTCGATCGTATGTGATAATTCACAAATACTTCCAACCACAAACCGTCAGACGGTTTTTAATCCAAATTGCCTGTGATAGTTCACAAATGGTTCTTAACAAGAACTATTTGTGATAATTACGTATCACAGATGGTTTGTGGTTGGAAGTGTACTGTGTTATTAAAAACCCAGCGCATCCTGATAAATCTGTCCACAGTGAACTAGGGTTTGAATGTGGCTGGCTTTGAGGCGTTTAGTGAAAGCATACCACAGATTTACATGTGTGCTTATAGATCTATTTGTTCTTGGTGATCTAAGTTTAGTATTTGCTTCTAACTATATGCATTATAATCAGAGATGATATCTAGGTGTAGATCTAGATTTAGATCTAGCTTGGTAGTTTGCTCCAATTTAAGAATAGGTCTCATTACTCCTAGCCCACTTTAGTATATTCTTGCTTGATACATATATTGTTTCGTGAATAGTATGTAGCTAGCTACTTTAGATGGATAATTTAAAATGAATGACAATTATGTGTAAGTATAATGGCTAGCTAGCTATAGGAGCATTAATCTAATTCAACACTAATTTGTTACATGCATAGCATAGATGGACCAAAGTTGGATGTACGTTGAGAACTGTGTGAGTGAAGAGTACATTGATGGCGTGTCTGCTTTTAGAAGAGTTGCCGAGCAGGATATGTTGAAGAAGGGGATGAAATTTATGTACTAACTATGCATTGATTGCGATAATCTAAAAATGTTTACCAACTCAGTGCAGATCAAAGCCCACTTGATTGAAGGGTTTCGAAAAGGGATATACATATTAGATCAGTTATGGTGAAAAACAGGTTATACAAGAAGGTAGTAACATCATCGAGGGAGATAATGAAAAGCTGGATATGAACTATGTTTTCGATGTAGATAGGTCGCATGATGATAATTTGGATCAGATGTTACACAATATAGAAGGAAACTATAGTAAGAGAGTTTGGTAAATTCGAGGACTTGATGAAGAACTCAGAGAAACCTTTACCAGGCTGCAAGCCGGAATACACAAGATTGTCATCCGTACTTAAATTGCTAAAAATGAAGGCAAGCAACGGTTTGTCCGATAAGAGTTTCACAGCGTTGTTAGATCTCCTAATGGATATCCTTCCGGAGGAAAACGTATTACCTAAAACTACCTATCAAGCCAAGAAGGTTTTTTGTCCATTGGGAATGGAAGTAGAAGGAATAGATACATGTCCGAACGATTGTATCCTCTACCGTAAAAAATATGTAAACATGCATATATATCTGATGTACAAAGCATCCTGATATAAGCGGCGTGAGCGATGGGAGGGGAGGCAACGCCGACTACGGGAGGGGAGGCACCGGCAGTTGCGAGAGGGGGAGGCGGCACCAACCAATTTGGACCAAAATTGTATGTATTTTTTGAATATTTCTTAAATTCAAATGGTATATTTGAATATTTCGACCAAAATTTACCAAAAGATATCCAAAATCTTTCTCAGAGAGGTTCAAAAATTTTTCTAAACTGAGAATATAATCCATGGGCGGAGCACCTCACCGAGGCCTTCAGGGAGGCCAGTATGTGTGGCTTGCGCGCCACCGCTGTTCGCCACTCGATCAAACCGGCAGCAGCAGCTGCCATGGAGGTGGAGGAGCTCGCCACAACATCAGGGAGGTCAGCATGCGCAGCTCGCATACGGCTGCTGCCCACCACCTGGTGACCTCCGCCGGCGATGGGCGAGGAGGTGTGTGCCCTGCGATTGCGGTTCCTAGACGGTCGGGTTCTCTGCAAGAGCTTCGGTACCAAACGGCCAGCCACGACGCTGTCCCTATTGCAATCTTTATGACTGCTCTAGGACCTTTCCGACTGCTACGACCACTGTCTACAGCCGTACGACCACGTACGAGAGGCTACGACCACCTTCCACGGCGTTACGACCACTCTGTCGGTCTTACGACCACACAGACAGCCGTTTCGACCACGCTATAGCATCTCCGATCGCTTTGACTTCGTAGTCATAAACTTCTGCTGATGTATCGACCAAGTTCTCTGCCGCTGCGCTGCCCTTCCTTCGACCTTGCTTGAATTACCGTAGTCGTAGCTCCCTACGACCACGCAGTAATTCTACCGATCACTGTTCATTGTGGTCGAAACACCCTTTCGGCCACGTTCATTTCCTCACAACGTGGTCGAAGCCCCTTCCGACCACGTTCAATGCTTCACAACGTGGTCGAGGCCCCCTTCCGACCACATTCACCTCGTTACAACGTGGTCGAAGCACCTTTAGACCACGTTCACTTCTCCACAACATGGTCATAACGCCTTTCAACCACGTCTGCGATGTCGTGGTCATAAGTCGTTTTACGACCACGTCTGCGAGAACTCGATGAAGTCGATACTCGATAGTTTTTTCCTCCTCTTCTCTTTATTTCTTTTCCTCCTCTTTTTTTCACACTTTTTCTTGCAATTTTCGGTGCACCTCTGGTTACATAACTCCACCCCTTTTATACCCGGGATCTATGACTTCTACTCGGGTTACGACTACGATCACAACTCGATTCCGACTACGTTTACAACTCGACTTCGACTACGAGTTTTTACTGCGATTACCTGAATTAAATATGACATAGCAGTATACTTTTACTAGACTGGTTATAGCTAGCACTTTGTGATGTTCATCTGAAAGGATTAGCTTGATTGTGAGTCTTCTTTTAAATCTTGACTATAAGACTTATATATTTCATATTGCAATCTTGTTTGTTCACTCAAGTTGGCATGTTATAAATAAAAAATGAGTTCATACATGTGGTATTAGATGAAATTGAAAAGGATTGAAAAGATGTATGCTTCAAAGCATACTATGATTAAACAAAAAGAAAAAGGTAGAAAAAGTACATAAATCAAGAGAAGTATACTCCAAGTATGCCACAATTTAATATAAAAAATGTTACAAAGATGGCATTGTTAAAAGAAGTATGCTTCAATTATACCACATGCTTAAAAGATTTGAGTATGGAGTAATAAGTTGCCTTATGAGACTGCTAGTTCGCCTAGATTTAAATGTTGATTCACTTTTAGGCTTTGACTTTTCATTGTGATATCTCATTGTGCTCTCCGTAGAACAGTTTGGTCATGGTCATGATGCCTGTCATTAATCTAACTGGCTTAATCATGCTAAAGATCTATTCTGACTTGCTATATGGTATGTCACTTTATATGATCTAGGGAGCTCTACTCAAAAAGATGGCTTGATTAAACTCTTAAATTAATGTAAAGTGACTTGGATAATCTACAAAGCTTTTGGTTGTTTAATCTCATTGATCCTTCTTAGAATAGTTATCTCTCTCTAAATTTCTTGATGATTACATTACTGAAGGGGCAGAAATTAGAAGAAAGGGGGAGAATTTTTAATTACTTAAGAAAGGGAGAGTTTTCGAGTGGTTTGCTGCTGTTGTGGTTTGCTTTGAAACTTTTTTTTCGCAAATTATCTTAGACGTGTTTGTGGTGTTGTCAATGTATTCGTCAAGGTGAGATTGTTAGGCCATGTGGTGGTCGTGATTAAAAATGATGAATAATTGATATTTGGGTTGCTTTAGAATTTGTGTTTGTGAAAGTTTCAGTAGATCGCACTCAAAGGTTTTGAATTCAAGTGATCTCGTTCAGTTTTGAGTTGCTCCGAGTGGTTTTGGCATGCTTCGAGTGGTTTTAGTTGGCTTCGAGTGGTTTTGTTACTCCGAGTGGTTTAGGTCTACTCCGAGTGGTTTCAGTCAGTTTCGAGTGGTTTCAATTTACTCCGAGCAATTTTGGTCTGCTTCGAGTAGTTTTGGACCAGTTCGATCGGGTCCGAGTAGCATTGGACAGTTTTCGAGTAAGCAATGGAGGATCGGACGGAGTTCAAGTACCACCAGAGGATCGGATGGTATTCGAGTGGCCAGAAGGATCAAACGGCATTCAAGTACCACCTAATGATCAAAGCTATAGATTTTTGTACTGTCGATGTTACAGTGATATGGTTAAAACTGTATCATCAAAAGAATAGTACTCAGAGGTGAACAGTGATTCAGCTGGTTCTTAGAAGAGTACTATAGCAAGCTCAGGTGTACAACCATGTCCAACTTCAACCATGACAGACTTCAACCATGTCTGAATGAACATGACATTTCGACTACGTCTGGCTTCGACAATTACAGACTTCGACCACATCCGGCTTCAACCACGTTCGACTTCAACCACGACAGAACGACCACTGAAGGTAATCATAGCTACAGTAATTTTTCATGGTCGTTAGTACAGTGCTTTTCTATTGTTGTAGCTATAGTACTCGATAGTCATAAACTTTACTAGTCTATACTCGATACTCGATAGTCCTAGACTTTATTAGTCGTACTCGTTAGTCGTAGACTTTACGGTCGATAGTCGTAGACTTTGTGATCAATAATTGTAGACTTTGTGGTTGATGTTTGTAGACTTCACAGATTGCTATCATACTCGTAGACTTTGGGGTCTACAGTCATTGGCTTCGGTTTTCTGGTCAGTTGTTGTAGACCATGTGATCGATAATCGAAGGATTTGCGATCGGTTGCCGTAGGCTTTACGGTCGATACTCATAGACTTCATTGTAGGTACGAGTGCATCACTTCTTATGATCTTTGAGTACTTCAAGTACTCGTGTTAGACCAATGGGATGACTAGCTGGTGCTTGGTGGTTAGGTGGTCATGGTACTCGGTAGTCGAAAGGACTCGGTACTTGATGGTCAGGTGGTCGTGGTACTTGATTGTCGTAGGTGTTGCGATCGGTTGTCAAAGATTTGGGGTATGTGATCGATATTCAGTAGTTGGTACTTGATGGTTTTGGTCAACAGTGATGCTTGTTATTCCCGAATGTTTTTGGTGGAGTGATGGTATTTTCCTAGTACTTGTGGTTTTTGAGTACTGCATGAGCTAGCGGTCGTAATAAGTGATCTGAGGCATATTTCTAGATAGTGATGGAGTTTGTGGTTGTGGACAAATTGGTTGGTATTGATGGTTGAGTAAGAGTGTGGGTTATGTGTGTGTGCTGATGTCGGTCAAGTTGTTGAGAACTTGTGCCGGTGAAAAATATTTCTTTGGTCTTTGATGTGTAGGTGGCCGTGGAGGTGATCATGGTCGATTTCGAGCAGAATCGAGACTAGGAGGGGTAATTTGAGATCCAGGCAGTCGGGATGTCACGCAAGGTGGTTGGGCTCAAGCTAGAGCACATGGAGATCGAAGTTGGATGATGCGTGGAGGCGAGGAGACGGTTACAGTCGGTGGCGAGAAGGACCAGGACTAGGAGGGGGTAATTTGAGGTCCAGGTAGTCGAGATGTCACACGAGGTGATCAAGCTCACGCTAGAGCACATGATGATGCGTGGAAAAGCTATAAGAGGTGTGGTCCTAGAGGTTTCGACATGGGAGTTATTGATGCGTGATGGAGATACAAGAGGTGTGTCTTGGAGGCTTCGTCACGTGGTGAGATTAGAGACGTTGTGGAAGGAGTCCGTAACGGGAAGGTTTAGAGATATGGTAAAACCCATGTTATGAAGGGTTTCGAGTCCCTTGAGTTGAGGAAGAGATAGAGTTGTGTATTCGTGTTTGAGACGGACACGGCTTGGATGTTAGCCTATAAAAGCAGGGAGAGGCTAAGGGCTAACTCATGGGTTTTTAGAGGGCTTTCGTCGAGAGAGCTTTTAGGGGTGCCATGTGGGCACTTTGTAACCACATCCATGATACAGAAATAATAGATCAGATTTATTCTAAGGAAAGTTAGCTGGTATTAGTGACGTGTTTTCTAAGCATCATTTTTCTTCTGTCTCTAGCGTGTACTCGTTCAAGCGATCGAAGCGTTCGAGCGGCTAAAGTCTTAAAGCAGAGGAAGATTATGACTACGTGCGTCGGCGGTCGTAGCGAGCTGTCGTAGCAAGTGATTGAAGGGAACTGTTGGACGATCGAAGTGTTCATCGAGCACATACGAGCGAACCAGCGTCTTGCGGTCGTAATCCACATATGGTAATTTAAATTGTTTTTCTTCTACTTTTAGTTTTTGTTTCAGGTGTCAAAAAGCAGAGGCAATCATTCAACCCCCTGATAGTGCCATATGATCATACAGTTATCAATGATTTTTGTAATCATGATATTGCTCCATGACATACAATTCATGTCCAGGATCTAAGGCAGTGAACTGATGTTCAAGTGCATACCACAAATCTGCAGTGTTCTTCATGTTCATATATACATCACAAAGCTGGTTAGACAACACGCTTAGAATGCACCGATAAATGTTATCGAAGTCATATCGTACTATATTTGTTGTGCAGCAGTACGAGGTCCTATAGGACTTGGTATCACTACCCAAAATACATTCATAGCCAAAAGCCACAATTGGAGCCTTGTCTACCATCTCTTGAAATTCACTCTAGTGAATTTCTTTGGTTTAATTGCCTCAGCAAAACCAGCCATCACAAGTGCCTATCAGGTTTTTGGATTGTTATAAATATGCACACTTTGTGATTATGATAATCCATAAAAACAATAATTGAATCAGCAGCATATATACTAGACATATTTGTGACTATGAATAGTAACATGATCATATACTCAAATATATCTATCTCATATATATACACTAACAAGACAAAGTCTAGACCAAGAATACTACTGACAGAAGTAGGCATCAACATCATCGCAGGACAAATATCTAGGAAACAAGGCCTAGACAAATCAAATGATATTCTTGTAGCTTACGAAGAATCACTCCAACATAGTTTGTGGTAGCATCTGATCTAAGTATCGTAGCAGTCAGAGCATCCGACTACCGAAGAGGTTGGAGATTGTATTCGTAAGAGTACTATAGCAGACATACTAGTGAGTCGCGTAGCAGTCATGGTCATAAGTCATGAGTAGTCGTGTGAACGCTTCCCAAAAACCTGATTCATCCCAACCTGTGCAGGGTCATGAGAGATGCTAGCTTCAGAGTCACTACTCTCCCCACATTAGTTATGCCCAAGAAGGGATGGAGAAGTCGAGACTGCACAACACATATGAAATGGGAAGGAAGGCTAATACCAATTCTGAGAGGAGAGATCTCCTTTATAAAGTCAGCCTCATCGGAAGAAATTGTCATCATTATTGTCATTACACTATTTTAATCGCAGTTAATGTGTGCCATGAAAGCCAATTTAAACAGTGTAATTCAAACTTTAATTTCTAAATTGTATGCATGGTTTTGAGGTGAAAAAAGAAGCTGCCACTCCATGGCTTAGCGAGGCAAGCGAGCGAGCGCGCACGTATGATCTTCTTTTGCTTGCTTCAACTAGGTAAGATCAACTCCATTATATAAATTAGTCTCATCCCACCTAGACTAGCAACATGATACTAAACTTCCCACCTTACACCATGTATGAGTGAGCTTTTGGATTTTTTAAGATTTAATTGGAATATCAAATAGGCCAAGCCCAAAAACTCTAACAGTCAACCTCAACTATGACTTACCCAACTTGTATTTGACACAGAACAAAGACAAATCTCTTCAATGTTCTGGACTTAACTCTACGTACTCGAGTTTAGACGACGAACAATCTTCTCAACGCTCTGAACTCATCTCAGCTTACTTGAGTTTGGATGACGAGCACATCTCCTCAACATTCCAGACTTATATCAGCTTACTTGAGTTCTCATGTACACCTTTATCTTAATTGCCAGCCTGCATAATTGTTCGTCGTGAGCATCAGATAATGTAACAAGACGGCGGAACTCATCTTTACCATCACACCTGATGATGTCTTTTCACCGATGACACTACTTCCCGAAGAACACGGCATGATCTTGGGCATAGGTCAAGAACTCAGGCTAGCTCTCTATCACGGACCGAAGGACGAAACCCAGGGTTGTGATCAAAATGGCTGAAAAGCCTGTGGCTTATGGCTGAAAACACTGTAGCTGGCTGAAAAAAGCACTGTAGCTGACAGAGGCTTATTTACCATAATTAAATTTAAAAAATTTAAAAATAGAAAAAACATATTAGCCCATCACGTATAATGTAAACAAATACGAGGAAAAAAAGAACCGGTAAAAAAACTCAAAAAAAAGCCAAAAGTTCAGAAAAAGACGAAATTTATGAATAGTGCAAAATAAGCTGAAGCCAAAAGCTCAAGCCATTTTGATCACACTTGAACTGCTGAGCACTGGACTTTGCTTTTCCACTTGAACTGAGGGACTAAAGCAAAACGCTAGTTTTCACTGTTAGCCACTGGACAATTTGGTTTATACCTTTAACTGAAGGTTCAGACCAATGAAAAACCAATGCTATTCGCCGGCTTTTTCTTCGTGGGACAAAAGAAAAGAAACTGAAGCTGCTTCTTTGGACAAGGACGCACAAACTCTTGTATTTTTATTTGCTATGGTGGGACATAAGTTCACCTCAAAGATAAAGGTAGGTTCTTTTAGGCTGTGATTTATGGTTTAAATTTTTGAATTTCGACTGTTCGCGAGAGGTGGTACGCAAAGGAAAATAGTCACATACGATTTTGGCCGATACAGCTAAATTCAGAACACTTTATACTATAATCTTCCTGTTGACTCCGCCTTGAAAAATACACCATTTGAAAACTAGTTATTATAGTATAAGTCATAAGTAAAAAAGAATGCTAAAAATCATAAGTCATTAGGTAGTAAAGAAGGGAGAGAAAAAACCGAAAGAGATCGGTTCGGATCCGTGGACAAAGCAGAGATGATGTTGCCACCTGTGGACTGAGGAAGAGAATTGTAGGCTTGTTCTTTTCAACTTTTGAAATCGGATTTTGGTTTTTGTCACAGTACTTAACTTTTAAATAGAATATTTTTTTAAGATGGAGACTACAAGTTAATTCTAATATATGTAAAAGCTTAACATCTATATCATCCAAAATTATAAACGAGTATCTTTTCTTAATCTCTATCATAAATAACTAAAATTTAAAAATTTTAATCAAAAATCATAAATTATATCCATAAATAATAGTCCCTACGTCTCTCTTTGTATTTGAAGGACGAGAACATGCGAGAACCCGGAATTAATTCTCCCTCTGTACCTACGCAAAAAAGAACTTTCCTTCTCTCTCCTATCACAAAGGCACTGCAATTATAGGTAGAAACGGATTATGGGTAGAAACGGATTAGATACGATCGAATAGTCTCAAATATAAATATGAATTTATATTTTTAAAACGAATTCGAATACTCTCAAATACGGATATGAATATTCTCGAATACGAATACAGATATTTTCGAATATGGATTTTCTCGGATATGAATATCGGATAAAACCGATTCCTAGTGGTTTTGCCGATTTTTCACTGGTTTTTTGACTGGTTACTGCTTTTAAACCGCCTAAATTCAAATTTTGAATCACAAAATTCGTATGAATTTTTCATGGATTCTAGAAACAGATCGAATACGAATCGAATAGTCTCGAATACGAATACGGATATGAATATTCTCGAATACGAATGCAAATACGAATATTCTCAAATACGAATATGAATATTCTTGAATACGAATATGAACATTTTCTAATACGAATTTTGCTCACCATATTTGTATTTTTTAAAATAAATATCGGATAAAAAAATTATCTATTACTGTTTTCCACCTCTAACTCAATGCCTTTTCTTTTCTTCGCCTTAGGAAGCATGCGCAAAGGGGGGCGGCTCAGGTGCTGTGCCCCCTGCACATAGCGCGGTGCAGGGGTGCCTCAGCACCCGCCACGTGGCCTAAGAAATTCAAAACAATTCCGAAAAATTCAAAAAAATACTTTTAAAAATCCGAAAAATTGTAAAATGTACTTTTTGTAAAAATACTATTATTAAAAAGTATTTTTAAGTACTTAAAAAAATACTTTTTAATAAAATTATAAATCAAAAAAAATTTAAGTACTTAAAAAATATACTTTTTATACTTAAAGAAGTATATTTTACAATTTTTCGGATTTTTAAAAGACACGTTGGACCTTGCTGGCCACGTGAGACTCGGGAGTCGGGACGACGCCGTGCTCCACTCTCCTGTCTTGTCTTGGGTCCCCACTCCCTTGACTTGCTCTGTCTTGTTTCTCTTGAAGCCTGGACGTGTTGTGCCACTTGTGTTGAAAAAAAAATGTTTTTCTCTCTCTGTCTCTTTTTCTGGCAATGTGACTGCACGCCGGGAGGACGAGATTAACGACCAGCACATTTTCGTTTGAGCTTTTAACTTTTAACTTATTTTTATTATTTTTAAATTTTAATTTTTTTAACTTTTTAGTTTTTTTAAGTTTTTTTGCCTATTCTTTTTTCGTATTCATTTACGTTGTCCATAATAGGTTAATATGTTTTTTCTATTTTTAAATTTTTTAAATTTAGTTAGTCAAATAAGTCACCATCAGTTACAGTGTAATTTCAATCAATCACAGTGAAATTTCAGTCATAAACCAACTTATTTCAACCCAACCAAGCGGCACCTAAATCAAGTTGTTGTTAGTTTTATCTTAAAAAAACTTATATATTATAAAAACAAACAAAGAGGATATGAGAGAATTTACGTTGGCTGCAACTACCTAGCCGAGTTTTCTGAATTCCTTTTGGCACATCCGCAACTGCTTAGTCTAGTTATCTTAATTTCTCTATTCCCTTTCTCTTGCTTCTTCTACTCTTCTTGTAAAATTGGTTAAAACCGCCTCATTATATTGGCTAATACTCTTCTATTAACATACTTATTCGAATTTCAAGTTGATCACGACTTTAACTTGAGTTACATACGGAGGCGGACTCTACTATGTCTCGGACTCTATTTAAATTCTAGATCAAGATTATTTCCAATAGTCTGCCACCCTACATCGGCGGCAGATAGGCAAGGAAGATGCTGGCGAGCTTATTCGCGGGCTACTTGCTGGAGTGCTCTCCAAAGGTCGAGGTGGGGCACGAGATCGACGGCCTGGTGGAGGAGTTCATCAATAGATTCCTGTTAGTGATATGCCGTAGAGGCAATCATAGAGATGATTGTATCACTTCTATATTTATGATCTTTTAAATAATATGTTATTTTGTCCCTTGAATAAATATCTTTTATATTGATCAGCAAGTATGTGACTTGTTTGTGAAACTCTTTATTCATGTTTTGATGTTATTCTAAATTATCACTGATCTTATGTTATTATGTGGAATAATTATGATTTATAGATTAGCACATGTATTGATTGATAATCATAAATATGGGGGTATCAAATCAATAATATGTACACATGTTAGAGAACATGGTGTTGGATTAACCTACTATGAGACACTGTGAGAATTGTTATATTCTGAAGTGTCATCAGTTGGTCTCACACATAGTGCATGTAGGATTCTTAGACCTAAGATCGTCATAGTTTTCTACATATGTAATAGTTTAATTAAGGGTTTCCAAATACTACTCTGTAACTAGGTGGTCATAAAGGTAATTTTCGAGTTTATAATTAAACATGCAGAGAAATATGAGCAATCAAGATAGAATTTGCCCCTGCACTACAACGGAATAGATATGTCTGGCCCTTCAATGTGGTTGAATTAAGCAAGTATATGGCCAAACCGAATATAGTTGAGGAATCAATCACAACTGAGTAATCAACTATAGGTTCGAGCGAAGGATCGAGCTATCATAATATGGCACGCTTCTCGCCTTGAGTTAAATCTGGTATCAATAGGCGATAGGATCGGTACATAAGCACTATATAGGTTCGTCCGATATAATCTTTAAGTATATTTAGGAATCATTATGTCCTGCTAGGGACCGCTCCGACTTATGGATCGGAAATGAGTTTTCGGTCAATGGCCAAATATATATGAACCTACAAGGTCACACACTTAACGGGTCAGAACGATAAGAGTTTAGATGATAGACTTCGAGTGGAATACAACCTCTACTCGTATTGGATCCAGTTGGAGGTTCTCTGAGTGGGATACGATTTCTACTCATATTGAGTAAAGATACAGTTTAAAGCTTTCTGAGTTGGATACGATATCTTATCATATCGTATAAGAATCTGATTGGAGACTATATAAAAGGAGGTGCGGGCTGAGGGAGGTATCCCGAGATACACCCATCGAAACCCTAGCCGCCACATCTCATAACACCTATTGTGCGCACTAGTGCTAGCATACCGATGCACGACGTTCCATTCATGGATGTATGGACCTCGATAGAGGTGCTGTTGTGACTGCAGCGCTGATCGGGACAATCAGGAGGAGGAAACGGTTGGCCAAAGGACAATCGACTACTTCCACTACATTGACGCATGCTTCGTTGAACTGGTAGATTCAACTCTACTTCCGCTATGATGCACGTCTAGCAGTAACGATCTATGATCTCTTACTTGCATGGCTTTCTAGTTTACGCGGTAAAAAATTTTAATCGGCACTAGTGTAGCCTATCTGTATCCCAATAGTGTAGAATTTGATATGGATTGGTCTCATATAGTTGATATGTGGTGGTAGTAAATTGAATCTATTATTAGTCTGATATGGTAGCTTAGATCAGTTCATGTTAATGGATTAGTTTAGGTACTAGTTGATAAGATCAATCGGTTTCGACGATAGTACATGGGTTGGAGAAAGTATGAATTGATTGCACCAACTTGTTGTTCTTTCTAAAAACCTCTCGCGTCGATCAATGTGATTGATCAATGGAAATCAGGCCAATTAGATTGGTTCAGAATTGGGTTAATGTGATTAATCCGATGAAATTTTTAAGGGTGATTTTGTGAATAGGATTCATTCCCAAAAATGACAGGTGTTATGTGTTCATACTATGCGATAGAATTATGTTCTGAACATAACTCGTTTCTGCAGAGTTATGTGAATAGTATGGCCTATTGTGTATATGATGCATGTATGAGTTTTTCAAGGCCTGTGTGTCATGCTAATTTATAGCCATAGGCTGCATATTATTATATAACAATTTGCATGTCGACTTGTGATGCTTAATATTTTCATATGTAATTCATTGTGAGCTGTTAGGAGTAATAGCTAAGTAGATGAATGTGGTGACCTCAAGCATTGATGAATCTATGAACAAGAAGCATGGTGATGGAGATTGCCATGCTAAGGACTATACTATCTCATAATTTAATATGATTTAACTGAATGCTTTTATATTCCTGTTATACTGTTATTCATGTTATTATTATCTCGGGTGTTTTTAACATGATAGAATAGTATCCCTCTAGAAAAAATAAGTAAAATTTGATGCCCTTCCAATAGTTGTACCTATCAAGATTTTTATCATTAACTGGTAGGTCTACCAAAGTAGGGTGTCATTAATTATTTCAATAAGATAGGGTAAGTGTTAGGTACTTTATGCGTAATATTGGTTTAAGTTGACTAGGCTATCAAAGTAGTTTTAGGCCTAGGGGCATAGTGTTGAGGCCGAGACATATGGATGTCACTCAACAAACAAGAGTTATATATGATGTAACTAGCAAAGAATTGCTTACCTACATCACTAGGTTTCTAGCAATTATGCCAAAGCTCACTAAGACTTAATTGAATATGGATTTTGACTCACTAGATATTATTAGAGGGTACATGGTTTTTAAACATATAGTGGGAGTATCTTTTGTTAAATTATTTAGTGAAAGATTTCACATAAATATACTACTGAATTTTTGCATATACTTTTATGTTGTAAATAATGCCACCATCTACTTTTTCCGCACCCAGTTTTAAACTGTGATCTATTCTTGAGAAAGAAAAACTAATTGGAAATACTGCAGTGACTTACTTGAAGTTAGTTGTCTCATGCTTACTACCATAAACTCTGAACTTCAGAAACAATATGAGAACATGGATGAGTACAATATGATTGTGGGTCTTAAAAGCATGTTTGAGAATCAGGCAAGGACTGAAAGGTACAACATCTCTAAGTCATTGTTTGCGTGCAAGTTAGCTGAAGGAAGTCTGGTCTTCCCTCATGTAATCAAGATGATTGGTTATATTGAGAGTTTAAAAAGCTTAGTTTTTCCCTTAACCAAGAGTTGGCTACTGATGTGATTCTCCAGTCACTCCCTCCGAGCTTTGAACCAGTCATTTTGAACTTTCATATAAATGGCATGGAGAAGTCAGTAACTGAGTTGCATGGCACACTCATGTTAGCATAGGAGAGCATTAATAAAATCTCTAATCATGTTATAATAGTTTAGAAGACTACCAACTTCAAAAAAAGTCTAAGGTTTTGGGTAAAAGAAAGGGTATGGGCAAAACTCAAGATGAAATCTCGAGTATCACATCTAAACTTCAGAAGCATAAGATTGGTGTTGTACCTGATACTATTTGCTACCATTGCCAATGGACTTGACATTGAAAGAGGAATTACAAGAAGTACTTGGTGGAACTGGAAAAGAAGAAGAGAAGTAAGACTTCTAATTCAGTTATAAATGTTATAGAAATAAATATTGCTACTTCTCATATTGATTCTTGGGTATTTGATACCGGATCGATTGCTCATATTTGTAATTCGATGTAAGGGCTAGTAAGGAGTAGGAGTTTAGCAAGAGACGAGGTTGATCTTCGCGTGGGCAATGGAGCAACAGTTGTTGTGTTGGCTGTTGGCGCTTCACCATTATTTTTACCCTTAGGATTAATTTTAAAATTAAATAATTGTTATTATGTTTCTGCCTTAAGCAAAAATATTATTTCCACATCATGTTTGGGAGCAGAAGGTTATGAGTTCAAAATAAAGAACAATTGTTGTTCAATTTATTTGAATGATATACTTTATGGTCATGCTCCATTGATGAATGGATTATACATTTTAAATCTTAAGGATGTGTCTATCCATAACATTAATGCTAAGAGGCTTCGGCCTAATGATTTGAATCCCACTTATATTTAGCATTGTTGTTTGGGTCACATAGATAAGAAAGCGCATGGTAAAGCTCTATAAAGATAATTTTCTAAACTTATTTGATTTTGAATCATTTGAAACATGTGAGTCTTGTTTACTTGGCAAAATGACTAAAGCACCTTTCACTAGTCTAGGTGAGAAGGTGAATAACTTGTTGGCCTTAATACATTTGGATGTACGTGGACCAATGAGCTCAACAGTCAGAGGTGGTTTTCAGCACATCATAACTTTTTACCGATAATTTTAGTAGATATAGTTATATTTACCTAACCAGCCCCACGTAGGTCTGAAAGGCCATGTCAATTGTCGATAAGGTATTGAGATGATATTTTATTGTTAGACAATGATGAGTTTAAGACTTATGAGGAAACAATGATAGGCCCAGACTCTAAGAAATGGCTTAGAGCTATGAGAATTCGAAATTCAATCCATATATGATAATCAAGATTAGAACTTGGTTGATCCACTCAACGGTGTAAAAAAACCATTGAGTGCAAATGGGTTTTAAAAAAAATATAGATATGGATGAAAATGTTCATATCCATAAGGCACAATTGGTGGCGGATGGTTTCAAACAAATTCAAGGTGTTGACTATGATGAAACTTTCACACCCGTCGCTATGCTTAAATCTGTCTAGATCATTCTAGCTATTGTTGTATATTTCTATTATGAGATATGGTAGATGGATGTCAAAAAGACTTTCCTAAATAGAAACTAAGTGAGGATGTGTATATGATACAACCTGAGGGTTTTGTGGATCCCCAAATTACTAGAAAATTATGCAAGCTTCAGAACTCTATCTATAGACTGAAGTAAGCTTCTCGGGGTTGGAACGTTCATTTTGATAAGATAGTCAAAGGGTTTTGCTTCATCAAGAATGAAGAAGAATCTTGTGTTTACAAAAAGGCTAGTGGGTGCACCCTTATTATTTTGGTACTATATGTTGACGACATATTATTGGTCCGAAATGATATTATTATGCTTGAATATGTCAAGCCTTCATTAAGAAATGGTTTTTCTATGAAAGACTTAGGAGAAACAACATATATTTTAGGCATAAAGATCTATAGAGATAGAATTAAAAGACTAATTGGACTAAGCCAGGATATGTAAATTGACCAAGTATTGAAGTGGTTCAATATGCAGGATTCCAAAAAAGGTTTCTTGCCTATGTCACATGGTATTAGTCTTAACAAGACTCAGTGTCCTTCGACACCTGATGAGCGAGACCGGATGAGTAAGATTCCATGTGTTTCTACCATTGGATCTATCATGTATAACATACTTTGTACATGCCTAGATGTATCATATGCTCTAAGTGTTATGAGTAGATATCAATCAGATCTAGGTGAAGGCCACTGGATAGTTGTAAAGAACATTGTGAAATACTTTAAAAGAACTATGGATATGTTCCTTATTTATGGAGGTAAGGAAGAGCTAGTCGTAAATGGTTACACTGATGCTAGATTCCAAACCGATAAAGATGATTTTTTTTATTGCAGTCTGGGTTTATATTTTGTCTTAATGGAGGAGTAGTGAGCTAGAAAAGTTCTAAGCAAGAAACGGTTGCTGATTCTATAATAGAGGATGAGTATATTACAGCTTTTGGAGCTACAAAGGAGGATGTTTGGATAAAGAAGTTTATTTCAGAGTTGGGTGTAGTCTCTAGTGCTTCTAGTCCAATGAATCTCTATTGTGATAATAGTGGAACCATTACACAAGCCAAGGAGCCTAGATTGCATAAAAATATAAGTACATACTTCGGCATTTTTACCTCATTTGTGAGATCGTTGATAGAAGTGATGTGAAGATATGCAAGGTGCACATGGATTTAAATATGTTGATCTGTTAACCAAGCCTTTTCTGCAGCCAAAGCATGAGGCGCACATAAGAGTTATGGGTATTAGATACTTGTATAATTGATCTAGTGCAAGTGGAAAATTGTTAATGATATGTCTTAGAGGCAATCATGGAGATGATTTTATCACCTCTATGTTTATGATCTTTTAAACAATGTGTTATTTTGTTCCTTGAATAAATATTTTTCATATTGATCAATAAGTGTGTGACTTATTTGTGGAACTCTTTATTCATGTTTTGATGTTACTCTTAAGTTATCTCTAATCTTATGTCATTATATGGGATAATTATAATTTATGGATTAGCACATGTATTAGTTGATGATCATATTTTATGAATCATGGATATAGAGATATCAAATCAATAATGTGGACACATGTTAGAGAATATAGTGTTGAATTGACCTACCATGAGACACTACGGGAATTGTTATATTTTTAAGTGTTATTAGTTGGTCTCATGTAGTGCATGTAGGATTCTTAGACCTAAGATCATCACTATTTTCTACATGTGTAATAATTTATTTAGGGGTTACCAAACACTACTCTATAACTGGGTGGTCATAAAAGTAGCTTTCGTGTTTACTATGAAACATGTGGAGGAATGTGAGCGATCAAGATAGAATTTGCCCCTCCAATATAACGGGAAAGATATCTCTGAGCCCCTCAATGTGGTTAGATTAAGGAAGTGTATGAATGTACCGAATGTGGTTAATGAGTCAATTACAACTGAGTAATCTACTATAGGTTCAAGTGAAGGATCTATCTATTATAGGATGGTATGCTTCTCGTCTTGAGTTCGATCTGGAATCATGAGGCAAAGGGATCGATACATAAGCACTATATAGATTCGTCCGATATGATCTTTATGTATATATAGGAATCGTTATATCTTACTAGGGACCGCTACTGACTTATGGATCGGAAATGAGTTTTCAGCCCATGTCCAAATATACATGAACCTACAGGGTTACACACTTAACGGATCGGAACGATAAGGGTTCGGATGATAGACACTGAGTGGGATAGATCTCTACTCGTATTGGATCCGGTTGGAGATTCTCCAAGTAGGATACGATCTCTACTCGTATTTGATAAAGATATAGTCTAAGGCTTTTCGAGTTGGATATGATATCTTATCGTATCAGATAAGGCTCCGATTAGAGGCTATATAAAAGGAGGTGCGGGGCTGAGAGAGGTATCCCAAGACACATCCATCAAAACTCTAGCCACCACCTCTCATAACCCCTATCATCCGCGCTGGTGCTAGCACACCGACGCACAACATTCGATCCATAGACGTGTGGATCTCGGTACAGGCGTTGCAGTGAGTGCGGCACTAATCAGGACGATCGGGAGGAGGAGACGGTTGGCCAAAGGACGATCAACTACTTCTACTATACCGATACGTGCTTCATTGAACCGGCCGCTTCACTCTACTTCCGCTGTACTGCGCGTCTAATGGTAATGATCTATAATTTTTTACTTGCATAATTTTCTAGTTTACATAATAGAAAATTTTAATCTATACTAGTATATCTTATCCGTATTCCAACAGCTCCGCGAGGCATAGGGTGGCAGAGCTGCTGGTGGAGCACAAGAAAGCGTCTCCGTCTCCATTGGCGCGCCATGGCCCTGGCAATGCACTGGTGCAGAGATTTCTACGTACTTGCATGAATATATACTCGGTTTTGTGCCGTATATATTACTCCTGTATTGCTGGTATATACTGCGTCTGCGTAGCCGTATATATACTTTCAAGTCATGCTTTTCTTTAGTTTGCTGAGGAAGTTGGTTTTTGATCTTCCATTTCCTTCCTGTTTGTACGTACGTGGTTAGTGATGTGGTTTAGCTGCATGACGATTAGGGGTGGAAACGGATCGAATACAATCGAATAGTCTTAAATACGAATATAAATTTATATTTTTAAAACGAATACGAATACGAATTCGAATACCTTGAATAAGAAAATGAATCGAATGTCGTAACGGATACGAATTTGAATTAAATATATACTTAATTCAGTCGAATACGAATAGCCTACAACTTCTGTAACAAATATTGGTAGAACAAATTTCTAGTGGTTTGCCGGTTTTTCACCAGTTTTTGATTAGTTACCGAAACAGTTACTGGTTTCAAACCGTCTAAATTCAAATTTTAAATCACAAAATTCGTCCGGGATTTCCACTTGGCCACTGGGTTGGGCCGACCGGCCCGATAGGCATAGGAAACGGATCGAATACAAATCGAATAGTCTCGAATACACATGTGAATACGAATATTCTCAAATACGGATAAGAATATTCTCGAATAAGAACTTTTTCGAATACAAATTTTATTTATCACAATTATGATATATCATATATGAATATCGAATAAAACAAATTATCTGTCACCATTATTCACCCCTAATGATGATCACCAACCGCCAACCAGAAATAAATTCATATCAGACCTCGTCACTTTTAGATACTTGCTTGGACCCTTTTTAAATTATGACATGTGGCCATGCAATAAAATTGTTGATTTATTCTGTCACCAGATTGAAAGGGTAGCGAACTTGAAATACAGATTGCTTACATAATTAATGGAGTCTACCACTCACTTTTCTCTGAAGCTTGCGGTGTTTTCTCCGAACTGTGGCGGAAATTGGATGCATACCTGCATCTAGGGGTGAAAACGGAACGGAAATATCCCGTACCGAATCACATCGTTTTCTACATTTAACCCGATCGAATTCGTATTTTCGGACAAATTCGAATTCGGTTCGAAATACGGAATACCAAATTCGAAAACGGAGCGGAAACGGTTTAGACGTTTTCCGACCGTTTTCTACTTTTCTACATTTTATTCGGAATAAATCGTATTGTAAATACGGTTTAAACCGTATTGTAAATACGGTTTAAACCGTATTTGGCCCACTAGAAAATAGAAATCCACTCACCGTCACAGCCCAGGAGCCCAGTGGCCAGCGCCCCAGGCCAATTCTATCCCTAATCCCCCCTCTGCGCTGGCTCCTGGTCCTGGCTATCTCCTCCCTTCCTATCGGCTGCGGCGCCGCACCCCGCGCGCGACTCCAGCAGCGCCCCCCCCCCCCCCCCCCGGCCGCCTCACCCCGGCAGCTCCGCCGAACCCCTCCGCATCACCGCGCTCTTGTCATCCTCCTCGCCGCCGGCATCACCGCGCTCGTGCTCTACCTCGTCTACCGCCCCACCCGCCCTGCCTTCGCGGTCACCTCCGTCGCCGTCGATGGCGCCCCCCACTGGAGAAGGTGGATCTGGTCCTGCAGCAACGAGGAAGGGCAAGACCAAGAGCAAATCCGTGCGCCACCTTCTAGCGCCGCCGGCAGCATCGGCAGCGGCAGCAACGCCTTCTCCAGCAGCAGGTACTCCGATTCTCCGAATAAGCAGCCCCCCCTTTTTTTGTATTCGATTCTCAGGCTGTTTCGTGGTATTTTTGTCATGTGTTCCTGACTGTTATCTAGCACACCAGATAGAAATGTGTCTCCATTGCATGAGGAAGATGACAATTTTGAACATTAGGCAAGTTCCTGAACAAACTGTTACTGTCAAATATAAATCCCAGTGTGCTATATATTGAACTTAGGTTCTATTGTGCGACAGGAAGCGGTTGGAGGGGGTACGTATTTTTTCTACAAATTTTAGCTGAACATATGCCATCAAAAGAGTAGCAACATTTTGCTTAGTAGTGCTGAGGACTCAGTATTCAGCAAAAGTGAGAGAATGATTGAATTTTTATTGTCTTCCAAAATGCACAACCATGACAACAAACTTTGCACATAATTTATTAGACTTGATTCGAATATCTTTCATGAAGTCGAGATAGTTTGCTACTTCACTTGGGATGATTCTTTTGTTCTACCTCTTGGGCAACTTTTGTTCCTTAATCTCTTTTCCTTTCAGCACTATCCTGTGAAATCCTTCCTGCTAAATGTTGTAACAACAGACAAAGTCCAAAAGCTAACATTGAAGAGAATCAGATTGCCTCTTCAGCCCTCTATTATGATACTTTTTGAATAATCACATCTAGATCAATTAAAGGATTAGAGCTATATTTATATATATACTTCCTGGTTAATTTCTGGGATTGCTCTGGTTAGAGCCTCGTTTCTTGCTTCTCTGCATAAATCTGCTCCTTGCAATGTGGTGATGCTGAGCTGGTGATGCTACTTTCATTGTACCTTCGATCGAAATTTAGCTATGTGGTGATGCTAGGCTGGTGCTATTTTTCTTATATTTTTCATTGCACAATGGAATCCATATTTGTTTCTGATATGAGTTCATCCATATTTGTTTCTTTATTGATATGAATAGCTTGAATGGTCCATGATGAAGCGCTATGTACATAATTGCTTATAGCCTCTATTAGAGATGAACTGAATTGTTGTGAGGATTGAAATATCCATACTTCGCCACTGTTTGGGAACACTTGCTTTGGTTGAACACTTGCTTTCATTGCACGGTTTTTTGCTTGATTATTTGGGACCGGCATGCACTGATTTAGCAATGTTTCACTTGGCTCTTGGCAGGATCAAGGAGTAAAAGGCCTTCATCTCAAAACGTTAGCTCTAGTGGAACTTGTGAAAGTCCAGCTACAGCAGCATCAGTGATGGCTTCTTCTGTTGCAAGTCAAGCTCCAAATGTTGACACCAGTGGCAGTGGAGATGGCGCACCAGCAACAACCACAGCATCAGCCCCGCAGATTAATATCGAAGATGATGACCAAGAGGATGACGAGGATGAAGAGCAGGCTCACCTTTCTGGCAAGAGGTTTAAGAAATGCACATCGATTGTCTGGAATTATTTCACCAAGAAATTGGAGATTTTAGAGGTGAATGGAAAGCAGTTTGAGCAGCTGTGGGGATATTGCAATTTCCCGAATTGCAAGCAGAGGTACAGAGCTGAGGGCGCTTGTGGGACAACTGCATTCAAGAACCATTTGAAGTCAAAGCACAGTGTTGTGTCGGCTATTGTGTTAATACTTAAGACCAAGGGTCATGCACTTGTTAATTATTATATGCACTTGAACTTGATCATGCACTTGGTAATTGTTATGTACTTGGTCACTTGTTAATTGTTATGCACTTGGTCCTACATGTCGGTATTCCGTATTAAATTTTCGTATACCGACCGTGTTCGACATAATTCCGCTCGAATTGGTTCGTTTTCGAAATTCTCGATATTCCGTAAGTTCGCGTTCGTTTTCGTGTCCGGCTTTACCGCTTTCGTTTTCGTATTTAAATGTAGAAGTAGAAAACGGTTGAGGAGTTTTCCGACCGTTTTCATCCCTACCTGCATCAGTATCACTACCAAAGCACAAGTTCCCTGCTGCCAGGAATATCGGTACACAGCAAAAACTTAGGCCCGGTAGCTCATGATTTTTAGCTGTGACTAATAACTTTTAGTTATTTCTTTTAAAACAACAATGGACGACGAAGATATCAACACGAATAACGCTCATGATTTTAGACTCAAGTGGTTGTTTGAAGACTCCACTTTAAGTAATTGTCTTATTTATTTCGACTCCTGGGAGAAACCAAAAGCCAAGAAAACAGGCTTTTATGCAGTATGTGCTACCCAGCAGTATGACACAAATTGCTGGACAGAAAAAAATCATGCTGGGACCTATCGAAACCCGAAACGAAACTGTAACGGGAAGAGGTGCTGCACAGCAGTACGAATTGCTGCCAAAAAGGCTATATTACCAGCGAGACAAACAAGAACAGCGAGAGTGCCTGACGGCAGAACTTTGAATTACGAGTGCTTCGCTTCACGCTAAGACAAGTCTACTGTCGCAACTATGCAACTGGCGAGAATCACCGTCTTGCATATGAGGTTCCCCTTCGCTGCAACAAAGGTGCTATCAAGCAAAACAAATCTCTTCCTCCGCGAAAGCATAGCGAAATAAATCATAATACCCAGACACAGGACAGGAGTACATATAACTATTTTGGGTATTTAAGTTCAATCCTGAATTTAATTGACTGCAACTCTCAATATTATGTCCAGTCTACAAAGAACTGCAGTGCTCAAGGGCACGACCTTATTTAGGGGAAAAACAATGTATTTTAACCTTACAATGTAAAACGAAATAATTAGGCATCAACAGTGCTCAAACTGAGAAAGTTTCCCTTGCTAATTTTCTCTGTTCTAGTAACTGCATAAATAAGGTAACCCCTCACTTAAGTTTTTCATCTAAGCTCCCGGTATAGTCCCACTCGGTGTCCAAAACTTCATTGCTTACCATACCGCTGCCTTGAGCAGCCTTCTCTCATCTACCGACGCCCACCAGCTTTCCTCGCAGCTGGAGCTTGCTCCTCATCATCGGATTCGACATCTCCGTACTGCCAGAGCCGCAGCCTCTCCTTTTTTGCTTTCTCCTGGAACTGTTCCAGATTCTGGAGAGCTGTCTTCCTGTCCCTGGTGTCCCATCTCTTGCTTCTCTCAAGCCGAGCAAGCCCTTCCTGCACATACAGATGGGTATAATATAAGGAATGAAGAGAAGTTTTGGATCATCCAAGCTGCGAATAGTTAGCGAGCAGTTTTCAACTATGTTGCGTGGACACGCGTATCTGACACGACACAGATATGGAAATTCTCCATTTTTCTAAAAATACCGACATGGGACACGGCTATATTTTTTAATAATATGTATTATATATATACATGTATATTCCATTTTTCAGCATGTCAATGTTAAATACAACAAAATCAAGCACACAAGAACAAAATCAATACTTGCTGCACGTCTCTTGAAGCACTCGAATCACGCTGTTCCATCTCCTAAAACAGGGGGATGCCAAAAAAGAGAAAAAACAACTGAGACCTAACATTCTGGAGAGAAAGGCACAGTAGAGACGATTCAGGACTTACCGAGTCGATGGGTCAGTCGCCGACGAAGGGGCTCAACGCCGGTCACCGGCAAAGGTGCTGCTGAGAAGGGAATGACTTGAGAGGGACATGGAGAGGGGCGGCGATCTGGTCAAGTGAGGTGTCATGTCACTCGCGTTGCTACTCAGGCCGCCGCCATTCAGCAGAACAACGAGGTCGTCATTGCTGCCTTTGCTGGAGAGGGTCACCGAGAGACGCAAGAGCATGAGGGAGAGCATGGAAGCGGCTGCATCTGGGAGGAGAGGGAGACACATAGGAGAGGGCAGGTTGTATGGTTATGGGTGGTGTTGTTAGGCCGTCACATGTAAATGGGTTGGGCCATGTCCAGTTTGTGTCATGCTGTGTCTAATACGTGTCTAAAATGAATTTTCTTTTTTTTTTCACTGGCAATTTTCGGACATGCAGAAAATACATATCCGAGCTGTGTCGGAACCATGTTCGTGTCCGTCACAGACTCACTGCCTCCATGACGTGTCCATGCATCATAGGTCTTCAACACCCAACAGATGTACAAAAATAATGTACACCGAATATCATTCAAATATGACTCACAGGTCTGATAAACTAGAGTGAGCTAGCAAGTGATGACGATGTTACCTATTTTACAAATATTATGAACAAATTTTACTTACATTCAAAATTAATAGAAGATTTGGCCAAAAAGGATGTATGCCATCTATGACTCAATAATACCAACCCTGGTCGGAATCAGATATTCAGGTGCAATCGGTTTTCTAAACCCAAGTCCAACTACACTAAAACCCGAGTCCAACTACATTACAGATCATCAAGTCTCTTCAAACATCAAAGACTACAGCCAGCACATAACATCCTAACATAAACAAAGCCTTTAAAGTTGTATTTCAGGATAAATCAGTGTAGAGGCAGGATACACTGTATGTTCCATTACTCTTGTTTCCATTCCAACGTCAATATTAGCCGTGAAAAAATATGAGCCAATTCTAATTGATGAAACCTACTAAAACCAATCCAGCGATATCCTCCAAACTATTTTCATACCATGTACAACTATTTTCATAAAGAAAGCCCATTAAATGTGTAAGGAAGAAAGACTTTGCAGAAACTCACCAGCCACTAAATTTAACCTCACCAGCAATTTAATAATGCTAAGTAGTCAGTAGCACAAACCTCAAGCATGGTAGCGGAGATGCTGGTTTCTGTCTCTGCATCAACCAGAGTCACACTGAGAATAGTTCCAGTCCCCTGTCCCTTTGATTTCCCACCAGAAGTATCATGCTCTTCGATCATTGCCCTGTATTGTTTTGAGCTGCTGAGCAAGCATTCACTCAGATACTCTGCTGCTTCCTGACCAAAATCATCTTCTAGACTGGGCACTTTTATGAAGGCAAGGCTGCACAGCTGAGCAAGAGCTGCAGAGGAGGAAACTGATGGGTCCACAGGTCGTATGCAACTGTAAGGAACCACTTCTTGGTTGCCATAATCAATGTAGAATACTTCAAACTTGTCATCTAGAGATTCTACAGCTCCTCGAGGTCCATTAACAATCTGCACAAGAGGAGTTGTAATGGAAATGTTTCCTTGGCATATAGTATTATTTGCAGAAAGACAAGAAGCCAAGAATGGGAATCTCTACCTAAAAAAGTGCAAAGCTAAGGAGTCATTAGAAGAATAAAACATAAGCATGTGGCATTTGCTACAGATGGGTACATGGATAACATATTTCCAAGTTCCAACAACAATGGCAAGATATTGTTATACTACTATTCTGGCCATGTTGTGGACGCCTTTGTGGGCCGGACTTATCAGCGGCGTCGGCGTCCAGAGGATAGTTCAGCGGGAAACAACAGGGTCAGCCGAACTTGACCAGGAGTCCAACTCAACTTGACAAGAGATAAGATCTCTGATTAGTTACCTTCTTTAGAGTATTATTGTTAGGATAGTTTACTATCTCTTCCTTAAATATGATATATTTCCTTTTCCTGAGTTAGTCGCTTGATATATGAAGGCCATGAGTGCTATTCGGAAGAAATCAATAAAGATCAAGAGTTTTTCTAACCAGCTGGCCGCAGGTCAAAGCCTTCAACGTGAGGGCGACTTGAGCCATCCTAGCTTTATCTTCCACCCTAACATCTTGGTATCAAAGACGACGATCCTACGGGCATCATCGAGGAGGTAACTTCTATTGCTGATCTGAGCAAGCAGTTAACGCAGCTTCTCAAAGTGGTTACTAGTCATCACGAACAATTTAAAGACTTGGAGTCTTGGAGAGGCGCATTGGCCAGAGTTCCAGTAGCCGGCTGCCAAAACAGCACGTAGAAGACGACATGTCCAAGGGCAGCGATGGAGAGGCACCCAGTGAGGGCAACCGTGGTGTGCCACAATTCCACAAGTTGTCCTTCCCGATATAGGGTGGAAGATAATGCCATGATGGCTCAAGTCGCCCTCACGCTGGAGACTCTGACCTGCGGCCAGCCGATTAGAAAAACTCTTAGATTTTTATTGATTTCTTCCCAATAGCACTCATGGCCTTTACATATCAGGCGACTAACTCAAGAAAAGAAAACATACCATATTTAAAGAAGAGATAGCAAACTATCCTAACAACAATACTCTAAAGAAGGTAATTAATCAGAGATCTTATCTCTTGTCAAACCGAGTTGGACTCCTGGTCAGGTTCGGCGGACCCTGCTGTTTCTCCTGCCACCAAACTGTCCACTGGATGCCGACGCCACTAATAAGTCCGGCCCACAAAGGCGTCCACAACAGGCCATTTGCAGTGTTAGGTACTTAGGTCTGACATTGACATATTCCACTTCAATTTATACTCACAGATGCTCTTAGTTATTTAATAAACCAAAGATGACATTAGTTGCCTACAAATTTGGATTGTGTTGTGCCCAACATTGGGTAAATAAGACTAAGTTTGTGAACAGAAGAAGTGGCTATGTAATCAACGGTAGCAGAACATTACTGAAGTTTAGAGGCACATAAACATGAGATCTACAAAACCAATAATGATTCTACTAAGAATAAATTTTCTAATCGAGTCAAATTAACTGCAAATGATTCTAGCATGCCCGCCAAATTCCAAGGTCTACTGGCTCAAGTAGACAACTTTTGTTAAATACACATCAAGTTAATTGGCTAAAGGCTGGTATAGTGATAAGCATCTGCTAAGGAAATGGCACAAACCACTATAGGATGCCAGCAATTTTAAAACCATTCTACAGTACAATTAACTGACAAAACAATTTGACTCACAAAGGTGGCGTTTGTTGAAATCTTAAACTAATTCCAGTGAAAAGTTTTGCAGGAAAAAACTTGAAATAATTAGATATAACAAGGAAATTTCAATGAAGTTTTAGGATGTAAGCTACTGAGGTTAGTGCACATTTAGTTAGTTTCAAGATAGAAATGAATTAACTGTAGCCATACCATGGCTCTATTCCAGGAGTTGTCAAGGCTAAACTGAGCAAGGACTATCTCTCCCTTCGCAGGATTAAAAGCACCAATGACCGGTGCATCCTTGAGTTTCAAAGATGCAAGCTGCTGCTGAATGGAAGCTACTCTCTGGTCACCTACTGTCTGGACATAGAACTTCCCACCACCAAGAACTTCAGTGACAACAACCTAAATACAGGTAACAAAGCCATGTAATGTTAGCTTCTTTTTTTCCGAAATGACAAGATTGTACATTCCAATTTTTTTTCCATAACAAACCTTGAGAATTTCCTTTTGTTTGGATTCAGATGCGGATCCATTGGAAACTTCTTCACCCTCCACGTAGTTCTCCCATATCTTGAAAAAAAAAGGTATCGGTAATTTTATTATTATTACATACTTCAGGAAGAAAAAGGGATTACCTTCAGTTTCTGCTGCTTTGCAGACTGTTCAGCTCTTGTGAGGACATAAGCATCCGGAATCCTATCCAAGCCAAATGAACTAAGCTTGGACAGGCCAGCTTCCAAAAGAACAGAAGCCATGTTGGTCTTGGACTCCCATAAGGAACCTAAGAATGTTCCAGTTCTATCAACTGCTTCGACCTCTATCTGCAGAATCACTTGGTATCCTTTAGAAATTGGAGATGGAGATACGGATAAACCAGAGAGACAGCCAAAGTCATACCTCCACATCACGCTGTAGAATCCTCCTCCTCATCAAAGCAATAGCTTCATTCGAGTAGGGCTCATTTTTACCAGGGCACCTAACACCAGAAAATGAAAAGGCAATGCTGCAAGTCTCCTTAGGAATTGTTAGTTTGAAACGATGGCCACTGAAAACATATTCAACAATGGCAGAATGCCTTCTGTTACGCTGTAAAAAGGGAAGGAAGTCTCTGGCCTTCTTTGCCGAAACCTGAGCAGATAAGAACCAATTGTAATTTAATAAAGGTGCAAAACAACTGTCAAAGGAAACTAATGGAACAAGCAAGGATGCCAAACCGTTGTCAAATCAGTTATGTGCATCACAGGAGAATCTTTTACAGAATGAACTCCTTTCTTTGCTTTCTCAGCTCGTGATTCAGCTGCTAACAGAGCATCGTAATAGTGAGACCTTTCCTCATAATCCCGGTGTTTAGATGTTCTAGCAAAGCCCCGTGAGAGCAAAAGCTCAGCAACATTAACTCCAGGCTGGTTGCCAGAGCTCGAAATAGAAGATACGTCATCTCCGTCAGCCTGCGATGGTGAGCCTAGAAAAACCGAACCATAATCCAAAACTCTGGTATCAGCCGAGTTCGTTGTGGGCACACTCTGTCCATCCACAGTGCTGATCCTTCTAGAGTATTCCATTGCAACAGTCACCTGGAAATTGAAAAACACAAAGGGAAAACTCAAATCAATTTTCAACTGGGGTAACTACCTTTTATCATTACAACTTCCTTCAGAATATCGCAAGCCCCTCTACATACTTGTTTGCCAATCAACCGTGTCCGCAAGAATTCCTTAGCTTCACGAGCAAAATTGTCAGGCTTCTCATCTCTACGAGGATTGCCCATCTTAGGAGCTCTAATGCTTGAAAGATTAACTCGGCGCTCTGCTGAAGGACTGCCATAAGGAGCAGCATCATCAGCAATGATAATGCAATCCCCACTCACAACCTCAACCACCTATGAAGAGATAAACATGAACCAAATTAGTTACAGACACATCAATCCAGATTAATACACTATCAGTGAGAGCGTGAAACCCACTTTTCCAGTGAATTTCTGGTCATGGATTGGCTTTGAATTTGTCACTGGTGGCTTAAATCCTGTCCAAATTCTCAATTGATCCTTTTTAGCCTGAAGCTCTGCATTCTTCAGCTTTATTTTGGCTTCAACATCCAGCATGTTCGCACTCCACTCGACATACTTGGCAAGACCCTGTAATAGAAAGGTTACAATACAATTTATCAATGCAAGTAGACATATTAACGAAACAGCATGGCAATGCTTGCTTCTTAAAAGGGATCATGTGAACTCAAAACAAGGGGTATGGATATATAATTAGTCATACATTTTCTACAAGCTCAAGGGCCAATTCCTTTGCAGTGTCCCCATCAAGGTAATACACCGAACCAATTATATTACTAAAACTGTCTGTGCCCTCCACCACAATCCGCACCTAGAGAAAAATTACAAAAAAAATCTGAGAAAAAACTGAAACTATTTTATTCCAAAGAGGGCATAAAAAATTGAGACTAGTGGTGTCTTACATCTCTGTTCAGAACTCGAGTCTCTGTGAAGTGCTTAGCTTCTCTTCCAAACCTATCTGGTGGAATTTCAGTAGAAATTGCCGATGCAGCAAGCCTTTGTGCTGTAGTCAGTGGTGCTGGAGTTTCCTCTGAATCTTCACCATTTGTAGCACCATCAGCAGTACCCTCTATTTCAGAAATCACGGTAGGATTTGGCGGGCGTCTCCCCATGGACGGAGCCTACATTTCTTTCTAATCAATGTCCACCTTCTAATACTAAAGACATACAGCAGCAAATAAAGGGTCCATGAGAAGCATACCTGTACACCGGCAACATATATCTGGGCAAATTGGAAACTTGGGAGCAAGTAAACACGAACAGTACTGCCATCACGAACTTGTTCAACAATGGCTTCCAGACTCTTGCCTTTATTCGCAACCGCGAAACCCTTTGCATCAAAACCACTTGCTTCACCAATTGCTGATGGTGGAAGATCTCTTATTGATACTTCAGCAGCACCAGGTTCCTGAAAGTTAGCAGAGAAGATGCATACAAACGCAAGTCAATAGAACATTCACCTCATGCAATACAAAAAAGGTGGTGACAGAAAAAAAATGCTAACCTTGCTCCAACGACCTAAACCCTGTTGCTTGGCAACTTCCTCCAACCTTTGCAGCTCAGCAAGATATGGGCTTTGTTCACCCTTTGGGCCTTGCTCCTTTACCTGATTAAGCAAATAATATTAGAAATTAGCGAATTAGTAGGATGAAACAACTAAAAAAAGTAGTAAATGATCCTCACCCTTGCCCATCCTGCAGCAACTACTGAGTAGGCAACATTCTTGTCACCAAGGTAAACAGTACCAAACTCTCGTCCGACATTAGGAGCTGTGTAGTCCACTCTGAATGTGACTTCCTATAATAGGTTTTAATTTTTCATTTTGAAAAGAAAAGCAAACAAAATCTCCAGAATACAATGAATATATATGTAGGAGAGTTCAGGAAAGATGTAAAATTCACATGGAGAACCTTTCCTATGCAGAGTTTCCTCAGAAACTCCCTGCTTTCCCAAGCAAATGGCTCATCCACTCCACCACGGCGAGCCTAGAGCAATATGAACTCTCCATTTCAATAGACAAGCGAAAAAAGGGGGAAAGATTAAAGATATGTATGGCACAACAGAATACGGCAACTTGATACTGCGAATGCATTCCTTGAGTGTTAAACTATACTAACAAAATGCAATTAAAGAGTAAGAATAATAAGGGGGCGTTCATATTGACTTTTGCTGATGGCTTTTGGTTTTGGCTGATGAATAGTAACAAACTTAGAGAAGCTTGTAGAGAAAGACACTCGTGTGTGATTTTGATCGATATAAATGAAGTCACTACAATGTCTACTACAATCGACTAGTAAACGCCACCTTAAAAAGACACTTCATTTTAAAGCTAGGTACTATAGTAAAGTCATTTACCGTAGAAAAGTGGCTTTTAGAAGTTAATACGAACAGGGCCTAGTGCAATGATGGAGAGAATTCTTGTGTCAACTAGTTCCCAAACATAGCATGACACAAACCAATTACTTCCTCCAAATTCATGACACAAACACAGGCAATAAGATAAAAGGCCAAAGCATATTCCACATTATCGACAAGGATTTCATCAAGTGCAGATTGAATCTTACCAGCCTTGGGGCCATGAGATATGACAGTGTGATCGACTTCTCAGGCGGGATCTCTGCCTTTGTGCTCCCCATGATGAGAAGGCAGTCCCCGGAAGTCACAGCCTTCACCTTACCCCTCAGCCATCCTGAAGCTCCTGTGTTCGATGCCATGATAACAGCTATACCCTGCGATCAAAAGGAAAGATGGAACTACATTAACGGCTTAGCCAAATTTAATTGTGTCTTCCCTCCTATTCCACAGCTCATAATTTTCCTTACATTTGGAGTTCATAGTCACATAGGTAGATAAAAGGGGGGGAATGACCAATAATATGCAGATAATTAATCACAGCAATATCAATTTTCCGCATAAATAATTGCTGTTTTTTAACGTTACAAATCAAATCAGCCCAATCCTGCAGCTAACCTTCTACGATAACGCAATATCCAATGACTCCATTTGGCTAATAATGAAGGTCAATAGTCCGTAAACAACAACGCAGCATGCGTTGAAAAAAAAAAGGAATGCCAACGTAAGCATCAGAGATATGTAGGAATGTATAGTGATCAGCACGTAGGCAGGCCATCACATCCCGCTCTTATCCAGTACAGGAATGGCTAAAAACGAGCAGGTTTCTCTAAAAGAAAACATGGGGGAAAATTGCACCCGAAAGATTCGGCCCACCCCCACCCCCAAATACCTGCAAGAGTCCAACCACTCCCGGGTCACCCAATCCCAGAGCCAATTTTCTGCCACGGCTCAGAGCGCGACAGAGCAGCAGAGCATTGCGCACAGAACGCCCAAATCTAAATCTAACCTGATGCTTATCACAAGCACCGCCCAAGCAGCCATGCAAAGCTGCAGCCCTACCAGCACGCGCAGATCTGGCACTAACAACACACAAACCCACGCGATCTCGCGGAATTCCGACCTCGGCAATCACAGCCCGAGCAGAGCAGGCAGGGCAGAGCATACCAGGCCGCCGCCGTATCGACCCCACGCGGCAACACCCGCAACCCACAGATCAGGCCGCGGCGGGATCCCAAACCCCCAGATCCGCGACCCAGCCCACCCAAACCAACACGAAGTGGAAACGAGAGCATCAGATCAGGGGGGGCTCGTCTCACCTCGCCTCGCCGCGATCGCCCGTAGAGCGGTGCAGACGGGAGGGAGCTAGATCTGGGCGAGCGGATAGAGACGGCAGCGCTCTCCGCGAGCCTCGATCCCGCGGTAGCAGGCAAGCGCGTTACTTTCGATTATTCTGGACCGTCCGATCTGAAAAACAACGATTGAGATTAAATACTACATAGCTGTTGGTACAGTACTTGTGTTCCACGTCAGATGTCGTTTTGCAGGCGAGGCGAGCACAATGCTACCGGACTAGTGCGAGCATTACCATTTCAACCAATTTATTTACCACGGTGAAAGGTGCGTTTAGCTGGGAGAGGATAGGAGAGTGTGCACTGGTGCGGCGGCGGCGCCGGCGGCGCCCCCAGGACACAGGGCCGGCCCTATATTTTCAAGGGCCCTATGGCGAACTAATCATCCTAGGCCCATAAGGCCATATATTATTAATGTCTAATTATACTTACAAAATACAAAATAAATCAAACAATATTGTTTCAATTTAACATGCTTAATAATGACTGATTATCAATGATAGGGCTAAGGAAACAATAAACTTATAGTTCTCGAACTAAGATGGTTACCTTAAATGAAGAAAAAAAATAAATAAAACTCCATCATATCCATTGCTTCTCATGAAAAGATATTCCTTCGAGCATTTCTTGATGCAAAATCATTTAGGATGGTATTGAGATCAATAGTGTCTAGTATATCCTTCTCAATGTAGCACATAGCCAAACCATTCAACCTTTCCTGTGACATATTTATCAAACACTAATTAGAAGAGTAAATTGTATAAAATAGAATGCTGAATACACATGATCGTATTCATACCTAGATGGCTTCAATAGGTTTAATATTTTAAATCTGCAGCCACCACCCACCAGAGGATGCGTCCAGACTCCAGACCTGACAGAGACCTTGCAGTCCGCCAGTCCTGTTGCCTGCACACCGGCCGGCTACAAGCCTCCAACTGCAGCAGCGTGAGGATGATCCGCCGTGACGGCATGACGCCGTCCGTGGAAGAGACGCGAACAAGAGAGTCGCAAACTCGCGATCGTGATTTCTGGAAACTGAATCGACGTGGTCACGTGGACTTACCTGATTACCTCTGGGATTTACATACCTAGGTTTGGGCCCCTATTTGGGCTGGGCCCTCGGCGGTCGCACCTGCCGCACCCCCTCAGGGTCGGCCCTGCCAGGACAGTGAGGTGACGAGAGGATAGGGCGGGCTTGGTATGTTTTGGGTGCGCATGCGTCAAGGGGCTTTTTGGTCTCACGGAAATAGGCGTGGGATTGTTAGGAAAACGGGAGGCTGGAACTGGCCCTGCTGAGGTAGAGAGAGTTTGGATGGCCTGTCTGCCTTTTGGAGCAGCAGATGGTGGTGTGTCGTGGGTAGAGCCGTAAAAAAAGCTTGAGGCTCGTGAATTGCTCGAGCTTGGCTCGCTCTAGACTCGATTCGAGCTTGGCTCGAGCTTCAAACGAGCCGAATTCGAGCTTCATCTTAAGCTCGCGAGCTTTAACGAGCCGAGCTCGAATAGCTCGCGAGCTTAAGATTTTTTTACCCTCCCCAATTCCCCACACCCCCTCCCGCCTCTCCTATCAAAATCCCCCACCCCCAGTCCCCCACCCGGCCACCCCCACAGGCCCACACCCCCTCCCTCCTCTCCCCCAGTCCCACTCCCACGGTCCCACCCGCCCGGTGCCTCCGCCTGCCCGGCTGTCCCCCGCCGCCGCCCCTCCTGCCCCCCGTGCCCCTCCTCGCCGCCCCCGCCGCCGGCCGCCCCCCACCCCCGCCCCCCACGGCCTCTGCCTGCCCCCCGCCGCCCCCGCCCCTCCTTCTCGCCGCCCCCAGGCCCCAGCCGCCACCGCCCCTCGTCGCCCCTGCCGCCGGCCACCCCCCCCCCACTCTATCCTGTCCCCCTCTTCGCCCTCCCCCCCCCCCCCGGCCGCCCCTCGCCCTCGCCCCCCCCCCCCCCCCCCCCCCGCCGCCGACCCCCCTCCCCCCGTCCCCTTCCTCTCCGCCGTCGCCGTCGCCCCTCCTTGCCCCCCTCCCCTTCCTCTCCTCTCCCCCCCCCCCCCCGTCCCCCTCCTCGCCCCCCCACCCCTCGTGGCCTCGTCCCCCCGGCGCCCCTCCTCTTCCCCGTCGCCGCCCCTCCTCGACCCGGCCCGTCGCCGCCCCTCATGGCCTCGTCCCCCCGGCGCCCCTCCTCTCCCCCGCCGCCGCTGCCCCTCCTCCCCCCGGCACCCCTCCTCTCCCTCGCCGGCGCCGCCCCTCCTCGACCCGGATGGCCGGATCCGGCAACTCGGCGCCTCGGCCACGGCTCTGCAACCGCAGGTACTCCCTCTGAGACTCCCCACCGAACCTACACGAGCCGAGCTCGAGCGAGCTCGATTTTTGTCCGAGCCGAGCTCGAGCCCAGCTTGAAGTTTGATGTCGATCTCAGGCTCGCTCGAGCTTGGCTCGAGTTTCTACCGAGCTCGAGCTTGTCAGGTCAAGCTCGCTCGAGCTCGGCTCGTTTACAGCCCTAGTCGTGGGGCGTAAGAGATGGATGGTTCGCCACGTTTCTCTTTTGTTTTCTCTTTTACAAATTTGTTGGTTTTTACTACGTGTGGTTTATGACTTATGAGAAAAACGATATATTGTGTTATTTTAGAGTAGAATAAAAAATTAATCATATAGTAGAAATTTTTTTCTCTTAAAATTAAGCCAAAGATGAACTAAAAATAAGTATTGTCGTGATAGCGCAAACAAGTTAGCATGCCCATCTATCCATCCTACCTTTGCTTCACGTCCGGTGCTCATTACCGCATGGTCTGTCCTTCATTTATCTCATAAGCAACTAATACAATAAGTCTTTCAATTCAAAATCAAAAACTTCTTTTGAACTTTCACTTCAATTTTAAAACTTTCACAAGTTGCCCTAAAACCCCCCAAGTTGAAGTGAAACTTTCAACATGAATTTAAGAACTATCAATTGAGATTTAAATTTCTTTTTTGAACTTTCATTTTAACTAAAGAACTTTAAATTGGGATAATAGGAGGAATGTACAAACTTTTAATTGAGATTTAAAAACTCTTGTCCAGTGTGATATGAGCAACTAGGTTTTTGTTGATGCGATTTTGGTGGTGGCAGCAACCGACAAAGGGAAAAGTTAAGGTGGTTGTTGTTGCTATTGACTATCAATGTGAGGCAACATCAAGAACGACTAGGCTAGTGAAGAGAGGTGTGGAAAGGAAGAGTGGGAAGTGACAAGGGAGAGATAAGAAGAATGGAGGCAACACTTGCAGGGTGTAAACAAGCGGGCACGCCTAGAAAATAGCAGAATGTGTAGTCCAGCGATAGTCTGATGGTTTTAATTAGATAAAATGGTGTATAATAGCGCCTACCGCAAGGTTTGTCTAGAAATTTGGAAAATCTATAGCTAGCAATTTGGGAAATCTATAGCTTGGTTGTTGGTATCTGGGATGAGATGAGAATGGTGCTTTTAGAATGGCGAGAACTCGCTGGTACTCACATATGGTGAATGCACTCATGGCTGAAGCGTGTGCAGTCAGAGATGGTGTTACTCTAGCGATGAGAGGGGTGGTGATATAATGTGACTCACAGAATTTAGCTAATCTGCAAAACAAGCAAGATTCACCAAGTCACCAAGCGCTAGTCGGGCGGCAGGAGGCCAACTAGCACCTAGCCCACGTAGGCACCGCCTAGGCGGCCAACTAGCTAAGAGGGGGTGAGGCAACAGAGAGAGGGAGCAACGGCAATACTTGGAGAGTGGAGTAGCAGAGTGTAGGGACACCTCTGATTTTCTAGGTGTCACCGAATTTTCGCAACTGTCCAGTATTTTAGTTGTGCACAACATAGTACACATCTGTCCCATGATTTTAGGCTATGGATTCGCAAAGGCACTCAAACGTGCCTAGTGAGTCTTGTGTAGTTATCCACACAATAAGAGCATAGTACATGCCAAGTCCAATAACTCAGTCCTGTGAATAAGTGGTAACTATGTTTTTTCATAGCATAAGGTTCTAGTCCTTATATGCTTCAGACGAAGATCAACACCATCACCGTAGGCTCCAATTTTGTGAAAAGTACTAGCATTCAGCTGGGCAGTTGAAAGTATCTAGGCCCCTAAAAATATTGGTTTTGGTAATTAATGACATTATGTGATCATGGGACTAATATGTGTGTTAAGTGTTTGGAAAGATTAGTCTCAAAGACAAAAGTAAGAGGTACACAAAAATATTTCACAAGATTCAAAGAGTTCCAAGATGACAAGGTAAATAGTTTAGGGCTCCTTTAATTTTACCGATCTTAGGAGAAAGGTTGGAAGACCGGATTATAGATTAGATGCCGTACTATTAAGAGAAATCATGGTTAAATGCTTGATCATATGCTTATGTGCCCTATGGATCAATTTAGGATCATGCATGCACTTAAAAATAAAATTTAATTAAAAAATGTGCATTGTCAGAAATTTCAGAACTACCGGCGTTCAAAAAGCGGAACTTCCGATCGACCGGAAGTACCGGAGTTAAACTCACGGAACTTCCGATCGGCCGGAAGCTCTGGCTTCCAGAGCGGAACTTTTTTTCCAGAGAGCGACCTGAATTAAACTTAGCCTCTTGGAAATCGGAAGTACCGCTATTTAAACGGCAGAACTTCCGCTAGGTCGGAAGTTCCGGCAAATGTGAGCGGAACGTTTTTTCCATAGAGCAACCTTTTCAAAACTTCAACTCGCAGAGATCGGAAGTTCCGAGGCTATATCGGAACTTCCGGAAATCCGGAAGTACCGCATTTTCAACGGTGGAAGTACCGCATTTAATGTCAACGGTTACTTCTGACTCTCTGACATAGCCGTTCTGTTGCAACTGCAGAAATCCAAAAGTTCCGGGTTTATACCTGCGGAACTTCTAATTTCCTTGAATTTTCAGGATTATTTATTGCAACGGCTATTTGAGTTTGGTGGGGGTATAAATTCAATCCCACCAGCATAAGGACATGTTGTTGAACCATTATTGAGCATCCTTGAGCTAGAGCAACCTCTCACACCTCATTTCATCTCTTGTGCATTCAATTGAGATAGTTGAGCGAATTCAAGTGCATTGTCATCCGTAGATTGATCCTTGGCACTTGAGTGAGGTCAAGCACACTGTGATTCATTACTCTTGGTGCTTGCCGACACCTATACGGCTTGGCGGGAGTGTTCGGTGATCTTCTCAAGAAGGTTGTGAGAAGACCCGACAAGATTGTGAAGGTTGGAGCTCGCCTACCCGGAGAGGGGAAGAGCTACCGCTAGTAATCGAGGTGATTTGGCTCAATTCGTGGAGCCGGTCCGATTCGTTCGGGCTTACCTCAACGTGGACTAAGGGAGACCGGCAAGTTTCTGAACACCACGGTAAAAAGCGATCGTGTCATTTGTGGTTTGCTCTCTTGTTCTTCATTTACATTCAAGCAATTTATTTCATTAGAATCATTTAATTGCTTTTATTCTTAGAGTAACAAACTTTGACCAAGACTAGAATTACACTTGCTCTTAGGATAGTTGATTTGTTCTAGTGTCTACTTGAGCCATATTATCTTGTTTTTAGTCACTACATTGTTTACTTGCTTTAGGCAATTAATTAAGTTAAAATTGTTAGCTTAAATTTAGAAGAAATTTTTAAACCGCCTATTCACCCCCCTCTAGTCGACCTCCTCGATCTTACAGCAGTGACAATCGCCAAGTTTTACTAATAGTTAAATAATATATCACCTATTGATACAGTGTGAATAGTGTAGTAATAACCTATCATCTAACCTAGGGTTTTGACTTGAGAGGTTTTCAAGTCTGAGAATAGGGACCAGTTAAACTGGTCCTAGAGTTGTGATCAGAATGGCCCATCCATGGTGGTCTGACTGGTTCTATGCTGAATATTGGTGATTTTGTTAGTTTAGATCTCTAGATTTATTTTGTTAAACATAGATGGTGTAATATAAACTTAGTGACTCTCATAGTCACTTGAGTAAAGATTTTGAATACCATTGGAGATAAAATTGGATGATCATTCACTCCTCTCTGATTGTTGGCATCAGTCCTACAAATGGATACTACTCCCCTGCTCTCTCAACATAAAAGCAAAATCATGGTACACTCTTAATGTTGATACATTCAAAGGTGACTAGTCTGAGCTTATGAAAGAATTTTGCATGCAATTTTTTCATTACCTAGAATCCAACAATTATGCACGATATTCTATATTTTACACATTTGCCTAATCAAACGCTTAGTCAAGCATGGATGAGATGTCATGAATTTGCTAACCAGCGGTCCAAATTTGAGAATAGATAACCATGTTATTATGCAAACATTCTATATGTCTCTGTCGGCAAGTTTGGTAGAATATCTTGATGCTTTTGTAGGTAGTTCATTCCTTGAACTGAAACTAAGTGAAAGCAAGACGGTGATAGAGAAAATTGCAAGGGTGCAATCCATGAGAAGTACATGAGAAGAATCTGATGATGAAGAAGACACTAAAAAACCACCAAAAGTAGAGGAAGCCAAGTGCACACTACCACAAAAGAGGCTATACTGGACGGCTAGATAATAGACGGTTCATAGGGGACCATCTGTGCTTAAATTATCACAGACGGTTTATACTAACAACCGTCTGTGATATTTTCACAGACGGTTATTAACACGAACCATTTGTGATAATTGAGATATCACAGATGATTTATGTTAATAACCGTCTGTGAAAGTTGTGGACATCACAAACAGTTCGTATAAAAAAACCATCTCTGATATTGCAGACATCACCGACGATTCTTATAACAAACCGTCTATGATATTGCGAACATCACATATAGCTTATATGAATAACCGTCTGTGATAATTCAGAGATGGTTATTAATGTGTTAGGTCTCCTAGCGGACATGCTTCCAAAGGGAAATGTGTTGCCGAGAACCACCTACCAAGCCAAGAAGATTCTTTGTCCATTGGGAATGGAAGTAGAAAGAATACATGCATATCTGAATAATTGTATCCTCTACCGTAAAGAGTATGCTGGCTTACATGTTTATCCGGTGTGCAAAGGATCCCGATACAATCATAAAAATGACTCCGATGATGGGAAGGGCATCGAGGTGAAGCAAGAAGCTCCTGCTAAGGTGCTGTGGTATCTTCCTGTAATTCTCCATTTGAAGCATTTATTTGCACGTCAATACCGCTGGCCCAAGCTTGTACTACGAACTTGTAGAGGAGATTTGGAAGCTTGAGTACGTAATTTTCAAGATTCCTTTATTTCGGTGCCATTGGGTCCAACTCCCGCGGGGTGTAAAGGTCAACAAATACGGTGTCACTACCAAGGACGAGCAAGATTTTACATGTGGGGGAGCAGTCATTGTCATGAGTAAATTTCTAAGCAATAGAAGTATCATTGAATCCATAATTTGAGAAAATTTGATCAACTTAAAAAATTTAAGGAAATTTGATTTAGGGCTTTGCTCGAGGATGAGCAAAAGTATGAGTCTGGGGGGTTGTTAGCTTGTTTTATATGCTTTACTCACCCCATATATTCTTATTTTCTTTGGTATTTGTGCTAAATTATGCAACTTGGCAACTAACCCTAACAAAATTTGGAGATATTTTGTATTCCCTATGTTTCATAGGAATTTGGCTAAAAAATTTGGAGCTTTCTTTGAAAAATGTGCAAAAATGAACTTCATCAAATGGAAAAATGGAGGCTACTATGATGTTCGCCTCATCGAACTAATCAAAATGCATATATTATTTACCTAATCAAAGATTAGACGCAAAAAGTTATGAAGCCCGGAAGTTGGCAGAGGCTCGCCTCAACAGGGCTGGCGCTGCATGGCTCCCGATGCCCAGACCCCCAAAAATGCTATTTTGATGTTTCTAAAGCCCCAACCACTTTTAGGAAGCTTCGAGAGCTCGAGCATCACCCGGCACCCCTCCTTCCCCCCGCCCTGTTTCTTGCCACACAAGTTGAGGACACCTCTCCCCGAGCCTATATAGTGGGACATTTGATATGTCTGGCTTTTAGCTAAATCTTTTGGCTTTAGAATAGCAGCAGCTGGAAATATAAGTGGCTAAAAGTGGGAGGTGTTTGATTTAGGTAGAGCTTTTGGCTGAGCAAATGTACAAATTTTCCCTTAGTGTGTGAACTACAACACCCTACACGTACTACGATCTATTATTGAACTAGTAATTGGTATATCCAAAAAAATGGAAAATGAAAATAGATAAAAAGAAGAAGCGGTAGGAGGCAGCCAGAGGCAGAGGTGGCGTGGAGTCAGAGGGGGGAGTAGAGGCAAGGGTCAGTGTGGAGGTGAAGGCAGCGATGTAGGTTGACACATCAGGAGGCAGCCAGAGGTGGCACCGGCAGGGCCAAGGGAGGAGAGGTGGGCGTCAGCACGGAGACAGAGGTGGCAACGGGGTGCACAGAGGTGGCCGGAGGTAGTGCTGGCGGGGCCAAGGGAGAAGGGGTGGCAGCGAGCAAAAGCGGGGGGCAATGTGGAGGTAGAGGTGGCACGTCGAGAGGCGGCCAGAGTTAGTACTGTGGGGCTAAGGGAGTAGGGGCAAAGGTGGAGGCGGTAGGACAAGGTAGAGACAGAGGTAGTGATAAGAGGCAGTGGGGGCTTATGGAAGTAGCGCTTTCTAAGCTAGATGTTTAATTCAGCTTTCAGAAGCCGAAAGCCATGAGTCAAAGTCAAATCAAACGCCCCCATAAGCATGCCAAGACCCCCTGCAGAAGAGCATCCCGAGAATCAAGGACACGAAGTCACTAAGAAAACACTGAGCCACACTGCCCTACCACCTTGGCGGTGAGTGGCACCACTCCCTGCTGCCAATCAATTTGCACGGAACAACATCCATGACTACTTCCTCTTTGTCGTACTACTCCTCCGTGATGTTGCCCCAATCCAGAAGTGGGTAGATCATGTTCTTCCCTTGGGTTTAGGGGATCTTACAATGTAATCAACACTGGTATTATCTCTGATGCTTATGATACTTATTTGCTTTGATTAGTTTATTTAATAGTGTGTTATTTAGTTGATGTTGAGAATCAACTTATTAGTTGCTAGATTGAAACATGGTGTTTGGATTTACTCAACCAATCTATATCAAATAGTGAAAAGTTTGCTATGCTTAGATTAGCCTTATCACATCACAAATGAACCAGTGAAAAGGCAGTATTGATTTGTAGGGTGAGAGCGATCTTAGCCTAGTACCAATCCATAATATACTTGTTGAACCTAAGTGAACTTAGCCTAGGGGTGGATCTAGTTAGTCTTGGTAGAACCTAAGTGATTTATGCTCTCTTGTAATTTAGTTTTGAGATTAAATCTTTCATACGGTGTTCTTGTTAGTAGTAATTGTTCACCTTAGTTGTAATTCCAACTATTACCTAAGATCAATAACCCTATAATACTCAGGTGAAAAGCAACAACCAATCCATGCACTTGTGGTTATCATTGATTATGCATAAATCATGTCAATATCGGCAAATGGCAGGGATGAAGCAACGGTGCCAAACAGCATGGATCTCAGCATGTGTGCAACGACTTGAAGCAAGAGCTGGTGGTAGCAAGGAAAGTGGCACAGAGGAGCAGTTGCATGGCCTGAAGCTTTGGTGTCAATGCGTGCATCATGGTTCTTGTCGTAGTCAAAGAAGGCAGTGGCATTTAGGTGCCCACAATGCAGGGCGGTGAGTTGAGAGCACGTAGAGATGGAACGTGGAAGAGTTCACATGAGGATGGCACTACGATGGCGAGGTCAAGGCAGATCGGTGCTTGCAGTATGGAACTTGGAGGTGCAACGGCAAGGTGGCTACATGGTTGAATGCAGTGTGGCAAGGTAGGAGCGCGCACTGGCGAGGACAGCGGATGTCGATGCAGGCTCAGATGAGCAAAATAGACCTGGTCAGCTTGGGCTAGGATGAGTTGGGCCAGGGACAGTGTGCGCCGTGTGCGAGGTGAGGCTAGGCTGGGAGGCAAGAGGAGGAAAGGAGAGTGGGTTAGAGAAAGGAGCCGGCCCAAGTGGGGTTTAGGATTTTGCTTTTGAGATTTTTTATTTCCAAGGGAAAGCAAAAAAGGGATTTTGAATAGAGAATTTAGGGTAAAAACAAATAAGTAGCAAAAAAGGAAAAATATAAAGTATAAAAAATTTCATCAAAATTCTAGGGAGTGGTTTTTAGGAATTCTGGCTTTATAAAGTTGCGAAAATTCGAGTCGTTACATGGAGCAGGAGCCTAAAGGTTGATGTCGGTGGTAGGGAGATGGAATCCAGCGATGAAGACCATGAATCAACATTAGTGGAGGTGGATTCAATGGCGGGGAAGCGTTATTCGACTGGTAGAAAGTTGGGGGGAGGTGGATTCACCCGACGTCGTTGTCCTTGGCACCTCGTCTTCAGAAACCTAGCCGCTACCCTCCATCACCGCCATCTTTACCCCTGTTGCAGCTCATCATCATCGTCATCAACCCCACCACCATCGTTTGTCGTGGCGCCTCTCTTGCTCCCTTAGTTGTGGCCATCACCACTACCCCTACCATTCTAGGTTCTCTCCTTCCTTCCCTGCTATCTCCCACCTCTACCTCTCCTTTCCATGTCCCTTTTTCCCATGTCCATAGCTCCAATGCCCAGCCGTGCCTCCTAATCGGATGTCCAACCCACCGAGTTGGCCGCGCATAGCACCGTCTATCGCCTCCTTTGGCTAGGCGGCCTCATCTTTGTGTGAAGCAGGCAACTGTAAAGTGGGCATTGGCGCTCGTGGTTAAATCGATTGCCTAATTTCTTGATTGATTGATTGATTGCTCCATGTCTGTGTTTCTACTTCAGATGAGTGAGAGTTTAGCTCCAGCTATCGATTAAGAAAAGAACAACTTGTCAAAACCGACAGATGGATTTTTTTAGATGGTGGATGGATTTTTACAGAAGAGGAATTCTGGGGATGCTCCCAGTTAGAGAAAAAGTCAACTCTTAGTGAAAGAAAATAGGGCCTATTCTTTTTTGCTTCAGCTTATGGTTTTTGAATGTGGTTTATGGTTTTTGGACTATTCGTGAAAGAGATTACAGAGTAATAAAAACTCGCGTGCGGTTTTGACTGATATAAATGATGTCAATATAGTGTGTACTTTAATCAATTTGTAGACCTCGTCTTGAAAAGACATTCCGTTTGAAAGCTAGTTATGGTAGAAAAGCTAAAAAGCAGCTTTTAGGAGCTGAAAAAAGAGGCTCGTAGAAAGAAAAAACAAAAATCACCAAGCAAGAGAGGTCATGAAGCCCTATGATCTCAAGATTCCCAAGTCCAATCCCTACTTTCTTTAGGGCATCCACAGTGCTCTACCGTGGCTGGGTACCTCAACTCTCCAAGTCAGCTCGGGTATGCCATGTTAGTCCGATCGATGGTTTCACGAGTGTTAGAGTAACTTGCAAAAAGGGTTGGTGCTTCACTGACAAAGCGCAAAGGAGGAGCTCAAAGCGGTAGACAAAGCACAGAGTAAGCTAGTATATTTCGAATCTATGGCACTGCAAATAATTAAAGCCACTACTTGAGTCTACATGCATTGTGAAAGGACAAAATTTCATATGGTAGCTTCAACTGACGTGGTTATGGGTGCAATCAAGTCGAATTCGGATGGATATTGTTCATAGCGTATCCTAATCCATATTTTTCTCTGGATTCGAAGTCGGATATGATAAGGCCAGATACAAATACGAATTTGGAGTATTCGGAATTTCGGATATGGTACCATCGAGACGGATACATGATGGTTTTGGATCGGAAACAAATAATATTAGCGGATAATATGTGCATACATAAAAGAATATATACCACCATCACTTCAAGCATTCAACTAGTAATAAATTCATTTAGATTACTTAAGTACGATAGTCGACACAAAACAAATTCAACATAAATGATAAATTCATACATTAGTTCAAAAACCGATAAATTCATACATAAATTCAAAAAACGATAAATTTATATACAAGTTCAACATAAAAGGGGAGGATTGGTGGCGACTGGCTAGAGTGGTTAGACTCTAGAGTTAGGTTAGGATTTGGGTAAAATCTAGATCGGTTGGTGTCAATGATGGTTGATGGGTTGAGCCGGTTGAGTTACTAACTTGCTTGTTGGATATCCAGTCAGACAATACTCGGTTTACCATTTACCAACGATATTCAGTCGGATTATAGCTCTCCCGTTTTTGCTATCGGATCCGACAATAACTATTGGTACCAATCGGATTCGATACCGAATACTAAATTACCTTTCTGTATTTGGTACCGATCGGATTCGATATTAAATCGATCAGAATTAACCTGTACTATTTACACCCTAGACATAGGCGTTGTTCTTTTCAGCTTCTAAAAGCTGCTTTTCAGCTTGTCTACGGTAACTAGCTTTTAAACGGAGTATCTTTTTAAGATAGGATCTACTAGTTAATTGTAGTCAGGGCCGTCTTAGAGGGGAGGGCAGCAAGTGCGACGGCCGGGGGCCCATGCCACAGAGGGGTCCATGAGTATATGTATGTATATAATACTTAGTATATGTATTTGGCATATTGAAATGAAAATTTAAAGGCTCATACACTTAGCACAAGTCCAGCAATCAATCAGGAGTTAGCTTGCCGTCGCTTCCTATTCTGATATTCGGCTATTCTCGATCGCCGACCGATGATCGTTTCGCCTCCCTATCGCCCAGCCCAATCGCCAGACGCGGCGACGCCGCTCCGTGAGGCGCGACACCGTGAAGCCACGACACGCCGACGCCGCTCGTCCGCATGCGACGAGGGATGGGCCCCACGCCCTCACGAGCGGACGGCGGGCGGTTGGACAGGATCACTCATCACCGATCAGGTTTCTTAAAAAGCACTGAAGCATTATTTTTTTATTTGATGTAATCATAATAGTTATTTTACCGTTCTTTTAATTTGTTTATTGTACTATCATTATCTTTTACGAACTAAACATATGTTGTAAGTTAACTCTTATTAGTAGTACTATATACTTTATTAAAAAATTAGATTGTTGGGCTCTTGCCGTCTTACTTGCCCCAGGGCCCTTGAAATTGTTGAGACGGCCCTGATTGTAGTACATAATTTAATGACTTCATTTATCTCAGCAAAAGCCGTATGTGAGTTGTTACTCTGTAATCTCTTTTACAAACAGTCTAAAAGTCATAAGTTACATTCGAAAGTCATAAGTTTTAACAAAAAGAATAGGCATGTAATATTATTTTCTCTCAAAAAAAAAACCACCAGGTAAGGGTACCCACTTGATGCCCTTAAAGCTCCCCGGCGCGACTACCACCCGTCGTCGCCCCGCGCCCTCACCATGTCCGATCTACGCCCGCCGGAGCACCAGGTCGCCGGCCACCGCGCGTCCACCGACAAACTGGGCCCACTCGTTGACAGCGCCGGCCTCTTCTACAAGCCGCTCCAGGCTGGCGACCGCGGCGAGCACGAGCTCGCCTTCTACACCGCCTTCTCCTCCCACCCCGCCGTCCCGCCCCCCATCCGGGACGCCTTCTTCCCACGCTTCCACGGCACCCGCCTCCTCCCCACCCCGGCGCGGCCCGGCGAGCTCCATCCCCACCTCGTCCTCGAGGATCTCCTCGCGGGCCTCGCCGCCCCCTCCGTTGCCGACATCAAGATCGGCGCGTGCACGTGGCCGCCGCGCGCGCCGGAGCCCTACGTCTCCAAGTGCCTCGCCAAGGACCGCGCAACCACTAGCGTCCTCCTCGGATTCCGCGTCTCCGGCGTCCGGGTCGCCGCCGCCGGGGGCGCCGTGTGGCGGTCGGAGCGGTCGGAGCTGAAGCAGATGGACACCGCCGGCGTCCGCCGCATGCTCCGGCGCTACGTGTCATCGGTTGGCGGCGAGGGACTTGACTGCGCGCTCGCCGCGGCGGTGTACGGCGGAGAAGGGGGAGTCTTGGCGCAGCTGCGCGAGCTGAAGGCGTGGTTCGAGGAGCAGACGTTGTTCCACTTCTACTCGGCGTCGGTTCTACTAGGCTACGATGCCAATGCGGTATCTGCTGCCGGAGGCGGAGGCGGAGTAAGGGTGAAGCTGGTGGACTTCGCACATGTCGCCGATGGCGAGGGGGTGATTGACCACAACTTCTTGGGCGGGCTCTGCTCGCTCATCAAGTTCGTCGCTGACATTGTCTCTGAGGTGTCCGAGATGGCGCCTTCGGGTCATTCTTAAGGAGATTTTGGCATTTTGTAGGTGGTACAAAAGGTAAATCTAAGCTTATATGTTTATTGTTCTTTTCATTTTGTTAGATTTGTTCGTCATATGGATGACAATACTAGATATTGAGTCAGTAATCAAAAGGAAGATATAGTGCAGAGGGGGAAAATTTGCTCATGGCTTACATTATGTTCTTTGCGATGGAAGGAGAAAATAAAAGTAAAGGGAAAAGATTCTGGTGTCACTCTGGTCACCAAATCGGAACCTGAAAAGAAGAGACTATAATATTGTCACTTGAACAAAAGTTAGGATGCCAGAATGCTTTGCAAAAGAAAGAATAAGTTATTCATCTAGAGAAATTAGAGGTAGTTTGCACTTTGCACTGACCAGGCATATCTAGAAGTATAAAAGTGGTATGATGATTAAAAAATGTTAGCTGACATGCAAAGGTATTTGCTGTGACTGAGAGAGCCTGTGGGTACAATTTGTACTTGATTGTTGAGTGGTATGTTTAACATGAAAATAATTTAATTAATGGGAATCAAGATGTTGAATTAATTCATGTTGTTCAAAGCCTCCGAATTCATTGATTCTGAGATTGTTTATTGGTGTTGATGGTGATAGGTTTCCTTAATAAAGATGGGTGTCCGTCGTTCTTTCAATACCCTGAATAGTTAAGGCAAAAATACGATGATTTCACTATATTACTATAGTTCTCATAGTTTAAATCTCTAATACTCTAACAAGAAGTGAAGCATCCTATTTGATACTCATACTGTGTTTAATCATTCTAACTTTTTACACATAGCAGGATAAGACCTGTAAAGACTCTCGCGATGGCCACTTCAGTGGCTCTACACCTACGGTATAGACTAGTTATGATGTGAAGTAGAAAGGAAATTTTGCACTTACATTCTAGCCAAACACTTCCTACTTTTGGAGGCACACATGAATCACTCTTTGATACACGTACCATTGTTGCTAAGTTGACTGCTTATTTGGTCACTTCTGTAGATCCTACTTTTCTTGTTAGATCTGAATAAGAAAATTTAATCAGTATGTCACTTCTATATACTAGACTAATAAAAAGTAACTCTAGTTCATTGCATGCTTATCTTGATTTCTTGACTATTTACGTTTACCATGCTATTGTTAGCTATCAGTTTACAGCATACATCGTGCTAGATTTTTTTTGGCACAATTAGGTAATAATAATATAGCAATAGTATAGTACACAAGTATGGTCCCATGATAAAATGCTATACTTAGATAATTTATTGTGTCACCACAGCTTGTATGATAAACTAGTGGCCAACATTGGCTTGAAAAAATACTACTGACCAGTATGATAAATTACTACTGATACTTTCCAAATGTAAGCTTATGTGGAATGAACTGGGTCTATTTTAATTTCATTCTTTGATCATTCTTAACGTAAATGGCAGAGCTAACTAGGTTAGTCGATATGCCTCCCATATAAATAAGTCGCATGACCCCTTTCGGATGTGCTTACTAATCCCACCATAACTAGGCAAATATGCATTTGATACATGAGATACTTTGAGATATTCTTACAAGGATCAATGTCCAGAAGGCAAAAGGGGCTGAAGTAAATCTATATCAACATTTAGTGTTATGAGATTCTATATACGAGTCTGAATGAGAGTATGCTACTCTCTCCAGTCACAAATACATGTTGTTTTGGACATCGACACGGTCCCGAAAACGCAACTTTGACCACTAATTTATATTGTAATATATTTATAAAACCCCATAAAATTATAATATTATGAAAGTAATTTTCAAGATAAATCTATACATATGATTTTCTTGTATTCAATCTAAATATTTAAAAAAGATATTGCTAGTCAAAAAATCGAAAGTTTGACTGTATGTATTCAAAAATGGCATATATTTGTGACTGGAGAAAGTATATACTATCAGATTAAGGTACTTTGAGTATGTTGGTTTATATTTCACTTAGATTATGTCTGCTTATTTTTCACTTGGAAAGAGTATGTGTGCTTATTTTCCTGTTGCATGTTCTACGCTATCTTATGGAATTGTGAGAGAATATATGCTATTGGCTCACTCTTTTAAGATGGCCTTGTATGATATGTGAATAAAAGTACTAGTGATGGATTGAATTAACCATATGAAAACAACTGAGTACAACCTTATCATTGGTTTATATTGATACAGAGGTTGGTTGTATAGCATTGCATCGTACCGTAAATTTTGATCTACAATGAGTGCGAAGAAACATATTGACGCTTCAAATATTAGTTCAAACTAACAGATGCCATGATCCTTAAGGTCCCGTTTGGAACGCCTGATTTTTTTCTCGATTCCTACGGGAATTGAATTCTTTCTTATGAAATTCCCGTGAAATTCCTATGTTCAAAACATGCCCTAATGATTGTGACTTTTCACTGCTTATAATTCATTTTAATCTGTTCTTTGTTTATCGCAGGGTTATCACTACTTGATATATAATGATCAATTCTTGCAGGTTGAACATTATGTTTAGTCTACTACTGTTCGCTAATCTCACTACTATGGGCTATGGAGAGTCACTTGTCTCAGAAAGTAACCTCGTTGAGCCGCTGGTAATGGAAATGTGAAACGAGCCACTAGCTGGCTTCCCGGCAAACATACGGCAACATGTACCTTCTTCGTACCGCTCTTTCTAAAACTTTGGGTGCCTGAGCACATCGGATCTTGTTTGCGAGAAAGAATAAAAGAACAAAGGGATAATTGATCATCTGTTCCAAAGTTTGGGGCATTTTATCTGTATCAATATGTTTGATGATATTTTATCAATGGTCTATATAAACTTTAGTTCAAATGATCGATTATCCCAAGAACAAAAGGCAGCCATTGCCACTCATTCCATCAGAAGGTTTTTCTAACCTGGTAGTAATAAGCGTGCTGGTGTATCGTCCATTGCAGGCGTGTTGATTCAGCAACTGTGGCTGGCCTTGTACTCTTCTTCCCTGTGCCTTATACCATCAGAGCATGCTGGGTGTGTGTTTTCTGGCTGTGGCACATGGCTGTAGTTTATGGTTTTTCTCTATCATTAGCGTTTGTGTAAACAAACTAAATATCAATAAGCTAATAAACCATTTTAAAAAGGCTGTTCTGATAAACTGTTTTAAAAATACAATGAAAAAGCTGTTCCGTTTGTTCGGAAGAAACCATAAACTAAAGGAAAAAAGTCTATGTAGCACTTCTGAATTTTGTTTAAAAGTCCATTCAACATTTCAAAGTATGAAATTGGATATTTGATCTCTTGAATTTTGCAATTCAGTTCAAATAATACTCTGACTTGGCTTTGGATGTGGTATTTCCCTTGTGCAGTGATAAGTGGGCAATTTTAGGTATTTCGCTCGTGCAGTAATAAGTGGGCAATTTTAACACGTAGTATGACACGCTGGTTAAGTTTAGATGAATAACAGGTGGGATCTACTGGATCTTTTCTCCTAAATTGAAACAGAGAGAGGAAATTACATAGGGCGGTGGCAATAGAAGCATGGCTCGGAACTTGGTTGAGGAGAAGCCTGTGGGTTCTATATGTTATTGACCCAACTTGGTCAGCGTATCATCCTACGTGGCAAAATTGTCTACTCATTACGCCACACGGGCAATACTAATATACAAAACCAGGTTAGGGTATTATTTGAACTGGATTGCAAAGTTCGGGGGTCAAATATTTAGATTCATAGTTCGAGATGTTGGACGAACTTTCGAGCAAAATTTAGGGTGTTATATGAAATTATTTCTAAGCTGAAAAGAACAGGGGATGCGTGCGTGCACGTAGAGGAGATGGTAGTGCTAGCGCTAGTGGTGTCCAAATGGGTCATGCCTACTGAGCCAGCCTACAATTTGTTACTATAAGCACGGCCCACAGCACGGCAAGAGGAGTGTCGGGCTGGGCTGGCATGGCACGCACAGTGGTAGGCCAAGCACGGCATGGCCCGTCCCGTGCGGGACGGCGTTCCGCTTGGCCCGTAGGCACACGTAGCCTGGTGGGCATGACCCATTTGGCACAAAAAATGATCGTTAGGCACATTTGGCCTAGGCATGACCCGTTTGGCCTGTTTAGCACGAGTAACGGTTGATTTTTTAAAATTTATAGTCGTTCTTGTGACCGTTTGTGAATTTAAAATTACGAAAAAAATCAAACAAATCTTAATTTTTTCTATAAATAGGCAAGATACCCTCCTCATTCAGCTGAACCCTCACCAGCAATCTCTTCTTCGATTCTCCTGTGAAAATTTTGATACAATTTGTGATAATTTGGCAAAATTCAAAATAATTTTGCCAAAAATCCAAAAACTCGAAATCTGGCCTACAATCAAGAAAAGATGTAACAATACTAATTTTTATGTACTTATATTGTTCTTATTTTTTATTGTGATATAAAATAGGTGATAGTGCAATTTCTATTTGCATTTTGCAATTTTTCACATTTCTCTATGAAAAATTTTGACAATTTTCTTACGAGTGAAGACGGAATTGATCCAGAAGAACTTTCATCATTCGGGAATGAAATGACTCTACCTCCACCTCAAATAGCAGAGCAAACCCTGGTTGTACCATCATCAAGTTCTACCAGTGCCTCTGCGTCAGCAAGCACAGGAGCAAAAAGGTCCAAACCTAGCATGTCGGATGTGTGGGTAGATTTCGACAAGATAATGAAGCGAGACACGTCTGGAGATTAGGTATGTGTTGCTGTTTGCAAAAATATATCATCATAAATTGTTTATAAAGTCTTGCACAGACATGTCCAAGATGTATAGAAAAGCAAGGCATAACCAAGAGGCAGACACAGCTGCAGTACAACCCCAATAGTCGGTGTGTAACTGGGATTATAATCTCGACGTAGCTCGAGAATTTTTAGCCCATTTAATTGCCTCACAAGATCTTTCTTTAAACTTTGGTGCGTCGGATGCATTCGAAAAGTACATTAGAACTACTCATAGTCCTAGATTTACTTACGCTTCTAGGTAGACAACAAATAGTGATTTAGTTAAATACTACAATAATGGTTGAGATAAAATTAAAGAACTATTCGAAATATTTTTTGGTGGCCTTGACCTCAGATATATGGAGTGGTCAGTCTAGAGAGAATTATCTTAGTGTAGTCGTTCATTATATAAATGATTATTAGGTATTGGAAAAGATAATCATAGACTTCAAAATAATTAGCATAGCACATATGGATGAGAATATAGCAGAATGTATTATCAAAGTTGTGGAAGAGTTTGGTCTTACAAATAATTTTTTTGCAATTACCCTGGATAATGCTACAGCAAACTCCAGAGCAATGGATATTCTCACTATCTTATTTAGTACATATGTTGAATCCTTCTTACTACATCAGCAATGCGCCTACCATATTATCAATCTTATAGTTAAATATGGTTTGAAGAGGTTGAATCCATATCTTCAAGCTTTTCACGATGTAATTTCTTTCATAAATAATTCTAACCAATGAATTGCAGCATATAAGACCTACTGCATTGCGATGGGTGAATGTCCATGAACGTTCACTATGGACATGTCAGTAAGGTGAAACTCAACTTATCTCATACTACAAAATCATTTACCCTATAATCCCACATTTTCTATTTTGCTCTTTTCTATTTTTTATCCACATACTATCACAGCTATACCAACAACATACTATTGACTGAGTAGCATTAGTATGTTGCTGAAAAGTTACTAGTATTTTTTGAACTCTTTTACGAATCCACTGTTGCTTTATCCAGAGTGTACTAACTAATATCTCCTGTAATTATGTATCATATTCTTGTGATTGTCGGTCACTTGAAAGCTAATGAAAATGACATGGTGTTATGAGAGGTTATGTGCGCTATGAAAACTAAATATTTAAAATATTAGAATGAGATTCTGTACTTATACATATCTGCATTTATTCTAGATCCAGGAAGTAAAATTGCAGAATTCACTAATGTTCTTTCAATTATAGGTGATGCTATAGGGATAGATTATTCTAATTATTTTGCAGTTGCTCATTCATAATTGTCTGAAGTTTATTAGAAGTACAAGCATAAGTTTCAGGGAGTTCGCTTGCAACGACCTCCATCAGCACCCACCATATGTAAGAAGATAATATGTGGGGGCAAAATCTTTGGCACACCAGGACCTTTCGGAAGATCTAGCTCTACATCATCAAGTGCTGCAGCAATCCATACTAGGGCCTGTGGGGAACTATCAGTCTTTTTGAACAGCGATCCCGTGCCTCACCATACAGAGAACTTCAACATTTTAGACTGATGGCGTGAGCACAAGCTAACATATCTGGTGCTATTCATATTACCACAGGATGTGTTAACCATTCCTATCTCGACGGTTTCTTTCGAGTCTGCTTTCATTCTTTCTGGAAGAATATTGGAGAGAAGAACAAGATTCATGAGTGAGATGGTGGAAGTACTCCTCATAGTGAAAACTAGGAACAAACAGATGTGTGAGCTCAACCCTACGTGGTGGATACGAAGTTGGAACACGTGTTCAACAACTTCTATCTAGATGGCAACAAAGGCAGCCAAGACGCCGACGGCACTGACGATTCTTAGAGCATCCATATATACATTGTATTTTTTTTATGATTTTTTACCTATAATACTGAGCTACATGCTATACTCTTTTTTCTTTGCTTATGTTTTCTGAAGTTAAGTTTTTACTTGTCCAACTTTTTAACGAGGCAGCCATTTTAACATTAATAAAGCTCACTATTGCATTTCTATAATTTATTATGTCTTTTTCTACAATTTCTACAATTTATTATCTCTTTTTCTACAATTTATATAATTTGTTGTGTCTTTTTTAAATTCTACATTTTTTTGAACTATTACATTTTTAAAAAAAATTTGGGCCAAATGGACCAACCAGACCAAACGGGCTAGCTGTGCCTACTGGCTCGTTGGGCTAAACGGGCGCATGCTGACCCAGCACAGCACGAGCTCCCTCTGGACCATGCTTGTGCTACCACCTTGGCCCATGGGCCGGCATGGCTTAGCCCGTTCAGGCTGATGGGCTAAATGGATCGTGCCTAACAGGCCCATGCGGACCATGCCATGCCACCCATTTGGGCATGACTGGCCAGTGCCAACTTTGAGCCTTTGAGTAGAGTAGCTGTTGCGTTGTGTTGCTTTTGAAACCTCTGACCTACTGCCTCTCACAAGAAATACACATTGCATTTATTAAATCCTGTCTATGATCCATTTCTATGACGCATTCCCTTTCTTGGTTATGATGCTAGTATTCCCTTCATTTTTAGCAATCATGCTGTGTGTACGAAAGACTGTTGGGATACAGGTGGGCTATACTAGTGCAGATTAAAATTTTGTACCACATAAACCAGGAAATCATGCAAGTAAAAGATCATAGATTGTTACCACTAGACGCGCAGTGCAGTGGAAGTAGAGTTGAAACGGCCAGTTCAATGAAGCGTATGTCGGTGTAGTGGAAATAGTTGATCGTTCTTTGGCCAACAGTCACATCCTCGTGATCTTCCTAATCAGCGCTGTTGTCGCAACAGCACCTCTAACGAGGTCCACATGTTTAGAGAAGGAACGCCGTGCGTCAATGTGCTAGCACCAGCGCGCATGGCAGGGATTATGAGAGGTGGTGTTAGGGTTACAATGGGTATATCTCAGGATGCCTCCCTCAGCCCCCGCACCTCCCTTTATATAACCTCAATTGGATGCTTATCCGATACGATCAGATACATATCCAACTCGGAAAGCCGTAAACTGGATCTTTATCCAATATGAGTAAAGATCGTATCCCAGTTAGAGTCTATAATCTGGACCCTTATTGTTCCGACTCGTTAAGTGTGTGACCTCGTAAGTTCGTATATATTTGGCCATGGGCCGCAAACTCTTTTCCAGTCCATAAGTCGGTAGCGGTCCCTAGTAGGATATAACAACTCCCAAATATACATAAAGATTATATCAAACAAATCTATATAGTGCTTATGTATCAATCCCTTTGCCTCATGATAACTGATCAAACGCAAGGCGAGAAGCGTGCCATCCTATGATAGATCGATCCTTCACTTGAATCTGTAGTGGATTACTCAGTTATGATTGACTCCTCAACCACATTCGGCATGTCTATGCACTTTTTTAATCCAACCACATCGAAGAGTTTAAAGATATCTCTCCCGTTATATAGGAGGGGCAAATTCTATCTTGATCACCCACATTTCTCTGCATATTTCATAGTAAACCCGAGAGCTACCTTTATAGTCACCCAGTTAAGGAGCAGTGTTTGACAACTCCTAAATAAACTATTACACATGTAGCAAACTGTGCCAATCTTAGGTCTAAGGATTATACATACACTATATATGAGACCAATTGATAACACTTAAAAATATAACATTTCCATAGGTCTCATGGTATATCAATCCAACACCATGTTTTCTAATATGTGTCTACATTATTGATTTGATATTCTCATATCTATTATCTGTGGAATATGATTATCAACCAGTACATGTGCTGATTTATAAATCATAATTGTCCTATATAATAGTATAAAATCAGGCATAATTTAAAATAATATCAAAATATGAATAAAGAGTTCTACGAACAAGTCATATACTTGTTGATCAATATGAAAATATTTATTTAAGAGACAAAATAATATATTATTTAAAAAATCATAAACATAGAAATGATATAATTATCTCAATGGTTACCTTTAGAGCATATCACTAATAATGACTCCGTACATACGAGATCCGTATGAAGTGTGAGCTGCGGCTGACAGGCGGATCCAGCTGAAGTTTGCAAGCGGCTGGGTGCTCTGTGACTGCTTCCTCAAGCCTCAACTGTGCCTTCTTTCCGTGCTCTTTACATGGATAATAAGGTCGAAGGTGAGCAGAGCAGCGTGATCTTTTTTCTGTACCTGAAGGACTGAAGATTCCATAAAGGTGGCCATGGGCCCATGGCGTATGTCAACAGGTGATGTCGCGGTTTTGGAGCTTTTCAGGCTGTGCGAAAGCTTCCTTTCCTTCTCACGTTATCGATTTGATTTCGTGAACTCCCAACAGAAGCTTTAGGGATCAGGAAGGTGTCCAGGGACCACGGTAGCGACGATGAAGACGATGCCCGTCGTTGCAGAGCACACGGAAAGTAAAAAAAAAAAACTTTAGTGCGGAGGGAGGCGCTATTACGACTCTGTTTTTTTTTCAGTTTTTAGCTTCTGTTTTTAATTTTTTCTATAGTAATTAGCTTTTATACAAAGTGTTTTTTTAAGATATGATCTATTAAGTTAACTGTAGTACATACTGTACCGATTTTATTTATATCGGCAAAAACCGCACGTAAGCTTATATTACTCTGTAATCTCTCATATAAACAGTTCAAAAGTCATAAGCCATAACTAAAAGTCATAAACTTAAGTCAAAAAGTAAAGGCCCCTGCACCATATTGGAACGTCGGATGTCGGTTTTGGTGACACTGACGCCAGGCTTTTCTGCTCAAGCGCTTGCAAGTAGGGGTGGAAAACGGTAACGGATAATTCGTTTTATCCGATATTCGTATCCGAGAGAAATCCGAATATGGTAAGCAAAATCCGTATTCGAAAATATTCGTATTCGTATTCGAGAATATTCGTATCCGTATTTGAGAGTATTCGTATTCGCATTCGTATTCGAGAATATTCGTATCCGTATCCGTATTCGAGACTATTCTATTCGTATTCGATCCGTTTCTAGAACCCATGAAAAATCCGTACAAATTTTGTGATTCAAAACTTGAATTTAGGCGGTTTAAAACTGGTAACCGGTCAAAAACCGATGAAAAATCGGTAAAACCGTTAGGAATCCGTTTTATCCGATATTCGTATCCGAGAAAATCCGTATTCGAAAATATCCGTATTCGTATTCGAGAATATTCGTATCCGTATTTGAAAATATTCGAATTTGTATTCGTATTCGTTTTAAAAATATGGATTCGTATTCGTATTTGAGACTATTCGACCGTATCCGATCCGTTTCCACCCCTACTTGCAAGGCTAGGCTTGGTTGCGCCATGCTGTGTGCTGTGAGATGAAATAGTTATCGGGAAAAACAATATTTACTTCTATCGAGATCTCGATTCATTTCTCGCATAAAATTTTTGGGGGATTACAGTTGAATTTCTAAGCTTTCGGTGTGCTTGGAGATTCATGTGCCTTTACCCTGTTACAGCTAGTTCACGGGTGGTGTTGCACGGAGTAAAATATATGTTGCTGACGCTGAATGACCCCTCCTATACATATCCTTATTAAATAATGTAGTATAACTATTATATATTTTTATTATTAAAGTAAAGATATATGTGAAAATATTATAATAACTATATTTTTAGTCTCTGCAATCGACTTGTATTGTGGGGGCAATGTTTTCAAAAAAAAACCTTATATTATGGGATAAAGAGAGTAATTCATCTTTAAGTCTCATTTGTTTTGGTTTTTGGAAAGCCCTCCAAAAGAAAAAGGGGCCTGTTGAACAGCGCGAGTGGAGTGTCACCGTGTTAGAGCATCTCCAAGAGATAATCCATAATAGGTAGGCTAAACTTCATATTTAGAGAGTCAAAAGGCTAATCTATACTTCCTATATATCCCCCTCTACAGCAGTCTTTCTATTTTGGATTATCACAATTTCAAATCGGGCCTAGGCCGTTGCATCTGGACAGCATCCTCGCGGCAGCCGTCCTCGCGGCAGCGCTGCGATCCCATCTGCGATTCCATCCTCGTCGCCTCCGTCCGGTGGACATTCAAAGTAATCATCCGCACAATGCATACGCTCGCCTACGTAGGATCAATGCCTACGCACAATGCATACGCACCATGCAGACATTCAATCTGTATGTTCTAAAGAAGTCAGATAATTTGTAGAATGAGCAGACAGTTCCAGAATCTGTATGTTCTGTACGTTCTGTGTGTTCTATATGTTCCAGAATACTCTAAAGAGGATTGTTATGTATGTTCTGTGTGTAGAATGAGCAGACAGTTCCAGATGCATAGAATGTGCTAAGAATGACACAATACTGTAAAGATGCATAGAATGTTCTGTGTGTTCTGTATGTTCCAGAATACTCTAAAGATGACACAATACCCTAAAGAAGTCAGATCAGAGCAAGTGGCTTCCCTTTCAGACAGTTCCAGAATTACTTCAATGGAATAACATATAATGTTACCAAAGTATCTTGATAGCACTTCAGCAGTTAGCACTAGTTTGTCGAATATCCCTTCTAGTGACTGTTCTGACAAATTAAATGTCAAGGAGAATTTAGCAAATGCAGAAAACAACAAAGGCGTATTTAGCTGGGCAGCAAGCTGGTTGTCATCTGGAAAATCAGATACAGAGGACAATAGAAATTCTACAGCTATCATTGATGGAACAAGGAAAGACTCAGATAAAGAATCTGCATTTGTTAAGACAGCTGCCAGTGCAAGTGGACAGCGAGTAGGAATTGAAATGTTCCAAAAATGTTACCAAAGGCAATGCTACAGTGACAACTTGTGTAGGACCAACAAAATCTGAATCAAATCAAGAACAAGTGGCTTCCCTTTCAGACAGTTCCAGAATTACTTCAATGGAATAACATAGAATGTGCTAAGAATGACTAAACGGGCATCAGTATGGAAAATTAAAAAGAGCATACAGTTCCAGAATTAGTTCTAGAATAACATAGAATGTGCTAATAATGACTAAATGGGCATCAGTATGGAAAATTAAAAAGATCAGATCAGATCAGTGAGGATGCAGATCAGATCAGATCATCAGGATGCAGATCAGATCAGCAGGAATTAAACATCAGCACCATCTAACCCACGGCGCTGAATTATTTCCTCCCTCAAACGCATGTAGAAGGATTGTTGATGCCCAGACATGTTTGAAATATCCATTGTCATTATCCTTTCGTCATCTAACATTCGCTTGTGCTCAAACTCCTCCTTTTCTAGCTCATATAAAAGTCTGAAGTTCTCATCCCTCTTTGAATCAGCCTCTTTCTTCTTTTCCCATATACTCTCAAACACAGCCAAGACACGGTCCTTCGAAGCACTACCTTTCAGAGCTTCTTTTGCCCTCTTATTACCTATGGGGCGCCGTGTTGCATTGCCCTCTGGCCGTTCAGTACTAGGCTCGTCCAGATCAGTTGTATGATCGATGACAGGAGTTGCAACTGTGACTGAAATTTTCTTCCTTTTTGGTGCTTTATTCTGTGAAATCTCTTTCTCCTTGTCTTGCCATTTTGGTTGATCGCGAAGATATCTCCAGCAATGCTCTAACTTGAAAGTCTCATTCTTGGGATGAGTCCTCTTGTAAAGCTCCTTCGCTTCAAGAACCTATTGAAAACATATAACAACATTAACATATAATATTATATTGCGTAATTTTAAATATTCGTACATGCAATTTTTATTTACCGTGTCTTGGATGACTACACCACTTTGATTAGCCCGCTCAATTTGGGAGTAGCAGCCTGAAAATCTGCTCACAGCAGCCTGTATCCCGGACCATCGATTTTGCAGGGAATTTGCATTGCGGACAGCAGCAAATTTCTTGTGGGCATTGTAGTACTGTAGCATTCTATTCCAATATGTGGCCGAACTTTGGTCGGTGCCGTGGATAGGGTCGATGCAAACATTGACCCATGTAATGCATAACATTTCATCCTCCTCTTGGTTGAAATTGTGGGTCCTTTTGTTGGATCCTTTTCCAGGATTTACGCTACTTTCTGGCATTGGTTGCGACGACTGATCATTGACCCCACATGAAGGTTCATTTTGATTCACCAACTCCTCTAAGAATGTCTCGTTGTTGGCTGGATTCAACACAGAGGTAAAATAACCATTGTTTGGCATGTTACCTGAAACAGAACAGCAATAATATTCATTGTTTGGCATACCATTGTTACTTTCAGAAGGCAGTACAAATAGAAAAATAGTAGTACCATCCACTCAGAAGAAAAACAGAAATTGCAGAGCAGAAACAGTGAGGTAAACTTGTGCTTCAGTACACATTTGGCCATAAAATTGTGAGTTAAACAAATAAAAGTTCATATTAGCATCGGCTCCATTCTCAACTTGCATACCAAAAGCAAACAAAACTCTCAGATGAATATTAAGGAAGCAAAACATCACTGCGCATGAAGAAATACATCTGCAAATGAACTGACCCTGGTGCTTAATTATTGCATGCAGTGTGGAATCTCACTGTAAAGGCACCTATTATTTGTCGCATGGAAATGTGATTCTAAAGTAGAGCTAGCCTCTTTAGTTTTCTGCAACATGAAGATTTAAAAGCCAAGCATTCAACACCTTTCTATTTCAGCAATTTCTTCTGCTGCGAATCATCCCAAATTTCCTATGATAACCTTTCTTACTTCATCCTGAAATTGCACACCAATTTAATTTGTTCACCTGGATTTGAACTGATAATTATTCATGTCTTTTTGCAGAATAACATCAGCCATCGGCACACAGGCACCCACACCCTTTCTTCTGAATTAGAGGAGGCATAACATCGGTCATGTGCTTCTATCGTGTTATGGTTACTAGTAAGGTGTATCATTAAGATTTTACAGAAGCTAAGTAACATAAGTTCAAATAAGATTATATTATATTATACAGGCAGACGAATTGATCCCGTATCACTAACTATGTTCAACATGAAGATTTAAAAGCCAAGCATTCACTGTAAAGGCACCTGTTATTTAGTCTCATTGAATAGATAGAGCAGCATTCAGAATTAAAATAAAACAGGCGAGTCATAAATTCAAGCTTTAGTTTTGAACTATTAACCTGCTAATTGATTGTAACATGCCGCCGACGAGGTTCCAGTGCCTGCAACACATCCATTCCCTTGTTGAGGATCTGCAAAAATTGTAGCAGCATGTAATAGATACTACAAAACTACACATAAATTGCTGTCTACACATAATAGATACTCTATTCACCACGTAAAAATCAGCACAAATCGTACCTCCAAATTGGTTAGGGATTGCATACCCATCCCCATATTCAGGAATTGATGATCCGTACTGGGATGAGACCTCCACGCCGCCGGCTGCGAGGTCCTGGCCACCGTCTTCAACCTCATACGCCTGGGGCACCTGGTTGGGTTGGGTCTGCGGCGCCGTCGAGTTGATGTAACCGTGCGCCGGAGCAGGAGGCCGGAAGACCGACATAGTCGTGCGTCGTTCAGGCATAATTCCGCCGTCCGTCCTCGCCGTTGGGACCCCGTCGGACGTAACACGACGGCGCGCCGTCGGACAACGTGGATGTACAGAAGGCGACGAACCAGATGGCCTCATCTCCGCACCGTGCGCTGCTGCGGACCCCCGATGCCCTTGCCGTACCTCTCACTCCGCCGGCGCACTGCTCTGCAGAGAAGTTCTTTGATTAGCCGGTCGCCCATGCCGACGGACTGCAGTAACGCCGCGGACAGGGCCTGGTCTCCTCGCCGAATCTGCGCGCGGCAGGTCGGGGGGAGGGGGGAGGGGGGAGGGGGGGGAGGAGGAGGAGGAGGAGGAGGATGTACCGAATCGCGGCGGGGCGGGCGGGGTGGGGGTGGGCGCCGCGGACAGGGCCTGGTCTCCTCGCCGAATCTGGGCGCGGCAGGCCGGGGGGAGGGGGAGGAGGAGGAGGAGGAGGAGGAGGACGTACCGAATCGCGGCGGGGCGGGCGGGGTGGGGGTGGGCGCCGCGGACAGGGCCTGGTCTCCTCGCCGAATCTGGGCGCTGCAGGCCGGGGGGAGGGGGGAGGGGGGGAGGGGGAGGAGGAGGAGGAGGAGGAAGGCACGAATCGCGGGCGGGCGGGGTGGGGGTGGGACGGAGTAGGGGGTGCGGCGGGGCAGTGTTGAGGCGCGGGAAGGAACGCGGGAGGAGGCCGATTTCGCCGGGAGACCGCGCGAGGAGGCAACTGGCGAGCGAAGTCGTACGCCAGGAATACACTGCGGAACTAAAGGAGTAGCGAGCCAGGCAAAATAGCCAGACGTGTACAGTATCTGTTGGAGGACTAATTACCCCTTAAATAATCTAAAATAGCATTAGAATGATATTTACATTACCTGTTGGAGATGCTCTTAGGCCCGAAAACAAGGCAGAGCCCGGTCTGACAAGTAACAAGGGCCGACAGGCCCGGCCCAAGGACATGTAAGTAACTCAACTCCTCGTCGTCCCTTCCAAGTTCCAAATTAAGAACTACGCTACTTGCCTGTAGCGTAACAGCTGCAGATGATGTATAAAATGAGAACTTCTCTGAAGAAGCGAGAGAATAACAAACTGGTTGGTGCACATGTCCTCCCATCGAGCACGGTAGAAAATTATATATGATGCACGCAAATTCGACTAATATGAATATATGACTAGGGATGACGGGGGCATGCAAGCACTTCCACATTTTTTCCGCTTAACGACAGTTTCTACTTGATTGGCGCCACGCACGCATCTTAGTTTTTTTTCAAGGACATAGCGTGTTTGGTTAGTGGAATAAGATTGAACGAGATATGATAGTTGTACCACGTGGTTTCATTGTTTTTGATGAATAAGATAAAATAATATCTAGATAAAATATTTTTTAAATTTGTATCCCATTGTTCAGATTGAAATAATTCCATTCAAGCAACCAAACGTGTAAATAACTTTTTTATTGCACCACCTCGTATATATACCCCTTCAAACAAGCAACCACATCCCCTTAATTTCCATGCGTACTAGTAGCGCGCGTGTGAATGCCGAATGGAAATCGAGATATATTATTTCCACGGAACTTTTTTTCCCCTTGCACGGCTTCTCATTAACGGTGTACATGCAGGATTGTTTATTGATTCTCCTTGTGTACTACCCCATCACACGAAGAAATCGACATACTAGCTGCTGCTTCTTTCTGTCTGTGTCTCTTTCTTCTTTTTGACAGAGAGAGCAAGTAGCGGTTTTGCTGGTATAGGCTTCTAGCCTGTAGGAACGAGACACCATGCCGAATACGTTATCGTTACCACTGCAAGAAAAAAAAATGAGCTACATGGTCAACAAGTCCGGCCATTGATAAGAAGAATCCTTGGACCGTGTACTTAGCATCGTACGCGCTTATATATGCAGTTAAAGTTTCCACGGCGTGTCGGCGACGACACGCGGCAAAATACACTGCAGCAGTACTGTAGTATGTACAAAAATGATGTTTTAAATTACTGCTATAGTACCGAATTGTACGAAAAATATTTTAAAAATAGATGCTACAGTATTTTGCCCGTGTCATCGCCTTATTCGCTTGTTATATAAACTCTATTGTGCACCGGTTACACAGTAGAAATTTTCGTGTCGATTGGTCACCATTTCAATCTCGATCAGTTGGGCTTGACTATGCACGGGTCGTTCGGACTTGACTACACTCTACAGTGTGACTGATTCATGGGCCTTGAATTGATACGATTCGAATGTTCGAATGTATTGGACGCTGGCCCACTCCTCAACCCATGGAATTTCATCACAAGAGCGCACACCCATACAGTCATAACCTTATATATCTACTTCTCTAATCTCACAAACTCCTAAACACATCTGCCTTACAACTCTATCGCCGCCCCCTTCCCATTTCCTCTCCTCGTCAGCCACCATTCGTTGGACCAACACGCCAGCCGGGCTCGCCGCTTCTCATCGCCGTGCACCACTACCAGGAGCCGTCACCCCCTATTGAATCCAGACGCACCGTCGGCTCCGCAAACCCTGGGTCGCTGCAAGACGTATCCAAGGAGCCAACGGCGGTGCCACTTGGCACCCGACAGCCTCCTACCATGACAAGGTTGAGGCTTGGGGAGGAGGAACTCAACAGGCCATGCATGAAGGTGATCAGCACGCGCGCATTTGCCATTTTTGCGACATGCTTACAAACGATCATCGATTGATCGAGCGGGTGTTTAGTTGTCTGGATGCGTGCGTGGATGAGCACATCCCGAATTTCTGTGCGCGGCTTGTCCAGGCAGACAGGCGGACGAGCTTCTTTCGAGCCTGAGGGTGGTCCCCTGTAAAAATTGTGAGAGACAATGTGAAATTATCTAAAATAATGTTATAATGAACTATTGTTAAATTTATTAAGCTAGAATTTAAAATTTTAAAGTTTGTATTTTTATCATATTTTGTTATTACATAAACTGGTCAGACCGTTGGCTTGTTGCCGGTCAGACCGTAGAGACGGTACGACTGCAGCGTCAGACCGCCGAGCGGTATGATCGGTGTCTGTTGCACAATATTCAACCGGTCTGATTAACCTCTAGTTAGCAGTTTAATCGCCCCTGAGGTATTTCTCTTGAATTTTAGGAATTTAGTTTTGAGATGGTTTGTTATATGTTTAATCAGTACATTAATACCATATAAAGTATGTTTTAGCTATAGTTATTGAATTTGAAGCGGAGATAGAACATGTGCAATCACCGATTCGTCAGTTCACTGGTTGAACCGTCGGTTCGTATACATGTGGCATGTTTGCGATTTGTTTGAGTATTTGACTGACATAGTGACATGTCTAGAATTCCAGACTCCGGACTTACGTAGATGTCCAGACTGCAGACTCCAGAGTTCAGTACTACAATGCACTAGGTTCTGAAGTCCAGACTCTTTTTAAGTCCAAAGTTCCGTACTGCAATGCACTAGGTTCTGGAGTCTACTGTTCTAGAGTCCAGGCTCTTGAGTATTTGAATCAGGCTGTAAAAGCAAAACTAATGCAGAACAACAGAAGACACTTGCATTACAATACCGAGTATAGTTTTTCATTTGACCCAAGCACTATGGGCCGGCCCAAGCACGGCCCGTGAAAGCACGGCTCAGGAACGGCCCGGCCCGCATCGCGCTGTGCCCGTGCCTGGCACGGCCCGGCCATAGTGCCGTGCTGGGCCGCCATTTCGGCCCACAGTTCCGGCCTAGGCACGGCACGGATAAACAGGCCGGCCCGGCTGCGGCACGATCCCCCTCCCGACCGTTGGATGCCCCCCTCCCCTCCATCGAGCCGTTAATTTTGCCCGTTGGGGGGCTGATATAAAAGGCGCCGCGGCCGCTGCTGCTCTCCCAATCCCTAACCCTAATTCATTTCTCTCCCTCCCCGCCGCGGCTCGTCTCTGGCTCTCTGGCTCTCCGCCTCTCCCTCTCGTCTCTCTTGTGATCTTGTCTCCGCTCCTTCTTCTCCCCTTCCGGCACACGGCACGGCATAGAGCACCCCTCTTCTTGATCCCGCATCCTCGATGTAGCCTCGTCCTCTCTTTGTCATCCTCGTCGTCTTCTCCGTCGACCTCACCAGTACCGGATGCCGGCGATTCTGGTGCTCCGGATTCGAATCCGTTGAGGTACTAGGGTCGTCGACGTCGCCGGCGATTCTGGTGCTCCGGCTGCCAAGGTAAAGGTAACCCTAACCCTAACTTGCTAACCTAAGTCCCTAACCCTAGATCTGACTGTTTCCCGCCGTGTTTTTGTGTAGCCGTCGAGGAACCGGGACGCCGGCGAGGGACGATGCCGAGCTCTGGAGACGAAACTGTTGAGGTCGACGGCAACGAAGAGAGGCGGCTATGCGGGCTGGCCGGAGATGACGATGAGGAGGACCTGCGCGAGGACGCCGAGGAGCTGTTCGGCCGTAGCACTCAGGCTCCCATCGACCTCGCCGGGGTTCAAGAAGGCGGGGCAGCAAACGAAGAGGAAGAGGACGAGAATAGCGCCAAGCGCTCTCGTCCCTCTACCTCAGCAGTGTGGCTGGATTTCAAGAAGCTCTTCAAAACGGTGAATGGTAAGAAAGTCAGGTATGGCGCTAAGTGCATCCATTGCTCCAAGCAGTACTCTGGCCTCTCATCCGGTAGCACTGGTCATCTCATCCGCCATAGGGATAAATGCCCTAGGAGGCGTGAGAAAACTCGCATGTCTCAGTCTCAGATCTCTTTTAATCCTGATGGTAGTATGCGTAATTGGGAGTACTGTCCTATGGTTGCTCGTACTCAACTTGTTCGATTGCTTGCTAGGCTTGATGTGTCTATTTCTGTGGGTGAATCTGATGCCTTTGAAGAGTACATTAGAATTGCTCATAACCCTAAATTTGTTCCTGTTTCTAGGCAAACTACCACTAGAGACATTGAGAAATATTTCACTGAGTGCAAGGCTAAGCTTGTTGAGATTGCTAGTTCTGCTGCTGTTAATTGTGTGTGTTTGACATCTGATATTTGGTCTGGTAATGCAAAACAGGATTACCTTAGTGTGGTTGCCCACTACATAAACACTGAGTGGCAACTAGAGAAAAGAGTGCTTGGTCTTAGGCTCATTGATGTGTCCCACAATGGCCAAAATATTGCTGACCGTATTGCATCTGTGCTTGAAGATTATGGTTTGTTTGAAAAAGTTTTCGCTGTTACTTTAGACAATGCATCATCTAATGTTTCTGCTATGAGAAGACTTAGACCTATCCTGTCTAAATATCTTGGTATTGAAGATAATGATAATGATGAAACAACTGATGAACCATCTAGGGCAGCTAATTCTATGTTCTTGCATCAGAGGTGTGCATGTCATATCATTAATCTGATAGTTAAGGAGGCCTTAACTTCTCTGAAGCCTTTGATTGAAACGTTTAGAATTGCAATATCTTTCTTGAACTCATCTAACCAGAGAATTGCTGCATATAAAAGCTATTGCATTGCCACTGGTATTAAGAATAGATGCTTTCAGCTTGACATGGAAGTTAGGTGGAATTCTACATATTTAATGCTTAAGCACTTGTTTCCTCACAAGGTTCCATTCACTACTTTCATCCATGCTCAGTATCCTAGAACTGAAGGTGGTCAATTGTTGTTAACTGATGAACATTGGGTTATGGGTGAAAAAGTGCTTAAGTTTCTTGAACTGTTTTATGATGCTACAGTTGCTTTGTCTGGTGTGTACTATCCTACATCTCCACTTATGATTCATTATCTGGTTAAGATAGCTATACACCTAAAGAACTATGCTAATGACTGTCACATAAGACCTGTGGTTCAACCTATGATAGACAAATACAATAAATACTGGAGGGACATACCTTTGCTTTATTCTTTTGCATTCATCCTGGACCCTAGAGCTAAAATGAAAGGTTTCAATAGAGTGCTTAGGAGGTTGGGTTCCCTGACTGGTATAGATTATACTACCTACCAGCTTGGCACTAGAGCTAGACTTACTGATGTTTATAACAAGTATGAGGACAAATATGGCAGTGTTAGGTTGAGGAGGACTGCCCCTCCTAACCTATCTGGTAAGAAAAGGTCTGCCTGGGATGAAATTTATGATGATGATGATGATGGTGCTGGTAGCTCTGCAGGTGGTATGCATCCTCTAGCTGCTACTTTGAGTATGTCTAGAGATACCTCTGCAACTGCCCTGCTGCAGGCTGCAACTTCTTCAGCTTCTAATGCTTCTGAACTTATTTCTTACTTGGACTGTGACACTGTGAACCAGTTAGATGATGATTTTAACATCCTTAACTGGTGGCATCAGCACAAACTCACTTATCCAGTGTTGTCCATCATGGCTAAAGATATTTTGACTGTCCCTGTTTCTACCATATCTTCAGAATCCACTTTTAGTATGACTGGCAGGATCATCGATGAGCGGCGGAGGAGGCTGAGGCCTGAAATGGTGGAGATGCTTACTTGCATCAAAGACTGGGAGGCTGCAGAAGCAAGGATGCAACACATGGTGGAGGACAAGGAGCTGGAAGAAGCATTTGAGGATCTTGGTTTATCTACTTGATCATCATTTATGTAATGGACATGGACTGTAATATTGTGAACTGGACAGTGCCACAGTGGACTTAGAACTTCTATGGAGCTGGGCTGTACTCTTTTTTCCTGTCTAGGGTTTCTCACAAGGGTGAGTTTTACCTAGACAGGTTTTTAATGAGGCAGCCATTGCACTAAAGCTCCCAGTAACCTGTGCACTAAAGTGAACCATTGATCTGTACTCTTCCTGTGTTTCTCCTGTCTAGGGTTTCTCTTCCTGTGTTTCTGTGATTTGTGACCATTCTGTGAACTGCATTGATCTGTGAACTGCCTGATATGTGAACTGTCTGATATTGAACTTATGTGATCTTTGAACTTCTTCTGTGAACTGTTTATATAATTTGTGAAAATCTTCTGAACTGCATTGATCTGTGAACTGCCAGGGCCGGCACTGCAGTGCCGTCGTGCCCAGTGGCACGGCACGGCACGGCAAAGGGGCTTTAGTGCCGTGCCTGTACTTGGGCACGGCGGCACTAACAGGCACGGCACGGTATGTAAGCCGTGCCTGGCCGGGCCGTGCCTAGCCGTGCCCGTGCCAGTGCCGTGCCGGGCGGCCCGGTTGGCCAACTATAATACCGAGGCCCGTTCGTTTGGTGTTTTTGTTTCTAGTTTATTTTTTATTATTTTAAATTTTATTTTCTTTCTGGATTTTCAATATTTTTCTTCACATGTAGTCACTAATGAGCTTTATAGGCTATACTCTTTTTTCTTTACTAAGGTTTTCTCTAGTTGAGTTTTTATTTAGTAAAGTTTTTAATGAGACAATCATTCCATGTAATTTAATAAGTTAATAAAGCTTATTATGTCATTGAAAATAATTATTTTCATGATTAACAATGTCTACAGTTTTATATAATTTTTCTAAATTTTTTTCTTAATTTTCTATAATTTTTCTTAATTTTCTACGTTTTTATTTTTTCTCTTTTTGGCTTAACGGGCCGACCGGGCTGACACGGCCCGTTAAGTCATAACCGTGCCCATGCCGGCATGGCACAGCCCGTTTATTAAGCGGGTCTTACCAGGCCGTGCCGTCGCCGGGCCCGTGCCGTGCTGGCCCGGCCCATTTGGCCACCTATGCAGTACAGCAGAAGACACTGGGCTGAACCTATGTTAACTTCAACTCTTCAAATTCATCATCAATGGCTTGCATTAAGGCCTAGTGCCATATTAAAAGAATATTTCAGACATAATACAACGGGAAAAAACTTATGAGCACACAACAATCTGAATGGGAAAAATAAGTCACTTGGTGTAGCTTCTTACCACATGTCTCACGGGTGGACTCCTTTGCCTCGAGCAAATCCTTTAGCCTGCAGCATCCTTGACAGGCACACATGCAAACACAACGGGAGTCCATACCTTAGGACTGTTCCGTGTAGCCCCTTGACAGGCCGACATGATCCTCTTGCTCGTCTTTCTTCCTCCAGAACTTCCCGCAGCAGCCGGAGAATTCGGGGTCTGTACCAAATACAAACACGGGGAAAAGATTAAATCCCATGTTTTATTTGTTTGATTACTACATTTCTGTCTTGCCTCGAAATTTATTTAATCAACAACTTGATATAAAGTAGCAATATGTCGCACTAATACAAACAGGCAAGGGATAGGTCCATTTTGAAAGAATATCTTACTCATAAAAAGCAAAAGTCAATGACCTAAACGAAGTTAAACTAACATAAGGTATTTCTCTTGGATTTTGGAAATTTGACTTTAGGATGATTTGTTATATGTTTAGTCATTGCATAAATGTTGCATGAAGCACGTTTTAGCTAACATAGGTCAAGTTGTGATAAACTTTACGCCTGAAAATTATTACTTTATCTTTTGATGTGTAGAAAAGCTTGAGGTTAACCATAATCAACGGTAAGGATTGAAACTACGCTCATAGAGGAGTCGAGGCCTAAAATGGTTAAGGATGTCGGGTGAGATAGTTGAGCTCAAATATGGTATAACTATAAGGAAGACAAAATGTTGAAGAGAATATTCAAACGACGGGTTGCATCAAGTGCCTTAGTTGGTCCAAGTGAGGCATGGTCTGGTGGAATCAAAACGAGAGAGACTTACCGATGTGTGGCAAACCATTGGTGCACCTACACATGGCAAGCATGATAATTGCTTATAAGAGAAAATGAAAACCAGGTCAAAAAAAGGTATCTTGGTAAGTTTATCAAATACCAAAAACTACGTTAGATAAAAACCGCGGAGCTTAAGCGGCGCTTGGGAAAGTGGTTTAAGTGAAGGAAAAGCTAAGAATATCAAGTGGATCAAATGATGAAACTTAGTGGATTTGGACTCATGTGCTTTGAAAAGGGTGTGTGAGCTAAGTGTGAGAGTAAAACTCGTGATATGTTGGGATAACAGGTTCCCTCAAATATGCTAGTGGATAGTATCTATTAAGCTTAGATAAGAGCTGGCTGTCTCATCTATTTAACAGGTTGGGATAGAAGCTTGCGCCAACCATCTAGCCAACCTTGTATTTAAGGGTTAGGGTTGAGAAGTGTGAGCGCTGTGGAGTGCTCTATTATGTTCCAAGTGGAGTGGTTGTAAAACCTTTATTTTCAAATAGCAATATATCAATTTTACTCATATCTCATATTGCCTCCTTGTTTTGGTAGATTTACTCATGTTCTTGTTGGTTTTAATCTCTTATCTCCCCTTCTTGATTTTGCTGTGTGCCAAGGATATGTAAGTAATAGAGATAACTCATGGAGATTAAATCGCATCCATCTACGCACCAGGTCTTGAAGGTTTTCTAAGTTGCCAGGTTCTACTTGGTTTTTGTCTAATCTTAAAATTTCTTGATCTCAAGATTTTCAGTTTGAACCGCTAGGAGATTTTACTTGTTGTGGCATGTGAGAGTACATCTAGAGCCATCTTGGCTATCCTCTACCCACGAGCAAGTCATATCCCGAGTTTTTGGTTTTTGTCTAGTTTTGGTACAACTTTGCTTATTCTTAAAAAAATCTCAACTTTGGCAAGGATTCAAGCGATACTTAGGTAGAGCTCTATTCTTCATGACGGAGTAGTTGTGAACATTCATATCAAAGTATCAATAAATCCCCTAAATTCGTCCAAGTCTTTGTACTCAAGTTGAAGTTCTTCCTTTATCTTGGATTTTCATGTTTCCTTCTCCTCTTTTGATCCTTCTTGGTGCCAAGGACATGTAAATGGTGGAGATATCTCTTGAAGACTAAATCCATCGATTTAGACATTTTCTATAGAAACATCTTGAGTTTGCTTGGTTTGGCTCAAGAAAGGATTATTTCAGTGTTTTGATCTTGAGAGCTTTTGGTTTGGATTCTTACTATTGTTAGACTTCTCTGGATGTGGGAGTAGATCTAAGATTGTCTTGACCATCCTTTACTTATAAGCAAGTCTTGATTCATATTCTTATGTTTTGCCTAGTTTTGATGCAATCTTTCTTTGAATGAAAAATATCAGAATTTTGGCAATGGTCTTCTTGATCTTTGATTGGAATAGGTTTCTGCCAACCTAGAAAAAGTGCATGCCAAATTTCAAGTGATTTAGGTCATCGCTTTGAAAGTTGTGCAAGTTTCTCTCTCTAACTGTTATGCTAATTTTGTCAAGAGGTCAGACCATGGAAGGCCAGTCTGACCATCCGCAGAAGAGGTTAAACCACCCCTATGCAGCCATACTGTCCATTGTACTATGGTCAGACCACCTGAGCTAGTCCGAACTCTTTTTGCTTGGTTTTTTTATAGGGTTGGATTGTAGTTTTGTGTGCTTGATCTTCCACTGTGTGTTCGAAGCCATAAATAACCTAATGTAACATCTTGATTTTTAGAGCTTTTTTGAAGCTTTCAAAATACAATTCACCATTTGGATTTTTTCTAGAATTAACTAAAGCTTAAATAAAATTTTTATGAATTGAAAAGATTTAATATGACTAAATTAAACATTAACATTTGCTGGAAGTATTTTGTTTGGGTCCCTTGTGTCTCAAAATTGTTTTGGAACTTTCTTGGAATTTTCTGGATTTATTTGCTATTTTCTAGAGCTCAGATGATTTAAAACATGTTTCTGAAAATAGGAAAATCCTAAGAAAATACCCTAAGGCCTATGGGCAGAAAGCCATTAGTTCAACCCTGTTCACTTGGCCTGTCTTTCCCTTGGACCAGTCCATCTCGGCCTGTCGTCCGCCCTTGCCATGTGTTGCCAATTCGGGCACTCGCACTAGCCATCCGACGGTCGTCCCCCTCATTGCCTTGACCATCCGCCATTCCACGCATCACCCAACTAGTGGTGCTATCATTGTTCTTCGTCCCCGATTTGAACTCTGCCTTGACATGCGTGCCCGTCCCGGACTCTTCGCCGTCTCTGAGCTAGAGTCCTCGGTGTCCACGCATATAAAGGACGTGCCCCTCCCTCGATTCTCTCATTCTGCCGCTGCTTGCTCCATTGTTCTCGGTGTTTGTGCTTCACCGTTGAGCTCGAGTCGCCGGAGTCGCCGTCTTCGTCTTCGGCCTTCACCATCGAGTTCATCGTCATTCTCGCTGAAGTTCGTGACCTTGCCGTCGTCCGCTCATCCTTCGCCTTCGCAGTCATTGGTGAGAACCTCGCCTCGCCATCTTCACTGGCCAACCAGTCACCCGTCGCATCAGTTCGTCGGTGGCCACCGCACAGCCTCACCGGTAGCCGCCGTTGCACCTCGATCCACGTGATGCTGACGTCACCCCGCACCCACACTTGTGCGACGCTATGTCTCCTCGGGGAACCTTGTCCACCGTGCAACGAGCCACTGACATGTGGGTCCTGCATGTCAGAAACCCAGTTCCGTGCACCCGTGAGCTGAGCCGAGTCGATCGCCCACGCCAGTAGCCACGTTAGCCCTAGTTGCGCAGTGAACCGCCACATCATCCTAGCCTATGCCCCCATACACTATTCCGTGAGCGAGTCCACTGTAGACCGATCTTTTTCGTGCACCGAGTCCACAACACAGTAGAATTTTCGAATTTCCGGTATTCTCTTTAGATTAGATTTTTTTAAAAGCCCGTTCTTCTTCGTCCTAGCTCCAATTAATTTGATTCTTTTTCCTAAATTCATCTAAAATTGAGCTCTATCTTTTTAGTTCTAGTTTTGAAATTTTTTAAATTGATTTGGATTTTATTTGATTTTATTTGTGCATCGTTCGTTTTCTTTCTCATTAGATTGCGTCTTCGAATGAGTAGGAGCACCATCAGAAGATCAAGAGTTCATAACTAAGCAAGTCCAAGGCAAGTCGTGTCCTTTGAATTACTTGTATATTTAAATTACTTAGCCATGCTTGTAGTTACGTTGGGTTTATCATTACATATGATCAATTAATTAATTTTGACTTAATGAGATATTCAACTGTGGTGGTTAGCCATAATTATAAAAGTTGTGCACCTTGGCATGGGTAGTGTCATTGGTGGCGGTTATACAAAATGGTTTTCACTTGAGCGAATGATTGTGCAGTAAAAGGGGAAACGAAGTGTTTGATGAGTTTTTGTACCAACACGACCAGGCAATCCTGCCGTATTGACCATGTTATCAAGCACGTTGACCAGTACAACTATGTTTTCGATCGCTAGGGGATCAAGCTGCTATTACAGCCACTCTATATTGACCACGTTTGCTGACCAGGCCGATACGATCACGTCTGACCCACGATTCAACCACTTGGGGCATCTAGTACGTTGTTTTCGATCATGTGTGTCAACCACTTGGGGCATCTAGTACGTTGTTTTTGATCAGACCGATTCGACCACGTTGTGCAATTCGACCGCGGTTGCAGATCATCAACAACAAGACATGGTCGCACTGTATACTTATCCAGTTGGAGATAACGCTTAACAAATCTCTAATATGAAAGCAGAGTCTCGGAGGTAACTAATCCGTAGTCAATTAGAAATACTGTCACAATTAGAATCTTATCTCAATTTAAACGATACAACCGACACCGTGTTGGAGCCGTATATGGCACCTACAACCCCCGCCCGTGCCTACAAAAGGAGAGGCAAAAGCAGACGTGGAGAAGGGGCGAAGGCACACCCCCAAGGATGGAGAGCAGAGGTGAAAAGAAAAATAGAAGTAGAGAAGGAGAAGCCAGAAACTAGTTAAGATGCATACAATGAGCGGTGGCTACAATGGCAATGTCACCAAGCCACCATGACCATTGTCGATCGCTCCCGAAGTCATGCATGTCTCCGATCGCTTCGCAAAGCCGAGGTCGTCGATCGCTTCTGAGGTCACGCGTGTCTCCAATCTCTTCGCAAAGCTAAAGTCCCCAATGACTGCCATCAATTTCAAAGCCGTGCGTGTCTCCGATCCCTTCACAAAGTCGAAGTCACTAACGGCTGCTGATCAATTCTGAAGCCGTGCATGTCTCCGATCACTTCACAAAACCAAGGTCGCCAATCGCTTCCAAAGTCGTGTGTGTCTCTGATCGCGTCGCTGCCAAAGTCCTGCGTGTCTCCGATCGCTTCGCAAAGCCAAAGTCCCCGACTGTGATCGATCACTTCTGAAGCCGGACGCCTCCAATCGCTTCTAAGTACAAACACGATTGTCGGCCATCTACGACCGCTTGCTAGAGCCGAAGCCTTCGACCACTTCCAAAGACAAATACCTACGACCGTCAGCCATCTACAACCGCTTGTTGGAGCCAAAGCCTTTGATCGCTTCTAAAGATGGATGCCTACAACCATCAGCCATCTGTGATCGCTTGCTGGAGCCGGACGCCTCCGATTGTTTCCAAGGACGAACACGACCGTTGGCCATCTATGATTGCTTGCTAGAGCCGAAGCCTCTGACTGCTTCCAAGGATGGATGCCTGCGACCGTCAGCCATCTACAATAGCTTGCTGGAGCCGAAACCTCCGATCATTTCCAAAGATCGATGCCTATGACCATCAGCCATCTACGATTGCTTGCTAGAGTCGAAGCATCCGACCACTTCCAAAGATGGACGCCTACGATCGTCAGCCATTTACGACCGCTTGCTAGAGCTGAAGCCTCCGATCGCTTCCAAAGATGGACACCTACGACTATTAGCCATCTACGATCACTTGCTGGAGCCAGATGCCTCTGATCGCTTCCAAGGACGAACACGACTGTCAGCCATCTATGACCACTTGCTGGAGCCAAAGACTCTGATCGCTTCCAAAGACGGACGCCTACGACCACCTCCTAGAGTCGAGCATCTCTGACCACGTGACATAAGTCGAGAGCCTTCAACTGTCTTTTTTCAAAGATGAATGCCTCCGACCACTTACCAAAGTCAAGTTCACTCGACCACTTAGTGTACTCAAACTCCTTCGCTCGACCACGATGATATAGTACTCCGATGAGTACTCCCTACGATCGGGCACTCTACGAGTGTTCTACTTGATCTCCCACTACAATACTTTTATGAGTACTCCCATTGACTAATTGCTATAATAATCTTCCAATGGTTTCAACCATGGTGGCGCTTGACCACGGTGATGTTCGACCATGGTGATGTCTGACCACGGTAACATTTAACCACAGTGATGTTCGACCATGATGGCATTCAACCACGGTGATGTTTGACCACAGTAGCTTTTCGACCACGGTGCCGTTCGATCACGGTGACGTTCGACTACGATGATGTTTGACCACGGTGACGTTCGACCATGATGATGTTAGACCACAATGACGTTTGACCATAGTGGCTTTTCGACCACGAAGGACTTCCGATGTGTTTCGACCACAGTGAATTTCGATCACTGACATCTTCCAATGGGTTTCAACCATAGTGGATTTCGACCACGACTATCTTCCGATGTGTTCAACCACGGTGACTTCCATCCTTGGATGTTTCCCAATGCATTCGACCACAATGAGTTTGACCACGGTGACTTTTGACTATGGTGACTTTTGTCCATGGAGATTTCCCGATGGTGTTGACCATGTGACTTTCGACCACGGATGTTTCCTAGTGGAGTCGACTATGGTGACCTGCGACCATGGTGACTGCCGACCCTGGATGTTTCCCGATGGTTTCGACCATGTGACTTTCAACGATGGAGATTTCCCGATGAATTCGATCTCAGCGATGTCTGACCACTAAGCGCTTCTGATGGGTTTCAACCACAATGGATTTTGACCACAAGCATCTCTCGATGGATTTCGACCACGGTGGATTTTGACCACAGACGTTTCTTGGCGGTCTTAGACTATGATGGATCTCGACCACAGAAGGTTTTCAATAGCTGTCAATCACATTGATGCTAGACCCCATGGCCTGCTCTACTAATCCTTCAGTTTGGGCAACGCCCACGACACCAATTTTGGCTATCATTATCATTGGATTAGTCATGCTAGACGTTAATCATGCACCCTTCAAATCACTTCTATTGTGCATTTGTTCGATACCGATGAGGTCGAACGGCATGGACAAGCCCGGTCAAGTGTAACAACCACGCTATCAACGACCCCATAGACTAACAAAGCTATGGATAATGCTAACGCCCACACCTTCATTAATCATTCATCCCATGCATGAGGAACATAAAGTGGAGACTGAATACGATGACCAATGTGTAGCTTAATCGGAGGTTTTTTGTGGGTTATCCTGCGGATGTAATTAACCGAGGGCGTTCCGAAGCCCTGGAAATCAGGACACCACATCGTCTATGTCAAATCTGCTACGCAAAGCAGGCTACAGAGTGCACATATATAAAGGAAACTTGTAATTTTGTTCTTCGCAAATGAATGAATAAATACATATTTTCCCTATCTTTTATTGTGTTTATTTATTTTGTGTACTTTAGTACACTGGCACGCCCGCATCTTATAACCCCGGGGCAAGAAATCCGTGAGAGATTTCTCACGTCAAACATGTGGTTAGCACTCCAGGGATGTGGATATTTTATCTAGGTAATGTCTAAGGACTTAACTTTGTGCACCATTGATCTGAACCTTATCGTACAACCACATGTCCAGTATGGAATGAATATGGCGAATTAATTTATGATATTTCAATTCCGGTTCCATCATTAAGATGAGTTTGGTTTGGCCTTAGCCATGGATCCACATTGGCGCAAGAGGGGGTAATTATCGACTAGGGTATTTACCTACTCGACGGCGAAACCTTAGGAAGGCAAAACTGGGTTGAGATTGAGCATTGTAAAGACTTTGTTATGAACTTCTTGGTCGGCACACCTAAGGAAGTGTGTTATACTAGTTACACTACAAGAAGGACATATCATGTGGGTAAAGTTGTACAACCTCTATAGAGTATAAAACTATTCGAATAATCGTGTCTACAGTTATGGACAATGCTTCATGATTTCACACGGGAGGTAGATATTTCATAAAAATTAGTTGGGTTAAGTGTGGGAAGTGAATGGTTGTTCACTGGTGTTTCATTATGTGATTGGTTAGTTCACGAATAGTTCATTAGAGTGAATGGTCAATTCACTTATGGTTATTCTCAATTTCTTTGATTATTTACTTATTAATCATTTTCAAAGTTTACTTTCAAACTATTTATTGTATTTACTTTCAATCATTGCTTTCTGTAAAATAACCTCTTAGCCATCCTTTGATAAGCCTTGCATGCTATGTTGCATCTTTGTTATAAACGACTTGATGAGTACTCTATGTACTCACAGCTATATCCACATTTCCTTAGTTGAAGAAGAAGAACCGTATCAGTAGGAGGTACCTGGAGGAGGATACTTTAACAACTTCGCGGATAAAGACTTCGCTTCCCAGTCGATTGTTGTGGGTAAGTTGAATGGCTACTACGCATATTTCTATTTTCCGCTGCAAGTTTCTTAAGGCTTTCAGGCTGTTATCTGTAAACTTGGCCATAAGGTCGTAGCTCTAATAATTAATAATATTTGAGTCTTTTCTTAGTAAATCGTGATGTGGTCGATATTTCATCTGTGTTTTTACTGTGTTCACTAGCGTGATCCTGGACTAGTGCAGAATACACCGAATAGTCCAGATTTACAGATTCGGGTCTTGACACCTAGGATTTGATTTAATATCAAAAAAAAGTGAGTTCTTATTGACCCCTCTAGTCACCGCTTTAGTCTTACCCGAGTCATAAGTAAAGATTTCTCCTCTCTTGCTCTCAATGGTTTTGCTCCCGCCTCCGCAACCCTCCAGTTGTTACATCATCTAGAATTGGCAAACGAAGCCCCTGCCACCAGTCAAGTCCTAGATGGACATGTGCTCAAGTATTGTTACATCTGGATTGAAAACCATTACATATCTATGCTACATGAGTAGAATTGTTGCACTTGGATTCTTTGTTGTGCGCATCTTCTACAGAGCATCATATGAGCATATTAGTTTTATGGGTGATGCTAGCACCCGGACATTCGATGGGAACATTTTCATTGTATAATTCGGCCGTAACATATCGCCAGAATGTGTGCAACAAAATAACTCACCACCAACAAACCACATTCAATCTCAAAAGAAATTTTGGAAAAACCCCATTCCCTTGACAACATTCACTTCAAATTACAAACCTTGTTCCTATATGAATATGTGTTTGAAAAGCTAGCATGGAGGTTTAAAGCATGACATATTTATGATGTTAAACTGTTGAAATATTTTAATAATACATATGCAGTAAATTGGAACAACTCCTGCAACAAAATTGGAATGATCTCAAGCAATATTCAGAAATAGTACTTACAACATTTTGCAAGCAACAATGATAAAATGATAAATCAGGAAACAAATTAAGCTGTTGATTTGGAAACAACGAAGAAAGGGGGCACAACAAATTGAAACTGGTCTATCAATAATGAAGAAAGGGATTACAACAAAATTGCAAAATGCATGCAACAACCCAGTGGAGGAGGATGCTCACGGATGGCGGTGAACCTGAGGCCTTCAACAATGGCAGCACGGCGTCGATCTAGCCAGGAATAGTAGGGGTTGGGCATGGTGGTCGCGCAGGTTTGGTGTGCGCCTCAGTCATAGGTCACCTGAGCAGGTTGCCGCAGCACCACCCGCATGGTGCAACAGCGTGCACATGGATTGAATCTTGCCTGAGTAGGGCTTGAAGGCACCTCCCTCATCGCTCAACAGCAGCTTGATCGTGTGCACCACCACGCCACTGCAACACCATCCCCTTATCAAACATAATTGATAGGTAGAGTGAGAGATTGAGAGGAGGGAAGCGAGAGGGCGAGATGGCGGGAGGAGGAGGAGCGTTGCTCCGACGGCAAGCTCCAGCCGCTGGCAAGCTGCTGGATGTGGGAAGAGGGAAGAAATTAGTTACACAATTGGAGAAAGAAATAGGGATTGGGTGAGAGAAGAAGTTGATACTACTTGTGGCTATATATCCACGTTAATCTAAGGAAAAACGAGAGATAAAAGTAGGGGATTGGTATGGGTCGGACGTCCAAGCCCATCAACTACTTCACCTTTAGGTATTCCTATCCACATGTAGTATCAACTTCTTCTCTCACCCAATCCCTATTTCTTTCTCCAATTGCGTAACTGACTTCTCCCCTCTACCCACATCTAGCAGCTCCCCAACGGCCAGAGCTTGCTGTCGGAACCACTCTACCTATCGATCATGTCTGATGACGGGGTGGTGTTGTAGCGGCGTGACAGTGCACACGATCAAGTTGTTGTTGAGTGATGAGGGAGGTGCCTTCATGCCCTGCTCAGGCGAGATTCAGTCCAAGTACATGCCGTTGAGCCATGCCGGGTGGTGTTGTGGCAACCTGTTTAGGTGACCAACGATTGAGGCATGCACCAAACCTACACGGCCAACATGTCCGATCCCTACTATTCTTGGCTAGATCGTTGCCACGCTGCCATCGTTGAAGGCCTTAGGTCCGCCGCCATCCGTGAGCATCCTGCTCCCCTGGGTGGTTGTATGTATTTCGTAATTTTGTTGCAGCCCCTTTCTTCATTGTTGTTAGACTAGTTTCAATTTGTAGTGCCCCTTTCTTCGTTGTTTTTAAATCAACAGCTCAATTTATTTACTGATTTATTATTTTATCATTATTATTTGTAAAATATTACAACTATTATTTGTGAAAATGTAGCAATAGCTAGCTAGCTACGCAGTACTAGCAAGTAGGTGATGTGCACTTGTGGCAGCGGAAAACGATGAGCTGACCGAACCGAAGCAAATGGCGAACCTACCACGCATGTGCAGAGGGATCATAAACATATAAGACGGTTTTGAGTTGCTATTCGTATTAGTTCGATGTCGGAGAGGAGAACCTGTGCGCTTGGTGGATCACAGCTTAACTAGAACAATGCGTCAGTTTCAATAGTACTACTATAGCATGGCAGCTTCTTTACATGTCATGACTTGATCGATTGCGGCAATATTAATGCAATTGCAAGTACTCAGGTGCCGCGACTGGAAGTTTCAGGGATGTAACGTGGCTTCTGCAATTGTAGTGTTTTTTTCCTCGCCTGTTACAAGAAGATCTTCCTGAGAGTTTTTCGGGCTTACAGTTTATAATTTATAACTTCTCTTAAATAAGTAAAAGTCATTTTATTCACACAAAAAACCCACCAACATAGGGGTGCTAGCTAGCTAGATCAATTCATCAAGCCGTGAGAAGTGAGGATTGTTGAGATATATATAGCCTACAGGCCCTACACTAGTGTAAATTAAAATATAACGTATAAACAAAGAAGCCATGTGAGTAAGAGATTACATATCATTACCACTAGATACGCAGTGTAGCAAAAAAAAAGAGTTAAAACAGTTTGATTCAATGTAGCTTACGTCGATGTAGAAGTAGTCGATCGTTCAATATCTTTGGAAAGCGTTCATTGGAAGCCACTTGTCCTCTAACAGTAGTCAATATCCACGAAGCCGATTGTCTTCTCAGATCGTTCCGATTAACACCGCAATGGCAGCAGCGTCTCTACCGAAATCCACATATCTAGAGATGGAACGTCGTATGCCCGTGTGCTAGCAATAGCGCACACAACAAGGCCTTTAGAAAGAAATGGCTAGGGTTTCGGTGGGTGGTGTAATCTCTCTCAATTTAGTAACAATATGCACCCCTTTATATAAAGCCTCCGACCTAATTCTTTTCCAACAGGAGTACAGATCGTATCCCATTGGGGGAGTTTTCGACTGGATTCTTGTCTAATATGTGTAGAGATCATATTCAACTTAAAGTCTATCATTCGGGCTTTACTATTCCAATCTATTAAGTGTGTGACCCTATAACTTCATATATGCTTGGTTATAACTAGAAAATACTTTCCCAATTACTGGTTGGTATCGATTCCTAGCAAGACATATCAACTTTCAAATATATACAAAGATCAAACTAGACGAACCTTATGCAATATGATTTGCAACTAGGTCTTAATCACTCATGATTAGTTCAAAACTTCTTACGACTAGTTTGTATCTAGTTACGACTAGTCCATGTCTCTATACGACCAGTTCGTGGATTAGTTATGATATATTTGACCAGCTCACGACTAGTCAGTATACCTATATGACCAGTCAGTATGTGGTCGAATTTAATGATCTATTTGTGTATTTTTCTTTTGTCTCACAATACTTGATTGAACTCTAAGTGAAAAAATATGTCATCCATGAACTGCTTAATTTTTTCCGGTCTAGTAGTGAATAACTTCATGTGGTCGACTCCTCGACCACTCATGATATGATCATGTACTTCCTTTATCCGACCACATGAGGAGCTTTGAAATATCTCTCTTGTTATGTAGGAGGGGCAAATAATATATCCGAGCTGTCATATTTTTCACATGTTTCATGGCATACCCAAAAGTTACCTTTATAACTACTCAGTTATAGTGTAGCGTTTGATAACCCCTAAGTATACTATTACACACGTAGAAAGCTATACTGATCTCAGGTACAAGAATTATATATTATCATTGCTTGAGACCAATTGATAACATATAAAAATACAATAATCTCAATAGTGCCTTAATGTGGGTCAATCCAATACTATATTCTCCAGCATGTATCTACATTATTGATTTGATATCTCTATATTCATAATCCGTGAAATATGATCATTAATCAATACATGTGTTGATCTATAAATTATTATTGTCCTACATAATGATATAAACTTATGGATAATTTTAAATAACATCAAAATATGAATAAAAAGTTTTAAAAATAAGTCACGTACTTATTGATCAGTACGAAAGATGTTTATTTAATAGATAAAATAATATATTATTAAAAATATCATAAATATAAAATTAATATCATCATCTCCGTAATCGCGTTTAGAACATATTGCTAAGTACTAACGACATGACTGAAAGACCAAACACAAGTGACCGAGTACCGGTGTAGGAATATGTCAGTGGTTGGTGCCGGTGTCGTGAAGGCAGGGCTTTGGTGTGGCCGGTCATGTGTTCTGTCTGGTCAACACACACCGATCGACGATCTTGTTTTGTCACCATCATTTCATGGGGCATTACTTATCATCCCCTTATTACTCCCCGCGGGGTTTCTGGACACTGAGGGCGTCCACGTCGCCCCCCTGCGCTTCCTCGGACGGCGCGTGGCGGCCGAATTTCGGTACGGTCGGGGGAGTAATTTTGCGAAAAAGTCCCTGTATTTTTGGAAATTACGTAAAGGTCCTTTTTCCTCGCGAAAAGGTCCCTACCAGTTTTTTTAGCCCCTCCACTTTGCAGGATAGCCCCCCGCGGTTTTCTAAATTACGTACGGGTCCTCGTTTACTTACGTACAGGTCCTCCCTTTTTTACAAAAAAGACCTTCGAATTTTTCGAAAATACACATGTGCCCTCGGTTTTTTTTACGAAAAAGGCCTTTAACTTTTCCGAAAATACACATACGCCCTCGGTTTTTAAAAAAAACCCTCACGAATTATCGTCTCTTTTACTTCGGTACACACGGTGGCTGACGCGGCGTGACGCCGTGCCTATAAGGCTAGTATCTTACTATCAAATGATCAGGAACCTGTCCATGTCCTACTACACTAATTAATTAATCGAGTGGAGTCCATCGGTCAAGTAATTGTCCGTCATTGTCCCATCGACCAGCTGATCGAGTTAGATAAGCTTTAAGAAAGTAAGCAAAGCAGGCAATTCAAAGCGAAGCATTGGTTGGTCGTTGGTACAATTGGCACACTAGCTTGCATTAGCGGCCCATTCAATTACGCAGCAAACTTAGTAAATAATTGGGGACAGGATGGAGGTCCTTGGTTCAAGTATACGTCAAGTCGTACGACTGCAGCTTTGCAAAGGGAAAGGAGGGAATCTGTCGCACACATGGCTAGGGTTCTTGGACCAGCTGAAGGTGAGGCAAGCGTTGGTGAGGGACAAGGAAAGCGTTGAAGGAGACATAATGAGCTAATGTGGACAGGGGAAGGGACTGGTTAGGTCAGGAGACAGGCTACTCTCCATCCTGATGGGGACACAAGCTAGCTAGCCGGATTCAACCCCGCTAGGTTGGGTTGAAAAGCTGTGCCTTACGGTTAAAATTACACTGTAGCGATTGAAATTTTATAAGATTTGAGGGTGATGTTTGGGCCGTACGAGGAGGTATAACTAAGGATGTAGTACCAGTACCCCTCACCTGCTGAGGCGCCAATTTGGTCTAACATGGATCAAGAGGATGCATTCACACACTTCAATTTGTGTCATGGCGATGATGCATGACCACAGCGACACAACTGCCAGCAGGTTGTAAATGTCATTACTACATCAGATAGTAGTAGTTGCCTGTGCCGGTCAGGTCTCAACAAGAAAGATGGTACTACAATTAATGGAGTGGAGAAAGCAAGTTTAACATATTGTCAAAATTTTCATAAGTGAAGCGTTCAGACAATTCTAGCTGTGACATCATATATCAAGGTGAACAGTGCTCCCTTACTTTCATACTGGTAATACTAGTTGATTACATAAACAATAGTATCCCTTGAAATCACTCGCTAAGATGAGTAGTACTCCATCCGATCACAAAAAGTGAGCCCTAGAACGTGTGTTGTCAAATACTATAAATTTTAAGTAAAGATATTGTTTAAATGGTATAGTTAGGATATATGAAACCTACAGAATTTGTCAAAAAAAATACTTTCGTACTATTGCACTTTTATAATTTTTATAAATATATGATAAAAGAATTAGTGGTCACAGAAGTATCTCGTTAACTTTAAAAAGTAAAAAAATGTCAATCTTTTTTTTACCGAAGGGAGTACTATTGGCTGTGCTATAGATTAATAGCCCGTGGTGCCTGGCATCAGGATGCTTTGAAATTTATAGACTTTTCTGAGTTGTGGTTTTGAAACGCTAAAGGAACGAAGTATAAAATTGCTAGTTGAACGACTGAAGTGCACTGTACATGATGCATGATCTGAGAACGCTTCAAAGTATGGTTCTTGCTGCTCATGGATGCCGACCGCCATCTCCTTTCCTATGGGAGCCTATGAGCTTTTGTCTCGTCTCGCTCTAATGTCTGAATTCAACAAAGAACAGCCACTGTATAGTAGTACTAGTAATACTCGATGTGGGACCATTGACCCATCTTTCTTGAGAAAGCGACCCATAGATAACACATTTCCAGTTTTTGACGCTAAGGAATAAGGAAAATCAAATCCCAATCTTGAATGGATTTTCAGGAATCTGGAGGCAAAAGAATTCACATCTGACCAGCGAACAGATCACTGCATGAGAAATTAAACTAGCGCAGAAGTCAATGTGGCAGCGTATGCATGCAGCTGAACTTCAGTTCCAGGTTTGATTATTGCATTTCTTGACTTGGAATTCGGGCCTCTTCAATCCCAGAAATATGGCCGGTGTTGCATTCACGGCAGTCTTTGAGAACGTAGGCAGTGATGAGCAGTCAACAGTACTACACTGTCCCTGCATGCGCCTCTCTGCATCAACACGAAAGATCAACACGCACAAGCACTCAAAGCTTCAGACTTCAGCGGATACTACAGCTACTGGTACTAGTAAGAATACTTGAAAATAGAAGGAAAACGTAGGACTTTTTTTTGCAGGAAAATACTAGTGTACTCCCTTGCAAAGTTTGAAAAAAATTTGCTTCCCATCCTACGTCAAATTAGGTACTTGTATCGTACCTTAGGTACCGGAAAGGCTGAAAGCGTAGTTAACGGACAAGTCGCGGGAAATGCAAGCAGTAGTTTCCAATAATGTACGTAGTTACGTACTATACATGGATCGTCGTAAGTACTGACGTAGATGAACGAAGCCAAGACTTAATAGCCATGTAGGAGACAACTGACAAGGAAAACAAGAGAGAACAGCAAATCATGCTAGGTTTTGATGGATCTTGGATCCACAAACCGCACGTGGTCCTGTTGAGCGTGAGTGAGATATACGTACGTTCGTACGTACGTATACGTACAGTGGGAGATGGAGACAGCGTACCCAGCTAGCAAGACAGCGAGAAAGAAGCTCTACTCCGATCGATTGGGTTGCGCAACCATCAACACGCATGTGAGATGTTTAGGTCGGGCTGAAAAGCTGTGGCTTATGATTGATAGTGCATTGTAACGGCTGAAATTTCAGTAGCTGAAAATGGCTTATTTGGTGTAATTAAATTTAAAAAAAATTAAAATTAGAAAAATATGCTAGCTCATCACGGACAACATAAGCGAATACGGGAAAAAAAGCCAAAAGTTCAGAAAAAGATGAAATTTATGAATAGTGAACAATAAGCCAGAAGTCAGAAGCTGAAATTGAAATGAGCGGAACCTTAATCTGGTCCCTAAACAGGCGCATCGATCGATCTTACATGTATAAATTCATTCCAAAACTTACAGAATTCCTCGCAATTAGCTGAGCACACTAGTTTGAAGGTGCAAGCTTAACACGCCTAGCAGCTAGAGATATCCCTTGCGTGCCTTGATATGGAATCAGACGGCTCGCGATCACCGAACAGCTAGCGTTCCAAGCTAGGCGTCGTATGCCATTCCGAGCCTGATCACCCAACTGTCACGGTGGTCCATGCACGCATCCATCCGTCCACGGATCAGAGACACGACCATAAATAGTTGAGATCTCATCGGTGTACGCGCGCGACGATATACCAACCAACCAACAATTGTTCTTTAGATCGGGTCCCAACTAGAGTAGCCTGCTAATGTACCATAGCACCGATGGCGGAGATCAGAGGAGGATAAATAATCTCCGTCTCTTTGCAACTTTAACAAAATAATCCTCTTTAACTTCTTATTTCGATTAGTTATGAGAAGCTAATAAGTTTAGATTCACAGCATAAACAAGTATAAAACATAAGCCAATAATGTAAAGGAACAGAAGTGTAAACAGGAAGAAGAACATTTGGGAAGCTCAGCACACGGCAAAATGCCTGTATGTGCTTCTGTATATTTGTTTCCGGATGGGCTACAATCACAACGGTAAGGCCGGATTACGAGCCGTAAGTACGGCAACTGCACAATGGAAAGAATATGAAGAAAAACAGAGATTCGGAAACTGCTATCTATACAGGATGTGATACTTTAACCGTTTACCCCCCCCCCCCCCCCCCCCCCGGCGCACAGTCGAATTGTGAGGTTCCTAAATGCTGAAACTAGTCCGAAATCCAAAAAACGAGGTCCTTTTGTCATTACAACGGCAAACTGAAGGGAAGACACACTACTATAAAAAGGCTAATACTAGACGCCTCATCACAGGTGATTTACCAAAACTATCAGTATTAAAAACAATCATAGACGGTTTAGGTTTAGAGACCGTCTGTATTGCTGTCAGTACTAAAAACTGTCTGTGAAAATATAATATCATAGACGGTTCGTGGTAAGAACCATCTGTGATAATTTACAGACGGTTCTTAACAAGAACCGTCTGTGATAATTGTGTATGAAATTTCAGTCTTGCTCCGCCATGTCACTAATCCGCGGCATCTCCCTTAGGATTCTAATATTACCTATCCATTCTCTCCGCATTAAACGGCAGACACCGATCTTGCCCACCTCTCGCACGTTATTAATCCCTCAAGATGTAGGCCTCACCATTTTCCTCTTCTCCCTTTCCCACCTCGCGCGACGTCGAGGGCCTCAAGATGCAGGCCAACGATAGGAGCTGGCTCGATGTGCCCCTTGAGCCGGACATCCTCATCGTCAAGACCAGCGATCCACTAACAGTACATATAAGCCCCATCCATCCCTTCTTCCCTTCCTTCTGAAGGTTATCAAGAAGACGAGGTGATAACTATGGCCTATGAATGTGATTGCAGGCCATGATGAACGGGAGGGTGCCATCCTGTATGCACCGTGTCAGGACACCGAGCAAGCTCAAGCGTTACTCGATTCTATTCATGTCCGTGCCCAAGGGAGGTGGCGTGCTCCGCACTTTTGAAGACTCTCTGTTGTACGATCCCTGCAGCCTCAACGAGTACATGAAGTTCTGGTTTGTGGTGTTTTTGTCGTGACTGATCTGCAGTGGTCGTTCTGCGGTGATTGTTCTGTCGCGGTCATTCTGTGGTGATTGTTCTACCATGGTCATTCTGCGGTGATCATTTTGCCATGGTCATTCTTCCTTGGCCGTTCTACCGTAGTTGATCATTAGTGGTCGATCGGTCGCGGTGAAGTTCCGATTCGTGGAGCAAGGGCGCATATGTAATGATCCATTGAAGGCATTCTGTTGAGGAGAGAAAAAGACGAGAAAATAGAAAGATAAAAAATCATCAATACAAATATCACAGATGATTCATATTAAAAACTGTCTGTGATAATTTCACTGAAGCAAGTCGGCAGTGTACTGGCATTGGGAGAGAAAGAGGCCATTGGAGGAGCAGGTTACTGAAATTCCAAGGAAAAAATGAAGGTCGTCAAGGTCGGTCATCGCAAATTCTGAGTGGAGGTAGCGAGTGATGTGCTGAAGGAGTGAGGAGGAGGACATGGTGAGGATGATGTCATTAACATACGAGAGTAAGTAGGCAAGATCATCACTATGGGAGAAGATGAAAAGGGAGGTGTCTGAGGCCGAAGGGACAAACCCGAGTGTATGTATGTGTGAATCAAATCGCTAGTACTACGCACACAGGGCTTGTTTGAGGCCATATAAGGATTTATGTAGGCGACAGATGTAGTCCAGATGGGATAGATCAACAAAGCCGGAAGATTGTTGGCAAAACACAGTTTCGTCAAACGTACCATGAAAGAAGGTAATTTTTGACATCTAACGGGTGAATCGGCCAAGACCGAGAGATGGCAATGCTGAGGATAGCACGTATAGTGGCAGGTTTACCAAAAGGACTGGACATCTCATCGAAGTCAATAGCTAGCTGTTGGGAATAGCCGTGTAGTACCTAACGAGTTTTGTGCGAGCGAGAGAACCGTCGAAATGGAACTAATGTTCAAAGATCCATTTTCCAGTGGCAACAATAGCACTAGGGACGAGAAACAAGGGACCAATTTTTATTGGCAAGAAGCGCCTCAAACTCGTCACGCATAGCCTGGTGCCACTGTGGGTTGGAGAGAGTCCACTTGTAGGAAGTTGGGAGAGAGGAAAAATAGGAGTGTTGATGGCGGACAAATTCAGCCTACGAGTCGGTAGAATGATGCAGTCTTTGGCCCGGGTGACCATATGGTGATGGTCAGGTATAGGGCTTGTTCTTTGTGACTGCGGCTTGTGACTTTTGGCTGTGGCTTGTGACTTTTAGGCTATTTATACGAGAGATTACAGAATAACAGAAACTCACGTGCGTTTTTTGCCAATATAAATGAAGTCAGTAAAGTATGTACTACATTTAACTAGTAGACCCTATCTTAAAAAAAATACCCCACTTAAAAGCTAGTTACTATAGAAAAGTCGATAAGAAGCTTTTAGAAGCTGAAAAGAACAGGGCCGTAGGCCAAGGGAGTGGACCAGAATGGACGACAACAGGACTGGAAAACAGAGGCAAGCTGGGAAAGGATGGTGGCATAGCAGTCGAGCCAGGAGATGGTGGTGAGGGAACAGCTGGAGGGGAGCCCGGACGATCGACGATGCGCGCCGATGGAGAGGGACGCTCGGCTGTGATCGTGGGAGGAGAGGTTGTGTGACAAAATCGAGGAGGAAATATAGGGAGGAGGGTGGGGAAGTGGCTGCGGTTGTGGCAAGGGGAAAACGAATTCGTCAAACGTAACATGACGAGAGATGATGACGCGACAGGAGGTAATGCCGAGACAACAGTGTCCCTTGTGAGCGCTAGGGTAGTCGAGCAAGATACATGCTCTAGACCAAGGAGAGAGCTTGTGTTTGACGATGGCGGAGAGATTTGGGTAACAGAGACAGCTGAACACTCGAAGGTGGCTATAGGTGGGAGGAGAATGGTTGAGACATTCAAAGGGAGTGAGTTGTTGCATGGTGGTAGATCAGGTCCGGTTGAGGAGATAGGTGGCATCGACAAGAGCTTTGGCCTAGAACTTCGGTGGCATAGAAGCCTAAAAGAAGAGCGTGCGAATTATGTTGTTCAAGGTGCGAAGTGCCCGCTCAGCTTTTCCATTTTGTCGGAAAGCGTATAGGCGGGAGAGCAGAAGAAAGATGCTGTGCTGGCGAAAGAATTTTGTTGTTGGCCTATCGAGCTATGGTGATACGATAGGTGACATGTGCCACCTGCTGTGCCAACCGAGCTTTAGGACAATGCTATTTTTGCACAAAAAAAGCTTCCAAGACCAAATTTAAAAATAAATAATGTCCTCTTAATCTGGTTCTACAGTACATGTGACAAAGCCTTCAAAGCAGTACTAGAGTGCTTTACGCGCCAACAAAAAAAGAGATTAAAGGACCAGTGAGATATCATGTGATGGATAACAATTTTCACGTTTAGCTCCTCTTTAGATTTCTTCGGACGTTCATCACTCGACGATCACGTATTTAAAAAAAATAAAGAAGAAGAGAAAATTTTGGCTCGATTATCTTGCATACAAGTGGACGATAAGGACCGGTACCTCAGCTTCTACTGATGATGGGGGTGTTATATTGACTGTGATGGATGATTTTTGACTAAAAATAAATAGTAGTTGTTTAAAGAAATAAGCCTTAGAAGAAGGGGATGAGTGGTGAGAAAAATAAGAGAGAAATTGTTGTAGGGGTGGCTCCCACCTAAGCCAAGTCAGCCTGCTAAGGGATTGTAAAGCCCAAAACGGGATATGTATAATGACATAAATACCCCTACGAAGGGTATATGAGTGTAAGGATATGATTGTAAAATACTCCCCATATGAATATATAAATAGCTGCCTTGGACATGGGGAAAGGGCGAGTATTGTTCATCTGTCATCTCCACTACCATACTCTCACTTTACTGTTTGGTCAGTAGCCACGACAGAAACATTTCCACAGATCGGTCCAGTGTGTTCGGCACCTGTGACTGCAACAACGAGTCAGAAATGGAGAAAAACACAAAGAGAGATGGAGAAATGGAAGGCAATGTGGGGCCAGCCAACGACAATTTCCGCCTTCTATTCCCCGCCACAGGAGGCAGGGAGAAAGAAAAAGGGCATATTCTTTGTGGCTACGACTTTTAGTTAAAATTTTTAAATTTTAGCTATTTACGATAGATATTACGGAGAGATATACTCATATGTGATTTTGTTGATATGGATAATGGGCTTTTACTATGATTACAATTAATTTATAGATTTCAATTTGAAAAAAAATTCTGTATAATAGTTAGATATTATGAAAAGTTAAAAACATCTCTTAAAACCGACAAGAACATGTCTGAAAGCTGGCGGTGATGGGTGACGGTGACGTGTGCAGTGCAGGTGTGGTGGCCTTCAGAAATCGAATTTTTTGTACGGATAATCCATTTTTTATTCGAAAATACATAAATATACCCGCGGGAAATTTTTTTACAAAAATAGGCTCAAGTCGCCCTCCCATTGGGCGACTCTCACCTTTCGCCCAACCGGGAGGCGACATTTAGGAAATGTGGGAACCGTTGAGCAAATCAATACTATCGCCTGAGCGTTGGGCGACTTATTACAGTCGCTGTACGGTTGGGCGACTGGAATCTCAGTCGCCCAACGGTAGGGCGATAGGGGGGGTTTAATTTATTTCTCCACAGTCGGCCGCCCACTACCACTCCACTTTCCCCTCACTGCGCAGAAGAAACGAGAGAGGAAGAGAAGAGGCGCACAGAGAAGAAACGAGAGAAGAAGAGGAGAGGAAAAAAAAGAAAGGAGGAAGGGGGAAGAAAAGGAGGAAGAGAAGAGAGGACGGAGGAGGAGGTGAGGGAGGAGGTGAGGGAGGAAGGATGAGTAGAAGCTATTCCATCCATTTGGATCCAGGTATTTTTGTTGATTATGTTGTATTTGCACTATTATTTAGATGAAATATTGGTGTTAGTAAAAATTGTAGATGTACAAAATGTAGTACAAATTTAGTATGGAAATATTAGTGTCAAAAAGTTGTAGTATACATTCTGTAGTATGGAACATTTTGTAGTATATTAATTTTAGCACCCTTTTTAGTATAGAAAATTTAGTTTAGTGTTGTACGATGTTATTTGACATGCCGTAAATTTCAATCATACACGCAGACCTACATCATAAATGTCCACGACTACATTGAGAGTGTATTACGGTGCTGGAATTATTCGTGAAGGTCCGAATGGTGTGGATTTGAGCGATTTTCCGCAAGTCACTCTCGTACTTCCGGATGACGAGAATGCTCGAATGACAGATGTGCAGCATTGGCTGACCCAGAGTTTTTCATTGGACCCCGAGATGTGCAACGTCGTTGTGCAAGGGCTTTGGAGCCAGTCTCCCACGGACATCAGATGGGAGTTGAAGACATTGGTGCGCTCAGCTTCGTGGAAGGGCTTTGTGCAAGGGTGCCGGCGCCGTGGATACGAATGTGTACTACTTGTGCAACCGTGCTCACTACAAGCAGCTGCGCAAGCTCGTGCGTCCGCCTATGCTTCGGGAGGTGCTAGCAGCTCGGGCGGGCAGCACGATGGCAGAGCTGATGAAGTTGCTCGTGAAGAAGGCAATGCGGTACATGGAGGAGAGTTACAGCCGTCAAGCTATAGAGGGGGAACTGGGCAAGCCGATGCGGTACATGGAGGAGAGTTACAGCCGTCAAACTATAGAGGGGGAACTGGGCAAGCCGATGCGGTACATGAAGGAGAGTTACAGCCGTCAAGCTATAAAGAGGGTACTGGGCAAGCTGATGAAGGAGAGCATAATGAGTATATCGTGCAGCAGATGGAATCTGATGACCAGAGGGCATGGGATGAAGAGCAAGCTGTAGAGGACGACGAGGAGGATAGTTCCGATGATGAAGAAGTTCCTATCCCCCAGGAATGGAACCGGTTTAATGCGGAGGGTGTTTCCGCACATGATGAGCATGAATCACCATGTGAGTATCATGACACAGAGGTTCGGTTGCATGCTATGTTCGCTGACAAGGAAGCGCTGCAGGATGCCATCAAGCGTTGGACCCTTTCAATGCAGCGGACATTTCGCGTCGTGAAATCAAGCCAGGAACAGTACACTGTGAAGTGCGAGCAGGATGGCTGTCCTTGGAGGGTGCACGCACGTAGACCCAAGTATGAGACTCACTGGATTGTGTCCAAGGTGGAGCCGCACTCCTGCATTCTAAACACTGTCTTGGCGAGACATCGTAACCTGACGTCCGGATTTATAGCCAATTTGATGTATGGGGAGATAGTGCAGAAGAAAGATATTGCGGCCACGCATATTGTGGTATCTATCGAGAATAAATTCAAGTTTAAGATTAGCTACGCGAAGGCGTGGCATGCCAAGCAAAAAGCGTTGGAAAAACGTTTTGGCACTTTCGAGACGGCGTACGATAACCTTTCTCGTATGCTGAAGGTGTTGCAGCAAAGGAACCCGGGCACGTACATCGCCGTGCACGACAAGCCGTCCATAAGTCCACCGGGATTTGCAGTGTTGCAGAGAGCATTGTTTGCATTTGGTGCTAGCATTGAAGCATTCAGGCACATGCTGCCAGTGATCTCAGTAGATGGGACCTTCTTGACAGGAAAATACAAAGGGCAGCTTTTGACGGCCATAAGCGTTGACGGTAACAATCAAATATTGCCGCTGGCCATTGCATTTGTGGAGAGTGAGAATTATGAGAGCTGGCTATGGTTTCTCAGACATGTGAAGGCTGGAGTTGTAGGCACTTGTCCAGGTGTGTGCGTAATCCATGATCGCCATGCCGGTATTATCAACGCTATAAGAAAACTTCAAGAAGATCCTGAAGAGACCGTTCCTTGGCCGGATATGAGGAACCGGTGGTTCAGTCGTCACTTAGGGGCAAATTTTTTCAAGCAATTCCCGAAACAATCTTTGATGAGCTATTCAAGAGGCTGGCCAGGCAGAACCAGCAGAGGAAATTTGATGCTTTATGGGGGTTATTGGATGAGCATACCAGGAAGAACGTCGAAGAGAGAAGCAAGGATCACTCCTGGGGCGGCACAACCGCAATGCTTGCCAGCAATTGATGAGGCTAACCCAAGTGGTCCAAGAAGGCGGAGCTCACGAAACATCAAGTGTGTCTCGCAGTGGATCGAGAGGAAACCATTGGAGAAGTGGTCGCTGTTGCACGACACGGATGGCGCAAGGTATGGAATAATGACAACTAACCTTGCCGAGGTCTACAATTGGGTCCTAAGGGGTCTCCGTTCTCAGCCCCTTGTCGCCATCGTGGAAGGTTTTCTTCACAGCACAATCCGCTACTTCAGGGAGAGGCGCGCGAGTGCCGTACTTCATGCGGCCAATCCCGGAGCCCTGTATTCGTCAAAAATTACTGCGTACATGGAGACGAAGGCACAGAAGGGTCAATTGCACACAGTGCATGTCATGGGCAACAGGGAGCATCGTTTCGAGGTGATACTCCGTGACAGAGCCGGATTTGGGACATCTCGTTCACTTATTACTCACGAGGTATGCCTTGAAGATCATGCAAACCAACCTAGCTGCACATGCAACAAGCTTAAGTTGTTACACAAGCCATGCTCTCATGTCCTCGCTGCATGCGGGACCGTGGGCATGGATCCTTCCAACTTCATGTCCGAATACTTCTTTAAGGAGAGAATACTGCAAGCTTGGTGTGGGGAGCTCCAAGGGTTCAGGGTGGTGGGAAACTTCACCACTTTGGACATTTCAGCGAGGACCTGGGTTCCGGATATTAGCATGCTGAAGGGTGGGAAGGGTCGGCAACAGAGCCGACGTATTAGAAATGACATGGACGAATCACAAGCTGGAACATCTGGTGCACGTTGTGGGCGATGTGGTCAGGAGGGGCACACAGCTAGACGATGCAACGCATATCCTGATCAGTAGTTATTGGAGACTTCAGCTAAATTTCATGTACCACTTGTAAAACTTGTATGTTACATTCGTTTTCTGTAATGTAGTTGGTGTTGTGCTGGTAGCTTATTATTGCTCTGTTTACTTAGTTACTACATGTATTTGCTTAGTATTTGTTGTATGGACTATTTGAACGTTATGGACTTCAGGCCGACACGTTTTCTGTAATAACCGTAGCTTGTTGTTTTAGAAATTATGATTATTGGCCTCTGAGAAGGCAATGTTGTAGCACTTATTTCGTGGAACGTACTGTTTCATGCAAACGACTGAAAGGCTACGAACTATGAATTTATTACGAGACTACAGGCTCTGAAAAGCCTACATAGGGACATTTATTGCCACACTGGAATCCTGAAAAAGCGAAAAGATTCGTATGTCCTCCTCTCCATGGACTATGCCCACTGCACCAGATAACCTGTCTACATAAAGACCTCCTATGTCTTCCATCACAATACCACATCTTCTCCTCTAGCCATCACAATACTACTACACAACAATGTCTTCCTGGAGGTCCGACCCATTCGGAGTACCGGAGTGGCATGAGCGCCCGAAGTGCCATTGCGGCTTTAGGACGATGTTGTGTGTCTGGACGGATCCAGTACAACGAGCCAACTACGGCCGTAGGTTCTTCAAGTGTCCAGACCTGGATGACGACTTCGTGGTAACGACGACAACTAAATCCTTTGTTTCTCGTTACCGTTTTTAAACTTGATCCATGACATCTACCACGCCACACATAGCCTTGCAAGTTTATCGAATGGGTGGATCGGGTGCCGCCGGCATGGCCACAGAACCGGCCAAAGGAGGTGGAAAACAAAGGACAATACTTTGTCAAGATGACTCAGGCTCGCGAGGTGGAACGACAGATGCGGCTTGAGCAAGCGCGCCGCGTGAGGGTGGACCAAATCCGTCTGAAGGGCAAGGAGGATGAGCTGCAAAGGAGGCGGGAGCAGTTAAGTCTGCGTGAAGCAGCCATCAAGCGTCAGGAGGAAGAGCTTCGAGCTTGTGAGGCAGCTCTCAAGACCAAGAGTAACAGGAAGAATGATGCAGCGGAGCCATCTTCAGGGCGCGAGAAAAAGGGGAAACAACCACGCTACACCCAGTAGACAAAATGTAATAGACCCAGCAAGTTGTATTCTCTAAGGCTTGTTAGGACTAATGGTGGAGTTCTGAACATTACAAGTTCTACACTATGTATGTATCCGTACACTATTTCTCAAGAACATTTAAATATCACTTACAACTTTATGTATCAAATGTTCTACACTCAATCGTTCTTAAAAAAAATTTCCCAAAATTTTCTATGCACGTACAACATCTAGTGAACATAAACTTTTATTACAACTATACCAAATTTTTTTCCCAGTTTAAAACTACAAAATTTACAAAACTCTACAAAAATCACGGGGGAGAGTAAAGTCGCCCTCCTATTCGGCGACTGCATTATAAGTCGCTCATCCATTGGGCGACTGCATTATAAGTCGTCCATCCATTGGGCGACTACATGTAGTCGCCCAATAGGAAGGCGACTAATTGCAGTCGCTCTAAGGTAGAGCGACACAAGTTTTGTCGCCTCCCGGTTGGGCGAAAGGTGAGAGTCGCCCAATGGGAGGGCGACTTGAACCTATTTTTGTAAAAAAAAATTCCCGCAGGTATATTTATGTATTTTCGAATAAAAAATAGATTATCCGAACAAAAAAATTCTACAGAAATCAGTACCGGGAAAATGCGAGCCAGGTGGGGCCATCGTCTAGGTTCCGTTTGCTGCCTAGGAGAAAAATAAAATGGGCTTCCAAGGAAGGAATTGCTGGCATGGCAGGTCGAACGGTACACGGTGCGGGCCATTGGTGCCCACAGCCATTTCGATCCTCATCGATTAGTAGTACAACACGTAGCGAAATACTGGGGGTGTTTGGGACTGCTCTACTCCACGTTTTTCAGCTCCGCTCCACGTTTTTTAGCCAAACAGGTTCAGCTCCACGCACTCTGTTCGAGGAAAAAAAGGTGGAGTTGTGAGAGCACCTAAAGGGGTGCTCCACAAACTCCAGGTTTTTTGTGGAGCTGTTCCACGGTAGAGTTTATGGAGCAGAGTTTGTGGAGCAGTCCCAAACACCTCCTTAAGCTTCAATGTAATTTCCCATCCGATCTCACACCAGTCACGGTGCATACGCATATGATCACTCTCATGTTGTGATCCGCATATATGAAACACTTTTAGCTTCTAACTTCTATCATTTTAATTTCATCTTTTTTAATTTTTAGCGTTTTTGGGTTTTTTGTTTTTTTATTTTTCTCTTATTTCTTTATACTGTCGGTGAAGATATAACTTTTTTATTATTATTTAAACTTAATTATTCAGAAAAAGATAACAACCACTATAGTGTAAAAAAGTAAAAAAAATCACAACTTATAAGCTAGTTAGAGCACAACTATATAATATCTCTCTCTTTTTATCTACAGTTTCTACCGATGCCTTTACTTTAGCCAAAAAGCCTTCACGATTGAGGAATAAGCGCTGATGTCTCGTCAGCTAAAGCCTTGTTCTAAACAGGGATAGTTTCCGGCTTTCAGAAAATAAAAATTATTTAAAATGCATTAGTTTTTTAACATGGGTTTTTTTCTTCGCATTATTCTGAAGATATAATGATGTTTTTTTATTTTTCTTCAATTATATACCTAAAAAAGTTATCAGTGGTTACAGTGCCATTTCAATCAAAATTCACATCCGTTAAAAGTCACGACTAAATTGAATAAGGCCTAAATTGGTTGGGACGATCAAGAGACGTGGTAGCAGAAAGGAGGCCCGGTTACAACTGGCACCGAAACGGAGACACATATATCTGCAATCAATTAGATGCCGCAATATCCACAGAAAATTTCGCGGTTGATAGCGGGAGCAGTCGGCTGCGTCCATTTATCCATTTGACACGGCTCGATCAGGACCGGCTCTGTTCTTTTTGGCTGCGGCTTGTGGCTTTTGGCTGTGGCTTCTGACTTTTGGGCTATTTGTACGAGAGATTACAGAGTAACAGAAACTCATGTGCAGTTTTTGCCGATATAAATGAAGTCAATAAATTATGTACTACAATTAACTAGTAGACCCTATCTTAAAAAATACTTCGTTTAAAAGTTAGAACTGTAGAAAAGTCGAAAAGCAGCTTTTAAAAGCTGAAAAAAAAAGGCCAATATGATAGACAAGTGCAATGTAGTTGGCGAAGGAGAAAAGCTTGGAAACCAAGCAAGCCAAGCCATCGATCAGGGCGTGCTGGAACCGGTAGTAGCGCTGACCGATGAGCCGCTAGCTTTGTACATATGACCAGGAAAAAAAGACGGATGCGTACACAAATGATGCCATCTCGCTGCTTTCTCCCAGATCCAGACACACCGCTTGCGTTGCGTACGTCATGTCCAGCTGGTGGATTATCGCTAGATTAGCAGATATTTAATTATCTCGAAGTATATTGTGAGCACTGGTAATTCACGGATGGATGATATCGGCGGGTCATCAGTTGAAGAAGTCAAGTCTCATGAAGAAGAGAAGGCCGGCCCAAGCGCGGCAGCCGGGCAGAGGCCCAAGAAGCGTAACGTGAGGTTCTTCGGTCCTGAATGGAAGCATACGACGTAGCCAATGGAACTCCTCCGCCTGCGTGCGGATAAAGTAAGGTCCTGGGGACCATGTAAGGATAACAAGAAACACAACAACTACCTAAACCTTCCTTCTGTGCTCTTCTTACTCTTCGCTCCCTCCTGTTCTTCTTCTCTTCAAGGCACTGATGCTAACATAATTGGTATCAGAGACACCGATCTGGACCCCAGCAGTATCCACCACGATCACTTCACCCGCTTTCGCAAGAAACGGGGTGCGATGGATCCCAATCTTCAGATCATCATGGACGAACTGAAGGGTATTCGCGGCGACTTCTCCGATCTCCAGTCATCCTTGTCGCAGCGCATCGTTGCGGTGGAGAAGACGTTAGCGGATCGTTTCGGAGCCATGGAGGGTGCGGCCAAGGTGTTCGACGAATGGAAACCCCGCATCGATGCCACCGTTGACGACCTCCGAGTGGAGATCGGGGCGCTTCGCAAGACAGTCCATCGAGTGGTGCTCGATGGCAACCCAGCAACCTCGGCGGGCATCTTCTCCAGTCCAGTGGCGGCCGCGGCAGCTTCATCAGCCGGTAACCCGGCCGTCGGCCCAGGCGGGCACCGCGACGCACCTAATCACCGGGAGACTGGGTTCCACACCCACCTCCCGGTCAAGGGTACGCATGATCTTCCCCCTCCTCCGTTGGGTCGTTCTACTTGCTTGCCCGTGTTTGCGAATTTGGGGTCGGGCGGGCTTGAGACGAGATCTGGGGGGTGAACGTTCTAGTCCTGCTTTACATCAGTTACCTAAAATGCATTTTCCGTCTTTTGATGGGGAAATTCCTAAGTTGTGGATCACACGTTGTGAGGATTATTTCGACATGTATTCCATTGATCCATCCTTGTGGATCAGGGTCGCGGGGATGCACATGTCTGGAGCGGCGGCGCGTTGGGTACAGTCAATTGAGAGCCGCGTTCGCCGTATCCTCTGGGCTGAATTTTGTCAGTTGCTTTTGGAGCGTTTCGGCCGGGATCAACATGAATTGTTGATTCGCCAACTTTTCAGCATTCGTCAACAGGGTTCGGTGTCCGAGTATGTGGAGAAGTTCTCGGGTTTGGTCGATCAATTGATTGCTTATGGGCGTCAGACAGATCCCCTTTATTATGTCATGCGTTTTGTGGATGGGCTTCGTGATGATATTAAGTATGCTGTTCATATGTATCGTCCTTCGACCTTGGATTCTACTTGCGCTCTCGCTCTGTTACAGGAGGAGATGGCGGACCCATCCAAGCGCAAAGAGAACCGCAAGCCGGAGTACTCCTGGAGCAACAGACCAGTGCCACGGAGTCCCCTGCCGCTGCCTCCGCCGTCGCGCCCGGATAAGATGGTCGTGTCATCATCACCGGGGGAGGATCGGCGTGGTCGTCCTATTGAAGACAAGCTGGCCACTCTTCGGGCTTATCGCCGTGCACGCGGTTTGTGTGTTCGGTGTGCCGAGAAATGGTCTCGAGATCATCGCTGTCCTGAGCATATTCAGTTACATGCCTTGCAGGAAGTTTGGGATCTCTGTCACATGGAGGAGGCTCGTTCTGATGCTGGAGAGCCACTGGCCGAAGGGGATCAACAGTTGTTCGTATCCATCTCAGTTTCGGCGGTACAAGGCTCTCTGGTCACTCGCACGATGAAATTTCAAGGGTCTATTCAGAACCGTTCCATATTGATTCTTCTGGATTCGGGGAGTTCACATTCCTTCATCAGTTCCTCCGTAGCTGCTTCTCTGCGAGGTGCTCAATCGCTGCCCACGGCGGCTATGGTTCGTTTGGCTGATGGCAGTCGAGTTGCTTGCACTTCTCATTTACCAGATGCAGTATGGTCAGTGCAAGGCTACAAATTCACTTCTCCGTTGAAGATTTTTCCATTGACCGTATTTGACATGATTGTGGGCATGGATTGGCTGGCCGATTTTAGTCCGATGAAGGTCCATTGGCGTGAAAAATGGCTTCGCATTCCATACAAAGAGGGCTGGGCTGAGTTGCACGGCATGGACGCTCAGTTGCCAGTGGGATCTGTGGGGCAGTTATCCGTAATCTCTTCCTTGCCAACTGACAGTCAGGCTATGTTACTTCCAGAAGTACAGGACCTATTACGAGAATTTGATTCTGTGTTTGCTACTCCTTCTCAGCTGCCACCCCAGCGTGACTGCGACCATACCATTCCTTTACTACCCGGTGCCACACCGGTTTCGGTCCGACCCTATCGATATCCTCCGGCTGTCAAAGATGAGATTGAGCGGCAGGTTCAGCAGATACTTCAGTCGGGTGTTATTCGCCCCAGCACTAGTCCGTTTTCCTCATCCGTACTTCTCGTCAAAAAGAAGGATGGTACATTTCGCTTTTGTGTTGATTTTCGGCATCTTAATGCAATTACGGTCAAGGCCAAGTATCCGGTGCCAATCATCGAGGAGTTGTTGGATGAGTTAACAGGGGCTAGTTGGTTTTCATGCTTGGATCTCACTGCGGGCTATCATCAGATTTTGCTTCGCAAAGGGGAGGAGCATAAGACAGCATTTCAAACACATACTGGTCATTATGAATTTCGTGTAATGGCCTTCGGCCTATCTGGAGCCCCAGCCACATTTCTCAAAGCTATGAACACTACTCTTTCTTCCCTCCTTCGCAAATGTGTCTTGGTTTTTTTTGACGATATCTTAATTTACAGTCGCACTTTTGAGGAGCACTTGCAGCATCTTCGGGCAGTCTTGCAGCTATTGCGCACTGACAATTGGTTGGTCAAACGTTCTAAATGCAGCTTTGCGCAGCGTGAACTCCGATACTTGGGACATATCGTTTCAGCGGCAGGTGTCGCTACGGACCCAACGAAAGTGCAGGCAGTGCTTCAATGGCCACAACCAGCTACCGTTAAGGAGTTGCGCAGTTTTTTGGGTTTGGCCGGGTACTACCGATGGTTTGTGCGGCATTTTGGTATTATCTCTAAACCATTGACAGAGCTTTTGCGTAAAGGATGTCTGTTTGTGTGGACTAGCCAACATCAGCAGGCTTTTGATGCACTGAAATCTGCTCTCACCTCGGCTCCCGTCTTAGCGTTGCCGGATTTTCGCCAAGTTTTCGTGATTGAGACTGATGCTAGTGGCAGCGGCATAGGTGCCGTGTTGATGCAGGCTGGTCATCCTCTGGCATTTTTGAGCAAGGCCTTGGGCCCGCGTTCCTTGGGACTTTCCACATACGAGAAAGAGTACATGGCAATCTTGCTAGCGGTTGATCATTGGAGATGTTATTTGCAGCTGGCGGAGTTCCATATCCTGACGGATCAAAAGAGCCTGGTACAACTTCAGGAGCAGCACCTGCACACACCATGGCAGCAAAAGGTATTTACCAAGTTGTTAGGCTTGCAATATAAGATTATCTATCGCAAAGGAGCTGAGAATCGGGCTGCCGATACCCTGTCTCGATGCCCGCTTTCTGCCAACAAATGTGCGGCAATTTCGGTTGCCACTCCGGCTTGGGTTCAACAGATCAGAGACTCTTATGAGTCAGATGCCTTTTCTCAACAAATCATTACCAAGTTAGCACTAGAACCCACGGCGGTGCCTCATTTCACATTACAAGCCGGTTTGCTTCGTTACAAGAGTCGCCTGTGGGTTGGTGCTGTTACATCTCTTCACCATCAGTTACTGTCCGCGCTTCATTCTAGTCCGGTTGGCGGTCATTCGGGCTTTCTTGTTACATTTCGTCGTGCCAAGAAGCTCTTCGCATGGAAAGGTATGAAGGCAACTGTCAAATCTTTCGTCGCAGCTTGTCACATTTGTCAACAAGCGAAACCGGACCGTTCTCGTCTTCCTGGGCTGCTTCAGCCGTTGGAGGTCCCGGACAGAGCTTGGAAGGTTATTTCCATGGATTTTGTGGAGGGTTTACCGACGTCTGGTCGTCTCAATTGTGTCTTGGTCGTCGTGGACACTTTTTCCAAGTATGCCCACTTTGTGGGATTGCGTCATCCTTTTACGGCGCTGACTGTGGCTTCAGTTTTCATGCAGCAGATTTATCGTCTTCATGGTTTACCTTCCGCCATTGTTTCGGACAGAGATCGGGTTTTCACCAGTCAGTTGTGGTCTCATTTGTTTAAGCTGACGCACGTGCAGTTGCGGATGAGCTCGGCATATCATCCGCAATCGGATGGCCAAACGGAGCGTGTCAACCAATGCATGGAGACATTCCTCCGTTGCTATGTTCATGCTTGTCCCAACAAATGGAGTGCCTGGTTACATCTGGCCGAGTACTGGTACAATTGTAGCCCTCATTCCGCTCTGGATCGTTCGCCTTTCGAGGTACTGTATGGGTATGCTCCCTCTCACTTTTGCATTTCTGACTCGGATGTTGCTCCAGTGGCCGATCTTCAGTCCTGGTTGGACGAACGTCAGATGATGACTGACCTTATCCGTCAGCATTTGGTCCGGGCTAAGGAGCGCATGGTTAAGCAGGCAAATCAGCACCGTTCCAAGCGGCACTTCGCGGTTGGCGACTGGGTCTATGTGAAGCTTCAACCTTATGTCCGCTCATCGTTGGCGCCCCGTGCAAACCAGAAGTTGGCTTTTCGGTACTTCGGTCCATATCAGATCCTTTCACGCATCGGCTCAGTTGCTTACAGGTTGGCTTTACCAGCGTCTTCCTTGGTGCATCCTGTGTTTCATGTTTCGCAGCTGAAACAGGCCGTCGGCCATCCACCAGGGGTGTCCCAGGTGCTTCCGGATGATACTGTTCAGTGGAGTGTTCCGGCACGGATCTTGTAGCGGCGCTCCGTCGTCCACGGTAATACTACTACTCTCCAGGGCTTAATCCAGTGGTCAAATATGCCGGCTTCGTTGGCGACGTGGGAAGATTTGTTACCTCTCCGGCAGTGTTTTCCCCGAGCGGCTGTTTGGGGGCAAACAACTTCTGAAGATGGGGGGATGTGAGCACTGGTAATTCACGGATGGATGATATCGGCGGGTCTTCAGTTGAAGAAGTCAAGTCTCATGAAGAAGAGAAGGCTGGCCCAAGCGCGGCAGCCGGGCAGAGGCCCAAGAAGCGTAACGTGAGGTTCTTCGGTCCTGAATGGAAGCATACGACGTAGCCAATGGGAACTCCTCCGCCTGCGTGCGGATAAAGTAAGGTCCTGGGGACCATGTAAGGATAACAAGAAACACAACAACTACCTAAACCTTCCTTCTGTGCTCTTCTTACTCTTCGCTCCCTCCTGTTCTTCTTCTCTTCAAGGCACTGATGCTAACATATATGGTTTGATTATGGAGTACGCAGCACTGTTGATTAGTTCTTCTTTATTTTGCGAGGGTGGTTAGTTCCAGTTTGACAACGCCATTCGGCAACTAGCTAGTATCGATCTCAAATTATCGATGGTAGCTGTAGGTTGTGGACGGAGATCGAGTGACTTCTCTGGCTAACTCCGGTTAAACTCTTGTCGTCGCTTGCAGTGGCGGACTCAGGATTTTACCAAAGAGTATGTCGCACCAAAATTTTCATATGCAATTCGGTAAAACCATTTGCCACTTCAGTAAATAATTGTAAAATTTGCACCGTAATTCGGTATACAGGCACTAAATAATATGATAAGTCTTAAATTCACGGATTAAGTTGGAAACTTGCACAAATTACAATATAAATAGTTCAAACATCATACTAAGTCTCAAATATGTATAAAAGAGACTTTACAATACTACTTGTCTGATTTTTTTGGATTTCTGGCTCACTTGGATTTCTGGCAGCGTTCCTGTGTTTTAAGCAAACACCAGGCTTGCGGCGGCACTTATCGTCGCGAAGATCCTGCTTGACTCATCTCCAGGAATACTGTAATCCAGGGAAGGTGCATGCATCCCTGCACAAATCGAATTGAATCTCAGTTTCATTTTCAGTTTTTCAGTGCTCCCATCCAATCTCTATAAAAGACTGAAAACAGCAACGTACGCCGGTCAGTTCAACAAGCTAGCTAGTAGTTATTTAGTAAAGCATGATGCAGATGATGTAGATGAGGCTGAAAACCGTGGAGAATCCCAGCCAAATCCTGAGAGCTGACAGGTAAGGAATTCCGAATGCAAAGAGAGCACACACAAACCCAGATACTGCTATGCAATAGGGTAGCTTCAGAGCACCGTCATCCCTGAAGAGGACATATGTTGCCTAGATGTGCAATATGGATTGATGAACACAAACAAATTAATAGGCATGAGTCCGAAACCTTCCAAGTTTCTGGTGGTTTTACTTGTCATGGAGTGAGTGAGTGATTGATTACTGAATAGCAAGAGAGAGTGAGCAATCACATCTCAGGGGAGAACGGAATAGCAGATAAATCAAAATATCACTGAATAAACAAACACATCTCATGTAACGTAAAGCAAATAGCACATTTTGTGCAGAACTACCAATAAGGTCGTATGGACTGGGCAATTCATCAAACAACTTATGTGCAAAGTGAATAATGCAAGAAAGGGAATGAGCATGATAGGGAACGAGAATTACAAGGGCCTGGCGGAAGTCTTGCTCGAAGGCGCGCCCCTCGGTGGCCCGTGTCTACGCGGCGACAGCCTTGCGCTCCTCGTTGGCGATTCGGGCAATCTCGGCGCGCGCCTCCGCCTTGTGCTTCCTCTCGGCCTCCAGAATCTGCATCTCATAGGCGTACTGCCGCCGCAGCCACCGCACGTTGTGCGCGTAGCCCTTGCGCAGCCACTCCAGCCGCGCCCACGCCTCGCGAGGTTCGCCCGCGGGCTCCCAAGCCTATCGCCCTCGCGGCACACGCCGAGGAGCAACGTCACCTCCTGCGGACCTATGAGATCACGACGCGCTAGCTGGAGACGGAGCTACGTGCGCGGGACGCCGACGCGGAGCGCACTAGGGGCGAGCTTGCCGACGAGCTCCGCGCTGCGCTCGCCCTGGAGGAGCGTGTCCACCCGGGACGCACCCTTGCAGCTGGGCCCCAGGGTATGCCGTGGCCCACCCGGCATACCCTGTGGGTCCGCCCCTGGTCGCTTGCGCCATACTCCGTACGATAACCAAGAGAGTGAACAATTGTTCAAACTTTTTTCTTAATGATATTTAAAATTTTCACACAAGTAATTATAAGAGTCACAAAGTTTAGATTATATCAAATATGGTTTACAAAACAAGGTTAGAGGCCAAAGCCAACAAAATCAGCGCAAGGCCAGTCTGGCCACAGGTCCACGGTCGGTTTGACCGATCTCTTGTTCTCAGACTTAAAAGTCTCTCGAGACAAAAACTCAAATATCAAGAATTTCCTCAATTCTAATCCTAACACTATCAAATTTTGCATGAGACTTGTTCAAGGCATTAGAAACATAAACCAATCAATAATTACAAAGTTCTTGGTTTCGGATTCACTAAATTGCAGTGAATTGAATTTAAGTCACAAAACACCAAAAACTCTAATACTCAAATTACATCTTGCTCGTGATGATCTAAGGCATGAGGTCTTCTATACCTATTGTTATATATCTTAGTAAGATAATTTAAGAGCCTGTGCTAGAACATTCATGAACACGAAATCACAAATCTAATTTAAGAATAAGCAAAACCAAGCAAAAATACAAACAAGAATATGATTGAGACAAAATTTTAATCTATTTTTAGTGGATGATGAAATTTACGTACTTATGAAAAATTATAATGTGCAATTAAAAGCACCACACTTTTCTCTCTCTCTCAACCATGAAAGGAGATAAGTGGTAGAACAAAAACTTATACCCTAGAATTCTTGGATCTACCACTTTCTCTCTTGTCCTTTAATAACAAGTAACAATCTTAATGGGTTCAACCCATTAAAATATCGGGGAAACCCATTAACCTCACTAACACGGGTTTACACACTCACACACGTTTTTCAAAGTATTTACAACGATTAATCCACTAGACAATTCCAGCTCTCCATGACATAAACCACCTCTCCTTTGCGCCTCTCTCCGCCGTGGTTTTGATCAAGATACCAACCCAGTATTTGGCCAACTATCAAAATACCTTCGACGAAGCTTCGAGGCACCTTTCCATGACTCTGTCTCCACCTTCACCTCCAAGCATCTTCACATGCTTTGACACATGGCCAGTAGTGCCACTAACTAGCCGTCATGTCTTACATATTCAGTCTCCTCCGAACCATCTTTATGTGCATCAGCCTTGTCACTTAACACAACATATACACCAACTCACCTCTTCACGATCTTTGTCTTCTCTGTGCTTCACACTTGAGCTATGCAGCCTCATCTGTACTTATATGACCGTTCGGACCTTAGCTCCCTCACCTAGTCCTATCCATTGTCGTCAATCGCTAACGTTCTCCAAGCTACCTGCACATCTAAAGACTCGTGTTAGTCAAAATCATACATCATGCAACACCACACAACCACCCAACAGCACCCATATCATGCGCACGCCTATCCAACTCAAAAACCATTATCACTGCTCTTTGGCTGTACCCACCGGTCTGACCGCACTCCCCATGCTGGTTGGAACGCACCGGTTAGACTGCCAAACAATAGCATATCTGACTGGCCCACCGGTGTGACTGTATCTTCAATACTGATCACACCGCGCAACTCGATTTCGGTCCAAGCGCTAACAACAGCTAGTTGGACCACACGTGCCCAATTCCAAAACACGATCCCTAGAAAAAAAAGTAGCAACCAACTAGAATCTGGTCACACTGTAATGGCAGTCTGACCGCCAACCAGAGTCTGGTCACATCGGACGGCAGTTAGACCGCCAACCCCGGCTCTGAAATTTGAATTTTGTAAAAATTTTATAAGATTCAAATTCAAGTCAACTAAAATGTAAATTATTCATCACAAACATATTCTAGGTAATTCACATAGTCTTTCGTTATAGTATGTATAGTACTAGGTTAGATTAATCTTTCATGAACTAGTACACCTCAATTGGCTTGCCAATCCAGTACTGGTTAAGAAGGCTAATGGAACCTAGCGCATGTAAGTAATTTTATCTGTTACCTCATTGCGTACAATTCGTTGCGTACCATTAATGTCCCACTTTAATTCTCAACTAAAGTAACAGTTGCGTATCCCTTTTTTCCCACAGGCAATCAAGGAAGGGATGGAAGAGCGATGAGTGAAGGGTGACACAGACCCATCAGACGCACGCCTGAGAGCAGTCGGCGAGGACGTGGACGAGCAAGAGCGACGGATATATGACTCAGACATGTACCTCTTGTACTTAGGGCCTGTTTGGTTGGAGGCCTCGCAGGCAAATGCCTGCCAGGCAACACATCCTAGCCCCAGGCATCCAAAATCGAACGCCTGGGATGCATGCCTGGTTCAGGCAGCTTTTTCCAGCCTCCAACCAAACAGGCCCTTAGAGTGGTACATGTTGCAATCCCGTCTTACTCGTCTCCCTATGCGCCCACTCTCACTCAGCCACCATTACAATACGACTTGTGCGACGTACGACGCTCTCTTGACATGCTGATCTCCCCCTTAGGACCATATTCGCCGCTAGAGGAAGCTGATAGCGAGCAACCCTTGACCCGCTGCTGCGTTCGGTGCTAGCTCTTCAGTTGGGTCATTTTAAATTATAAATTTTCATAAGACAAATCTAATGTCAGAAAATTATTGCATCTCATCTTATTATATAGAGTTTAATGTATTATTTTATTTTATGAACCATCTAGAGTTTAGTGTATTATTATATTTTATGATCCATCTAGCACACATACACATAGAAATCATTCGTTTAGAGCATCTTCAACAGTATGAGCTAATTACTAGCTCTAAGACAACTTCTCCAATAGTACTAACTTTTAGTACATAGCTCATAACATAAATAGCCTCACATGATACTCTCACATAATCTTGGAATGTGTGTATGAGACTAACTCTTGATCAAGAGATAATTTTTCTCTCTCTTCTATTAAAATATAAAATAATATACTTAGAGGTGGCTCATAAGTCACTATTGGAGATGCTCTTATGAAGACGCAAACTTACTGCATGCCCTATGGACCCACTATGACGGCTAGCCAGCCACCGAGCTTGGGTGGTGTAGTAGGTTGGAGCTGTCTGGACCCATGGTCTGCCGTGCCGTTAGAGCTTAAGGGGGCTATTTTTGGGAAAGCGATGCTAGAGCCCAAAATTTTATTTAAAAAAAACGTTGCTATATGGCTAATTGGCTAGCGCGTGAACAGTCCGGCTTTGTAGAGCTGAGTTGGATGTTATTTTAAGGTGGCGGGCAGGCAGCAACGTGACATGGCGCCATCGAGGGGAGGACGGCACGGGAATCTTGATGGCATCGGAAAAGGGGAAGCAGCCAGTGCCGCGCGTGGCTCGGTGACTATGCATGCACGGGACGGGACACGGCAGGGGATCTTAACTGCACGCAGGCCAAATCAAATGGGAAGCTAGCCACACTACCCACTCCATTTCTGTCACCTCTCTTATCACCCTCACTGAGCCAGGCCGGTCGATCTCTGATGCAAGCACGAACAAATGTCCGTACTGATGGAAGCGATAAAAAAGAAAGCAAGCTGGCACACGTACCACACAAGTAGCCTTTTACTTCCTGGTCAGTCCGCTGCAGCCAGACATGGCTATGATGTCTACTTACACTCGCGCAGTCCCAGCAGGCAGCAGCTGGGGAGGCTCGGGTTTACCCAATGCGTGCATGCACCTGCGATTCGTGTCCCCCCTCCTCCATCCTTCTTTGACCCCATCATGGCAGGCATCCCTGTCCAGATTCCGTGCGTGCATGCCCCCAGTTTTCCCTTCTCATTTCCTCACGTCGCTGTGCGTCTCCGGACGAACGCGTGCAGCGGCGGGTCATTACGCGTGCCTAGCTAATAAACATGATGACGAACCCCCCAATCCGGTTTAGTCCAACTAAAACTAAGCACCTCTCCAAAGGCGAAAACCACGCACGCACACCGGCCGATGACCGAGACAACACGGCACAGAAAAGGCAAAAGTGGGAGCTAGGGGAGAGACGACTAGCTGCCGGAAGCACCGCGGCGCGTGCGTTCGTGCGCAGAGAGGCCAGTGCATGCATGCAATAATGCCTGTGCGGTGCCGGCTCTCCGACCGATCGACCGGATCTATGGCCACCGCGCTAGTGTTCCACCACCGCAAGCTAGAGGTGGGACTTGGGCCGGGCTTCTTTGGGCCAGCCCGAAGCACGGCCGGCACGGCCCGACACGTGGCGGGCCGTGCCGGCACGGCACGAACGGTGGGCCGGGCTGGGCTTCAAAATCCGGCACGGTGGGCGGCACGGCACGGCACAGCAGATCGGGCTGTGCTCGGGCCGGCACGGCACAAAGAGCACGGTTGGCCAGAAACTATTTAAAATTGATTTCTTAACTATAGTAAATTGTACTCATGACTCTGCTTGAGCTTTTCTATTTGACTAGTTGGGTATGCCTATGCTAGATTGTCGGGTGATGTCCACATACGCCATAGTCTAATTTGCACCAAGATATGCATTCCATTGGACTAGATGACCAAGTTCGAAGGTGAAATGGCATGAGACAATAGAATCGAATTTTAAGTAGGTTTTTAATAAGGTGGATACAAGAGAAAGGAAGATAGCGGCCACCGCTACCATTGTCGCTATCGCTTTTGTCGTGTATAGTTACTTTGGGCTGGGCTTGGGCTGGCACGGCACGAACGCCGGCACGGTGGGCTTTGGGCCGTGCTTGGGCTTGGCCGAAGACAAGGCGGGCCCAATTCCCACCTCTACCGCAAGCGGCTGTCCTGTAGCCTGTATAGGCTGTAGCTAGCACACAGCTTTCTTCTTCGCTTCCTGCCACGGCCATCGCTGTATACGCTAACGCTGCGTACTCGCCGGTGCAGTACCACCACCGCTGCAGCAGTTGCAGGAGCAGCTTTCTTTCCCTTTTCCTTTCTCTTTTTTTGGCTTTTGAGGAGGGAGAGGCGAGGCGACCGTTCGATCGAGACTCCAGTGGTGTTACTGGATTTATTTACTGGAGCGCTCTCGCTGCCACTGCTGCCAATGACCCGAGCAGCATGCAGCGGCAGTTGGGAGTGGTACGGACATGGCCTGTCCCCCCACGATCTTGGCTTCCTGCTTCGTGCCTGACCGACCATGCATACATGCACAGCTTGCTGCGAAAAGCGAAAAGGCAAGGTACGGTACTATGCAAAGCTATTGCTCCCACTCGGTGGCCACCGCTCCATTGGCCTGTTCTTTTAGTTTCGATCCATGACTTATACCTTTTAAATTATTTATAAAAGATAATATAAAATAATAAATAAAGTCATTACAGTATGTACTATAATTAATCTATAAACTCTATCTTCAAAAGACACTTCGTTTGAAAACTACTTATTATAGAAAGATAAAAAATAGTTTTTAGAAGCTGAAAAGAATAAACCCGTTATATGTGTGTGTGTATTTATGGTTGCGCTATTCTGCACCTGCGTGCACTGTGCATACCAGAAAGTTAATGTCGTACGTAAGTGAAGTTACTCTTAAATACATGTAGAGTTACTGTCAGTTGTGCAACGTTACAACTGATAGTAAATCTACATGTGTTTGATAGTAACTTCACTCGCACACGACAGTAACTTTCTGAGACGCATTTTACACCTACGCGCATAATAGTAATTATATGTATATGTATATATGGAAGCATATCTAGTACAAATGGGCTATTCAGTGGTAACATATGTGTGTATGTATGTATGTATGTATGTATGTATATGTGTGTATTATATGTATATATTCCGTACTCTTGAGAGTACATATTCCCCTTTTTTAATATACCACTTAAACAAAGATACTCCATGCGGTTTGGTTAAAAAAACCATCCAAGTTCTTTATTTTCATATATATTCTTTTATATATATACAAAATGGGTATATACACAAATTATGTTATAGAAAAACAGATTTTGATGAAATTTTTCATAGAAATCACTTTGAAATATTTTATAATTATTATTAAAAATATATTTAAAAAATAAGAGATATAACTTATTTAAGTGAAGTTCGTAATTCTAGAGCATGAAATCATATATACACATAAGGAAGAGTTGAGAGAAGACATGCAATAGTTGGAGTAAAACGGATAGGGGTGCATTAGTAACTAGGGTGACAGGTCCCTTGTAGCCTGTGGTGTCGCGCGCACGCAGAGACAGAGGTCCATCTCTGCAGTGCAGCCGCTGCTCTACCATCTTTACTAGAACGAAGCAGGGCCACGTACGGCCACCCTGCCAAAAATAAGAGTACTGAACTTTCACCGATGAGCTGAGATAAGAGAGAATGGACAAGCTAGCCATTGCACCCTGGCCCCCACCCACTCAGTCGCACCGAAATCTGCTTCCTGTAGGCAGCTAGCCATGCTACTATGGTCGTGCTAGCATCTACCCCACCAAGAAAACCTGTTTGTTTCTTTGTTCCATCGCGCGCATCATCAGGTCCATGACCGCAACTACTCTCACTCATTCATTTCAATCATCGTTCTCCTCTCTCCCAGAAAAAAAAACATCACTCGCATGTTTCACTGCAAATCTCCATGATAAGGCCCATAAACAGAGTGAGAAGACGTGTGCGCGCCTGTGGCCGACACGCGAGTGATCATGGGCAAAGGAATCATACATCCATTAACTCAAAAACCGTCCTGCAACGCGCAGTACACACTGTGCAGTGTCGATGTTGGCATGGACGCATCCTGTGGCCACTGTGGCTGGCAAGCTGCTGCGCACCAGTTGCTTAATTACGAACCGGGACCAACCAAGGCAGGCAAGGCAAGCGATCGATCGAGATCGACCATGAGGCCACTGGCTGGACCGGCACGGCACAGGCACTGCACTGCACTGTGCGTGCACGTACACTGTCACCTTCGCGCGTGGTACGTAACGTCCCGACGGATCCTGGATGGGGCTCGGCGTCGACCGATGGGTGCGCGTCGCTAGCTAGCTTAGCAGGTAGGGGAGGCCATCGGGGAACGCACTAGCTAAGAAGAACAGGGTTAGCTTGCAAGCTCTTGGCGTTGCACGTACCGTCGTGCGTGGCTGTACGTGGCCTGTCTCGTAGCCCAGCTTGTAGGTGCCCGCGTATGTGATTTCCGAGGCTGGGGGCCATGCATCTTCGAGCAGTGCACCGCTTGTACTGGTGTCGTAGCACCATACGGTCAAGCTATGGATCGGATCATGTGGCTCGTGGACATGTCTGATATCTCTAATCAGCAGTGTGCGTTTGCGTCATGCACGGGGACTCATGGTGCGATTGTACGGCTTGCGTGCAGTGCACTGTAAGTTGGACTAGCTGTGGCTGATAATTTAGATTTACCGAGTGTAGATGGATGCCACGCCGAGTATGCATGCCACTTCGCTATGTAGTATCTTCTCGTATCGCGACGACGGATGGTACTATTCATTTGTGAATCATGTGCGATCGACTAGTTCGTCTACGACTTTGCCACCACAGTTTGACATGCTATAGCTGTATAGCATGCGACGTAGCATATGATTAATAGCGCACAACGCATTTGACCAGGGCCAGCATGGATCAGATAGTTAAGCAAAAGCATGCAAGCCGCCTATATCGATGGTCCATAGGATAATGTTAGGCATACGCATGATTGCTACTTAACTAGTCAGCCTACTGTGAATCGTTCAGAGGCACGTCACTGCGTGCGCGCGCGGTGGATGGATCTGTCATACCAGCTCTACTATTTATATCCAGAAAAACGAATCCGAGACGGGGGAGCCGTACTCTGCGTGTTAATCACAAGCCTTGTCGCTTTGTGCGCGCTCTCAACCTGGAATAAGGGCCTCCTAACTTCCCTCTGCAGTCATTGATCACAGCCATCCATTTTAGATCCAATGACTTATATTCAATCTTTTAGTATTTAAAAATATATATTATAAAAAGTTCTAAATAAATTTTATTAAAATTAGGATTTTTATTTTTAAGTATTAAAAATAAAAATCCTAATTTTAATAAAATTTATTTAGAATTTTTTTATAACATATATTTTTAAATATTAAAAGATTGAATATAAGTCATTGGATCTAAAATGGATGTCTGTGATCAATGACTGCAGAGGGAAGTTAGGAGGCCCGACGTTAGAGGATCTGATTCCGCTCTCAACGGGGCTCGGCCACACTGCAGCTGTCGTGGCGCCCGTCACAATCCACAGGCAAGCTTAGCATTAGTACTCTGACGATGTGCTTCCGTTGATGCATGCATACGGTAGGTTGTGGTTGACGTGGCACCATTCGTCACCCCCCCTGAAGCAGCTGTTTAAAAGTACACATCGATGATCAGCGAGCAGTGTTCAACTTCATTAGCGCTCGATCGACAGCGTGACACGCATGGGCTGCGAGCTAGAACAGTCGCAAAAACAAGGTCAGGGACTCAGGGCAGGGCGATCACGCTGTTCCCGTTGCGGTTTTTAATGCGTCCGGAAAGCAGGGTAAATGGAAAAGGAAAAGAGGCTGAAAAGCACCAGCAGCAGCAGCAGCAGGCGGGGCGCGCGCCGATGGACGCGAGCGATATGGTGCTCCGTGCCAATCGATGGTCCAGGGAGCCCGGCCGCGGCAGCGGTGCAGGCGTATGCGTACGTGACCTCGGAGCAGGAGGCAAGGACAAGCAGCATGAGGCCATGGCCGCTGTTACCGCACGATCCTCCCCATCTTACCGCGCCGTTACCTTTGCCCGTTGGTGTTTTTGTTTGTCTTCGAGTTAGGACGTACGCCTGGTGCGAGTTAAAACGGGTCACTGGCTCACTGCATAGCAGGGACGTACGGTACAGGACGTATTACATGCGGCCTAATGGTAACACGTACGGTGAAGCGTTACATGGTACTATACCGTAGATCACACTGCAAAAAGAAGACTAGATGCAGGGCAATGGTTAACAGGTGAGTAAATCCACGCGCACACACACACTGGCTTGGCGTGGAGCAGCAACTAAGGACCATTGATTAATTTTGATTGTACAAGCAAAGGAAACGTTGCGTGCCATGATCAACCTTACTGTGTTATGTGTAGACAGAATTTTTGTGACTAGGACTAGACTGTACAAGCACGAAACTCTTAACTATTGCATCCTGCAGTATATATGCCGATCACAACTCATTACTTGCTCGATCTGTCACTGCGCATCAACAGGGGGCAGTACAGTACACAGCCTGATCTGAGATCTCTGCGGCTGCACTCAGCCTCGCGATTGCTCGCCGCTTTATGCATGCGCTGACCCAACTATGCATGACGATCCCATACCATACACGCATCAATGCATCACTGTCGCTTGAGATCTCACACAGGAAAGGGAACCGGTTGCGCTATTCGGAATTGAACGACCGTGAAGAACGGGTACTGAACTGCTGGAGCTGGTGCGACGTCCCTGTAGCAGGAGGGATCATATGTAGCGGCACAGGCAGACAGTGCTGATTAAATCGTCGCTGTTGCTGCTGCTGCTGCTCCTGAAACTTTCGTATAGGCGAGACTTAGATCCGGTTGTGCAGGGCATCACGTCAGGTACCAGTGCTATACTTGGCGTTACTCGGATCGGCGTGAATAGTTAATGCGTACCGTGCACAGCATGGGGTAGGTTACTGGTACGGTCTACGTGGTGGGGCGCCTCGTGTCGCTCGCCAGTCTTTACGTAATAACAGTTTAAAACCTGTTTTCCTAGACTCTGCTCAAGGAGCTTTGTTTGAGTTACTTATGACTAGGGCCTGTTTGGCAGAGCTCTATCAGTTTCAGATCCACCTAAAAGGTGGATATGGAGCTGGATTCACCGTGGAGCAGCTCCATCGTGGATCTGGGATTCGTCAAAGTGTTTGGTACAGCTCCACCTCCCTCTCTATCTCACTTACACCTAGGCCCCACGCGTCAGGGGGCAAAATGAAAAAAAAAACCCGGCCGGCGCAGGCGCGGCAGCGGCCGCCGGGCGCGGCCCCAGCGGCGGACGCAGGGGAGGTGGATGCGGTCGGAGGCGGGGGAGGCGGAGGCCCGGAAGGAGGCGGGGAAAAGAAAAGAACGAACCGTTTTTTATGTAACCAGTGGCAATGGTGGGTAATTTTCCCCAACTCCACCAAACTTGAGTTGGTGGAGCACCTCAAGGGGTGCTCCATCAAATCCATGAATCTGGGGTAGATCCACTGTTTTCGTGGAGCAGATCCATGGTGAAGCTGCTGGAGCTAGAGGTGTTTGGCTGTTAAAATTGAATCTGGATCTGTTTTTTGTGAATCTGGAGCTGGTAGAGCTCTGCCAAACAGGCCCTAAAAAGCACGGTAGTTAGTTGAAAAAGTACTGTAGCTGATAGAATCTTATTTAGCATAATAAAATTTTACAAATAGAAAAAACATGTTAGCCCATCGCGTATAATGCAAACAAATACGAGGAAAAAAGAACATGTAAAAAAGCTCAAAATTTGTGAATAGTACAAAATAAGCCAGAAGGCAGAAGCCCAAGCTGAAACGAGCGGAGCCTAAAAATCTCTCCAAAACTTGTTTTCTGACTGGGGCAACTAGCGCTCCTTCGTACACGACGGACATTTTATTATACACTTTCAGTGTAATATTGGTAAATTATTTATGTAATAATTATAATCACCATATGTAACAAAATATATAATACCATTAGATAAAATCGAGAATTTTTTAAAAACTCAATATCTCACAAAATGCATAGTGCCATAGACATATGACTTTGTAAAGTGTTAAAACAAGATTAGAACTTCCAAACGAAAAAGTTAAAACTTTACAACACTGCAATATTTAAAAATTGCTCGTGCAACATTGAAAATAAATGTTCGCAACAAATTGAGAACCGTGGCCTCTACTGCAACAAAAATATGACCATGCGCAACAAATCATATAACCTCTTGCAACAAAGACAACTCAACTAAACTTTCCAAGACGATACATTGCAAACGAAACGAAATGGTTTATGCAACAATTGAGAAAGAATGATGCAACAAATTTAGAAAATATCCACAACAACCAATCGAGAGGAGAATGTGTTAGCTGTATAGATGAGCGTGCGATCTCGGATGAGGAAGCTAGCCTAGTCCCTCAACGCGCGGCGAGTCCTGCTCTCCTCCGGTGTCCCTTGGTCCTCCGCTACGGCTCTTCCTCTCCACCACCTCGTATAGCGCTAGGACATCTCCTTAGCCCCATCACCAATATAGGCTCCCTGTTCCATCAGTGCACCATCCTAGTTGTGCGGTCCGTTAAGAGCAACGACAGAGTAGGAGGTGAACACAATGAACAACAACAAAAGGTCTTGATCGGAGACCTGCAGCTGGCTCCCGCCGCCATAAGTGCGGTGAGATAGAGAGGGAGAGCAAGAGAGGATAAGATGGTGTTGAATCTGTTCGTGATAAATTAAGATAGTCACCAAGAGATATATCTGTTTGTGCAAGAAAGAAAGTAGATGCAACAGGGGGGAAAGTGCGGAAATGAAGCGAGTAAAAGGTAGTGGAGTGAAGTATGGCGCCTAATGACTCGGACAGTTAAATCCATGTTGGTCGATAGATTGCATCGTCCCACGAAGGATATCCGGATCGGTATCAATTCCGCTTCCAAAAACTTATTCCTAATCCTAGCGATCCAAACAACCGCTTAGTTCCAGAATCGGCACGAGCCGTTGCATTGCACGCACACGGAAATGCTTGGTTTTGCGCGAATAAATTCACCTCTTGATAGCGTAGTTAATTAATGCTGCGCTAAACGAAACGTACGAGTGCGGTGGCCAGCTGTGCTTTTGTGACCGTGAGGAGGTGCAGTACGGGACTTCCCTGCTCGTACCTCGCATGAGTTGTCTCCCTAATCGAGTCCGTTGCTTTGACCGCCATTTTTTACTATTTGGTTTTCGCTTATATGAATTCGAAAGGTCAAATTGATCCTTCTCACCAAAAAAAAAGAACCATATACGGATTTAAATCTTAATGGAGCGCATAGAAAATTATGTTGTACTACTCCTGCGCCGAATCATAGTACTATAGGAAAAGAAAATCAAGGAAAGACAGGTTTACCTGCGCCTAATGAGCTCCATTTTATACACAAGCCACCTTCTCTTTTCCTTAAAAAAAAGGAGAAAATAAAAAGTGTACAACGCTAAGACATCAACTTCACGCAGGCAGGCGAGCGGACCCGGTCGTCCTCCCGAATCACACGTCTCGTCTCCTCCCCGTCGCTGCACCGGAAAGCAGGAGCAAAGCCCGACGAATATTAGTAAACGATAAAATTATTAAAGTGGGGAAGAGAAAAGACGGAAAAGGCCGGCGGGGCATCCGTCCAATCCACCCACGCATCCGTTGCTGGCCTGTTTGTCCAGCCTCTCCACATAGATCCTGTTGTTTCCACTTAAAATTATTATAATCTAACTTATAAATTATAAGTGGAAACAAACAGTCTAGATTATAAGGTAACTTATTATAATCTAATAGCCCAGATTATTGTAATCTAATAAGCTTAAAAAAGGAACTTATTTCAGCTTATAGATCCACTTTTATCTTAATGACCATAAAACTTTAGAAATATTACCCACCTTTGCCATTCATCCAACCCCCAACTCCCGTGCCTCTCTCTCCCAGGGCATTGTAGTCTTTAAACATTCGAATACAACAATCCATAACTCTGATAATCCAGGCTACCAAACACCTGATAGCTTATTTCCCACCGGCTTATTATAAGCTAGCTTATATAATCCCTACCTATAAGCTAGATTATAATAATCTTAAGTGGAAACAAACAGAGCCATAGTCCCACCTCGTCAAGATAAACAGGCTTTGCCCCCCCCTTTTATGGCCACCCCACCCCACACCACACCAACGTGTCCTCTTCCTCCCACTTACCGCTAACCCCAGCGCCCCGCCGTATATAAACCTCCTCCTCCCGTGCCGTTCTCCCAACCCACGGCCCATACATGATACATGTGCAAGTGCGGCGTGAAAAAACTCCTCTCCCCCTCCAGTCCGTCCGTCCGTTCCATCACCCACCACAACAACACCGCACAACGCCCATCCTTTTTCCTTGAGAGGAGGTGCATGGTGGTGGTGTGGTGATAGCTGCTAGTACTTGGGAAGGGCGGTGTTAGTTGATGATGGCCGTGCAGGCGCAGTACCTCGCCCACGCCTTCCCCCATGACCCCCGCGCCATCAGGTCCGTCTCTCTCTCATGCACCCCTCGCTCCTCTCCTTCCTCCCCCGGCCTATTTATCCATCCATCCGAGTTGAACAACCCTCCTGGCGAGTTGAACAACCCTCCTGGCTGCGTGTGCGTGTCCTACTATTATCATTGATTCATCCCTCGTGCGTGTTGTGTCTCACAGGCCGGCTCCGGACAACGCGTCGGTGTTCCTGGACGAGCCCGGCGGCCTGGCCGCCGCGGTGAAGCAGCAGGTGGCGGCGACGGTGGGGAACACGGTGTTCAGCGACCCGCGCAGCGATCTCACCTGCAACAACCACCACCACCACCGCAACAACGATAGCGGTTGCTTCGTGCCGAGGAAGCGCGCGCGGGTGGGCGGCGACGACGGGGCGGCGGAGGTTTTGATCATGGAAGGACACGGCGCGCTGCTGCCGCCGGTGCCGCAGGCGTTCGGGGACGTGCAGCAGAGGAGCAGCAGGGTCGTGGGCTCCGGCGCGGCGTCCACCAGCGGCCGCCCTGCCAGCGCCGCGCCCGTCTCGCACGGCCTCTTGTCGCATCTCTACCGCCAGAGCGTCGAGATCGACGCGCTCGTCCGCTTCGAGGTGCGTTGGTTTCAAGGCAGGGGACACTGGTTGATCAGGTCTCGGATGGGGTGTGATTGATTGATTCGGTGTTGTGTGGATCGTTCGTGCAGAATGAGAGGCTGCGGGCGGGGCTTGAGGAAGCGCGCCGCCGGCACGTGCGGTCGGTGGTGTCGGCAGTGGAGCGCGCGGCCGCGCGGCGGCTGCGTGCCGCGGAGGCCGAGCTGGGGCGCGCGCTGGGCCGCAACGCGGAGCTGGACGAGAAACTCCGGCAGATGGGCGCGGAGGGGCAGGCCTGGCTGGGCATCGCCAAGAGCCACGAGGCCGTGGCCGCGGGCCTCCGCGCCACGCTCGACCAGCTCCTGCAGTCTCCCTGCCTCGCCGAGGGCGAGGGCGACGCCGACGACGCGCGGTCTTGCTGCTTCGAGCAAGCGCACCAGGCGGCGGACGGAGGCGAGGTGTCCAGCGGGAGGAAGGCGTGCAAGGCGTGCGGCGAGGCGGACGCGTGCGTGCTGCTGCTGCCGTGCCGGCACCTGTGCCTGTGCCGCGCCTGCGAGGCGGCCGCGGACGCCTGCCCCGTGTGCGCGGCCACCAAGAACGCCTCGCTCCATGTCCTCCTCCCCTGACCTGACGCGGCAGCCCAAACGTTTCTGTTCGTCTGGTCGTGCATTCCAAGGACGTGTCAACGCCAGAAAAAATATTTCTTTTTTGTTTTTGTGTTTTAGACACCATTAATCTGGGTTTTTTATGGGTTGGTCTCCGAAGAGACTCATGATAATACGGGCTTCTTTTGGTGGTATTGCACTAGTGGAGTTGTTGAAGCGGTAAATAGGTGTCGGATTTGTCTTCCGAGGCACTGCAATTTAATATTCTCTTTCTTCTTTTGGATTTTTGTCTACGTGCCACGATGTGCGACGGTTTTCAAAACGGTCTTTCGCTGATGTTATTTAAGCTAGGCCGTTTGGCTGAAATAGATATAGTAGTGACTATTACTTTTTGTCTAATATATTTAATTAAAAAAAGTAATGGAAAATGTAGAAACTATTATATCTCTGCTACAATTCCAAAGGGAAAAAAAGAGAGAAACCAGCTTGTTTAAGAAAGCAAAAACCGTTTTAAACGTAACCTTAATCATCGCATCGAGACTAGTGATAACATCATTTGTCAAATGCAATACTCACTTGCATTTAGGAGATTTAACAAATTTTTCTGAAAACACCATGCACGTGTCATCAAACTATTTTTTTCCCGTTGCCTTGATCTTGGGGATGGCTAACCTTTTCGGTGGCCAAACTAATAGTAGGTCCGTCCAAGAGTACTATTTTAGATAGAAAGAAGACGTATGTATAAATCCAAGCACTGTGCAGCATAATTAATACCTACCATGGAAAATGAACTAATTGCACGATTTGTAGGCTTAGGTATATACATAGCACACGGTGTAGCCTTGCAGTAGTGCAGAGAACTTGGGGTTTCTGTGTGAAAGCAGAAAAAAAATTCCCGAATTTAGAGAACAAATAGTGCAAATAATTTTGTCTGTGTGTTTGTTCTAGAACATATATCCAGCGGGAGCGCAGTTGTGCATAATCGATGCAAGTTGGTTCACACAGATATTTTCAGCATATCGATTGGGCTGAAATAATCTAATCTATGACTGAAACTATATTGTAACTGTCTAAAATTATACTGTAAATGATAATGATTTATTTAATATAATTAAATTTAAATATTTAAAATTAAAAAACATGTTAGCTGAACAATGCATACAAATATAGAAAGAAAAGAACTGGTAAATCAGCTAAGAAAACAAAAAACTAGAAAAAAAAATAAAATTTAAAGATAGTGAAAAATAATCAAAAAGTCAGAAGCTCAAATCGAAATAAGCTCAAAAAACAAAAAAACTAAAAAATGAAATTTAAAAATAGTGAAAAACAATAAACGGCTCAAAACTCTTTTTGAAAGGGCATCGAAGTCGGTTTGTATTATAAAATGCCGTACAGTTTCATTCAAATCTGAGTCTGCAGCAACTGGGACAATAGATCTATCAGATCAATTTGAGTCCGAATCTTGATCAGCAAGAAAAGAAGACAGAAGGCTGGCTGGATCGGTGAGTTGTTCTCCCGTGAGGCCGAGATATGCACTTTTCTGTTAGGAAACTGGCCCCGCAGGTCAGAGTCCTGATAGAATTGGGCACCCCACCGTGGACTATAAATAGGGACCTAGACCCCCCTCATTATGTACACCTGATGAATGAAAGCAATAAAGAAAGACCAGGAGTTCTCTCTATCTCTCTGTGTGTTCAATCTATTATTCTGTGATTCTGTGATTGATTCGTTCTTGTTCTAGCAGAGGAATCGCTCGGACTGGTCTCCAGCGTCGGTTCCTCAACACGTTATCAGCACGACTTCGCTCCGGTGAACGAGGTAATCATCGAAGCACAGATTGAATTTTCTAGATCGCTTTTGAATCTGTATTTTCTTTTCGCGTTCTAGATTGAAATTCTACGGTGCAAATCCGCCCTAATCTACCGCGAGCAGACTTGAAGTCGCCGGCACAATGCCGATCGGTAGATTGAGAAACGGGGTAGATGTTGATTGTACTGTAGAACGATGTAAATCCGCCCTAAATCTACCGCGAGCAGATCTGAAATCGCCGGCACAATGTCGATCGGTAGATTACGAAAACGGGGTAGATGTTGATTGCATCGTAGATTAATTTTATGCATCGTTTTCTGTTTGAAGATTGCATAAGAAAACTGCACGGAAATTATGCATGACCTCTGTTTAGTTTTGCACGGGCACTGCGAAAGAAATTTGTTTTGGCCCTGTATGGCCACTACATGCAAAGGCGCAGTTGGCCTGACACCAGTCAACTATTGGTCGCCGGTCCCCGCACGGGCCGCCGCCTCCCGTACGAGGTGTCACCGCTGATGTCGCCGGCCCTGCCGCCATCCGCCTTGCACCAGCCCCGCACGGCATTGCTTGCCCGCCGCTCGGCAGCACTCGCAGGCCGTAGCCGCGCTCTGCATAGCGCCGCCGAAGGCCTCCCGGCGCTTCAGTGCCCGCACACGCACGACGGCCGCCGTCTCGCCTCCCGCACCAGAATACGCGCGCCGGCCGTCTCCTCGCCTCCCGCGCCCCGAACGGCGCCGGCCACCTTCCCACCGCGGCCCGCAGCCCGCGCCTTGCCTCGAGCCTCGTGACCGGCCGTCGCTCGCCCGCAGCCGAGCCGGCCGCCGGCCGCCCCGCCCGCAGATGGCCGCCGCCTTGGAGTTGTCGCCCGCATACGGCAACCACCGCCCGCCGGCCCTCCCTGCAGCCGCCTTGAGCATCACCGGCCCGCAGCCGTGCCGGATCGCCTCCCTACGCGCTGACCGCACGCACGTGCTCGCCTCCGCGCTTCTCCGGTCCATGCGCCCGCACGTGCGAGCGCCTTGCAGCCGCTTCGCCGTGTGCCGCTGCTTGCACGGCGTCGCAGGTCTCCCCGCGTCACCCTCCTTGAGCCGCCTCCCGCCCAGCACGGCGGCATCTCCCGCCCGGCCGATCCGCACTCGGGCCTGCCACGTGCCATCAGGCGCCCGTGTCGCCGCGCCCTGAATGGCGCCGCTGCCGTCGCCGGCCTTGGTTTCCCCGCCTATGCCGCCGCGCCCAGAATGGCGCCGCCGCCGGTGGATGTAGCCGTGCGCGCCGCCGCCGTCGGAGAGGCCGCTTCCTCCCGTGCGCCGCCTCCGGCAGCCCGCACCGGCCCCCGGCCCTGCTGTGCCGCACCCACCAGCCCTGCGCGCGCGTGCGCGCCTTGCAGCCGCCGCCGCCAAGCAAGTGGGGGTGGGGGGGAAACCCTAAACCCCACCCCTTAAGCGATCGGGTGGGCCTAACGGGCCAGAAAGGCGAGTGGGCCGGGAGCCAAAAGGGCCGAGAAAAAGAAAAAGAAAGGGAGCCTGTGGGCGCAGGGCATTTTACAAAAACCCCCTCCGAGTTTTGAATTTTACCGAAAGGTCCTGCAATTTCCATACAAGTCCTGAAATTTTGCAGGGAAGGCCTCGTAATTCCGAAAATTGCGAATAAGCCCTTAAATTTACGAGCGGGTCCAGAATTTTGCAGAAAACCTCTCGGTAAATCAGAAAATTGCGCGAATTTTTCTCTGAACTGAAATTTTGCGCATAAACCCCCAGAAAGTGCAGAATTTGCTGAAATTTCATATTTTAGCATAAAAGGGCCTCGGGAATCCAAATTTTGAATTATTGTTAGCATTTGAAGCTTATTTATTTATGCCATTATTATTCTCTGTATTTTCAGTATTTATTTACTGTTTTGGTTAATTGTAATTGCTGAAAATTGCTTTTAATCACTGAAATTAGCAGTAAAATTATAGAAAATGCATAGAAAATTCTGGAACATTACGAGAAACTTTTGTACCATTTATTCACCCGCAGTGAATTATTCCGTGCATGTCTACCAGCAGTAGACTTACACACATTTAGATGACTAGCATCACGAACTGGAAGTTCGAGGAGCTGGCCCCGTATGGCCAAAACTATCTGACATAGGCATCCGATGTCGATATTGTACTTGGAGCTAGGAAGCTCCGCGCGACTATTGGGATTGGCGGACTGAATGACGCCTAACCCACGCCTAAAGAGAATGATCAGGCACTTCATTTTCTCAGGCACCACTTCTGCCTCACTCTCAAGAATGAGTACATGGTAGAGAATAGTGCGCTAGCACTCTGGACCGCACCCAAGAAGCAGGTTTGAGAGGCTAAAGTACACCATTCTTCCTCAAGCAGAGTAGGAGTGGATCAGACTAAGGTTTGCCGACTTTAAGACGGTCAGGGAAAATAATTCTGCCTTGCACAGGATTTGTACCCCAATACAGAAGATTGAAAAAACCCTTCCACCCCAATGCAGTACAATCCGCACACAATTATTGTCAAGACGGCTATGAGAAATATGCCGAATTGATTGATATGATGCAAGTTGCGGAGGCTCAGGACAAAGTTCTCCGTAAGAACTACGTCACTCAGCCACCTGGGAGCTCTGCTGGCCGTGAAGCCAACGCTGGGAGCAACAAGGTGCGAAAGCCCTTGATAGAGAAAAGGGGAAGGAAGAGTAAGACCGCAGCCTAGAAAGGCAAATCAGACGCTCCACATGAGAATAATGCTAGTAAGCCAAAACGGGTTGGCAAAGGGCAGCATGAAGCCCAATTTGCATCGGTTGAGGGGGAGAGTTCCGAGCAGCTGCCCGCACTGATGGAGGTTGAGACCCTCCAGGAGCAGCACCCTCTCTCGACCTAGAAGCAGTCAACGCCATGATTTCTCTTGAAGAGAATGACACCCCGAGAAAATTGTCCAGTGCACAGAATGCATTTAGACTTAATTGTCATTTATTTTGTGTATGTTAGAATTTGCATGGATGGTACTTAAGAATTGTTATTTTCTCGTGATGGTTGGATGATATTTGATGAATTCATTCATTTATTCAGTTTATGATGGCATGACATGTTCTGATATTGGTGTATTTATTTATGTGTTAATTGCCTTCTCATGCATATGAATAAAATACCCTATATTAGAACAAGTGTAGCGCCCTATAAAGGAAGTGTGCTTAGCTAGCAGCGGCACAATTTGTACCATCTTAAGAGAGGCTAAGATTTTCAAGTCGATTCGTGAGAGCACTGGCAGCCTTACGACAATCGCCAGAAGCGATGCATGTATAATTGGTTCAGGAAGAGCCACAATGGGCACAACTTTGGTCATTGAAGAAGCCTCATTGTACCCAGAATCGATTTGAACTCTCCTAAGTTTTAAAAATATTTGCGCCACCAGTTTCCACGTTGAGACTAAAGAAGAGTACGGTAAGGAATACCTACTCATTACGAAGCGCGAAGAGAATGCAAAAGAATATTAGAAAACTTCCTTCACTTGAAACTGGGCTAGATTATACCAACATTAAGGCGCCTGCAGCGTACACTGTCCTGAAGACGGTATTTAAAAGCTCTGAACTCTTCTGTCTCTGGCATGACAGATTAGGCCACCTAGGTCTTAGGATGATGAGAAACATAATAAATAACTCGCATGGGCATAATATTAATGAAGAATTTCCCAATCATGAAGATTTTGTGTGCCCTGCATGTGCACCGGGAAAATAATAACTAGTCCCTCCACTCTGAAAGTGAAGGATGAAGTCCCTGCATTCCTGGAACGCACCCAGGGAGATATTTGCGGTCCCATTCAGCCCATCTCAGGGCCATTCAAGTATTTCATGGTGCTCATTGACGCTTCTTCGAAGTGGTTATATGTGGGTTTGTTGTCTACGAAAAACCACGCCTTTGCAAAATTGATCTCGCAGATCATTCGCATCAGAAATGTGTTTCCTGATCATCACATCAAGTCCATCAGAATGGACAACGCCGGCGAATTTACTTCAAAGGCATCTGATGATTATTGCATGGCGATGGAAATTGCAGTTGAGCACTCGGTACCGCATGTCCATACCTAGAATGGTTTGGCAGAGGTTTTAATTAAGAGAATTAAATTTATTGCCCAACCCCTCTTGCATAATTATAATTTGCTAGCTACATATTGGGGACCCGCAGTCCTACATGCAGCAAATCTCATCAATCTTAGACCTTTGGCCTAAAACATCCATTCACCTATGCAACAGCGCAAGGGCCACCACCGAAAATTTCCCACATTAGGGGGAGGAAATCAACCCCTTGATGAAGAATGTCGGGAAATTACGTGGCAAGCCTGGGGAATCCATGCAGATGACCCGCGCACTAGAGAAGTCCAGAAGACATTAGTAAAGCAAATAGAGAAGTCTAGAAGACAATAGAAGTCCAGAAGACAAGAGAAGTCCAGAAGACAATTGATTTGCGAGCATTGGCAAATCAGCTGCCTGATCACTTTAGTGATTTGAAGAGCGTGACTAAGTCGCATGTGCCTGCACGCACTGCACCGGAGAGGGTTGAAATACCAAAGAAACAGAAGGTATCCCTAATCTCGTCCAGAGGCCTCAGAAAAATAAAAAAGAGGACGAGAACTCCGGTTCCTCGAATCCTTAGTAACCGGGGACGCCTGGTGAAGTAGGATAAGAGAGATTTACCACAGCTGATCACTGAAGTCCCCCAGAATGAGAAGGGGAGCCAGTTGAGACCTGGCACAAGTATGACACCTTCCGAAAAGGGCATACCGGATCTGAATATCCCCATCGGCATGGATGTATGCGCACACATCGGAGCCGAAAAACTAAAGGGACTTGCCACCGCAATTGAAAGAAGCGCTATGCAAGGTAAAGCTCCAGTAGAAGCAATCGCTCCAGAAGAAGCAACTCATGAAGAAATAGCTATAAATTATGTGCACACGGGAGAGTCCCTGAATAGGACAACAGCTAATATCGATATCTACTTCGCAAAGAAAATTGCCACCATCATCGATCTTGATCCCGAGCCTGCATCGCTCGCTGAATGAAAGAAAAGATCAGATTGGGAAGATTGGAAGAAGGCAATAGCAACTGAATTGCTATCTCTGAATAAAAGAGAGGTGTTTGGGCCCGTATGCCGCACACCTCCCCACATACACCCCGTTGGGCACAAGTGGGTATTTGTTCGAAAGAGAAATGAAAGGAATGAAGTAGTGAGATACAAAGCAAGGCTGGTAGCCCAAGGTTTCACTCAACGTCTTGGAGTTGATTATGAAGAAACCTACTCCCCAGTCATGAGTGGAATTACCTTTAGATATTTGATCTCAATGGTAGTAAACTTGAACTTAGAAATCAAATTGATGGATGTTGTGATTGCATACCTCTACGGTAACTTGGATTCGGAGATTTATATGAAAGTCCCTGAAGGAATATCTCTCCCGAACCAAGACAGAGCAAATAGAAATCTGTACAGTGTGAAACTCAGAAAGTCACTGTATGGACTGAAACAATCTGGAAGAATATGGTATAATCGTTTGAGCGACTTTCTCTGCAAGAAAGGCTACACGAACAATGAAGACTGTCCTTGTGTATTTATACGGCGATCCCAGAATGGATTCTGTATAATCTCTGTGTATGTAGATGATCTGAATATCATCGGGACAGCCGAAGACATAAAAGAAGCAAGCTCCTACTTGGAGTCAGAATTTGAAATGGAAGATTTGGGCAAGACCAAGTTTCGCTTAAGCCTGCAGCTTGAGCATGTCCCTGAAGGAGTCTTGGTACATCAGTCGACCTACACCCAGAAGGTGCTTGAAAGGTTTGGCTTTGAGAAGGCATTTCCCTCGAAAGTACCGATGATCGGTAGGTCTTTACAGCAAGAAAAAGATCCTTTCCGACCAAGGAAAGAGGGGGAGGAAGTCCTGGGACCGGAATTCCCATACTTGAGTGCAGTGGGGGCACTCATGTATTTAGCAAACTGCACTAGACCGGACATTGCATTTGCCGTGAGCCTCTTAGCAAGGTATAGTGCAGAGCCCACCAAAAGGCATTGGCAGGGCATAAAGGACATTTTCCGATATCTCCAAGGTAGCAAAGACCTCGGATTGTTCTACAGAAAGAATCAAGATCTGAACTTGATTGGCTATGCAGATGCTGGGTATCTGTTAGACCCGCATATCGCTAAGTCACAAACAAGCTATGTATTTCTGTGTGGTGGAACTGCAATTTCATGGAAATCGTCTAAGCAAAGCCTGGTAGCTACTTCGACGAACCACTCAGAAATTATAGCACTGTATGAATCCGCACGAGAGTGCGCTTGGTTCCGCTGAACGGATCACCACATCCGGCAGTCATGTGGAATGAACATTGTGCAAACCCCCACAATTATCCATGAAGATAATGCAGCTTGCGTTGCACTAGTGCAGACGGGCTATGTAAGCATATCAACCCCAAGTTCCTCTATGCTCATGAATTGCAAAGATGGAAAAGATTAAAGTACTGCACACTAAGTCATGTAGACTTGTTCACTAAGTCACTCCGCGCATCTAGCTTTGAAAGGTGCGTGCGTGGAATTGGAATGATGAGACTTAGAGAAGTGCAGAATTCAGGGGGAGAATTCTCACAAGCCCGCTAATAAATCTTGATCATGAAGATTAAGTACCCAAAAATAAAGTCTTGCAGACTAAATGAATTTGGGTGAATTGTACTCTTTTTCCCTTGACGAGTTTTCCATGAAGTTTCTCGACCAAGGTTTTTAACGAGGCAATTCGTGCATTGCAGCATCACATGTATCATGTACTCTTTCTCCAAATTTTTCCCACTGGGTTTTTATGGAGTTTTGATGAGGCATGAACATATTGGGTGAGTGCCCAAGGGGGAGTGTTAGGAAACTGGCCCCGCAGGTCAGAGTCCTGATAGAATTGGGCACCCCACCGTGGACTATAAATAGGGACCTAGACCCCCCTCATTATGTACACCTGATGAATGAAAGCAATAAAGAAAGACCAGGAGTTCTCTCTATCTCTCTGTGTGTTCAATCTATTATTCTGTGATTCTGTGATTGATTCGTTCTTGTTCTAGCAGAGGAATCGCTCGGACTGGTCTCCAGCGTCGGTTCCTCAACATTTTCAACGTCGTCGCTCATAAATAGCTCCGGGTGGTACGCTGGTACGGATGCTGCATGTCTCTACAAGAGTACAAATACGACTTGCTCTTCCTCGTTAGTTTCGCCTCTGTTAAGTCGGTCCGTACGGTGCAACCAACCTTACTTGTAGGAAAGGATCTAAAAATTTTCCGCAAGTTATTAGAAGTTCAATTACAGACAAAAAAAATATTATGACTATTCGTAAATTTTTAAAAAAATTAATTTGATTAAAATATAATCTAATGTTCAAGTCTAACACTTGCCTCCCTTTTCCCTTTTATAGGCTCACATGCGAACCTTGGCCTAATGGATCTATCCATTAGTCCACACTAGGATAACCCGTAAGCCCCACCTAAAACCGGGTTTTACCATTGCTTTACCCACTAGCAAAAACGGACTCCAGTGTTTTATCCGCTAACACCAACGACTTCACTGCTTTGCCCGTTAACTCCAACCACTCCTGTGCTTTGCAGAGACACAACTTCCCTTTGCAGCCTTCCGCAATTCTCCAAAATGCCACTCTGCTGCCTTCCCGGAGGCTTCCTATCCTCTGCACGACTGCGCCTGGCTCCGACCGATCAGACCTCCGACTCCTCCAGAGCCCTAATCCCGGTCTGTTTCGCTGCGCATGACCGCACCCCGCCTCCTGACCGTCTGGACCTCAGCTCTTCCCTGAGCCTAGTCCCGGTCCTTTTTGCCGTTGCCCGTCGCGTCCGCCTCCGGTAGTTCTATCTCCGGTTCCTCGTCTCCTCGGCTTGCAACCACCTCACCAGCCTCGATCATTTTCGGCGTCTCCGACCGTTTGGACCTCAACACCTTCTGTGCCTAGTTCTGGTCCTCCCACGCCTCACAATGAAATAGCTCCGAAGTTCTGCAACCACACAAACAAGCAAACCGTCACATAGCACCGCACGAAACAATCACACCAACAATCGGTATAACCAACAAGTTTTCCAGTGCACAAACATAGCACAACCCCTAGTCATAAACCCCCTACGACCGGTTGAATGAACAATTCATGAAGTGTCAGCAGCCTACGACCACACGCTAGGCTGCTATGGCCACCAAGACACAAGTTACGACCAGCTAACAAACTGCTACAACCATCGCTAGCTTACTACGACTTACCCAACCAGATCGTACCAACTTATGACTGGTCAAAGTCACAAAGCAATGCTCAAAGCCTACGACCTCATCCCAGAGGGCTACGACCACTCCAAAAGACCATAAGAATGAATGAGGAAAAGAACTCAAAACACACTCCCCCAAAGTCGTAAATGCCCTACGACCAGTCAAAAAGGTAGAACATGACATGCACAAGACCTACGACCACCCCAGTGGTCCATTCGACCGATTCCCAGATGTTACACTGCTCCGGGAGGCTATACGACCGGTTCTCAGGTGTTACGACGTTACCGAGTGATAATGTGGTCATAAGGCGACGACTCCACAACATGGTCGTAAATTCGACTGCCGACTTTCGACCTTGAGATCGTAAATAGTGAATCAAGCTTCCGACCATGGCCAATCGTGGTCGTAGCAGCGTTCGACCACGGCCAACATGGTTGTAACTGATCATAAACCCTTCTGATGTTCTCCGATCACGCCTAAAGTGGTAGTACACCTTCCTGATGAACTTCGACCACAGCCAAAGTGGTCGTAAACTGTCCTGGTGGCCTTCGACCACGTCCAGAGTGGTCGTAAACGCCACAACGTGGTCGTAAATCTTCCAGCCGGTGTCAACGTGGTCACAAACTCTTCTGCTGACTTTCAACCATGCCCAATGAAGAGTCTGACCACTTGAAAAGGCTTGAGACATTGCAGAAACAGCACAATGTGGTCACAAAAGCTTCCGACCACTAATCAATTGCCTCCTACGACTACCAAGTCGATCGCCTATGACTACCAAGTCGTAAATGCCCCCTTTCGTCCACATGGTCGTAAGCCTAACTGCCAAGCAGGACATAAGGGCAAAAAGCCCAACCGAGAGAGCCATTCTCCTCTCAAAACCTCAAAAACCAAACTCAATCTTTCTAGATCAAAAGTCAATTACTCATCACAACCATGGGGTGATCTCCACATGGTCTCACACAACTACTTTAGTTGCTCATGTAACTCTTCTGTTGATCAACTTATTGGATCTGGATACTGGTGCAGAAGAATAAATACAAATAAGTTCCTACTTTGTAGAATGCAAACTGGAAACAAAATGCAATAAAATAACTAGAAAAGACACAAAATATATGGGTTTGGTCGAATAGGACTTAAGCAATACTTTGTTTGGCTGAACTAAGTTAAAAAAAGGGGTTAGATAGGTTTGAAACAGTCGAAATTGGTGCATACATGCTAACGAGTTTTATGTGAACAGTAATGGATATGTACTGTTTACAATGGGTCGAACTAGGAACAGTACAGACCTGGAGTAGTGTTTAGCTTTGGGTTTAAATAGTGTTAGATCGGGTTGAGAATCATATCCCACTCGGCCGAGGATTAATTTGTTGTCCTTTTCAGGTAAACTGTCCGTGAGTTTTGGGAAATGGCTCACGCACTAATAACTTCGCACTAACTAGTTTGTCACGCAGTTCTACTTTTGATACACTAGCACTCAGGCCATCTTGCTATAAATTCACTAGTGTTATGCACGATGGGCATATATCAGAGTGGAGTACCACTAGTATTTGTTACCTCTGCCACACGTATCACCCGTGGTGCGCTGTGTGTGTGTGTGTGTGACAGCGTATGAAAACAACAGCGACGAAGACGAAATCGTTCACGAGTACTATTATGCACGATGCATAAATGCTTTCAACTTTTACCTAGTCCAGCTAATCCGATTAACGACACTCTCTCTCTCTCGGTACTCCGTATCTAGAGCGGAGTACTCCATCTATGCGACCATCTTTATGTTTGTGACGACCCGCATTATTACCGTGAGGTAATAACGCCAGTCAACGGATTATTATTCGTTTTAGCCGATAAAACATCGCTCTAACGAATAATAAGCCATCAGAGTGTTACAGCAGAACAATAATTAGAGACAAAATACGATATTACAAGATTATCGCCACGCAAGGCAAAATTTATTACAAAGCCTCAAGGGCTTAAATATTACCATTTTTAAACAGAAAATATTCTAATTACTTCCTATTCAAGAACGACTACACGGAGTGTCCACCTTGTACCCCCTGTAATCTGAGTCCATGGTATTCCATCCAGGTAGTTTCCTCCTGATCTCAGCCCTTCCCTGAATTGACATGCTCCTAAGCAAAGGGGGAGATAATAGCAACGGTAAGTACAGACGTACTCAGCAAGCGCTATAATACAAAATGCATAAAATGCCCATCATTTCCACTTGTAGGAATCTCAATTCTTCTCTTCAGTCTCATGTTTATTATTAACACGCTTTTTCATCATCCCTGTCATTTCCATGACTTATAGAAAATAAGGTTTGTTGGTTTTGAAACAAGTCTGATTTATTAATTTAGAAAACTACTGAACATACGCATGAACAGCAAAAACCCCCATAAGTTTCCGTAATTCTCCTTTCCCGGAGACAGGCATGAATTCATGATTTTGATAGCATTGCGTAAGCTCGTATCACTTTACCCATCATCACTCTGATCGTGTTGGCTCTTGGGATTATCCGCAATTCCTTTGAAGCAGCGCCCAGACCAGAGTACAGTACAATTATCCCTAGTTCAGTAATTATATCTCCACCCGGTTATTCATAATCAGTAGCCTACACAGACCCACTGAAAACAACATAACCGTTGGCTGGTAGGGTGTCCGCCCCTCACCCAGCCCCCTTCCGCGTAATATAACGCAAAAGCGTAACCTGCCTGTGGGTTCTTATACGCCCCGGTCTCATACCGGTCTTTGGGCCTATTCCCTAATTACTTCACTCCTGTGGAGAATATAACACCTCACTAGGGTATCGACTGCCCGTGAAAACGGAACGTTGGTTGATACGAATGGTACGGTCTGTCCATACGGATGAAGTTTGTAATCCCTTATATTCTATTCTTATGCAGAGGTCCCTCCCTTGCCCACTCACTGCCTCCCCTGGCAACCTCTGCCCACCTTTTTACTTAACTTTAGTGGCCAACTGCTCCAGCCATTGCTTGATTTAAAACTCTTTTTATTTCTTTCATGCAAGTGATACTAGATTAATACAAAATACTTGTTTTACGAATATACTCCGCAGAGGTGTTCAAAGGAATGCTTGCCTGGACTTTAACCATATACTCGGATTCAAGTAGGATCAAGTGAAGTCACTCCCGTAGCTTGGATCTTCGTCTGCAATTAAAATACGTCGACTATGGCTTACTTTATGAAAACATAATAAATGACGGGGTGTAGACGTGCTTGTGCTCCTAAGATCAACTCTCGCTCACTTTAATCCGATTGCATTAGTCCTAGTTAGCTCATATTTTATAATCGTCACTGGACGTTATTTTCCTAGCATGGCTGAGTTGTTTGCTTAAAAGTTAAACTCCGCATTTTGTTGATTTCTAATTATCTATCGTTGCGATATGATTAGTTATATACACATCTAATAATTGGTGAATATTAATCTTAACCGATCTCGTGCATGTAATTATACCAATTAATTTCTCATATGCGTATGTATCTATTCACTTCTCTAATTCCTTTTTAGGTCTTAAAGTTGCTCAATTACATTTGCTCATACTAATACGCGCTACTAGCTAAATTATAACCCAAAAGAATATAGTTCTTAATTAATCACGTATTTAATTCTTTAAGTAAAATATGTTCAGGCATTCTTATATAATTTATAATTCCTTGTTTAGTCAATTACATATTTTTACAGCTTAACTCCTATTTAATCGCTATGTATAATTTTAATCGCTACATGTACTTTTAAATTGATGACTACTATTTTAACTCAGCATGTGCTATCCTAATCTTCGCAAATAGTTTTAATCTTCTAACGGCTATGAATTTACTCTAGTAAATCAAAATAATTAACAGTGGATTTCTACAGTTCACAATCGACTATAAAACTAACTAGGCATTTAAAAGCGCAACAATGATCTCAATGATATTATGATCCTCTACTTCGCATGCGTGTCATTTCCAGCCTACAGGCCTTATTTACATTATTATTATTTTTATATCCAAGAATAATTCCTAGGAAGGTTCTATGATTTAACACTATCCAGGTTAATCAGGTATTTAGTTACAACTTCGAACGATTTAATTAACAATGCATCATTTAAATCGGTACACGCTACCTTTTTATTCTACAGATGGTAATTCATTCATTCTAATCATTGTAAATACTGATGAGCGATTTTCTATTATTTAGATGGATTTAACCAAGCTATATGGTGTTTAAACTCGCAATAAAATGGTCTACGACTACAGTCCCTTAATTTAATCCGTACACGTACAAGTTAATCATCATGTATATATTTAAATCATCGGAGCCAATTACTTTGTTCTAATGACCAAGAATAATTAAGGGTGGATTCTTATAATCTAAATTCTACTAACCAAATTGTCTGAGTATTTAAATATACCATGGAATGGTCTAAACGACGATGTACAATTTTAAATACACTTGCGTACCAGTTTAATCCACTAACGGTATTACATTTATTACAAGAACTCGAGAAATATTCTGGCGTCTATGACTTAATCTATGGTGTTGAAGAGATAACAGGGCCTACTTACTTGAGCGAATCCTACCACGTATGCTTGTGGGGGTTTCCAGCTTCTCGCTTCGCTTATAATCCGCTCAACGTTGCGTAAATGCATAACGATCTAAGGTACTACACTAACATCGAAGGTCATATTAATTCTCAGTTTGTTTTTAATTGATGTCTATTACTCGGGTGAAATTAATATGCAGAGTACAGTTTATAATATCCGCAATCTTCATTCAATTATTTGGGCAATTTTGCAATATTAGATTTGCTATGAAGCATGCTTATAAGTATTTCCAGATTTTAGCAAATTAACATGAAGCTAATTTATTTACCTACTTATTTTCTTTACTAATTCCTCTCTTCTTTTCTCTTTTTATTTCTTCTCTTCTGTTCTACCGCCGACGCCTCTTCACCTTCGGTCCCCACCGACGCCCTCTCATTTCCACCTCTGCCGACGCCCCTCTCTCCTTCTTTTTCCTCTTTTCTCGCCCCCTCCGCCGGTTCTCCTTCTCTCGGCCTCCCTGCTCTCTCTCCTCATGCCGCCTCTCCCCCGCCTTCGGGTCTCAGCGCCGCCGCCCAGTTTGGCTCCCCTCACGCGCCGCCTCTGCCCCGGTGCTCGGCGCCTCTCCTCGGTGCCGCTCCCCCCTCACGCCGGCTCCCGCCGACGCCTCCTCTGGCCGGCCGTTCCCGCCGGGATGACCGGCGCCGCTTGGGAATCTCCGGCCAGATCTGGCCCACTCAGATGTTCCTCCTCTTTTTCCCCATTTCCTTGCTTAATTTAATTTTGTAATTTGCTAACTTTTTTTGGTGAGGTTTGCCTAGGGTTCGGTGTTGGGAGGCGGGTGACTGTGGCTGTCTCCGCCGGTGAACCGTCGCCGTACGCCGAGGAAGTACCGACGGCGGTGAACCGGTGGCTCGGCCGGGAATCCCGCAGCCGCCGTTCTCATGGTAACCCTCTTCTCCCCTTCCTTTACCTCCGGTGACATTCTTATGGTTGCTAGCCTATGTTGGATGAAATGGGGTAATAGCAATGCATGGATGATGGGATTGTGGGGTTTACCTGCACTGGTGCTTGTGAGGGATGCTAGGGTTTGGGGTTGAGGTGGTGGCCGGTTGGCTGTAGTTGATGCTTGATGCTGGCTTGCGGTGGTGGATGATGGTTGCCGGCTTGCGGTTCTCCTGTGGCCGTCATGTCCCCATCTTCCTTCGGCTTGTCGCTTCTTCACTCCCTGGACCTTCGGCTCCACTCGGTGACGAACGCCGCTATGGTCTGGGGATTGGCTGGCGGTGGGGAAAGTCTACCTTACCTTTCCTTGACTCTCTGCCCTTTTCTCTCGGTTTGGCTACTGGTATGCAATGTGGGATATTTGGTTGGATGGCTTGCCCGTGAGGCTTTGTTGGCTGTCGATGCTCCCTGGGCGTGGCTGCTCTGGCCCGGTGCTATCTGGTTCACTGTGGTTGATATTTGCATGGTGAGGGCTTTGGCAGGTGTTTTCTCTGTTGTGGGTTTGGGCTGAAATGGTTTGTGCTATCCTGGTCTTTGCCTTGTTTGGATTCCTATGTTCAGAACATGTTTGTATACATATATAATACCGTATGATAAGCCTATGGTTGTGAGAGGTGCCGACTGGCCCCCGAACGGTCAGGTATCTCTGTGAACGGATTACCCCGCCCGAAGTTATTCCTTAGGCCTCTGACGGCAACGCTTACTTTACTCTAATTCGATTAATTCTTTTATTCGGTCTTTTTCGGTCTTATAATTTAATTGCTTGTTCATATGTAAATAGCGGAGTATCGGCAATTTGACGACAATCGGATTCATGTATGAAATGGCCTAGATTGTAATTTGGCTTTCTCTTAATATTGTTGTATTACGAATGTAGTTTCTAATGTGGCAATTGTGTTGCAATTATCTAAGTTTGTGAGGCGGTCATTTGATTAGGACCGGAATTTGTAAACTTATAGTCATTTGTATTGTCGTTATTAATGTAAAGAGAGTTGTAATATCTTTATTTACTTTAAGCCAGTTTTAGTTGTAGCTTAATGAATGTAACCTGATTTGTTGTACAAGAATTGTAATAATTACACAATTGTATTACGGACTGTTATATATATTTTAATTGACTTGAAAGTTTTTATTTGTCGTGCAAGTATATTTTATCTAGCTCTAGTCGTTACAATTTGGTCTGCGTCCTCATTGACGGAATTACGGTAATAACGTATTCGTTTATCGCTCGTTGGTTTCAATTTATACGGCTACGTAGAAAAGTTTAAATTTCCTCGTATTTTTAGATTATCATTTGTGTAATTAATCCTACTTAACGTCCTAATTCGCTAATTAAGGTTAATTAATGACGTGGGTCGTTACAATGTTGTTCTTGCATTGATCATGAGTGAGTACGTTAGCGCAGTGATATCAGCTAGCACATGGAGAGGGGACACTTCGGTTGTGCTTCACCTGATTTTTAGTTTTTATTAAAATTATATCATAGTAATTATTTTTTAAAAAATAAAAACCATTATATCGTCGTGACGATGCAAATAGATAAGAAGAAACAAGGAAAGCAAAAAAAAAAAAATTAAAATAAGCAAAAAATAGAAATCAATATATTTTAAATGGCTTATGATTTAAATAAGTTGAAGCGTAAAAGAGGTCAGAGGCCGAAGCCGGACCAAAATCTTTGGCTGGTGACTTCTTGGCCCTCATCAACTCGGCTTCGGCTTCTGGCTTATTTTTCACTATTTATAAGTTTCGTCTTTTTCTGAACTTTTGGCTTTTTGTTGAGCTTTTTTGCCGGTTCTTTTTTTTCCCGTATTTATTTGTATTATACGTAATGGGCTAACATATTTTTTATATTTTTTAATTTTTTTAAATTTAATTATGCTAAATAAGCCTCTGTCAGTTATAGTGTTTTTTTCAGCCAGCTACAGTGTTTTCAGCCATAAGCCATAAGCTTTTCAGCCGAACCGATCACCACCCTTGTCGGCCTTCCGTTCGTTGCTATGGGCTACTCCACTTTGTTTTCTTTTCTGATTAGTGGAGTAGCCCTTTCTTTCACTGTGTTTTGAAGGATCCGAGATCATAACTACGCGGTGCGAGGTGCTACGGCAATACTACCTAAATTCTTGATTCCTTCGATGAATAAACTAACAGGGTGCAGGCTTTTTCCTTCATAATTGATTCATAATTAACTGTATATTTGTTTTATGCTAGTTCATTTTCTCTAAAGCTATAGTTAAAATATTTTTTCTTATATTTTTCAATATCTAGCCACTATCATAAGTTATACTTCACATCTAGTTGGTTATGTAAGAGTTGATTTTGTAATATATAAGAACTTTTTGCTTAAAAATCATGGAATATGCCTAAAGTGGCAAATGACAAGTATTTGGTGCTTAGGAGTGGCAAATCATCAAGAAGAAACTTACATGTGGTAAATCCTAAATTAAGTTGCTTAGGAGTGGCATATCCTCAAATTCCCCCTTTTTTCGAAGCACTTGGCATTTCACGGTAGGAATACACGCCATTCGCCATTTCAGTTTTTTGGCAGAAATTTCATACTAAAAGGAGTAAATTTCCAGCGAGATTAGACACTCCTCTCTCATCTGACGAGTGGCCCGGGATGTCAGGCCTATTGCATATGGTGACATTGCTTAAAAGTATGATTTTGTGAAACGTTATGCAAAAGTAAATATGGTTATGTGAAACTAATGCAAATATGGTTTTGTGATAATTTTGTTGAAACGCAGTGTGGTTTTGCAAAATTTACTCAACTTTTTTTTTAGACCTCCAAACTTTTCTTGCGAGGACGATGAGCTTATGATCGAATTGGACATGATTATTGGCATAGCTATAAAACACTGTGAAGTACCACTTGTATTAGTTCTTTGCTCTCAATTCCTATTGCCACCGAAAGAAAAAGATGAAGGATAGAAGAGCAGTCGCCCTACTCAAGGAAAGTGAAAAGTGTTGCATTGATCATGGATGCACGCATCCATCAATCCAAATAGACCCGAATAATTATCTGAATGGAATGGAATTGCGAGGAGAATGATCTTGGAAGTCATTCTCGTTGCACCATGATTGCTTTAGAGGAAAATAAACAAAGAAAGAATAACATCTCCCGGGGGGGGGGGGGGGGGGGGGGGGGGGGGCAGAGACAGTAACAAAGGGAAGAAAAGAAGAAACGGATAGCCAACATGACAAAGCTGATGCCATTTGTTACATTGCATATTCTCCCTTGTTTCTAACCTAGATTTCTTCATCCGTTCCATTGCCGTGCAAGCTAAGTTGTTATATGTAAATGCATCATGCATGTACATGTGTGCCGAGGGGGGCTAATGAAGTTGCACCAAAGCAACTTCTTTGGATGCAACAAGAAGAAAAGGGGGTTTAATTGTTGTGTCTGTGCCCCCACATGAGGTGGCATATTCCCCTCTGAAAGTATGGGTGTTTGCTCTCTTTATATACGGTCGTGGTGACCATCTCTAACCAATGCAAACCCTGGAGGCTAAGGAAAAGGACACCTTTGTAGTACCCCCATGAGTGACTCCCCTTAACTAAAACAAACAAATCTTGATTTGGTGCCCTGGGAAAGAGATAGAGAAAGATTGTAGTAGAAGTGAGACGAGGAGGTCTCATCTTTTCCAAGGTTGTGCATGCATGACCCACTTGAACATGTCTTGGACTTGATCATGAGGGGAAAAAGATGCCGTGGCATGTTTCCACTGCACCCCCATCCACAAGGACATGCACCTTCTCCATCTTTGCACCTTGCTTTATTGAAGTATGCTAGTACTACAAGTTTTCCTCCCTGCCTTTTCCTTTCTAGCTGCTTGGGAATCTATACATCCATCTCTGTCTACCAATCCATGGAGCTATCTGCTACTACTATCTAATGATGATGGATTGTAACGACCCACGTCGTTAATTAACCCTAATTAGCGAATTAGGATGTTAAGTAGGATTAATTACATAAATGATAATCTAAAAATACGAGGAAATTTAAACTTTTCTACGTAGCCGTATAAATTGAAACCAACGAGCGATAAACGAATACGTTATTACCGGAATTCCGTCAATGAGGACGCAGACCAAATTGTAACGACTAGAGCTAGATAAAATATACTTGCACGACAAATAAAAACTTTCAAGTCAATTAAAATATATATAACAGTTCGTCATACAATTGTGTAATTATTACAATTCTTGTACAACAAATCAGGTTACATTCATTAAGCTACAACTAAAACTGGCTTAAAGTAAATAAAGATATTACAACTCTCTTTACATTAATAACGACAATACAAATGACTATAAGTTTACAAATTCCGGTCCTAATCAAATGACCGCCTCACAAACTTAGATAATTGCAACACAATTGCCACATTAGAAACTACATTCGAGTAATACAACAATATTAAGAGAAAGCCAAATTACAAGCTAGGCCATTTCTTACATGAATCCGATTGTCGTTAAATTGCCGATACACCGCTATTTACATATGAACAAGCAACTAAATTATAAGACCGAAAAAGACCAAACAAAAGAATTAATCGAATTAGAGTAAAGTAAGCATTGCCGTCAGAGCCCTAAGGATTAACTTCGGGCGGGGTAATCCGTTCACAGAGATACCTGACCGTCCGGGGGCCAGTCGGCACCTCTCACAACCATAGGCTCATCACACGGTGTATATATATATATACAAACCTGTTTTGAATATAGGAATCCAACCAAGGCAAAGGCTAGGTGAGCACAAAGCATCCCAGCCAAACCCACAACAGAGAAAACACCTGTCAAAGCCCTCACCATGCAAATATCCATCACAGTGAATCAGATAGCACCGGGCCAGAGCAACCACGCCCAGGGAGTATCGGCAGCCAACAAAGCCTCACGGGCAAGCCATCCACCACAATATCCCACACTGCATACCAGTAGCCAACCCGAGAGGAAAGAGCACAGAGGGACAAAGCAAGGTAAGGTAACATTCCCCAAATTCTTCCAGCCAATCCCCAGACCGCAGAGGCATCGTCACCAAGTGGAGCCGAAGGCCAGGGAGTGAAGAACCGACAAGCCGAAGGAAGATGGGGACGTGACGGCCATAGGAGAACCGCAAGCCAGCAGCAAGCCTCAGCCACCGTCAATCGACCACCACCCCAACCCCAAACCCTAGCATCCCGCACAGGCACCAGTGCAGGTAAACCCCAAAAGCCCAACATCTATGCAATGCCATTATTCCATTCCATCCAACATAGGCTAGCAAGTAGCAACCATAAGCATTCATCCACAATAGAACACATGAACCATAAGCATATCACCGGAAGTAGCAGAGGAGAGAAGAGGGTTACCGTGAGGGCGGCGGCTGCGGGAGTCACGGCCGAGCCACCGGTTCACCGCCGCCAGTACTCCCCCGGCGCATGGCGACGGCTCACCGGCGAGGACGGCCACGGTCACCCGCCTCCCAATACCACACCCTAGGCAAAAACCCCACACGTTAGCAAATTACAAAAGTAAATCACGCAAAGAAATGGGGAAAAAGGGGGGGAAAGCATCTGTTTTGGCCAGATCTGGCCGGAGATCCCCAAGCGGCGCCGGCCATCCCGGCGGGAACGGCCGGCCAGAGGAGGCGTCGGCGGGGAGCCGGCGTGAGGGGGAGCAGCACCGAGGCAGAGGCGCCGAGGCGCGGGCGCGAGAGAGAGGCGGCGCATGAGGGGAGCCGAACCGGGCGGCGGCGCTAGGACCCGAAGGCAGGGGAGAGGCGGCGTGAGGTGAGAGCAGGGAGGCCGAGAGAGAGAGAGGGGGGAGATAGAGAGAGGGAGTCGGCGGAGTGGGTGAGAAAGGAGGAGAGGAGAGGAGATGGAGAGGCGTCGGCAGGGGAGTGAAGAGGAGGCGTCGGTGGGAGTAAAAGAGAGGGAGAGGAGGCGTCGGCAGCCGAGGGGAGGCCAAAAGCCCAGGAAAACCCAAGAAGAGGAGGCAGTTAACCATAGATACAATTAGGGCACGAATAAGATGATACTAATAGCAATCTTAATAAGAAATTATGTAGATTATAAATACATTTCATGACCAATTGCCATGAGATAGAATCATTATAAGCATGCCCATGCATATTATTAAGCTAATATTGCCAATTTCGCCATTAATCAAAATGATTAGTTAGAATGCAATAATTGGTAATTTCTTAATCTTGCATTTAATTTGTGGATACTATTAAAATGAACTGGGAACTATCGCATTCTGTATAAAGGAACGAAATGAAAATTAGCGAATCCTGATTATAATTAATAGAAATCTTATAATGACCAGAATCTTATAAATAATTGAACCGTAGATTAATTTAAGTCTAAATAGCAGGAAAAAGGCTGAATCTTCAAAGGGAACCATATCAGGGTAACGAGGAGACTCAGCAGTTTAATATAAACTCAGGCAAGCATTCCTTTGAACATATCTACAGAGTATATTCGTAAAACAAATATTTTGTATTACTCTAGTATCACTTGCATGAAAGAAATAAAAAGGTTTTAAATCGGGCAATGGCTATGTGTGAATGGAAAGGGTTAGATGGCGACTGATGGAGCAGTTGGCCATCTAGGTTAATTAAGAGGGTGGGCAGAGGTTGCCAGGGCAGGTGATAATGGGGCAGGTATGGGACCTCTGCATAAGAATAAAATATAAGAAACCTACCAACTTCATCCGTGTGAACAGACCGTACCACACCGTATCAACCAACATTCCGTTTTGACGGACAGACTAGTAGCTCTATCAAAGTATTATATTCTCCACATGGGTAAGTATTAGTTAGGGAGTGGAACCCACAAGACTGGTTCGTTATCAGCAAGGTGGGCTATCCACAGCCGCGCGTAACCCAAGACTGGTTCGTTATCAGCAACGGGTGCGGCGGATCGCAAGAACCCAAGACTGGTTCGTTATCAGCAACGGGTGAGCGATGGGCGATATATTACGCCGTGGAGTGTTGGGAGATGGTCAGGAACCGCCCCAGCCAACAGTTAATGTCGCTTTCGGTGGGTCTGCGTGAGGGTGGTACACCGCTCCAGGCTACCGATTGTGAGTAACTGGGTGGAGATATAATTACTGAGATAGATGCAAACGTACTGTACTCTGATCTGGGCGCCGCATCTAAGGAATTGCGGAGAACCATGAGCCACCAGGATCAAGAGTGGTGAGGGGTAAAGTGATACAAGCTTGCGCAATGCTATCCAAATCATGAATTCATGCCTGTCTCCGGGAAAGGAGAATTACGGAAACTTATGGGGGTTTTTGCTGTTCATGCGTATGTTCAGTAGTTTTCTAAATTAATAAATGTGATCTTTCCAAAACCAACAAACCTTATTTTCTATAAGTCATGGAAAGGAAATTGACGATGAAAAAGAGTATTAAGATTGAGCATGAGATTGCAAAGAGGAATTGATGTTCCTACCAGTGTAATTGATGAGCATTTGGTGCATTTTTGTTAATAACGCTTGCTGAGTACTTTTGTACTCACCCTTGCTATTATCTCCCCCTTTGCTTAGGAGCATGTCAATTCAGAGAATGGCTAAGATCAGAAGAAAGCTACCTGGATGGAATACCGTGAACTCGGATTACAATTAGGAAAAGGTGGATACTCCGTATGGAAACATTTTTTTTGGAAGTAGTTAGAATATTTTGTCTAAAGATTGTAATATTTAAGCCCTTGAGGCTTTGTAATCAATTTTAGCCCTGCGTGGCGATATTCTTGTAATATCGTGTTTTGTCTCTAATTATTGTTCTGCTGCAATACTCTGATAGGCTTATTATTCGTTAGAGCGATGTTTTATCGGCTAAAACGAATAATAATCCGTTGACTGGCGTTATTACCCCATGGTAATAATGCGGGCCGTCACAGGTGGTATCAGAGCAATGGTTTGAGGGCCACGCAAATCATTAGAGACTGTTTCTTGACTTAAGGAGGTGATCCTTGCTATATGGCAATACATCTCCTTTAATACATCTCATCTGTACATCCTTTCTTATGTGGTTAGCTCTAGGTTTAAGCATCGTTACTTTTAAATCATCGCATATTTTTAGAGCCAGAATGGGTAGTGAGGATGGGAACGGTGGTAATAATAGTTATGACAATTTAAATTATGTTACTAGTTGCTTTTCATCGGTAACAGTGTTTGTTTACAAAACTGTAGTATTAGTTGGTAAGCAATATAATGTTAATTATGAATTTAACATTTAATTTTGCTGCAATTAGGTATTCCGCATTTGACTTATTGCATTTCAGTTAATGTATGATTGTTGTATTTTCTTAACCATAGCGACATAGGGCAATCGAAGACAAATATGAGCAGGATTGAGGTAGTTTCATTTTGTCATATCTAAAAGTATAAATTTTGGGTAGTAGTGGGCTGAAAATTACAAATTTAATGTTTGCTAACTTGAGAAACATAAATGTAATGGTAGTATTATGCTAGGAATAATCATCTTGGCCATGCATGCTAGTATATACCTGGGGTTGTAAGTAATATGAATAGGAGGTGTAGAATGATCGAAATTATAGCAATTACCTATTTTTACTTCCTGTACTCAATTCATTTTTGTTACATGCATGTTGCTGTCCAGAACTTTCATTTTGCAACCTAGGATAGAAAACTTGAGTGTTAGCAAGTAAAAGTGATGTAGAGAGGACCATCCTATCATAACTTCTTATCTCTTTCAATCTGAGAACTAAAATAAACACACTGCCATCTTAGACAGCTAAGTAAGGAGAGTATGAATTATGGAGCAAAGGTACTAAGATGGCAAGATGTATGGTTCGCTAAAAATTTCTTTACCCCATTTCTGCATATGAGATTTCCCGGACGAGTGGTCCGTGGCGCTCCCGAACGCGTAAGTTTCGAGCGTACCCAGGAACGAAGTCCTGGGCGTACTCAGGGATGAGCCCTGAGCGTGGTTCCAAACGCGAAAGTTTTGGGCGATCCTGAGAGCGAGTTCTCAGGCGTGCCTGGGCACGGAGATCCAGGGTAGTGTAGGTTCGCACTCAGAGGCAAGCTCTGAGCGTGGTCCCAAACGCGAAAGATTTGGGCGGTCTCGAGAGCGAGTTCTCGGGCGTAGCTGGGCACGTAGTCCCAGTGTAGTGTAGGAGTTGATTCTTTTTGGCATCTCTATGTTTCTTGGATTTTATTTGCCTAATGTGTATGCTGCAATGAGAAGACCAACCTTAGAGGGGAAGTAATGCTGCTTTCTACTACTGGAACGTAAATAAATTCTCATCTACTTGCATGCTGAACACTTATAAGAAAACCTGGGTCTACAACTTGAATAAAATTTTGTTCGTACCTATTGTAACAATTTGCTGTAGGAAATTTGATAATATCATGATATGCAGGTATTTTCAAAATTATAAATGTATGAATTAATTACAACTTAAAGTAATATGACTAAGTGTATAATGAATCATCGAATTAAAACAGGTGAAAATCTAGCGCCTAGCCGTAGTATAGGAAAAACGCTCAATTCTTTATTATTTTTAAAAGTCGGTTATATAGAATTACCAGGATTACTAGACGTAGACGAGTTGTTACGAGATCGACTGCAGGTGACATATCCACCACCATCCATTTTCTTTTACAGAACACGTAACTTAGAGTGAGACGTCCTTAGAACGTAATTGAAAAAAAAATGACGCTAACTATTTTGCAACTCAAGACTGGTAGACTGTTTAGCTGTAAAGCCTTTATTTCACCAAATAAATCTGTTCCTAGTAATCTATCCCTAGATACTCCGAGAAACTTGTTACTTGCTTAATTCTTTCCGTCTTGGAGCGTATGGTCAGACCTACAGCGGATATCTATACCTACCTACGTTTCCCGTTATAATTCGGATTGGAAGCATTCCGAAGTTCTAAGCCTACAGCTGCTACGAGATTAATCACCCCATTCTCCGTGAATCGTTTTAAAGCAGTCCCCGAACGATTATTATCCAGGTCTGGTGCATTTCCCCAAGTTCATAAATATATGATTTCAGGAACCTTTGGCATAATTCCCGGGGCATGACATTGACCATGAGCTCATAAAATGAAATTCTGCAAACGAAAATGTTTCAACATGACATTAGGAAATAAGTATTTTCACAAAACCTCTTTGCATCATTCTATATAAATATTTCTTGCACCGTAGTGTTTAAAGTTTTTGGAAAAATATGTTCCATGCATTCCATGAGGACATATATTATGAATAGGGGGAAGTGTCCACTCTTTCAATATCATTGAACTATCACCAACTGAACGCAAAACCGTATGGCAATACTATACCCTATGTGTAACCAATAAATCTCTCAGCCTGCCTAGTAGTCTAGGGAGATCTGTTCAATTCCGAAGAGCTAAACCACGGCTAAAGAGCTAGTACCGTAGACATAGAGTTTCAATCCAAAATTTCTGACACCATAATGCCGTCCGAATAGAAAGTAACAATATTAACCAAGCAAGAAATACCCACCCCTTAAATAGCCCAAGTCCAATGCCAGGAAACTAGGATAGTGTTAATATAATTTCCAATCTTCCTATCATAAGTTTTCTTTTCAACCCAATTGCTTTAAGCAATACCATCTTCCTTGAACCACCCCGCGAAACTATCAACCATAGCACTTTAATAGACCAGCTAAAGGAATCAAGGGGTAGCTAAAGAATTAAGGAGGGAAGGGGCATTGGTTAGAAAAAGGAAAGTATTAACTGGTGCAATATAGAATAGATTGAACGATTTTCCTACCTTAACATGAATTATAATTCCGATCCTAAGGTTACCAAATCACTAGTAACAATAATTGATAACCTGTAGCTTGATATCAAATTTCAACGTTGGCATGTGAGGAGTCAACAAGCGATATAAGCATAGGAGGTGTATCTACCAAAAGGCGGAATAAATAGGAATATCTAAAAGCACGCTTCGTAAAGGATCAATAAGAGACCTACCACAACCTTCTTCAGCCAGTTTCGATTTCGAGGACGAAATCATTTTTAAGGAGGGAAGTTTGTAACGACCCACGTCGTTAATTAACCCTAATTAGCGAATTAGGATGTTAAGTAGGATTAATTACATAAATGATAATCTAAAAATACGAGGAAATTTAAACTTTTCTACGTAGCCGTATAAATTGAAACCAACGAGCGATAAACGAATACGTTATTACCGGAATTCCGTCAATGAGGACGCAGACCAAATTGTAACGACTAGAGCTAGATAAAATATACTTGCACGACAAATAAAAACTTTCAAATCAATTAAAATATATATAACAGTTCGTCATACAATTGTGTAATTATTACAATTCTTGTACAACAAATCAGGTTACATTCATTAAGCTACAACTAAAACTGGCTTAAAGTAAATAAAGATATTACAACTCTCTTTACATTAATAACGACAATACAAATGACTATAAGTTTACAAATTCCGGTCCTAATCAAATGACCGCCTCACAAACTTAGATAATTGCAACACAATTGCCACATTAGAAACTACATTCGAGTAATACAACAATATTAAGAGAAAGCCAAATTACAAGCTAGGCCATTTCTTACATGAATCCGATTGTCGTTAAATTGCCGATACACCGCTATTTACATATGAACAAGCAACTAAATTATAAGACCGAAAAAGACCAAACAAAAGAATTAATCGAATTAGAGTAAAGTAAGCATTGCCGTCAGAGCCCTAAGGATTAACTTCGGGCGGGGTAATCCGTTCACAGAGATACCTGACCGTCCGGGGGCCAGTCGGCACCTCTCACAACCATAGGCTCATCACACGGTGTATATATATATATACAAACCTGTTTTGAATATAGGAATCCAACCAAGGCAAAGGCTAGGTGAGCACAAAGCATCCCAGCCAAACCCACAACAGAGAAAACACCTGTCAAAGCCCTCACCATGCAAATATCCATCACAGTGAATCAGATAGCACCGGGCCAGAGCAACCACGCCCAGGGAGTATCGGCAGCCAACAAAGCCTCACGGGCAAGCCATCCACCACAATATCCCACACTGCATACCAGTAGCCAACCCGAGAGGAAAGAGCACAGAGGGACAAAGCAAGGTAAGGTAACATTCCCCAAATTCTTCCAGCCAATCCCCAGACCGCAGAGGCATCGTCACCAAGTGGAGCCGAAGGCCAGGGAGTGAAGAACCGACAAGCCGAAGGAAGATGGGGACGTGACGGCCATAGGAGAACCGCAAGCCAGCAGCAAGCCTCAGCCACCGTCAATCGACCACCACCCCAACCCCAAACCCTAGCATCCCGCACAGGCACCAGTGCAGGTAAACCCCAAAAGCCCAACATCTATGCAATGCCATTATTCCATTCCATCCAACATAGGCTAGCAAGTAGCAACCATAAGCATTCATCCACAATAGAACACATGAACCATAAGCATATCACCGGAAGTAGCAGAGGAGAGAAGAGGGTTACCGTGAGGGCGGCGGCTGCGGGAGTCACGGCCGAGCCACCGGTTCACCGCCGCCAGTACTCCCCCGGCGCATGGCGACGGCTCACCGGCGAGGACGGCCACGGTCACCCGCCTCCCAATACCACACCCTAGGCAAAAACCCCACACGTTAGCAAATTACAAAAGTAAATCACGCAAAGAAATGGGGAAAAAGGGGGGGAAAGCATCTGTTTTGGCCAGATCTGGCCGGAGATCCCCAAGCGGCGCCGGCCATCCCGGCGGGAACGGCCGGCCAGAGGAGGCGTCGGCGGGGAGCCGGCGTGAGGGGGAGCAGCACCGAGGCAGAGGCGCCGAGGCGCGGGCGCGAGAGAGAGGCGGCGCATGAGGGGAGCCGAACCGGGCGGCGGCGCTAGGACCCGAAGGCAGGGGAGAGGCGGCGTGAGGTGAGAGCAGGGAGGCCGAGAGAGAGAGAGGGGGGAGATAGAGAGAGGGAGTCGGCGGAGTGGGTGAGAAAGGAGGAGAGGAGAGGAGATGGAGAGGCGTCGGCAGGGGAGTGAAGAGGAGGCGTCGGTGGGAGTAAAAGAGAGGGAGAGGAGGCGTCGGCAGCCGAGGGGAGGCCAAAAGCCCAGGAAAACCCAAGAAGAGGAGGCAGTTAACCATAGATACAATTAGGGCACGAATAAGATGATACTAATAGCAATCTTAATAAGAAATTATGTAGATTATAAATACATTTCATGACCAATTGCCATGAGATAGAATCATTATAAGCATGCCCATGCATATTATTAAGCTAATATTGCCAATTTCGCCATTAATCAAAATGATTAGTTAGAATGCAATAATTGGTAATTTCTTAATCTTGCATTTAATTTGTGGATACTATTAAAATGAACTGGGAACTATCGCATTCTGTATAAAGGAACGAAATGAAAATTAGCGAATCCTGATTATAATTAATAGAAATCTTATAATGACCAGAATCTTATAAATAATTGAACCGTAGATTAATTTAAGTCTAAATAGCAGGAAAAAGGCTGAATCTTCAAAGGGAACCATATCAGGGTAACGAGGAGACTCAGCAGTTTAATATAAACTCAGGCAAGCATTCCTTTGAACATATCTACAGAGTATATTCGTAAAACAAATATTTTGTATTACTCTAGTATCACTTGCATGAAAGAAATAAAAAGGTTTTAAATCGGGCAATGGCTATGTGTGAATGGAAAGGGTTAGATGGCGACTGATGGAGCAGTTGGCCATCTAGGTTAATTAAGAGGGTGGGCAGAGGTTGCCAGGGCAGGTGATAATGGGGCAGGTATGGGACCTCTGCATAAGAATAAAATATAAGAAACCTACCAACTTCATCCGTGTGAACAGACCGTACCACACCGTATCAACCAACATTCCGTTTTGACGGACAGACTAGTAGCTCTATCAAAGTATTATATTCTCCACATGGGTAAGTATTAGTTAGGGAGTGGAACCCACAAGACTGGTTCGTTATCAGCAAGGTGGGCTATCCACAGCCGCGCGTAACCCAAGACTGGTTCGTTATCAGCAACGGGTGCGGCGGATCGCAAGAACCCAAGACTGGTTCGTTATCAGCAACGGGTGAGCGATGGGCGATATATTACGCCGTGGAGTGTTGGGAGATGGTCAGGAACCGCCCCAGCCAACAGTTAATGTCGCTTTCGGTGGGTTTGCGTGAGGGTGGTACACCGCTCCAGGCTACCGATTGTGAGTAACTGGGTGGAGATATAATTACTGAGATAGATGCAAACGTACTGTACTCTGATCTGGGCGCCGCATCTAAGGAATTGCGGAGAACCATGAGCCACCAGGATCAAGAGTGGTGAGGGGTAAAGTGATACAAGCTTGCGCAATGCTATCCAAATCATGAATTCATGCCTGTCTCCGGGAAAGGAGAATTACGGAAACTTATGGGGGTTTTTGCTGTTCATGCGTATGTTCAGTAGTTTTCTAAATTAATAAATGTGATCTTTCCAAAACCAACAAACCTTATTTTCTATAAGTCATGGAAAGGAAATTGACGATGAAAAAGAGTATTAAGATTGAGCATGAGATTGCAAAGAGGAATTGATGTTCCTACCAGTGTAATTGATGAGCATTTGGTGCATTTTTGTTAATAACGCTTGCTGAGTACTTTTGTACTCACCCTTGCTATTATCTCCCCCTTTGCTTAGGAGCATGTCAATTCAGAGAATGGCTAAGATCAGAAGAAAGCTACCTGGATGGAATACCGTGAACTCGGATTACAATTAGGAAAAGGTGGATACTCCGTATGGAAACATTTTTTTTGGAAGTAGTTAGAATATTTTGTCTAAAGATTGTAATATTTAAGCCCTTGAGGCTTTGTAATCAATTTTAGCCCTGCGTGGCGATATTCTTGTAATATCGTGTTTTGTCTCTAATTATTGTTCTGCTGCAATACTCTGATAGGCTTATTATTCGTTAGAGCGATGTTTTATCGGCTAAAACGAATAATAATCCGTTGACTGGCGTTATTACCCCATGGTAATAATGCGGGTCGTCACATGGATCACCCTCATGGCACCTTTGCTTGGCATGGTGGTGGCCGTGGTGTCTGGATCCATTTGGAATTGAATTCTTTGCTTCCTTTTCTCACCGGCTGCATAGGAAGTTGCAATGTGGTGGCGGATGTGTCAAGGCCCAACTGCCCAAAGCTTTCCCCCAAAATAACAAGTGCATGTAGTATAAGAGGATCGAAAGCAGCCATGGTTGGGATGGATTGGATGCCTAGGGCTCATCACAGGCCACTATGGCAGGCTGGCCTAACTTGATCCTGGTGGGGGGCGTTTCTTATTGGTTTTCTGTTGAAGGATTTTAGATACATCTGATAGAAAAAAAATGACTTTTAGAAGTAGAGAGTGAGTGATGCAAAAAGTGAGTGAGAAATGCGTGTGTGAGATGTGAGCGAAAGAAATGTGATATGCAATACGTTCGTGACCCCTTGACGTATTCTCGGAGAGAGAGGAGTGGAGCAGACGTTTCGAAAAATCAGGTATTCATATTGATTTTGATTTTTTTAAACAAACGAAAAGCTAGAAGTAAAAGTTAATACCAATAAAACCAAAATTCGTGCTGTTGCTATTGTTGCTGTTGGCCACCTTCCAAAAGGTGCGTGGTGTGGTGCCAAAGGGGAAAAGAGAGAGAAGAAATGCAACCATCGGTTGCCATTGAATGGTGTGATGAAGTACTCCTAACAGAGTAGCCCTTCGGCGCCATTGAAGCCATCGTCTGCTGGCTTCTGCCTTCTGCTTACCACTGTTGCTCTCGGCCGCTACTGTTGCCTCATTTTGCCATGGCGCCATGCCCATGCGTGTACATTGATTTATCTGCTCGAGGCCAACCTCTGTCTCTCGCTCGCACTCTTTTCGGCCTTTTTTTTTTCTAATCCATCGTGATGCATGTCGTTAGAATACTATAGTACTCACTACTAGTAGTAACTGTTCTAGCTTGGGCACTAAATGTTTCTATCTATAATGCCGATTAATCGAGTCCTAGCTAGTACGATACGGGCTAGATATTAATTTGCTGTGGAACTTTCGTTTTCGATATGTCAATCGTACGTTCTGGCTGAAGCTGAACTGCACGCGGTGGATCGATTAAGACACCGACACCCAACTAATTCGCAGACCACTCGTACGAGCTAAAGCTGTCGGGCTTCATCATATCCCGGAAATCCACTTGCGTCGATCCGTAAGGGCAGCGCACAATTACTCCGATTCCTATCACAGACGGATTAATTCTGCACATTTTAACAATGAGACAGAGCTAATCGGCATTATTGGCAGATGAATTAGAGCAACTCCAGCCGACCCCTACTTAAACCCTCAAAAGTAAGGGGTCATTAAATCTCCCCCTCGAGCCCTCATTCCTAGGGTCTGAAGGGAGCCCCTACTTTTGAGGGCTCAAGTAGGGGCCCTGCTGGAGTGAGTTTTTTGCCCCTCGGTCCTACCTCAAAAGTAGGATGAGGATGAGGGTGGGTTCTATGTGTCATCCCCTCTAAGAATGAATTTGAGGGTCCTGTTTTGAGGGCTTCTGCTGGAGTGTAGCCCAAAAAACAAAGCCCTCAAAAGTAGAGAGAACACTCAAATAAAAAGTAGGGGCCCTGTTTTGAGGGCTACTGCTGGAGTTGCTCTTAGATGACGAAGTCATCCGGTTTTCGGCAAACACCCTTTTATACTTTTTTGCTTAAAGAGTAACGTCAAAGGTGCAACTAATGCATATCAGTATATATAGGTATATTTTTAGTGGACACAACTATCGAAAGATTATGTAACCAAGAAAAAAAATATAAGATGAAATAGCCATTCTATCCTTGTTATAAGCAGTGGCAGAGTTAAGATATTTTTTTTGGGAGCCTAGACAAGTCAAACTACGGTAAACGTTTGTCTAAGACATTAAGACAATACTATCTTTAACATCACCGATTGTAGGGAAATTCCACTGTATTTTCACCGACGAGCCAGGGTGGCCGTCCGAGACCGCCGGACGGTGGCTCCGCCCTGGTTATAAGTAGGTACATTGAAATTGTGTGAGGATAATTATCAAGGGTATCACATATATACGGAAGAAAGGAGGACAAAATAGGATTTCTTTTCTGAAAAAACAGGACAAAATAGGATAATCATCGTTCAATTCACCTGCACGTGTGTATACTATTATGAAACAAGATAGGAAAGCCATACGCCTTATAGCCTGAAAAGGAGCGAGTACTACTTTATCGTTGCAATTTACATCAATCAACCTGTGCACATGCGCGGTGAAATGAACGGAAGAGGTTGTACGAGCCGAAGGGGAAGAGTAGCAAACGAACGCTCGGGGTCACGACCCACGAGGATGCAGCGAAGTAAAATACTGATGGTTTGGTCTGCTCCAACGCTATCAGTTGCACCGAACTAAGGGTCTGTTTGGGAGAGCTTCACCAGCTCCAGATTCACCAAATTCAGATCCAGATCCACTTTTCCAAGCCAAACAGTTCCAGCTCCAGCAGCTCCACCGTGGATCTGCTCCACCAAAACCCTGGATCTGGCTCCAGATCCACCAAATCCATAGAGCACCTCAAGGGGTGCTCCACCAAACTCAAATTGGTGGAGTTGGGAAAAATTACCCACCATTGCCACTGGTTACATAAAAAACGGTTCGTTCTTTTCTTTTTCCCCCCGCCTCCTCCCGGGCCTCCGCCTCCTCCCGCGTCTACCTGACCGCCTCCTCCCGGCCTCCGCCTCCCCCCGGGCCGGCGCCACCTCCCCCACGTCCGCCGTGCGCCTCCCGTGCGCCGCCCGGGGCCGCGCCCGCCTCCTCCCAGCCTCCGCCTCCCCCCGGGCCGGCGCCGCCTCCCCTGCGTCCGCCGTGCGCCGCCCGGGGCCGCGCCCGCCTCCTCCCGGCCTCCGCCACCCCCGCGTCCGCCGTCCGCCTCGCCTGCGCCGTCCGCCGTTGGGTTTTTTTTCATTTTGCCCCTGACGCGTGGGGCCCAGGTGTAAGTGAGATAGAGAGGGAGGTGGAGCTGTACCAAACACTTTGACGAATCCTAGATCCACGATGGAGCTGCTCCACGGTGGATCCAGCTCCAGATCCACCTTTTAGGTGGATCTGGAGCTGGTGGAGCTCTGCCAAAAATGTTCGCCAACCGTTGCGTTTAGATGAGCTGTTAGCTAAACCGGCGTCGTTTTTTCTGAGTTTTGGCTTCTCTAAAAATTAAAATAAATAGAGATGTTTTTTAAAACGGATTCTTCAAACGGTTTTCTAAATCCCAAATTATGTATGCTGTTCGTATTAACGTCTTCATTTTCTGTGGACGTTTTAAAAAGTATAGCAAAAAATTATCAGCTATAACTAAAAACCAATAAATAACTATCAAACATGACGACAAAAATTATGATCCACACCTCAAAAGAACAGTCCACTAGATGACAGGCGACTATACCATCTAGTACTGCGATGATTGGCCCTGAACGATGGGCTACATGGTTTGGTAGACTGTCGCAGCTACATATCTGGGCCGACGCGAGATGATTATTATTATTATAGTCCGTTTGGGCCACCGAAGTGGGAAAAGCTAGTAACGCAGCATCTCCCAGACCAAATCGTCACATTTCGTCACCGGTGGAAGCCCTCGCAGCCATCCGCCGTCGCCGTGGCAGAAACCTTCTCCTGAAGCCGAGTACTGCGCTATCTGATGCTTGTCATTCTCCACGGAAACGAAGGGGAGAGAGGACGTTGCCACTTCTCACAGCCAGAAGAAAGCGGAAATAGTGCAGATGCGTTCTCTGATAGGGAGGTGCATCCGTATACATTGATCTGGAGTGCGACAGTGTAGGGAGGGAGGCGCGTGACGATGTGATCTTTCAAGACTCTTCAGGTCAAGGCTCACACTTGCCGGCAGCTTCGGATCAAGGTTTCTGTTACAAACCAAAAAGTGCCCAATGTACAGATACCCTAATATATAGATGCCTTTTCCAAACAGACACCTTTTGTGCCACCCCCTCATCATCTATAAATCATCATGTACATATTCAGAATTTATAAGAAGCAACAGTTTCTCTCAAACACTTGTTACAATCTCTTGCAATACGTTATCAGCACATACATAAACACAAGGTATGGCACTATGTGAGAAACACCAAAAAGCATTTCTGGAGGTTCTTGCTTTGGTCGATTCTATGCGCGAATTGCTGCACGTTCTTCTTGCTCCTCTCCATGAGAAGCCTCCACCACCACGTCCGGCGGCCACCACTTTCATCGCCACCGGCCATGGCTCTAGGCCGGTTCGTCGTCGTCCATGGGAGGCGCACGGCTCCTTCCCACTAGCGAGGGCTCCGCGCTATGGCCCTTACCGGCGACCGATGTACGCCTACGTGGCGGCTAACCGTTGTCCCGGCCTTCGGATTCGGGCCCAAACTCCTCCACCGGCCTCCTCCGCAGAGGAGGCATTCTCCTCTACATAAATCGAAAAGAAGAGGGGAGGGGGAGGGAGCGCGGCACGACGCGGCGTGGCAAAGCCCGGTGTCACAGCGCGCAGCCGGCCCGGCGACGGTGCCCGAGGCGACGGCGCGGCGCCCGCGGTGGCGCGGCCCAACCAGGCCGGCGGCGACGGCGCTCAAAAGCCGGAGACGGCGGCGGCTAGGGTTTGGGGGTTAGGGAAACCCTAACCCCCCTTCCTTTATATATGGTTGCACAAAAAAAGGACTTTTGGCCCAAAATTTCCCACCTCCCCACTTGGGCCTAAAGGCCGAATGGGCTTTAGCCCAGGTTTTCCCCTCTATTTCGTGGAAAATGCAGAATTTTTTTAAGTAAATTTCTATTGTAGTATTTGCAGTGTAGTCCTTGTGCTTATTTACAATTGTACCCATCAGTTTGTACTGTTATAAATTAGCATTTCAGTCCCTACAGGACCTGAAAATTATGTAATTATTTAAATAAATGTGCAAGCATATTTCTATAATTTTTACATATGTAGGATTACTACTTTATTGCAATTTACTTACAATATGAATTGCGACCATATTTAAATTTTGCTATCTTCAGCAAATTTAAACTTAAAATTCCCGTTTAGTGAGTACCATTGTACTTAATAAATTTAAATTTTTGCAAAATATTATACCTACAATAAATACCATAATTACAATTTATGGCACTTTGCTACATTTATTTGTACGCTATGCCATACAATAAATTGGTGTTCACCACCAATATTGTGATTACACGGTATTATAAATATAACCACATGTTATATTTAATTTGGGTATATATATTCATTCGGATTACAATACTCATATTGTTTTCCACATATTTTGCATTTTATTTCAACATTACCATACACATTAATTTGCCTCATGTAAATTAATCATTTATGGTGTACTTTTCATGTAGGTTTGAAATGGCTACCAAAGATTTTGAGCCCCTCGCTCTCGATGGTACCAACTACCCTACATGGGCTATGGACCTAAAGATCAACCTAACCACACGTGGGTTGCAAATGGTGATATTCGATCCTCCAGATGATCAAATTCCTCCGGATATTGTGAAATATTCCGTTTTGAGCATAATACGGAATCACATACATCCAGATTTGAAGGCTGAATATCTGTATGAGGAGAATCCACTCACTTTATGGTTAGCCCTCAAACATAGATATGAACAACAGAAAGTTGTTATCTTACCTGAGGCTAATCATGAATGGGCACACCTTAGACTCCAAGACTTCAAATCTGTTGGAGACTATAACCATGCCCTTCATACTATTTGCTCTAAATTGCGGTTTTGTGAAAAGGAACCAACGGATGCGGACAAAATAGAGAAGACTCTCTCGACTATACTCCCATCTGACAGGGTCCTACAGCAGCAATGGCGCGCTGTAAATTACCAAACTTATTTTGATCTTATACATACTTTACTTCAGGCAAAGAAGCATGCTGAACTTCTTTTAAAGAACAATCAGCAACATCCCATTGGGGCTGCTCCACTTCCTGAAGTTCATGCTAATCAAAATAACAACAAGTTCAGTGGTTCAAAAGACCACTCAAAGAACTTTAAAGGTAAAAACAAACGCAACAAGAAGCAAAAACCAAGTGGATTCAAGAAAGGTAAAGGCAATTCTGATAAGAGAGTTGACAAAACTGAAATTTGTCAAAAGTGTGGTTGTTACAACCATCCTACCAAGAAATACCGCACCCCGAAGCATCTTGTGAATCTCTACCTCCAGTCTTTGGCTCAAGGCAAAATGCTCAAGAGAAGAGATTTGGAGCACACTTCAATCTCACATCCAACAATGATGAAGCCGGATGCTCTCAAAAGTTCCTTCAAGAACTCAAAGACACATGTGCTTCTACAAAGAAGGATGATCCCATGTGCATTAAGGACACACTTGAAGAATTTAATTCTCACGACATGTTTGCAGATCTCAGTTAGACTCCTAGTCCCATAGCTACTAAGTACTATAGTGTTGTAATATAAACAATGTTGTCATCTATATTGTAAGCTTGTATGCTGCAAACATATATCGAACATATTCGACATTGTAAAATAAAGTTTGTATGTATTCTATATATACTACTATAAGAATTTCATTAAATTCTTCTTTTGTGTATATAGATTTTTGGAGTCGATCCAATGGAGGAGGAATTATGCCTTGTGGATAATGGTATCACAAACTCTATACTTAGGGACACAAAATATTTCCTAACTCTTACTAGGAGGAAAGGAAATGTTTTAACCATCGCTGGACGCGATGCAATGATAGTAGGCTCTGGTCGCGCCTCTATCACTCTCCCTATTGGTACACAATTGGAAATTGAGGATGCACTCTTGTATCCCGATTCAACACGTACCCTACTTAGTTATAGAGATATCCGTCAGAATGGTTTCCATGTTGAAACCCAAAATGTCAACAAAGAGGAATATCTCCTCTTGACCAAAAAACAACGGATATGTCAAACAAGTACTAGAAAAAATTCCATCTTTAAACTCCGAATTGTACTATATACACATCAAACCCGTTCAACATATTGCGTACAAAGTAATTTTCCAAAACACTAACACATTCCAAACATGGCATGATCGCTTTGGCCACCCAGGCATTGGAATGATGAGGAAAATTATTAGCAATTCAATTGGTCATACATACCTCAAAACAAAATTTTTGGAAGCCTCAGATTTTGTGTGCACTTTTTGTGCCACCGAAAAATTAATTTTAAGACCCTCTTATCTTAAAATCAGAGCTGAACCACTTAAATTCCTTGAACGCATTCAAGGAGATATATGTGGTCCTATACAACCATTGTGTGGACCGTTCAGATACTTCATGGTTCTCATTGACGCATTTACTAGATGGTCACATGCGTGTCTTTTACCCACATGAAACCATGCATTTGCTAAGTTAATTGGTCAAATTATCAAATTACGAGCAAATTATCCTGAATATCGAATTCAATCAATTCGAATGGACAATACTGCTGAATTTTCATCCCATGCCTTCAATGACTATTGTATGGCTCTTGGGATACAAGTTCAACACTCTGTTCTATATGTCCATACACAAAATGGTAATGCAGAATATCTTATCAAGAGAATCAAGCTCATTGCAAGACCATTACTACAGAATTGCAACTTACCAACATCATGTTGGGGTCATGCAGTTTTACACGCTGCTGACTTAATCCAACTGCGTCCAACTGCATATCATAGCACTTCCCCGCTACAATTAGTACGTGAAAATCCACCAGATATTTTCCATCTGCGAAAGTTCGGTTGCGCTACATACGTACCGATCTCACCACCGCAGCGTACCTCAATGGGATCGCACAGGAAACTTGGGATCTATGTTGGGTATAAATCTCCATCAATTATAAAATACCTCGAGCCCCTAACAGGGGACCTGTTTACGGCCCGGTACGCTGATTGCATATTCAATGAGGAACATTTCCCGGCATTAGGGGGAGAAAATGTAACATCCCAAAATTTTAAAATTTGAAAATGTGAAGCTTTTAAATTATTTTGCAATATGTTTTTATTTGAATTTGGAGTTTATGGTATTCTTCTGAAATTTGGTTGAGGTTCCAAAGAGTAAGAGGTTCAAGAAGGAAACAAACATATGTAAATAATAGAAAATCAAGATTTAAAATACGAATCTGAAAAGATGATCCAGTATGAAGAGAGAGAAACCCGAGCGGAAATATAAAATCTCATTTTGGAAAGACTAGCATAAAAAAACATACAAAACCCAAATTTGGGCATTCAAAAATTTATATATACAATTTATAGCAAAAATTTAATAAAATCAAAATAGAGGACTATTATATTTTGTATCAAGATAATTGAGCCCAACATGCAAACTCCAAAAATCAATAGGACCTAATGCAAATTAAAATTTAAAATCCAGAAAAATGCTTGGGCCTCTCTTCCTTTTTCTTTCCCTATTTTCCTCTCTCACTTTCAGGCGGGCCCCACTCCTCTTTTCTTTTCTTCCTTTCCTTTTCTCCTCTCCCTCCCGACCGTTTTCTTCTCTGCGTCGCGCCACTCCCTCCTCTCTGCCATGCGCAGCATCCCTCCGCCCCGTGGCAGCCATGCACCATCCCTCGCCCACGGTCTTCTCTGTCGTCGCCCCTGGTTTTCCCCGCGCCTCTCCTCCCTCCTCTTTTTTTCCCCGTGCGCCCATGCATGCGCTGCTGTGCGCAGCTTCCAGCCTCCCCGTGGCAAGCATGCAGCCCGGTCCTCCGCCACCGCGCTCCCCTCCCTCTGCGGCAATAAGTGGCCTCGGCCCCTCTCTCATTCCGCGCACAACCCCATGGCCACCCCCGGTTCCTTCCCTTCCTCCATTGCTCTTCCCCGTCTCTACTGTGCGCTGGCCGCGGCGCTTCAACGCCGTTCCCGGCCTCCCGGCGACGCCTCACCACCCCGACTGCATCAAAGAGTGCCTCTGCTCCCCGTGTACATTCCTGCCGAGTCAATTGGACGCCGGTGGCTTGAGCTCACCGCAGCAGTGATTCTTCCTCGCCTCCGACCGAACCGCTACTTCCGCCGCCGTCTCGTCCTCAGTCGATTTCGCTCCGATTCCTTGCGGTGGGAGAGGCTCCTCGACGCCCCAAACCCCCTCCAATGGCCGGCCGATGAATTCCCCCACCGGTGCGACCTCTCCACGGTGACCTCCTCCGCACCGCCGCCGTGCGCGTCGCCGGCCCACCTCGACTCCCCTCCGGCCAAGCCATCGCCCTTGGTGAGTTCCCTCCAGCCCCCGTAAGCTCATGCCCACCTCAATTCTACCCTCCACTCTCTCCGGCGCCGGCGCTCCGTAGCCACCTCGCCGCCGGCCGCTCCGAGCTGACGACTGCCCACCTCGTCGCCGCCCGGGCTAATGCACCGCCTCCCAAAGCTTCCCCACCCACTGAGCAACCCGTTTTGCCAGTAACCGCCCCCTCCCCGGACACTGTATGCCGCCGGCAAGCTCGGCACCGTGCGTCGCCCGCCTCCCCTGTTCTGATCTCCTGTTATTCTCACGTCTTCTTATTGTTTGCGCCGATTTCTTCAGCCCAGGCCTCCCCGCCCACTTGGCTAACAGAGAGCGCTCAACACATCGAGCCGGCAGGTCCTGAGTTCGATTCCCTCTTGGTGCATTTCTTCCTTCTTTTTATTTTTGCTGTTATTAATCATTTCAGTTTAGGAAAAATTTGTGAATAAATCCCAATAATAAATTTAATTAGATAACAAAGGTCATTTCATAAAATTAATTAAACGATAGGTCAGGACCATAAGCATTTAAATTAGAAAGTCCTAATTTAACCCCCGCTATTAGCACGTCACTAGTAAATAAATCTCCCCGGTGAAGTTAGAGGAATAAAATTTTGTATAGCGAGCTCGGTTCAATATAAATAGAAATTGATTAAAATATGCAAAACGCTGATTCGAAGGATAAGACAACAATGACAGAGGGTCCTCCGAGTATTTTCAACTAAAAGGGTCGCAATAGTGTATAGATACTAACATATAGTAGCCCTAGGTCATCGGACATTAAGGTAGTCTCACCAATAAACGATCTCAAGAAGCATGTAATACTATGACCAATAGTATCATATGAGTAGTAAATAAACATACAAAAATGTACTAATAAACGTCACTGAGATAATTAAATAGTCCCGTGCTTAAATAAAATATGGGCTGGCCATTCAAATAATAAATTCAACTCACTAATAATTAAACACTATAAAATGCCACCCCCCTTGAATAAACAAGAATTAAGAACCCTAAGGTCTATTCAATAAAATAAAAATATATACATTAGGTGAAGCACCTATGCCCTGGCCCTTAAAAGATAATGCTGATAAAATGATATTCGATACCCTAACCAAAAATCTCACATCTATCTATAGATTTAATTCGACTCATGGAACTTCCTTGATAAATACAAAAATAATAAAAGAGTATTAATAAAAAGATCAAATTATCGAATTCTACCACCGGCCTTGTCTCAAATCACCTGAATCACCCATTAACTCATAATAAAACTAAATTGAATTTATTCGGATTCATTTGGATCTTTTGAGTTATTTGCTTTTATTTCGATTCAGTTGTTTGTCGCGTAATTAGAAATTGGGAGTCGAGAAGATTTTACGGATTCAGCGTGATCAAGAGCGAAGGGAAGATAAAAGATTAGAAGCTCAAGAGGAAGCTACGAGTGAGCTCAAGTCCGCGGAAAACCGCGCCAGGCAAGTCAATACTTTGATCATGTTGAACCTACATTTCTGCAAATTACTTTGATTTAAATTATCAAATTGCATGCTGTTATGTTTATGAAAATACATGTTTAATTCAATAATCTAGTTATGTGCCTATTGTTTACCTTGGATAATATTACCCCTCCTTTGGAATATTTGAATGTGCGAACCTTGTCGCCCTAGCAAAATTATAATGGTAACTTTTGAAAATAAGTCCCTAATTATATGCCATGCTTAGTTTTGCTTAGGTACTCATGGGCGCGAGAGCGCCCAAGCATCATTTTTAATCCTGAGAAAAATTGGTTGGGCAGTCATGGTGGTAATGACTGGTGTATGTTGGATATGGTTATTTTATATTCCCAAAAACCTCAAATTGCTTATTTATCTAAGCGGATGGCTTGGGGGCTGGTATGTGGTGCGGTGGGAGCACAAATTATGGAGTGTGGTAGAACCGCTCAGATAATACTAAGGACCGAATCTTGTGATGACCTCCTGATGTAAAACAGTACAACCACAAGTCTATAATGGGTACGACCTAGCTGAATAACTTGCAAGGGTTTAGTTCAGATATCACCGAGGAAAGTGGGTGCCAGGGTGTACTGGTTTACTCACAGTGAGGCACAGGGTGTACTGTACTCGCACGGCGCAAGAGGGGGCTTCTGACTGTGGTGGTGTAACCCTTCAGCGGTGAAACCTCAGCGTGGGTGGTGTCTAGCTAGATCGGAGTAAGGTAAAGACTTTGTGATAAATTATCTGGGTCTCATGCCTAAGGAAGCATGTTGGCAACAAAGATAATTCATCTCTTGTGGTGAAAGTGTACAAACTCTGCAGAGTCAAAACTATTCGAATAGCCGTGCCCACGGTCAAGGGCGGACATGGGAACTTACTCGAGTTAGTTCTATTTAAAAATGTTTGGAAAAATGGGAATGGAAACTTGAAGGGCGAAGGACTGCCCTGGTTTGGAATTGTCCTGGGCGTCGTCCCAGTGGTAAGTTAAGCGGCTATAACGCTGAAGAAATTACTATATGGTACAGATGCCATGTAACGGTGGATAGAATCTGAATCGATATTAATAATGCATTTCCTTGTACATTATGATTTGTTCCAAAATTGCTAAGTCATATGACTTTTTAATTAATTGTATTCAAAAGCACTCTACGCAAAATAAAATAGCCCGGACCTCTCCTTTGTTAAGCCATGCACACTATTTATTTGCATTCTGTGTATTGGCTCGCGGAGCACGGGGTCGGAGTGCTCATGCTCGCTTTTGCGACAAAAATTCAGAATTCAGGAAATCAAATCACCTCGCCTCAGCAACAAGATTGGACAAGCTGGCCGAGAAGATGAAGATGTCAAGGGCTAGGTCGCGAACCTCCAGTTGGCTGCCTGTGGGCATGTCCTGAAGGTCCCACCTGTGTGCTTCGTTCTTCCGCTGCTGCAAGTTAATGATTTCGGCCTAATCGGCCCATGAGTAAGTTTATTATTATATTTACGCTTCCGCATGATATGAACTTTGATTATCAGAACTGTAATCTGTGTGCACTAACTACTGATCCAGGGTTTAGTGCGGTGGAATCACAGAGGATTCGGATTGAAAAATCTGGGTCTGACAGAAAACAAGTACCAAACTAAATGCCAGGAAATTGATTGGAATGTACAAGGCATTCCTGCCTCAGACCCACGTACCAGAGAGACTGAACTTCAAGTTCGGAAAATCATTAATTTGCAAAACCTTGCAAATAATCTGCCAGATGCATTTACTGATTATAAGGGTGTCACAAAATCCTATAATCCTGCCAAAAATGTGCCTGAAAGAGTGGAGATACCACAAAATACCACTCAACTCCCAGTTCAAAATAAGAGGGGGAGAAGTACAGTACAAATGGCGGATACAGCTTCTAACAAGCGAGAAAGGAAACAAAAGAATGTAAATGCAGATCAACCTCAAGTTGATAGACAACAAAGGATCCTTGAACCTAGATCAACAGTGCACTCAAATTCTGATCCGGGACATCGGAATACCCAGACTCAAATGTTTTGGGAAATAATATTGAGTCACCAGGGGTCCAAGAAATTTCCACTAACTATACTGATTCTGGAGAATCATATGATCGTAAGACTACACTTGTCAACATTTATTTCTCCACAACAATTGCAAATAACCTTCAAAATGATCCAGATCCTAAGACTATGGCAGAGTGCAAACAGCGCTCGGACTGGAATCAAAGGAAGGATGCAATTCAAGCGGAGTTAGCCCCACTCAAGAAAAGAGATGTATTCACCAATGTGATGCATACACCTCCCAAAGTATTCCCTGTCGGTTTCAAATGGGTTTTCGTCCGCAAACGAAATGAAAACAATGAGGTGGTGAGATACAAAGCAAGGCTTGTAGCACAAGGGTTCACGCAGAGACCCGACATTGACTTCATTGAAACTTATTCTTTACTAATGAGTGGAATAACATTTCGATACTTAATCTCATTGGCAGTAAAAAATCATCTATCTTTTCAGTTGATGGATGTAGTGACTGCATATCTTTATAGGTCACTTGATTCAGAAATATACATGAAAGTTCCCGATGGAATTTCAATTCCGAATTCAAATGCAAATCGCAATATGTATTGTGTAAAATTGAACAAATCTTTATACGGCTTGAAACAGTCGGGTAGAATGTGGTACAACCGACTAAGTGAGTTCCTAACCAAAAAGGGATACTCCAACAGTGATGATTGCCCATGCATATTCATCAAAAGATCCTCAACATGATTTTGTATTATATCTGTGTATGTTGATGATCTTAATATCATTGGTAACACAGAGGATATAGATGAAGCACGTAATCATGTTATGACGGAATTTGAAATGAAGGATTTGGGTAAAATCAAATTTTACTTAGGTATACAACTTGAGCACCTTCATACAGGCATCCTAGTGCATCAATCAGCCTATGTCCAGAAAATATTGGAGAAATTCAATATGGACAAAGCATATCCATCGAAAACCCCCATGGTTGTTCGATCTCTAGACAGGGACAAAGATCCATTTAGACCCCGAGATGACAATGAAGAGCTATTGGGACCCGAAGTTCCATATCTCAGTGCCATCGGAGCGCTTATGTACCTTGCAAATTGCACCCGGTCAGATATTACATTTGCAGTAAATCTACTTGCTAGATATAGCGCTGTTCCAATCAAAAGACATTGGATAGGAGTGAAGAATATCCTTAGATATCTTCAAGGCACTAAAGATTTCGGCCTATTCTTCCAGAAGAAAAAAATGTGGATTTAATATGATATACAGATGCTGGCTATTTATCAGATCCCCATAATGCCAGATCTCAAACAGACTTTGTATTTTTACACGGTGGAACAGCCATCTCTTGGAAGTCTTCGAAACTAGACTCTAGTGGCTACATCCACTAATCATTATGAAATAATTGCATTATATGAAGTATCACATGAATGTGTATGGCTTCGCAGAATGATTAACCACATACAACAATCATGTGGTATAGGTGCTATTGCATCACCTACCATTATCTACGAAGATAATGCTGCTTGCGTTGTTCAAATGCAAACAGGTTACATAAAGAGCAATATCACAAAACATATTGCACCTAAACTATTTTACCCACATGAATTGCAAGAGAGTAGGGAAATAAATATTCTGCAAACTAAGTCTTGTGATAATCTCGTAGACTTATTCACCAAGTCATTACCAATTTCCACATTCCAAAAATATGTTCATGGAATTGGTATGCGAAGACTACGTGATTTGCAGATATCAGGGAGAGAAATCTCCTAAGACTTAACCCGTTCAAATATAAATATTGTACTCTTTTTCTCTTTATGAGTTTTCCCTCTAAAGTTTCTCATCAAGGTTTTTAATGAGGCAATATGACAACGTAATCATAAATATGTTGTCTCTATTTTCCCACAGGGGTTTTTAAGGAGATATAATCAAATATATGTCATATTATGTTCTCCTTAAATTTTCGCATTAGGTTTTAAAGGAGTTTTTCATGGCATATCTACTCTATCGGTTCTCCTCATATTTTTCCCTACAGGGTTTTGGAGGAGTTTTTCCAAGATGATGAATCAAGGTGATCATATGAAGATACATTGGTCAAGCGGGAGTGTTACAAACAAAAAAGTGCCCAATGTACAGATGCCCCAATGTACAGATGCCTTTTCCAAACAGACACCTTTTGTGCCACCCCTCATCATCTATAAATCATCATGTACATATTCAGAATTTATAAGAAGCAACAGTTTCTCTTAAATACTTGTTATAATCTCTTGCAATAGTTTCAAGGGATCTTTGGCTCGTCGCCAGCATGACACGCCGACGTGTCGTGCCAAAAAAAAAGGGTAAATTGCACGTTACAATACCTATTTTAACTTGCACAGAACACCAGGCCTAAATCCAACACAAAGAGAGATAGAGGCAGAAATAGCTTGGTAAAATTTATTATCCGATTCTACTAATAAACATCACTCACTTAACTTAGTGATGTCTATAATTATTTTTTGATAACGTGAAAAGTATAAAATACCACAGCAATATCTACCATTGGAGTGCCTAAGTGGTCTTTAATTTCATTTGACACACCTGTTTTGGCATGTAGGTGCAACCCATCTATCCATCCAAGCAGGATCACGTAGGGTTTACTCGGTTGGAATAGGATGACAAACTTGTTGTGATCTTTTTCGTTGATCTTGTTGGATGGCCGGAGAGTATCGGACGCTGAGGGTGTGAGTCGTTGGATTCAGGCAAAAGTGTGGTGACCATCCAAACGACGACACCCTAAGAAATGGGCGGAGTGTAACCAGGGTGTATTCTGCAAAACAAGGATATAGAAGGTTCAGGCAAGTGGGAAAGCATATCCTCTCCTCCCAGCATATATTTTCACAAAGTATGATAGTCAGAGAAATGGCACCAGAAATAAAATTATTCTTGTGGCTACTGTACAACAAGTTCGAACCTTGCAAAAAGCCGGGTCGAAAATGGAACACTGCAAAAAGAAGGCTGGAAGAAAGCTGCGAATTTTGTCAAATGAGTGAAGATGTGCAACACCTTGTACTGCGATACTTTGGAGTTGAGTACAATAGTAATCGACCCATACAAACAAATTCCAGAAACTGGGGGTGACAGGGGCAGGGGGTGCAGGCGTGCAGGACGCTCCAAGGAATCTGCAAAATTGGATCTTCTTACAAAATGTCAAAAAGGCCAACTCTTCCAGCAAAAAAAAAGGGGCTCTGGTATTGTTGCTGATCTCTGAACTCAGATAGGAACAGTGTAAGAGCCCAGAATAGTTGCAAGTTGATATTTGCCTGAAACCCTTTCCAAGGAACAATCACTCAATCATACAAGTAGCATCATGAACAATTGACTCATAGTCATCTCGTTGATAATCGTCGATACATATGAAAAAGCAGAAAAACGGAATTGCCGAGCCTATTTGACAGAACACATAAACTGGAATTTTTGCAACCGAACAAACATAGGGTCGCTTGAATGCGTGATACTGCATATCAAGCAGACAAAAGGAATTATGCTTCAGGACACAACAAAGAACACGTCATTAACAGAGTGCTTCAAGAGGGCCCGTGTGTCACCAACTACATCAGGGGAGTTCCCGTGTGTCTCATATACATGTCATTTCCATTTTGTCCAATGATGGACATATAATTGTCATATTCACGCAAAGAAACAATATCACTAACTAGAAAGCAATCACTAGAAGAAAACTGAAATAAATCCAAAGATGAAACTTGACAGAGGCATTCATATGCAACACGGTTTTATCGTGGCGTTATCCTTGGAAAACATAGGCTTTCCATTTCTCTGTTGCAGCAACAACTAATCAGTTCGACCACACACAGTCAAGAATGACTATGGCTTACAAGGATAACAGCAGATCAAATCACCCGCATCAGCAAATAGGACCCTAAAACCCTACCTACTAACAGCAAATGGCAAACAATGAGGTAAAGGATGCAAATTGAACAAAATGGCAAGACAGATAGCATGTTCAATGAACAATTTAACTACAGCTTTGCTAATGCTTGCCCCCATCACCAAAAGAAAACAACAGAAGAAATACCATAGAACTGAAACAACATCAACACACGCAAACAAGTTTACAGCTTATAAGTTGCATATACGACGATTGCAGGTTACAAGAAGCAAGTCAAGAGGTGAAACTACGCGCTACTGGAGTCGAACGTTCTAGCACAAAGAGCAACCTAACTACAGTCCACATTATCACCGGCACTAATCCTAGAGCAGCTAGTTACTCTTAACAACTCAGTTCATTCCCAATTCCAGCTTCTAACTAGTGAATCATCTGTTCTATCACTAGAACCAACTCAGCATGCATATCAGTTGTGTACGACCAAAGCAATAGCAAGATTAACCTCCTCCCATTGCCTAAACTCATCATCCATGTTGGTCTTCTTTGCTCCTTTCTGTCCCACCACCGACAAAGCTGCAATAAAGAAATCAGACCCTGAGGATCTGCAGTTTATTGGAGAATGCAATGGCGACCCAGTCAGGTTGTGTCGCCGACCACTGCAGCTGCTCAATCTCAGCCCCTGCTGTGTAAGCCAATATGGGATCAAGACCACCCTCTGCTGCTGCAGCTGTTGCAGCATTGCCATTTCCATTGCCACCACCATTGATCCCGGTGCCCATGGAGGACAGGTCCCATATCAGTGCCTGCGAATCATCCCCAGCAGTGCAAATGTGGCAAGAAGAGTGAGGTGCCCAAGCGATAGCATTGACAGGGGCGTGGTGGCGGTGGAGCTCGACCACCGGTAGTGTTGGGTAGCGGATGTCAAGCACGACCACCTTGGAGCTATCCATGATGATGGTCGCCATGTACCTCGGGTCCTGCTTGTTCCACCCCAGCCTAACCAGAGGCGTCGGTGATGCGGCCCCACCATCCGCAGCAGCAGAATTGGAGCCGCCGCCAGAGCCAGACTCATAGATAATTGTGGAATGCTCCTTGTCCCGGAGATCAAACACGCGGACAGAGCCGTCGGCGGAGACGGAGGCAAAGACTCCCGCGCCGCCCCAGGCGATGTCGTAGACCTCCTTGTCGTGGGCGATGAGCTGGGTGTCGATGGCCTCGCGCTCGACGTCCCAGATGGTGCAGGTGGTGTCGATGGACGAGGTTCCGATGCGGCGCGGGTCGGCGTCGTTCCAGTCGAAGGAGGTGAGCGGGCCGCAGTAGTCGCTGTTGCGGTTGCCGTTGAGCTCGCAGCGCAGCTCGACGGCCGGCTGCTGTCCCTGGGCGGCGCCGACGCCGTTGCACCGGACGGAGCCGGAGTTGGAGTTGCTGGCGTTGGCAGCGGAGCCGGCGTCGTCGCCGTCCGGGGAGGTGATGCGCCAGATGCGGAGGTGGTCGGCGGAGGTGGCGAGCAGGTCGGGGCGGATGGCGTGCGGGTCCGGGACGAACATGGTCTTGGTGGGCGGGAAGGGGTGGTCGAAGGAGAGCACGGGGGCGATGTCGCCCGAGGACTCGTCGAGCTGGACGACCTCGACGCGGTTGACGAGCTGCTCGAGCAGGCTGGCGATGGCGAGGCGGTACTTCTTGTCGCGCCGCACGCTCCAGTTCATGCCGTAGATGTGCCAGCCGGCCTCGTAGGTGTAGATCTCCGACCGCTTCGCCTCCCTGCCGCCGTTGCCCTGCTCCTGATCCGCCCACGCGTCGCCGTCCCCGCCAGCGCCGCCGCCACCCATGGCGCCGCCGCTCTCTTGCCAGGGAGGAAGGGGAGGGAGTCGGTGGGGTGCAGATTCCAGATAGGGCAAGGGAAGAGCGTGGCGCGGTGAGCTGCGGGTTTGGGGTTTCGGGGAGGGGACGACGACGAGCAGACAGGACCAAGAGTGGACAAGGTCACACAAGCCAGACAGCAGCGCAGAGCGCTGCTCTATGCGGTTCGGTTGGGCCGGGCTTGTGCCAAATGGGCCTTGCTTGCCGCTGTTGGTCTTGTGGCTGTGCAAGTGGTCAGGTCAGGCTGGTAGTATAAAAGCACGGAGTACAAGCAACATGGACTCGAGATGCTGACTGATACTTCCTTGTCACCTGCTCCCTCTGCCCTTGAGCTTTTTCAGTGTCCAGATTTATCACAGAGAGGCTTCTGAAACTGCCCGGTCCCTGCACAAACTTTTGCTGGTTGCAGCTTGCCACATGGCCGTAACCATATGGGATAGCAGTTTGCTATTGCTGTGGCAGGCGCACCATGTCCTCACCAGTACTGTTATACATGTAGCATGGTGTGGAGTTAAAGCCACTTTTAGCATAATTTTTATTGTATTTATAGAAATAACCGTATGTAGATGACATTGATAAAAATATTGTTTTTGTCGTCCGCTACCACTGTTTCATATCGTATTTATAAAAATAGCCGTATGCGGATGGTATTGACAAAAATGTCGTTTCTGCCATCCGGTGGGCGAGCGGCAGCGCCTGCGAGACGGCACGCGGCGCTGCTGCCAACGGCAGGCGTCTGTCGCCCCCTCACCAGACGGCAAGCAGCCTACCACCCGGTGGGGGGACGGTAGGTAATTTGTAACAGCCCGGGTTTTTATTAAAATTAAAATGAATAAATAAATAATATTAAAATAAAATCTGAATTAAATTTAAGTATTGTTGTGCCTAAAGTTTAAAGTTGGATTTGCCCTGGATTTCTGTTTTTGAAAAAGCTGGATTTGAAAAGCATTTTAAGAAAAACCTAAAATTATTATTAAATAAAATGATATTTTGATTTTATATGAAAATCCTAGTTCAAATTAATTATTTGGATTTATTTGGCTTTTATTTGGTTTCCTGGATTTTCTGGAGTTCAAAAATGTATTTTTGAAATTAAAAAGTATTTTAAAGTATGAAAATTAAATACCAACATTAGTTGAAAATATTTTTATTAAGTCCAAAATGTCACCAGGAGCTTCTGTGAATTTTCCTGGAATTTTTGGAAGTTATTTGGTATTTTTCTGAGGCTTAATGGAATTTCTAGGCTTTTCTGAAAATCCAAAATCAATTTCCAAAAATAAATCCCCAATCCTCTTCCTCCGGCCGCCACGTGGACGGCCAGATTGCCGCCCACGTCGCCACCGCGCATCCCGGCTTCCCTTCTCCCTTGCCCGCCACGTGGACGGCCAGATTTGCGCCCACGTCGCCCTCCGGATCCCGCCTCCCCCTCTCCATCGGCCGCCACGCGTCGGCCCGATCTCCCCGCCCCCGCGCTCCCGGCCCATCTGGCCCGTCCGCGTCTCGCCCCTTCCTCGGCCGTTCGATCCGCGTCCCCCCTGCGTGGCGCAATCACCGCCGCCCGCGCCGCCCCGCTCCTCCCTCTCTCTCCTCCTCCCCGGTCCCACCTGTCGGCGCCATCTCTCTCTCCCTCCTTCTCTCGCTGCCACCCCGGGCCCGCATGTCAGCTTCGTCCTCCCCCGTCGTCTTCCTCGCGCGCGCGCGCGCCTGACCCGGTCGCCCCTCCTCTCTCCCGCGCGCGCCGTGGGCCACGCGCCACCTTCTCCTCCGCCATTCCCGCGCCCGAATCCCCCCATCCCCGCGCCGTGTCCCCCCCGTAATCCCCGCCGCCCCGCGCCATCGCCGGTGAGAAATGCGCGCCGCTCCGCTCCCCCTCCGCCCTATAAAAGGCCTCCCTCGGCTCCTCCACAACCCGCCCCACCTCCCTCCGCCCTCGTCTCCCTCTCCCCGGTGCCCGAGCAGCCCCGCACCGAGCTCACCCCGTGCGCGCGCCGGCGAGCTCTTCCAGCGAGGAATCGCCGCCGCCTCGGGCCGCATTTCACCTCGCCGTCCCCACCGCCGCCTTCGCCGCGCCCGTGCGCACCTCGGCCGCCCCTCCGCCCGGCTCGAGCACCGCCGAAACGCCGTCCCCGCCGGAGCCCCCGAGCTGCCGCCGCCTCTCCTTGCCGCCAGCTCGCCGCCGGTCGCCTTCGGTAAGCCGCGCCCCTTCCCCGAGTCCCCCTTGGCTCCCTCTCCCTCCTCCGCCCATCTCCGGCCGCCGCCTCGCCGCCGTTCGCCGGCGAGACCCCGGTGCCCGAGCTCCTCCGGCCGGCCTCCCACGTCGGCGTCCCCGTGCCTGCGTGGCGGCTGACATGGCGCCACGCCAGCGCCACTTCATTCACTCCGTGCCCCGTCAGCGCCACCCGCCTCCCCCCTACCACCTCAGCCGCCTTCTCCCTCCCTGGACCCGGTCCATGGACCGGGGCCCATCTGTCAACGTGACCACCCTCAGTGCTGACGTCATGCTGACGCAGAAATCCGGTTTTCCAGTTGGAAAATAATTCGGCTGAAATTAAATCCTCTGCTGACGCAATAATTCTGATTTTCCTTTAGAAAAATAATTCCAAAAATCCAGTTTTTCCTTTTTCCCTGATTTTAATCTTCCCGGAGCCCGTTCTTCTTCGTTCTAACTCCGATTTGGCCCTTTCAAATTCCTAAATTCATCAAAAATTCCCCTCTATCCATTTCTAGCCTCAATTAAAATATTTGAAGTCTATTTGAATTTATTTTGAATTTATTTGAATTTGGTGGGTTATTTTGACGTGTAGACTTCGACGATTCGGGAAATTTCTTCGACGAAGATTCAAACAAAGTTGAAGAGCAAGGCAAGTCACACTCCTTGACCATGTTGATCCCAGATTGCAAATAAAATTATGTTGATTTAAATTATCTTGCATGCATAATTTTATTCAATGTATTTCAATTCAGTTGTAACTTTAGTTAATACCTGTTTGTTAATACCTCCGTTGACATTGCAAATCCTTATACCTTGTCACCTTTGAATCAAGCTCTAGTTAGTACATTAGTATTGGCTAGAGAATTTTAAATCAAATGCTTAGCCCTGCTTAAACATATAATTTTGTTTTGGGATATATTTCACATAAAATGATGAGCCTTTGAACTGTATTCTTGACTTCGGTGAGTTAAGAAGGATTATGAAATATTTTCAAAATAAAATATAAAATCTGGTTTAGACTTAGGCTAATGGTTAGATGGTGGGTGCAGGCATGCACTGTTGTTCGCAGACACAGTGTTGATTGTCGGGCACAGGGGGTATGTGGTTGAGCCTAAGTCAAATTAAGGACCGGTTTGTGAGCTACTATTGCAAAGCCCTAATCGTACTACCACATGGCTGGTATGGGACAGCCCTGGCTGAATAATTTGCGAAGTCCCAACCTGAGCCATTTCGTAGGATGAAAGTGAGCGTGGCGTAGGCCATGAGAAGTCTCACTCGGCTCAAGAGGGGGTCCCGGTCTGGTGGATTCCTTACTGGGGTGAAACCTTAGAGTTGGCTTGGCCAGGTTGAAGGCTTTGCATTGTAAAGGCCTTGTCACGACTCCTCACCGCACACCAAAGGAAGTGTGTAAACCGGTGGCAATATGGGATGATCGTGTCTTGTGGGTAAAGCTGTACAACCTCTGCAGAGTGTATAACCTATCCTGGATAGCCGTGCCCACGGTCATGGGCATGCTGAGTAAAGTTTTTCATGGATTAGACTTTGTTTTTCAAAAATGTTTTCGAAAACCTTGCGGATGGATGGAATCCGTGAGAGATTGAAATCTGGTGAATGGATGGAATTCATCAGAGTTGCGCAGTGAAAGCGTGTGGATGGATGGAATCCATACGTGATCTTTTGGGAAAAGATGGTCCGGGTGGGATGCCCGTAGATAGGTTGGTGTTTGGTCGGAGCCTGCACTGACGGTAATATTTTCAATTACAAGTATTGTTTTACTTATTGTATCAAGTTCAGCAATTTCAATCTATTTACTGTATTTCATTAAATGCTGTTTTATGCAAACTAACCCTATGAGCCTTCCATTGAAGCCTTTATCATTATATTGCATTTCTCCGTGTGACTTGCGGAGTACAAGTTTGTACTCATTGTTGCTATCTCCACACAGAGGAAGACGACTTCGACTACGGTGAAGACCAGAACGAGTAGGCCACGTCTTGCAGTTGTTTGCCTGTGGGCAGGCTTGGGCTTCGCCTTTTTCAGCTTCGCTTCCGCAGTTTCTTTTGCAGTTATTTTTGCCAATGTGCACTGATGTAAGCGCTGGCCATAAGGCCGTACACTTTAAATTAAATAAAAGTCATTATGCTTGGTATTTATCTTTGTTGTTCACTGTGTGCACTAGCTGATCCTGGACTAGTGCGATTTACACAGAGGATCCATGAGTCGTTGCTCCGGGTTCCAACAGAGATGGTATCAGAGCCCTAATGACCCCAAGACGTGACCGTAGGTAGAATAGATTGGTCAGACCATAAGGACTTATTTTTAATAATCAGTAGTTTCAAAAAAAGTTTTGCTTAAATCTTACCTTTCAAATCTTTGCTCATCCTTATCTCTCAATTCTTCCTCACCTTTGTATTATCATTCCAAAAATTTATTCCTAACTTACCTCTCATTCAAACAATTATAGATGAACACTTTCGATGTTGCACCAACTGATGGATGGAGTAGAGGCCTTCATCACCTGCTTCACCGTTTGGGTTTTCAACGTCGAGCTATCTACATACACCGAGAAGAAAGCCATGGAGACCGGATAGTGGGACATCGCTTCACTCTACTCATTACCAAGCAAACTGGACAAGGAAGTCTACGTCTTCGCTTCAAGGGAAATGGATACTCGTTTAACAGAACCAGACAAGAAGTCGCTTGTAAAGCAGTCCTTCGACTATGCCACCTCTTCAGTCTCCGCATTGAAGGAGCTCGTATTGTGCCTCGACAGCCACGAAGGATGACTCCAAGACGACCCTTAACCCTTTAGGATAAGTTGTTAAGCTAGTTAATAAAACGTTGTTATGAGCTGTCAGTTTTCTCTTTTGTCGACAGCCAAAACTATTAATTAATAAAAGGGTTTTGTTGAGTTTTGTTGGGTTGTGCAAAATATCCCCTATTCCCCCTTTGCCTTGAGTCTCCTCTCTCCTAATTCTTAAAGCACCCAGCAGATGGTTAACACAAGGAGCAACAACAACGACAATGTTCACGACAACAACACTACTGGCAACCAGGCTGCACCTATCCCTCCACCACCTCCTGCCAATGGACCGGATTGGGCTCAAATGATGACCAATCAGAATCAGCTTATCCAACTACTAGTGCAGACCATTAACAACCCTGCACAACCTGCTCCACTAGTGCCAGCACAAGCTCCCCAGCCAAGCCTGGCTGAATTTATGAGGTTGCGTCCCCCGACCTTCTCCAGCAGTGCTGACCCCATGGATGCAGATGACTGGCTTAGAGTCATAGGCAAAAAGCTGGACATCATCCAATGCAGTGATCGGGAAAAAGTCTTATTCGCTTCTCATCAGCTGAACGGACCAGCGTCAGAATGGTGGGACACCTACACCGCTGCTCATGCCAACGCACAAGCCATAACATGGGATGAGTTTGTGCGGAGTTTCCGCAAAACTCATATTCCAACCGGCACCATCACTCTCAAGAAAAGGGAATTCCGAACTCTGCGCCAAGGAAGCTGCACCGTGAATGAATATCTACGGAAGTTCAACCAATTGGCACGTTACTCGCCAGAAGACGTTGCTACCGACGAAGCTAAGCAAGAAAGGTTCCTTGAAGGACTCAATGATGACCTGTCGGTTCAACTTCTCTCCAATGACTACACTGACTTCCACCAGCTTGTCAGTAAGGCGATTCGCCAAGAGTCCAAGCACCAAGAAATGGAGAATCGGAAAAGACGGATGAACGCCCAGCACATGAACACCAGAAGTTTTCCCAAGATAAGAAGGACTCCACCCCAGGCCCACAGATTTCAGTCTTCATCTTCAGCCGAAGAACAAGTCCAGACCAACACTTTCCCCGACACCGAAGACAACAAAGCCTTGGCAATTGGCTTCCCAAAGGACTCCAACCCTGCAGCCGGAGTCACCTGTTTCAACTGTCATGAGACCGGGCATTACGCCAACAACTGCCCCAAGAAGCAACAGGTAGTGAAGAATGGAACACCAGGAGCACCAACTGCCAACCACCTTCAAGCAGGAAGAAAAAAGCCCCAGAAGTTCGTGAAAGGACGACTGAATCAGATCTCGGCACAAACCATGCAGGGTAAGATCCAAACCCATTTCTTTGCTAGCCCGTGCGAATCTCGGGGACGAGATTCTTTTTAAGGAGGGTAGATTGTAACAGCCCAGGTTTTTATTAAAATTAAAATGAATAAATAAATAATATTAAAATAAAATCTGAATTAAATTTAAGTATTGTTGTGCCTAAAGTTTAAAGTTGGATTTGCCCTGGATTTCTGTTTTTGAAAAAGCTGGATTTGAAAAGCATTTTAAGAAAAACCTAAAATTATTATTAAATAAAATGATATTTTGATTTTATATGAAAATCCTAGTTCAAATTAATTATTTGGATTTATTTGGCTTTTATTTGGTTTCCTGGATTTTCTGGAGTTCAAAAATGTATTTTTGAAATTAAAAAGTATTTTAAAGTATGAAAATTAAATACCAACATTAGTTGGAAATATTTTTATTAAGTCCAAAATGTCACCAGGAGCTTCTATGAATTTTCCTGGAATTTTTGGAAGTTATTTGGTATTTTTCTGAGGCTTAATGGAATTTCTAGGCTTTTCTGAAAATCCAAAATCAATTTCCAAAAATAAATCCCCAATCCTCTTCCTCCGGCCGCCACGTGGACGGCCAGATTACCGCCCACGCCGCCACCGCGCATCCCGGCTTCCCTTCTCCCTTGCCCGCCACGTGGACGGCCAGATTTGCGCCCACGTCGCCCTCCGGATCCCGCCTCCCCCTCTCCATCGGCCGCCACGCGTCGGCCCGATCTCCCCGCCCCCGCCCTCCCGGCCCATCTGGCCCGTCCGCGTCTCGCCCCTTCCTCGGTCGTTCGATCCGCGTCCCCCCTGCGTGGCGCAATCACCGCCGCCCGCGCCGCCCCGCTCCTCCCTCTCTCTCCTCCTCCCCGGTCCCACCTGTCGGCGCCATCTCTCTCTCCCTCCTTCTCTCGCTGCCACCCCGGGCCCGCATGTCAGCTTCGTCCTCCCCCGTCGTCTTCCTCGCGCGCGCCCGCCTCCGCAATCGCCGGCCCCGCCTGACCCGGTCGCCCCTCCTCTCTCCCGCGCGCGCCGTGGGCCACGCGCCACCTTCTCCTCCGCCATTCCCGCGCCCGAATCCCCCCATCCCCGCGCCGTGTCCCCCCCGTAATCCCCGCCGCCCCGCGCCATCGCCGGCGAGAAATGCGCGCCGCTCCGCTCCCCCTCCGCCCTATAAAAGGCCTCCCTCGGCTCCTCCACAACCCGCCCCACCTCCCTCCGCCCTCGTCTCCCTCTCCCCGGTGCCCGAGCAGCCCCGCACCGAGCTCACCCCGTGCGCGCGCCGGCGAGCTCTTCCGGCGAGGAATCGCCGCCGCCTCGGGCCGCATTTCACCTCGCCGTCCCCACCGCCGCCTTCGCCGCGCCCGTGCGCACCTCGGCCGCCCCTCCGCCCGGCTCGAGCACCGCCGAAACGCCGTCCCCGCCGGAGCCCCCGAGCTGTCGCCGCCTCTCCTTGCCGCCAGCTCGCCGCCGGTCGCCTTCGGTAAGCCGCGCCCCTTCCCCGAGTCCCCCTTGGCTCCCTCTCCCTCCTCCGCCCATCTCCGGCCGCCGCCTCGCCGCCGTTCGCCGGCGAGACCCCGGTGCCCGAGCTCCTCCGGCCGGCCTCCCACGTCGGCGTCCCCGTGCCTGCGTGGCGGCTGACATGGCGCCACGCCAGCGCCACTTCATTCACTCCGTGCCCCGTCAGCGCCACCCGCCTCCCCCCTGCCACCTCAGCCGCCTTCTCCCTCCCTGGACCCGGTCCATGGACCGGGGCCCATCTGTCAACGTGACCACCCTCAGTGCTGACGTCATGCTGACGCAGAAATCCGGTTTTCCAGTTGGAAAATAATTCGGCTGAAATTAAATCCTCTGCTGACGCAATAATTCTGATTTTCCTTTAGAAAAATAATTCCAAAAATCCAGTTTTTCCTTTTTCCCTGATTTTAATCTTCCCGGAGCCCGTTCTTCTTCGTTCTAACTCCGATTTGGCCCTTTCAAATTCCTAAATTCATCAAAAATTCCCCTCTATCCATTTCTAGCCTCAATTAAAATATTTGAAGTCTATTTGAATTTATTTTGAATTTATTTGAATTTAGTGGGTTATTTTGACGTGTAGACTTCGACGATTCGGGAAATTTCTTCGACGAAGATTCAAACAAAGTTGAAGAGCAAGGCAAGTCACACTCCTTGACCATGTTGATCCCAGATTGCAAATAAAATTATGTTGATTTAAATTATCTTGCATGCATAATTTTATTCAATGTATTTCAATTCAGTTGTAACTTTAGTTAATACCTGTTTGTTAATACCTCCGTTGACATTGCAAATCCTTATACCTTGTCACCTTAGAATCAAACTCTAGTTAGTACATTAGTATTGGCTAGAGAATTTTAAATCAAATGCTTAGCCCTGCTTAAACATATAATTTTGTTTTGGGATATATTTCACATAAAATGATAAGCCTTTGAACTGTATTCTTGACTTCGGTGAGTTAAGAAGGATTATGAAATATTTTCAAAATAAAATATAAAATCTGGTTTAGACTTAGGCTAATGGTTAGATGGTGGGTGCAGGCATGCACTGTTGTTCGGAGACACAGTGTTGATTGTCGGGCACAGGGGGTATGTGGTTGAGCCTAAGTCAAATTAAGGACCGGTTTGTGAGCTACTATTGCAAAGCCCTAATCGTACTACCACATGGCTGGTATGGGACAGCCCTGGCTGAATAATTTGCGAAGTCCCAACCTGAGCCATTTCGTAGGATGAAAGTGAGCGTGGCGTAGGCCATGAGAAGTCTCACTCGGCTCAAGAGGGGGTCCCGGTCTGGTGGATTCCTTACTGGGGTGAAACCTTAGAGTTGGCTTGGCCAGGTTGAAGGCTTTGCCTTGTAAAGGCCTTGTCACGACTCCTCGCCGCACACCAAAGGAAGTGTGTAAACCGGTGGCAATATGGGATGATCGTGTCTTGTGGGTAAAGCTGTACAACCTCTGTAGAGTGTATAACCTATCCTGGATAGCCGTGCCCACGGTCATGGGCATGCTGAGTAAAGTTTTTCATGGATTAGACTTTGTTTTTCAAAAATGTTTTCGAAAACCTTGCGGATGGATGGAATCCGTGAGAGATTGAAATCTGGTGAATGGATGGAATTCATCAGAGTTGCGCAGTGAAAGCGTGTGGATGGATGGAATCCATACGTGATCTTTTGGGAAAAGATGGTCCGGGTGGGATGCCCGTGGATAGGTTGGTGTTTGGTCGGAGCCTGCACTGACGGTAATATTTTCAATTACAAGTATTGTTTTACTTATTGTATCAAGTTCAGCAATTTCAATCTATTTACTGTATTTCATTAAATGCTGTTTTATGCAAACTAACCCTATGAGTCTTCCATTGAAGCCTTTATCATTATATTGCATTTCTCCGTGTGACTTGCGGAGTACAAGTTTGTACTCATTGTTGCTATCTCCACACAGAGGAAGACGACTTCGACTACGGTGAAGACCAGAACGAGTAGGCCACGTCTTGCAGTTGTTTGCCTGTGGGCAGGCTTGGGCTTCGCCTTTTTCAGCTTCGCTTCCGCAGTTTCTTTTGCAGTTATTTTTGCCAATGTGCACTGATGTAAGCGCTGGCCATAAGGCCGTACACTTTAAATTAAATAAAAGTCATTATGCTTGGTATTTATCTTTGTTGTTCACTGTGTGCACTAGCTGATCCTGGACTAGTGCGATTTACACAGAGGATCCAGGAGTCGTTGCTCCGGGTTCCAACATAATTACACCGGCTAGTTATTACATATCGTATTTACAAAAATAGTCATATGTGAACGACATTGACAAAAATGTCGTTTCTGTCGTCCGGTAGGTGGGCGGCAGCGCCTGTGAGACGGCACGCGGCGCTGCTGCCAGCAGTAGGCGTCTGTCGCCCCCTCACCAGACGGCAAGCAGCCTACCACCCTGTGGGGGGACGGTAGGTAATTACACCGGCTAGTTAGCCAGCTTAATTACCTGCTCTAATTTTTTTGTTTAGTGTTTGTTTGAATTTTTAAATATACTAAATGTGCTTAAAAAATTACGAAAATTTATGTACAGCCTCCTGAAACAACGTACCTCACAGTGTTGCGAATGTTGCTAAAAAATTTATACAATTTTGGTATTTATATGAGTTTTTACACATATCAAACGAGCTCCAAAAATTACGAAATTTTATGTGAAGCTTCCTTATATAGTAATAGTTATTGTATAATGTTTTGAGAATTTTATGTGGTCTGAATTTACCATATTTATTCGGGTTAACGTAATCTTGAATTTATGAATATTTCACCTTTTTTACAATTTTATACATTAGGAATTTGTACAATTAAAAGTAATTATAGTAGTATAAAAAATGCATCACACTGGATGCGATATGGCTCATTCATCTGAGCCACTGCTATCTTCTCACTGCGCTTGCCTCCCCGTACGTGGCCTTGTCTCTGTCGGGCACGAGCATGTCCCGTTGGGTATGTTAGTCGGTCCGAAGATTGCGTCTCGGGTCGGAGGAGGTATGGTGTCGGGACCCCGGATTTCTAAATCCGGACCCTCTGTGTATTACAGCACTAGTCCCAAATCAAAACTAGTGCACACAGTTAAACAATGATGAATACATAACCAACCACGCTTTATTACAATAGTAATGAGTACAGACCAAAAGATCTCTTTATTACAACTGAGGTTTCAAGACATCTCAAAACACAAAACACAGCGGAAGCAAAAGTACATCTGGTGAAGACCCATCAATACGCCACAGGCAATTGACTGGGGAAGCGCAGCCTAATACTCCGGAAAACCTTCGTCGAATCCACACGCGAAGTAGTCGTAATCTCCCTCTTGAGCTTCATATTCTTCTGAGTTTAATTTTGAGTGCAGCATGTGAGTACATAAAGTACTCTGCAAGTCTTGGAAAAAATGCAGTAGATGCAAGGCTTAACAAGGAAGGGCTATATTGTTCTTTTGCACAAAGCAGTATTTTATTTCAAATACCATTAAATATTTTCGAAGGCATTATTTTAACAAAGTAATTGTTTTAACTGAAACTATTAAGCATTTTATAGTGAAGGTTCTATCCACCAACACAAGTTAACCAGCTCTAACCACCAAGGTTCAAAACTACGGGTTCCATCCACCCCCACTGGCTCCAACCGCCAGGATACCCTTCCGAGAGTTCCCTCCACTCTCGAGATACCAAAACTTTGTTATTAAAACCAAAACAAAAAATCTACCATGTGAATGCATTCCTTGCACGCTCTTGACCGTGGGCACAGCTATTCAAATAGTTTAACCTCTGTAGAGGATGTATAATTTTACCCCCAAGAGATAAATTATCCTAATAGTCAACATGCTTCCTTTGGCATGAGACACAGATAAAATATCACAAATATTTTACCTCACTCTAGTTTAGCTAGACACCACCCGCTGAGGTTTCACCGCTGAAGGGTTAAATCCACCCAGTCAGAAGCCCCCTCTTGCGCCATATGAGTACAGTAAAATCATGTCCCTCACTGTGAATAAACCAGTAAATTCCTGGCACTCACTTTCCACTAGTGGTACCTAAACTAGGCTATCGTAAGTTAGTCAGCAAGGTCATACCCATATAGACTTGGGGTTGCACGGTTATGCACTAGGGCGAAACATACACTTTACCAAATCTCGTGCTATGGCCGCACCAATCCAATCTAACCATCCGCCCTAGTCTAAAACAATTTTCCACATTTTATTTTATTTTTAAAAGAACAGTGGCAACACCAATCGCCACTAATTTCAGAACACAAAGACTAGTACAATGAAATATAATTTTCCATTCCAAGGTTACAAAGGTTGAATAGCTTGACTAAGCATTTGGTACCGTTCTAATATTTATCAAAGAATTATAATACTCTCATTACTGAGACAAAGGAAGTCCTAAGGTTACAAAGATACATGGCATTCAACTTCAACAGAGAGCATATCAATAATTGGACTAACTAATACCTTAAAACATAAACCATTGTTCTATGTAAATAGCAATGCAAATAATATTTAAAATAATAAAAAGCATTTCGCAAACATAGGTACAAAATGTTCAAAGGAGACCTGCCTTCTTGCACGCTGTCTGAACCTTCTTGCTGCGGGTCGGGAAAATCTTTGGCAACCACGGTTTCTACGCGCGAAAAGACGAAACAAACGAAAATAAATAAATACACACAAATTCAAATAAAATTCAAAAATTCAAAAAGAGTGTATATTTGAGTAGTTTATGATTTTTTAAAAAATTAGAAATTTGAACGGGTCAAATCAAAGTTAAAATGAGAAAGTTAGGGCTTCCGGAAGTTTAATTAGAAGAAAAGAAAAGGACATATTTTTCCGATTTATTTTTGTACTGAAAAAGGCTATTTATGACATCAGTGAGATTTTGAATTTCGAATTTTCGGACACGTGGGCCTAGTCTACCGTGGACCGAGTCCACACATCACGGCGGGGACCGAGGTGGCACTCACGGCCAACCAGGCTCTATGTGGCGCCCACGCGGAGGCCACGCGGTTGCTACGCGGGCGCGGGCCGGCTGACATGGCTCGACCAGAACGGCGGCGCACGGGGCAGCGCAGGGCGGCGCGCTCGCTGGCACACGGGCACCCGGCGGCGCCGGCGAGTGGCGGTGGAGGGAGCGGAGACGACGGGGAGCTCGGTGCTTACCTGCGCCGGGCTTGGGGCGGCCGGAGGCGTGCGGCGGCGGCGAGAAAAGCCGCGGCGGAGGTGGAGAGAGAAGGTGACGACTCTGACGTTTGGCCGAATGGGAAAAGGAGGGCGGCGGGGAGAGGAAAGGCTAAAGGAGGGGAAGAGAGCGGCGAGGAGAGGGATTTATAGGCGGGGAAGGGAGGGGAACGGCCGGCGGTTTGTGCTCGCCGGAGTAAATGCGGCCGGCGGTTTTAGAGGGGATTAAAGAGGGGAAACGGCCGGCGGTTAGTGGAGAGTGATGGGGGCAATCAATCACGCACTCATTCGGGAGTTAATGGGGGAAGAAACGACCGGTTTTAAAAGCTCGATGCGGCTTCAATGGTGGAGAGGAGAGAGAGGGCTTGAAGAAGAAGAAAGAGATGACGGGTGGGGCCCGCGCGTCGGTGAGTGAAAGGAGAATGAAGGGGTATGCGTGGTCGGATTGATGACACGTGGCAGAGGAAAGAAATCAAGGCCATTGGATGAAGTGAAGGGTCAAGTGGCTATGGACGGCTAGGATTAGATCAAAGAAAGAGATGGATTCAATCTGAGAGCGCCACGTGAAAGCCTGGGATTAAATTGATTTTAATTTTTGGATTAGCTTTTCAGAAAATACTAGAAACATTATAAATACTTAGAAAATATTAATTAATGTCTAAAAATTCCAGCAAATTCATAAAATATACATGGAGCTATTTTAGACTTGATAAAAATATTTTTATATTCAAATTTGCCTTTAATAATTTTATAAAATACTTTTTAACTTTTAAAATTGATTTTTAATTCCAGAAAAATCTCAAAAATTATATAAAATTCAGGGAAGGTTGGGAAAAATAAAATGAACTCTTTTTGGCTTTAATAAAATATTTAAAATACATTATATTGCTTCAGATTTTGAAATAAAATTTAGATAAATCCAAATAAAGTTCAAATAATTAATTTAAAATTAAATTTTTACAAAAAGCGAATTTTTGGGATGTTACAAACCTATCCCCCTTAGAAAGAATCTCGCCCCCGAGATTCGGATGGACTGGGAAAAAGACTTGGGAACTCTGCTCTTAAATCTTCCTCTCGCTCCCAAGTTGCTTTTGATTCAGAATGGTTGCTCCATTGCACTTTACAGAATTTGATGATCTTGTTTCTTGTACGACGCTCTGCTTCATCCAAAATTTTGACTGGATACTCTTGATATGTTAAGTCCTCCTTCAAATTCACTTCATCTAGAGGCATTTGCTCTTCTGGCACTCTGAGACACTTTCTTAACTAGGACACATGAAAAACGTCGTGCACCTTTGACATCTGAGACGGAAGCTTCAAATAGTAAGCAACTTCTCCCCGTTTTGCTAGAACAGGAAATGGTCCGATGAATCTAGGAGCAAACTTCCCACTGACTCCGAAACGACGCATTCCCTTGAGAGACGAAGCTTTCAAATACACATGATCTCCAGGTACAAATTCTAACGCTCTTCGGCGATTGTCCGCATAGCTTTTCTGTCTTGTTTGTGCTGTTTTTAATCTGTCCCGGATCAGACGAACTTGTTCTTCTACTTGCTTCAACACACCTGGTCCAACGCTCGCCCTTCTCCAGTTTCCTTCCAATACAACGGTGTCCTGCATTTTCTGCCGTGCAAAGCTTCAAACGGAGACATTTGCAAGCTAGATTGATAACTGTTATTATAGGAGAATTCAACATAGGGCAAACTTTGATCCAATTAGTTTTATTTGCCAAGACACAAGCTCTCAACATGTCTTCCAATATTTGATTTACTCTTTCTGTTTGACCATCTGTCTGTGGATGATATGTTGTGCTGAAATTTAGATTTGTGCCCAAAAGTCCATGCAGCTTCTGCCAAAATCCTGAAGTGAATTGAGATCCTCGATCTGACATAATCTTCTTTGGAACTCCATGCAAACACACGATTCTTGACATATATAGCTCTGCGAGTCTATTTCCAGAATATGTGGTCTTTATTGGAATGAAATGTGCGACTTTTGTCAGACGATCTACAATAACCAAATTGAATCATACCCTGACCTTGTTCTCGGCAATCCAGTTATAAAATCCATACCAATTTCTTCCCATTTCCACTCAGGTATCTGCAAAGGTTGCAAAAGTCCAGCAGGTCTCTGATGTTTAGCTTTAACCTGTTGGCACACATCACACAAAGCTACATACTCCGCAATCTCTCTTTTCATACTTGACCACCAATACCTTTCTTTGAGATCTTGGTACATCTTTGTACTTCGAGGGTGAATTGAATATCCTGATTCATGAGCTTCCCTCAGAATTAACTCTTTTATTTCTTTCTGCTCAGGTACAAGAATTCTTTTTCCAAACCAAATGATACCTTCTTAATCTTCAGAAAATCCTGGTGCCTTACCTTTCTTCATATTATCTTTGATTTCATTGACATATTTATCCTCTTTTTGAGCCGCCTTAATCTGGTCCTCTAAAATTGGTTGAACCTCCAAAGTAGTTAGAAATCCTTCCTCTACTACTAAATTGAGTCGCTGAAATTCTTCATGAAGTGCAGGCTGGCTGTCTTTAATTATCTGATTATTACAGTAACTTTTTCTGCTCAAGGCATCAGCCACTACATTAGCCTTCCCTGGATGATAATGTATTCCAACATCATAATCTTTTATTAACTCAAGCCACCTTCTTTGTCTCAGGTTGATATCGGGTTGGGAAAATATATATTTCAAACTTTTGTGGTCCGTGTAAATTTCACAATGATTACCGATCAAATAATGCCTTCATATTTTTAAAGCATGCACGACGGCAGCTAGCTCTAAATCATGGGTTAGATAATTCTTCTCATGGGGACGCAATTGCCTTGAAGCATAGGCTACTACCCTTCCTTCCTGCATCAGAACACAGCCCAGTCCTTGTCTTGATGCATCACAGAAAAGTTCAAAATCCTTTCTAATATCTGGAAGCGTTAACACGGGTGTAGAGGTTAACCTCTTTTTCAGTTCTTGAAAACTGTCCTCACAAGATTTACTCCATTCAAACTTATTTTCCTTCTTTAGTAACTGAGTGAGAGGTCTTGCAAGCTTGGAAAAACCTTCATTGAAGCGACGATAATAACCTGCTAAACCCAGAAAACTCCTGATCTCTAGTACTGATTTGGGTTGTGCCCGATTGAGCACATCATTTACTTTTTGGGGATCTACGGACACTCCTCCTGCAGAAATCACATGACCCAATAAAGCTACTTCCTTCAACCAGAACTCACACTTGCTAAACTTGGCATACAACCGATGTTCTCTAAGCTTTTTCTAAAACTATCCTCAGATGTTCTGCATGTTCTTCCTCATTCTGGGAGTATATCAAAATGTCATCAATGAATACAACAACAAACTTATCCAAATATTCCATGAACACCTTATTCATCAGATTCATAAAATAGGCGGGCGCATTAGTCAGGCCAAAAGACATTACTGTAAACTCATATAGTCCATAAGAAGTAGCAAATGCTGTTTTTGATATATCTTCTGGTCTTATCTTCAATTGATGATAACCTGATCGGAGATCAATCTTCGAGAAAACACATGAGCCTTTTAACTGATCAAATAAATCATCTATCCGGGGCAAAGGGTACTTGTTCTTAATTGTCACATCATTCAAGGATCTGTAGTCCACACACATGCGAAGACTGCCATCCTTCTTCTTCACTAGAAGTACTGGTGCTCCCCAAGGCGAAGAACTTGGTCTAACAAAACCTTTCTCTTGCAGCTCCTGAATTTGCTTCTTAACTTCAGCCAGGTCATTTGCGGACATATGATAGGGTCTCTTGGAAATCGGAGCTGTACCAGGTACTAGGTTAATAACAAATTCAATTTCTCTATCTGGCGGTATTCCTAGCAAATCTTCAGGAAATACATCTAGATATTCGCTTACTATGGGCACCTTTTCCAGAGTTATTCCCTTCAAGCTGTTCAACTCACATCTATTCTGAGAAGATGAGTTTGACTTATACTTTACTTGAATTCCTTCAGAGTTGGTAAGAGTAATGGCACGATTGGCACAATCTATCTGCCATTTATACTTGATTAACCAATCCATACCAAGTATTACATCTAGGCTCTTGGAGTCTATTATAATAAGATTCGCTAGAAATTTTACTCCATTTATATCTACGGTTGCTCTAGGGCAAACCGTGTTAGTCCTCATTTCCTTTCCAGGTGATTGGACTAGCATAGGGTTCTTTAGCAAACGCACATCCCAATTATATCTTCAACAAAATCTTTTGACACAAAAGAATGCGAAGCTCTAGAATCAAACAATGCTGATGCAGGTACTGAGTTGACAAGAAACTTACCTAGAACTACGTCGGGTGCATCCTGAGCCGCTTCTACAGTAACATGATTAACATGTCCTCTGCTCATTGCCTGCGGAGTCCTTGGAGTTTGAGGTGTCCCACAGCCCTAACCTGGATCGCGCTGGTGTAGTCCCCAAGTTGAAACGAACAGGGGTCGCAGCTGGGCGCTTCTGAGGATAATTGTTGGCATAATGTCCCATGTTCTTGCAATTGAAACACTGCACTCCTGCCGCTGAAGTCTTGTTCTGTTGAAGTTGACCACCATTACTTGCTCGAGGAGCTTGCGGAATTGAGCGGGGTCCAGCGAACGGTGTCCTTAGCACACTTGGCTTTGAGGGCCTACTGAACTGATGTGGATTAGGACGAAGGCGAGAACTACTTGCACCATGCTGAGCTTGGAACTTCCTTTTCCTAGTCTCATACAATTGACGTTGAGCATCTTCTTGTACGAGAGCTTTATTCACCATGTGCTGAAATGTTGGATAATAATTGGACACCATCTGCACCTTGAGGTTGGGATCAAGTCCTTGCATGAACCGCCAAATCTTTGTTGCATCTGTTGCAACATCCGCTGGTGCATACCTGGATAGTTGAGTGAACCTATTCAGGTACTCAGAAACACTAAGGTTCCCCTGCTACAGTTTGTGAAACTCCCTTTTCTTCATCTCCATTATTCCCATAGGAATATGTGCAGTGCGAAAAGCTTCAACAAACTCAGCCCATGTGATGGCTTGCACATCTTGATGAGTAGAACAGTAATTTTTCCACTAATTAGCAGCGATTCCTTTTAGCTGATGGGCAGCATACAACACCTTCTCATGGTCATTGCACTGAGCCAAAATCAATTTCTTCTCTACATCCTTGATCCAATCGTCAGCCTCTAACGGATCTACTGATCTGGCAAAGGTAGGCGGTCTGGTCCTCATAAACTCTCCTAGCTTGGACTGCGGTGCTTGAATGGGTGCCTGCGGAACTTGTTGGACTTGATTCTGAGCAAGGGCTTGAAGAATTTGCAGTTGCATAGCCATCATTTGCTCCAGGTTAGGGGCTTGAGCAGGAGGTGGTGGAATGTTGCTTTCCGGTTGGGCATTGGCACCACGACTGCTGCCTGGGTTGTTCCTTGTGTTCACCATCTGAAGTGGTATCCGGGGTTAGCAAAAGATAAGAGGGAAAAAGCACAGGTAAGAAATTAGGGGAAAACTAAATGACATCCCAAACCAACACACAAGAGAGAAACAAACAACTTAGAAGAAACTTAACTTGAAATCAAAATAGTTTTAAGAATGTCTATACCACAAGTGCACAAAGGCTTGGTACAATCCATCTAGCACACCAAAACATAATATAAAATGTTCTAAGATCGTAGACATTTATTTGGATACTACTGACTCAATAGACTACTAATCCTCCAACATGATGCGCTCCTCAGGATCCTCCTCTGGGTCCTCCTCGGCCTCGTCCACGTGGTGCTGCCCACAAGCACACATGGCGCGGATGCCTGATAAGCGAGAACGAGAACGGTTATGACTGGAGGCAGTCGACCGGGAGCAGGAACGAGAACGAGAAAGACTGCGTCTTCTGCTGGAATCTCCGATGTTGATGACGGGTAGCGGACTAGGGCGACGCACACTCTTGCGTGCTGTGAGCCTGGTGCGGGGTCCCACGCGTCGAGTCGGCACCTGATTGTTGGGGACGACAGCTGGTGCAGGTGAAGATGGCGTGTAGTCAACTACGGCTCTGAGGCGCCCCAGCTCGAACTCTGCTGCCTGGATCTGGAGAAGCTGAGCACGTAGTGTGTTGGAGTGCTGGTAACTGGAAGTAAGGAGCATCCGAAGCTGTTCAATCTCCTCCAATGCGCTGGCGTAGGTAGCTGCCATCGCCTGGGTGAGCTGCACCTGATGCGTCAGTCGAGGGTCATCCACTGCGATCTCGAATGGCTCCGGGTAGCTCTGTCTTTTGCAACGACTCGAACTTGTTGTGCCATAGCAAGTAGTACTTTGACAGTTTGCTCTTCGCCCACTGCAGACGGGCAACAGTCCCACAGATGCCCATAGTGGGCCTGTCTAACAGGTCGGCGAACTCGCCGAACAGGTGCACTGGCATTACGATTGTCGAACGTTCGACAGGGAAGTGCTCTCAGCTTCACAGCTGCAGGAGCACATAGCAGATGGCCAGATTGGGGGTACCAGCAGTGGTGCACCGGCAATCATCACATAACCCCTAATATGTGGCACACAGAACCGCTAATCCATAGCTATACCGAGGCATTACCCCGAACTCTGTGTCCACCAAAGACTCAGCAAGGTCGATGAATTTGGCATTGCGAATATCGCTGTGTGTGGCTAGAAACATGCTCCAACCAAAGAGCTGGATAAGGAACGCGATAAGGTGCGTCTTGATGACCTTCGGCGATGCAACCTGTGGACACACACTAAAATTGTTAAGCCATCCGCGGGAGACGCCATGTGCACTCTCCGGGATAGGCCAGCCAAACTGGTATGCTAGCCTTTCCTTCCAGTCGGCTGGTGCAGGGGTTGATACAAGTGCGTCACCCCCGAGAAGGAGATCGGTCAAGAATGTGATGCCCTTCAGAGTGACCGTCATCTCACCCCACCTATCCACCAGTGTCGTAAGCAGGTTGTCGTCGATGGTGAACTTGTGCTTAGTGGAGACCAGCCTCGCAAAGGGCAACAAGCCCGCAGGATTGGGACGTAGCGCTCGTCCAGCGCCCACGGACCCCCGGCAGCTTGAACGGCGAAGGGCCAACCGCATCACCCATCATCCATGCGTGGCAATGGTGTTCCTCATCGTACGAGTGTTCCAGAAGCTCCGGCAAAGCCATACCTACCAATACATAGGACAGACAAAATATTAGTGCGAAGATTAATAATGACGGTAAAACTTACTTTATAATATAAACTACATTAATTATGACTAACTAAATAACAGTAATTATGACTACGACTAAGGAAATAACATCGAAAGCATGCTATAAAAATACCTGTCTTTCAAAATAAGTAACCAACGCTGTCGCGTCCTTAATGACTTATGTACTGCCTTCTCCAAATAATTAGCTACATACTATTAATTTTGAGAGTACCTTACAACAAATGGAATAGACGAAATATTAGTGTGAAGATTGATAATGACAGCAACATACTACAAATCAGTGATTACATGTGTGCTTGTAACTACATAGGAATACTTCATTACTTACGGATAATTTGATTACTCATCCGAAAAAAGTGACGAGTCATTCATTACCATCGTCCTTAATACTAACTCATTACTTACCCCAATAGCAAATTATGGGTACCGTACGTACAAAAAATAGTACAAACTATACCTAAATTACTACGACATACTTACTTCATCATATAAACTATATTAATCAGGACTAACTAAATAACACTAATTAACTATGATTATGAGAGTAACGTCGAAAGCATACAATCAAAAATTGCCTAGCTTTCTGGACGAGAAATCAGTACTGCCAATTTTGAGCTACGCAGTGCCTTTACGAACTAATTTGCTACGCACACCCAATTTTCAGCGACGACTTCGACATTCACCTTCTACGATGAGTGATTGGGATGAGCAACGACGAACTACAAGAGGTTCATATTTATGACCAAGCAAAAGGTTAACCAGGTGAGCTCACCTCGTATATTGAGGTCCCATTATCATGTGCAGCGTTTCGGGTGAGGGGGGATGGCATCGTAACACTGACAAATGTGCAAACGAGAAGCAGACGAGGGGGGACGACATGGAAATAATGACATTAGTATGAACAAGAAAGCGCGCGAGGGGGCACATACATAGAGAGTAATAATTGTGCGAACCAGATAGCAGCAAAAAATATATAGCACGATCGGTCGACACATGCCACTTCAAAAAGATGCGTGACGATCATTAAATTCATGATTAAGATAACCCGAATAAACGTGGTAAATTCGAACCACATAAAATTTCTAAAAAATTACACAATAACTATTACTATATCGAGAGACTTCACATAAAATTTTGTAATTTTTGGAGCTCGTTTGCTGTATGTAAAAACTCATAAAAATATCAAAATTGTATGAATTTTTTAGCAATATTCGCAATCGATAAAATTACCTAAAAATTACACTACGAGGTACGTTGTGTCAGAATGCTGTACATAATTGTTCATAATTTCTTGAGCTCATTTGATATATTTAAAATTCAAAAAAACACTAAACAAAAAAATTAGGGCAAGTAATTAAGCGGGCGTTGTCGTCCGCCCACCGGACGACAGAAACGATATTTTTGTCAATATTGTTCGTATATGGCTATTTTTGTAAATACAAAATAAAACAGTATTAAAAGTGACTTTAACTCATATGGTGTATACACAATGCACAGTGCCATGCCGAGAAAGGCAGAGGACGCGTATCCCTTTGTCTTGCTTGCTGGCAATGTCAGGGTGAGTAGTCTGACGGCTCTGATCAGCTAGGCCAACAACGTGAATGGTGAACTATTCTTCAGCTTCATGGCCTAGCAATGGATAAGAAAATTGCTGCTTACTCTGAATACATGCCCTCCCCTGTTGTGCGTGTGATTGCTTCACGAAATCTCTTCTGCCCTGTCCGAGCAAATGATATACTACAAATCACCGTCGTCGCGGCATTGTTGAAGCAAACCATCTTAGGCTATATTCTTTTCAATTTTTAAAACCGACTTTTAGCTTTTGCTACAGTATCTAACTTTCAAATAGAATCTACAAGTTAATTGTAGTACACGTTAAAAGTCTAACATCTATACCATCCAAAATCACACGCGAGTGTCTCTCTCTGTAATCTCTGTCGCAAATAGCTAAAATTCAAAAATTTCAGCCATAACCATAAAGAATAGGCCCTTAATCTACTCCATTCACACATCAATGTTGAAAATAATTTAGTTTCCCTTGTTTCTTAGATGAGTCTAGTCCGTATACGTGTATGAGTATGTGTAGTTATACTAGACGAGTTCATCTCTATGTCTTAGTTGTTTCCGTGTCTTAATCAATGTACTCAGTATATAAGTAGAGGGAGGCAAACTTGTAAGGAAGTAAGTTGAGAAGAAAAAGCCAATGAGAGTGATCAGAAGAGATCGAGAAAGAGCGATCGGTTGTGATCTAGAGGGGAAGAAGAAATATAGAAAAACGGAGTGCTTTGGTGCCCCGGAATATCGACTTGTACTCTCAACTTGTTTTTCGTGTTGTCGTTGAGTGGTCGTTGTCGAAGGCGTTGATGTTTGCAGTTGAAGGTTACGGGCGGACGTGTTTGTAGTCAAAGTCTATGAGCACGTACGCAGCAGATTGCGTGGTTGTTATAAATACGAGTTGGAAGGTGTGGTTATTACGAGGACGTGTTGGTCGTAACGCCAAGAAAGGAGTGGTCGTAAAGAGCAGTTGTAAATGATTTACGACTAAAGAATGTACGAGTACCGAAGTGGTCATAACCAGCAGAGAGTGGTTATAACCGTCAACGTGGTCATAACCAGCAGAGTGGTCGTAACCATCAACGTGGTCATAATCAACTGGGCCAACAATTGGTATTAATCTAAGTTGATCCAAAGAAGTCAAGAGCGCTCGTCAAGACTATGGGTGATGAGATCGATCCATCAAAGTCAAGCGTGTTCGTCAAGCTGATGATAAGAAGCGCTACGATCCCGATTCAATACCCAATGTTGATCAAAACGAATTACGGCATATGGGCTGTCAAGATGAAGTTAACCTTGCGTTCGCTAGAGGTTTGGTCAGTGATCGAAGGAGGAGATGATGACGGTGATAGGGACCAAGGTACAATGGTGGCCATCTCGCAAGCGGTGCCAGACGACGCGATGATGTCGATTGCCAAGAAAGAGACGATGAAAGAAGCCTGGATCGCAGTTAGGGAGATGCGGGTAGGTGAAGATCGCGTCAATAAAACACGTGCTCAAGTGCTCAAATGACAACTGAGCAAGTTGCAAATGGGAGAGTCAGGGACAATCACCGAGTACTCTATGAAACTCACCACGCTGGTGGGTGAGATCCGTTCGCTTGGTGCTTGCAAAGCTGGAAGAGAGCGATGTTGTCAAAAAACTGTTCAGTTCGATCCCAGATCGATTCGTCTAGATTATTGGAACGATCGAACAGTTCGGCAATGTCACAACAATGTCACTCACGGAGGCGATTGGTCATCTTAGAACCTTCAAGGGAGGACTCAAGGGGCAACGACACTCGAAGGGTAAAGGAGAGAAGCTACTGTTTACCCAAACCAAGTGGGAAGCGAGGAATTCGAAGACAAAGAAGGAGGGCTCTAGCAGCGCTGAGAGAGGAAGATGTCACAGGAATGGTCGAGGACACGACAACGAATAAGGCGGTGGTGAAAGATCCCGTGACAAGTCACATATCAAGTACTTTGAATGTAATGATTATAGGCACTACGCGTCGGAGAGCCGTAGCCACATAAAGTGTTTCAACTGTGACAAGTACGGTCACTACGCTTCGAACTGCTGAAGCAAGAAGGATGAGGAGGTAAACCTCACCAAAGTGGAGAAGGACGATGAGCCGTACTACTTCTTTGCTTAAGTGTCGAAGAGACACTGGGCGAGGTGATCTTGAATGAGAGGAACATAGTTCCTAAACTACGCATGAAGGAAGGCAACAACGATCATACTGATTGGTGGTACCTGGATAATGGAGCCTACAATCACATGACGGAAGATCGCTCCATGTTTCATAAGCTCGATGAGAAGATTTTAGGCAAATGTAAGTTGACGATGGCTCCACAATTGAGATAAAGAGCAAAGGATTAATGTTATTGCAATACAAAAAATGGCAATTAGAAGTTGGTGCCTGAAATTTATTTTATACTGAGACTGTGCAACAATATACTCAGTTTTGGGCAGATGTCAAAAGAACGATAGAGAGTGGTGCTGCAAGATGAGCTCTTGCGTGTCTATGACAAGAATGAAGGGTTGTTGATGAAGGTGAAAAGATGCTCAAATCAGTTGTACAAAATTTTCTTGAAAACTTGTAAATCGGCTTGTCTGAAGAGCAACTTGGAGGAGCCAGGCGGCAGCAAAGAGCAAGCTCGATTGGGTGGTCAGCATGACGAGTCCCAAGGGATAACTGCGCCAAGTATAGAAGCTAGAGGCTCGGGTCAAGACCGTGAATTCCATGCACAGGGGGTGCGCATGGAGAGCAGGTCGGACGCATAGGGGGTGTGCAGACGCTTGGAAGGTTTCGACCATGCAGGGCGTAGGAGGCGTCCCAAGCTATTCCAGGTATGTAGAGAATATACGAGTACCAGTGGAGTTTCAAGTAACCGGAAGCTTTCGAGTGTAAAATAAGAAGCGTACGATCGAACTTCGAGTTCGAGTGCGCGGTCGGAAGTGTTCAAGTGCTACTGGTCGAAAGTTTCGAGTGGTGTGGTCAAAAGATCAGAGTGCGCAGCGGTCGAAAGTTTTGGAGCATGGAGTGGTCGGAAGTTGTGCGGTCGAAGCCAACAGTGGTATCAGCACACATCAAGAGGACCAGTAGGTTTCACTAAAGGAAAAGTACGACGCATCCCTACGGGAGACAGAGCAAAAGAAAATTTTTGAGCAAGGAAAAATTTTGCTGCATGTGGCGTGGAAAGCAGCGGTCTAGGCAGGCCCCGCATGCATGTGTTAGGCACAGTAAGTAGCGGCTCGGGAGCACTTGCAGGCTCGCATGTTCACGCACGTGCAGCTGGGCCAAATCGCAATGGCTCAGGATGACCAAGCGACAAGTCCCACAGGCACACAGAAGGCAGAGGAAGGTCTCACAAACATGCAGCAATCCCACGCTCGAGATGAAGATGTCATCCACGGCGCTAGTGGAGGAAGAGCGGGCAGGTGTGGATGCTAGTGTGGCAACGGTGGAAGACGAAGGGAGTGGAAGGTTCGGGTAACGACAAATCCAAGATGGCTATGGGAGCAGGTGCCCCAACCTATGCAAGCGTGCAAAGGAGGACGAGTTCAGTCCAGGTGCGAGATGTGGCAAGCGTTGGTTTGTGCGAAGCTTAGGATGGAGCAAGTGCACGCTATAGGATGGTGTCGACCTAGGAGGGAACGATGCATGGGAATACAAGAAAAGGGTGGGAGATAAGAGAAGATCGGCATGATCAAATTCTAGAAGATAAAAGAGAAGATCGGTGTGATCAAGGTTAAGAAACAAGATTAAGGGGTGATTGTTGGAAATAATCTTGTTTCCTTTGTTTCTTAGATGAGTCGAGTCCGTATACGTGTATGAGTTCGTGTGGTTGTATGAGACGAGTTCATCTTTTTGTCTTAGTTGTCTCCGTGTGACCGTGTCTTAGTCAATGTACTAAGTATATAAGTAGAGAGAGGTAGACTTGTAAAGAAGTAAGTCGAGAAGAAAAAGCGAATGAGAGCGATCAGAAGAGATCGAGAAAGAGCGTTCGGATGTGATTTAGAAGGGAAGAAGAAATACAGAAAAGAGGAGTACTTTGGTGCCCTAGAATATTGACTTGTGCTCTCGACTTGTTTTTCGTGTTGTCACTGAGTGGTCGTGGTCGAATGCACTGGTGTTTGCAGTCGAAGGTTACGAGCGGAGGTGTTTGTAGTCGAAGTCTACGAGCACGTATGCAGCAGAAGGCGTGGTCGTTACGAGGACGTATTGGTCGTAACGCCAACAAAGAAGTGGTCGTAAATGATTACGACTAAAGAACGTATGAGTACCGGAATGGTCGTAACCAGCAGAGAGTGGTCGTAATTATCAACGTGATTATAACCAGTTAAGTGGTCGTAACTATCAGCGTAGTTGTAATCAACTGATCGTAACTACTATCAGCGTGGTCATAATCAACTGGCCCAACAATCGAATGGGTAAAAAAAGAAGAAAAACTTCGAACAAGAACACTACTGTAACTCGAAATGTTGATGCCTTCTACAACACATCATTTAGCTCCTCATGTCGAAACAGTACTATATACATACTACAAGGCAGATGAGCACACAATTAGCTAGATAACTGAGGCTGACAAGAGCATGGCACCTCATTTATTTGATCCAGACCAGTGATTACTGGGGGATGGATACACACATCTAATCGATCAGTACGGCTTGAGGTGGTCGAAGAGGTGGTGCCTGAAGGAAGAAGCCGTCTCCGTGCTCGCCTCCGGCGACCCAACGGCGGTCGGTTCGCTTCTCGGGCTCTCCTGCCGAGTGGCTGCCGGCAGTGGCGACCTCCCCTTATCCGCCTGTACCTGCAGCACCATCGTCTGCCGCCGCCGCCTCTGCTCCCTCCGCTTGTTCACGTAGTCCTCGTGGATGAACACCTCCATCCTCCCTCTATCTTGTATCTACTCTCCAGCGAAGCTAGCTGCCCTATTCTGCCTATACTGCTAACTATTAACTAGCTACTCACCAACACTCATTACAAGCACCTGTAGTAAGATCTAAGAGAGAGGAAAAGGAGAGAAACATGAGCACACGTACAACAGAAAGGCTGAGTTGAACAAGCTGCATCTTTCTAGGCGATCAGGTCCATTATTGCCGTGTTTAGCTACTTGTAGAAGCTATGCAATTGTAGTAGCACCAGAAAGCAGGGACCATTGAGCCCTGCCACTGAACCACGGGGCCAACCGTGAGATGCGGAGAAAAATGGCTAATTAGCACCCGAGAGGCGCTGCCTGCCTAGCCAGAGCATATACAATCATATCAGCTCTCTGTAAATATATAACATATAGAATTTTAGATAATATAGAGAAGAATATTATCTACAATTTAACAGATGATTTTATAGACAGAATTTTGCTGTTTGTACTATTGTATAGACAACTATATAGATAACAGTATAAGACTATTACAAACAATTATATAGACAAATATATTATATACATTGTCTTTAATCCTATCTATAAATAATATAATGTTTTATTATAGACGATTGCTGTCTACACTGTTACACGTACCCTTACCGAGGAGTATAATATACTGACTTTTGTGATGTAGTTTGTCCGGGATCGGATGCCTTTTTTCCTGTGGGCTGCCACTACCTCTTCTTGATTTGTTCTCTTCCTCAGGCTCCAACTCGGTCTTATCCGTTGCAAGCAATAGGATTTGCTCTTCTTGTCCCCGTCTTGTGTTACGACTTTAATTAATGTCTTAAGGATGCTCTCATGAGTGATGCCTCGAGCTAACAGAATTACTACATAGAATCAATCAAGCGTGGTGCCCAAGGGACATGGATCAGGACTGTTACAGTGTGTTCCAGGCCAGAAATCATTTTCGGCCGGAATTTAATGAAATTCATGAATTTTGGTTCTCAGCCCATCTCGAAAAAAGCCCAATTCAGCTAAAAATTTTGGCCTATTTTGAAAATTTTCAGCCAATCCAATCTTCATGTACTGTCTCGGCCCGTCCTAGCTCCTGCCGGCAAAGGGGGGAGGGAAGGTAGCACCGGCAGGGGACGAGGGAGGGGGAGGTGACGACGATGGTAGGGGGAGGTGGTGCTGGCAGAGGATGAGGGAGAGGCAATGGCAACGGCAAGGGAAGGGCCGGGGGAGGTGGGACCGGTAGGGAACGTGTTGGTGGTTCTAATGTGGCCTCCGTCGCCGGCAAGAGACGGGTAAGCGGCGCTAATATTTGAAATTTATTTGATTCAAACTGCATTTTTGAATTTTTCAACCGAATTTTTCGCCAAAAAAACTGAATTTTTTGAAATTTCTGAATTTTGGATTTCTCAAAAGGATCCAAAATTCTTTCTGAACCGAAAATGTTTTCCCTGGTCCAAATGGCCTCTCACTGCATGCTACTGTAGTTATATATAAGTATCTTGACAAATTAACTTAGCACTGAAATTATGGCCAAAGAACAGCCACCAGTGGCAAAGAACAGTGGCTTCTGTTTAGTTGGCACTTACCACTTAGCACAGAGAACAAATCTTCAGTGCGAAAAGAAAGCAGCATAGCATCCGGGACAAAACTGGAATCAATGCACTTGAAATTGGATTGGAACACATCAGCCATCAGGTCAGTACATAAATCCCACCCAATCTGTGAATACTATTACCAGTACTTAAAGATGACTAGGTGTTCAGTTGGATGCTTATGGGGAAACTGTAATAATGGAAAAAAAAATATTATTCGAATTCGATTTCCCTCCACTCCATCTAGCATAAGTTCATAGAAATTATAAAAAGCCAGACGTTGCACACGCAATGGCACGGGGAAAAGGCACTTTCAGTTTCTGTTTCGATGAGATCTTGCAAAATCAACTGTCAGAGATCCATTTGATCAAACGGCTAGCAAGCAGAAGCAGTAACTCAAACAAAAGCTATCAATCCATTCACTGAGAAAACGTTAATCATCTGGTAATGCAACAGCAAATCTCATCAAAGCAGCAAATCAAGAATCATAGGCATAAGAAAGACGAGACAGAAGGCAAGAAAATGTTACAGAACAAGATCACAGATATTACAGAAATACATAATTTTAACAAATGGCACGCTTGATTAAAAAAATACAAATATATTAACTACTATTGCATGCCTAAGTTACTATGGATGCATTGAGGATTGAAGAACAGGTCTCAGAAGTAGAAGGTTCAATCTCCACAACATCAAGTAAACATCAACAACCAACCAGTTGACAAGGACCAAAGCACAGTTTTAGAGATTTTCCACCTCCTCAGCATACTACAACAGATTGTTATCACCAAATAAAACTACCAGGTTTCTGTTTTTTCAAAAAAAAATTAACAGCGTCAAGCATTTGATGCACAGAGTAATATTCAGCTAGTATCACATATTACACTACTTTGTTGGGATTCATACAAGGTCACAAGCACAAGGTCAGCAATGTTCATATATGATACATATGACTGGTTGTGACAGAGATGCGTGTCATGTGCGAACAATAAACAAATAAACCAATGTCATATTTCCAGGAAGATGGCAATTCATATTAATTGGTATACTCACCGGCAATACACAAGCCTGCAATCGTCAACCTTGTAGCTGCAGCCCATATATATTCCTGCAAACTATGGCAGGATGAAGATGATAAACAACAAAAGATGCAACATTATACTGTAGTAAAGCCTGCAACAGAGAGGCCTTTTGCTGAAGAAAATGTGTTTTTTTAAGTGAGCAGAAATCAACTCACTTTTTACTCACTCAAAGTGATTGAGAATTCACATAGTAGAGCAATCATGTATCAAGAGATCAAGAGAATCCCAACCTACAATTTCTTGCTACCAGTCACACCTCACACGATTAGCAACATACGGCAAGAAATCATTCCCACAACTACTTCAAGCTTCACCAGCAGACATTGTGCAGGATCATATGGTATAATTAGAGGAGGTGAATAACTGGCTCCACTTTTTGGAACCTAAAACCAAAACTAAAAGCAGAAGAAAAACAATCTAAATTACCGGATGTAAATTACGACTGCGACAAGCTGGTTCGCTTGCTCGTGCTCGACGAACGCTACGATCATCTGACCGCTCCCTTCAATCACTCGCTACAACCACCGACACACTTAGTCGTAATTTCCCTCCGTTTGAAGACTTTAGCCGCTCCAACGCTTCTATCGCTTGAATGAGTGCACGCCGGAGACAGAAAACAAACGATGCTAAGAAAATACGTCGTCGATGCTAGCAAACTTATCTTGGAATAGATCTAATATATTATTTCTGTATCATGGAAGTGGTTATAAAGTGCCCTCACGGCACCCCTAAAAGCTCTATCAACAAAAGCCCTCTAAAAACCCACATAAGCTTTCTCCCCGAAAGCCCTATCAAAAACCACACAAAACCACACGTTAGCCTTTAGGCTCTCCCTGCTTTTATAGGCTAACGTTCAAGCCGTGTCCATCTCAAACATGAACACACAACTTTAATTCTTTCTCAAATCAAAGGACCGGAAACCCTTCCTAACACAGTTTTACAATATCTCTAAACCTTCCCATTACAGACTCCTTCCATAACGTCTCCAATCTCACCATGTAATGAAGCCTCAAGGACGCACCTCCTGTATCTCCATCACGCATCACCAACTCCTGTGTCGAAACCTCTAGGACCGCACCTCTTGTAGCTTCACCACGCATCATCACGTGCTCTAGCATGAGTCTGATCACCTCGCATGATATCTCGATCGCCTGGACCATAGATTACCCCCTCCTAGTCCCGGTCCTCCTTGTCACCGATCGTAACCGTCTCTACACCTCCACACATCATTCACCTTTGATCTCCACATGCTCTAGCATGAGCCCGACCAGACTGCCTGGACCTCAAATTTTCCCCTCCTAGTCCCGGTCCTCCTCGTCATCGACCATGATCGTCTCCATGCTCACCTGCACATGCAAAGACCAAAGAAACTTTCTCTCGACACAAGTTCTCCACAACTTGACCGATATCAGCACACACACTCACATCACCCTTATCCATCCATAGACAAGAATAAAACCATCCACGACCAACAACCAAGTCGTCCATGACCACAAACTCCATCGCTTACCGCAAAGTAGCTCCAGACGACTCAATACAACCTCTAGCTCAACAAGCACTTGAAAACCACAAGTACTTGGGAAATACCATCACCGCTCAAAATACTCGAGAATAACAAGCATCGCTACAGGCTAGAACAATCGAGTACCGGCTACCGAGTACAGATCACATACCATATGTCTCCGACAACCGATCGCAACACCTATGACAACCGAACACCGACCATCGAGTACTGAATCCTTCCGACTACCGAGTACCATGACCACCTGACCACCAAGCACCAGTGTCGGGACCCTGGATTTCTGAATCCAGACCCTCTGTGTATTACAGCACTAGTCCCAGATCAAAGCTAGTGCACACAGTCAAACAGTCATGATTACATAACCAACAACGTTTATTACAATAATAGAGAATACAGACCAAACGGTCTCTTTATTACAACTGAGGTTTCAAGACCTCACACACACAGAACACAGCGGAAGCAAAAAAGATAAATCCGGCGAAGACCCATCAATACGCCACAGGCAATTGACTGGGGAAGCGCGACCTAGTACTCCGGGAATCCTTCGTCAAATCCACCAGCGAAGTATTCGTAATCTCCCTCTTGAGCTTCGTAATCCTCTGATTATTATTTTTAAGTGCAGCATGTGAGTACATAAAGTACTCCGCAAGTCTTGGGAAAAATGCAATAGATGCAATGCTTGACAAAGGAAGGCTATATGGTTCTTTTGCACAAAGCAATGTTTAAATTTCAATTACTACTAATTATTTTCGAAGGCATCAATTTAATAAAGTAACTGTTTTAACATAACTATCATTAACTTTATAGTGAAGGTTTCACCTACCAACATTAGCTTACAAATGATCAAGTTTAAAACTGCGGGTTCCATCCACCCTCTCTGGCTCCAACTGCCAGGATACCCTTCCGAGAGTTCCCTCCACTCTCGGAATACAAAAACTTTAATTTTAAAACCAAAACCAAAAATCTACCATGTGAATGCATTCCTTGCCCGCCCTTGACCGTGGGCGCAGCTATTCGAACAGTTTGACACTCTGCAGAGGTTGTACAACTTTACCTCCAAGAGATAAATTATCTTAACAGTCACCACGCTTCCTTTGGCATGAGACACAGATAAATTATCACAAAGCCTTTACCTCACTCTAGACTAGCTAGACACCACCCGCTGAGGTTTCACCGCAGAAGGGTTAAATCTGCCCAATCCGAAGCCCCCTCTTGCGCCATATGAGTACAGTAAATCTCTGTCCCTCACTGTGAATAACCAGTACATCCCTGGCACCCACTTTCCACTGGTGGCACCTAAACTAGGCTATCATGAGTTAATCAGCTAGGTCGTACCCATATAGACTTAGGGTTGTACGGTAGTGCTCAATCTGAACAAACACAAGCGTCGGTCCTTAGTGGATTAGGGTGGAACATACACTTTACAAGATCTCGTGCTTGCCGCACCAACCCAAACCAACCATCCACCCTAATCTAAACCAATTTCCAATTTTATTTTATTTTAAAAGATCAGTGGCAACTCCAATCACCACTAGACTTATAAACACAAGGTTATTACAACAAATCATAATTTTCCATTTTCAAGATTTCAAAGGTATTAAACAGCGTGACTAAGCATTATACTACCATTCTATTATTCACAAATAATTATAATACTCTCATTATTGAGACAAAGGAAATTCTACGGTTACAAAGGTACATGGCATTCAACATCAATTGAGGGCATAACACAGTTGGATTAACTAATACCTTAAGATTTGAACTAATATTTCATGTAAATAGCAATGCACATAATTTAAAATAATTAAAATATTTCAAAATCATAGGTTCAAGATGATCAAAGGAGACTTGCCTTCTTGCACGCTCTTGGGGTCATCCTGCTGCGGAGTGGAGAGGTCTTCGACAACGGTGGAATCTACGCGCGAAAAGACGAAGCAAACAAAACAAATAAACAAATAAAATTCATAAATTCAAATAGAGGCCATATTTGGATAGATTATGATTTTAGACGAATTTAGGAGAAAGGTTCAGCGGATTTGGGGTTCACACGAGGGAGAACGAATATCTGGAAGATCGGTTGGGAAAAGAAATTACTGAGACAATATTTGGACCAAGGAAAATAGAATGGATTTTATGGAGATTTTGCAAGATTTGAATTTGAATTTTGAAAGTGCACAGGAAATTTGGAATGGAACTAAGGCTTTGAATTTAAACTAGGTATTGGAATTTGAAATTTAAAATTTGAAATATCAAATAAATTTCAAATATTTGAAAGGATGGAAGAAATGGATATTTTGGAATTTTTATGAATTTAGAAATTTGAATGGGCTCAAACGGAGTTAAAATGAAGGAGAACGGGCTCCGGGAAGTTTAAATTTAGAGAAAAAGAAAATTTTGAATTTTTGGAATTATTTTCCTAAAGGAAAATCTGAATTATGACGTCAGCGAGGAATTTCTTTTCGGCCGGATTATTTTTCTATTGAAAATCCAGATTACTGCGTCAGCATGACCTCAGCACTGAGGTGGGCCAGCTGACAGGTGGGCCTCGGTCCATGTGGACTGAGTCCACGGGAGAGGGGTGTGGCCGACGTGGCATGGGGCGCACGGTGGCGCTGACTGGGCCGAGGGAGACCAGGTGGCGCTGGTGTGGCACCATGTCAGCCGCCACGCAGGCATGGGGTGCTGACGTGGCCGGCCAGTCGGGTGGCGCACGGGCACGGCGTGCTCGCCGGCGCTCCGGCAGGCGGCGGCCGTCGGCGAGGGTGGGAACGGGTAGAGGGGAAGATGGGGAGCACGGGGGAGGGGCGCGGGCTCACCGAGGGCGACCGGAGGCGGCCGGCGTCGAGAAGAGGCGGCGGCGCGGTTCGGGTTTGGGCGGCGGCAACGCTCCGACGACGGGGAGGGGCGGTCGAGGGGCGGAGGAGGTCGGGGGTGACGCGGCGGAGCTGGAGGTGGTGTCGGCCGAGCGCGGGGGCGAGCGGAGCGGCACCAATTGCTCGTCGGAGGGGCTTCGCTGGCAGCGGCGGCGAGGCGTAATGCGGGCGGCCGGCGCTCGAAAGGAGGAGGGGGGAGGGCGAAGAGGTGGTGCGGGAGGAAGGAGGGGCCGGAGGAGGGTTTTTATAGGGTCGGGGAGGGCGGAGGCGCGGGGGATTTCTCGCCGGAGAGATCGGGAGTGGCGGCGGTTACGAGTGAAATTAGGGGGAGACACAACACAGGGGCGGCGGGATTCGGGCGCGTGGATGGCGGGAGTTGGTCGGGGAAGAAGAAAGAGGGGGGAAGGAAGGCAATCCGGGCGACCGAGGGGGCGGCGGTAATGGCGGCGGTGAACGCGTGGCCGAGCGGGAGGAGGAAGGAAGGGGTGCGGCCGGATGTAGGGGAAGAGCTGACAGGCGGGCCCGATCGGCAGAGGGAGAGGAGGCGCGGGCGGCCAGGATGGCGCCACGCGGGGAGAGAGGGGGATCGGGTGGCCGAGAGAGGGCGAGGCGGGGACGGCGGATCGGCGGCGAGGTGTGACATGGCGGCCATCGGGAGGGGGTAGGCGGGATGGGGCGGGTGGCCGGGATGGGCCGGGCGCGTGGGACGTGGCTCCATCTGGGCCGTCCATGCGTCGACCGGAGGGGAGGGGAGGGATTTGATTTTTATTTTTCTGATTTCAGATTTTCAGAAAAGCTTGGAAATTTCATTAAGCCTCAGAAAAATATGAAAATACCTCCAAAAATTCCAGAAAAATTCACAGAAGCTCCTCGAGACATTTTGGACTTAATAAAATATTTCCAACTAACATTGGTAATTAATTTCTATACTTTAAAATACTTTTTAATTTCAAAAATACATTTTTAAACTCCAGAAAATCCAGGAAACCAAATAAAAGCCAAATAACTCCAAATAATTAATTTGAATTAGGATTTTTATAGAAATTCAAAATACCTTTTTATTTAATAATAATTTTAGGTTTTACTCAAAATACTTTTCAAATCTAGTTTTTTTTCAAAAACAGAAATTCAGGGTAAATCCAAATAAAACTCAAATACTTTAAAATAATTAATTTGAATTTAAATTTTTCAGAAAGCAAAATTTTGGGATGTTACAACCAGCCAGTCATCCCACTGGTCTAACACGAGTACTCAAAGTACTCGAAGATCACAAGAAGTGAAGCACTCGAACTGAAATGAAGTCCACTAGTATCAACCGCAAAGCCTACGGTAACCGATCACAAAGCCATCGACTACCGAAGACAACAACACTAGACTACAAAGTCTACGACTATAACAACAATCCGTAAAGTCTATGACCATTGACTGCAAAGCCTTTGACTATCGACCAGTAAAATCTACGACTATGAAAAAGTACTGTAGCTATAAACATGAAAAAGTATTGTAGCTATGATTACCTTCAGTGATTGTTCTGTCATTGTCGAAGTCGAATGTGGTCGAAGTCTGTCGTGGTAGAGTTGCCGTGGTCGAAGCTTGGCGTAGTCAAAAACAGACATGGTCGTTCTTCCGTAGTCGTGCTGTGGCGCTCGCACTACCGTGGTCGAAAACCACAATGGTCGAAGTCCATCTTCGTCAAATTTACGTGGTCGTAAACGACTCTGAGTGGTCATAAACATCAGCTGGGCCATCACTCTTTGAGGTCGAAGCTAGCCGTGTGATCCTCCGATGCCAATCGAGTGCCGTCCAATGTTCCAATGCTAGTAACCACTAGGAGCAAATGAAAACTACTCGTATGTGACCGAAACCAATCGTAGCAAAGCAAAACCACTCGAAGTAGGTCAAAACCACTCAGAGCAATCACAACCACTAGGAGCCAATGAACACCACTTGGAGCAACTCAGAACTGAACGAGATCACTCGGATTCAAGACCTTTGACTGCGATCGATCTAAATTTTCACAAATGCAAATTCCAAAGCAATTCAAATGTCAATTACTCATCATCACTTTTAATCACGACCAACACATGGTCTAACAATCTCTTGCTTGATGAATACATTGACAATACTAGAAACGCGTCTTAGAGAATTTGCGAAAAGAAAGTTTCTCAAACCAAACTACAGCAGCAGCAAACCACTCAAAAATTCTAGCAGCAAACCACTCAAAAACTTCCCCACGAACCACTCGAAAACTTCCCCAGCAAACCACTAAAAAACTTCTCCTTTCTTAAGCAATTGAAAATTCTCCCTTTTTTCTAATTTCTCCACCTTTGGCAATGTAATTATCAAGAAATTTAAAGAGAGAATAATTCTAAAAAGGAGCAATGAGAGTAAATATCCAAAAGTTTTGTAGATTATTCAAGTCACTTTGTATTAATTTAAGAATTCAACCAAGCCATCTTTTTGAGTAGAGCTTTCTAGATCATATAAAGTCATACATCAAATAGCAAGGTCAAAACAACCCTTTTAGCATGAGTAAGTGGTTTATATCTATGATAGGCTTTTCAACAATGACCAAACTGATTAAAAAGAGTACAATGAGATATCACATCAAAGTCAAAGCTTAAAAATGAAGCAAACTTTAAGTCTAGACGAGCTAGCAATCTTATATAGCAACCTATTGCTACATACTCAGTTCTTAGGCATGTGGCATGCTTGAAGCATACTTCTTTTTATGATAACATGCTTGAAGCATTTTTTTTAATGGTGGCATGCTTGAAGCATACTTCTTTTCACTTGCATAATTTTTGTGCCCTTTTGTTTTTGTTTAACTATGGCATGCTTGAAGCATACAACTTTTCAATCCTTTTCAATTTTCATTTGATACCACACGTATGAACTCAATTTTTTTATTTATAACAGGCCAACTTGAGTGAACAAATAAGATTGCAATATGAAACATACAAATCTCATATCCAATATTTAAAAGAAAACTCACAATCAAACTAATCCTTTCAAGTGAACATCACTAAAGTGCTCGCTATAATCAGTCTAGTCAAAGCATTCTGCTATGTCATATTTTAATTCAAATATAGCAAATTCATTACTACCAGTCATGGGCAAAGCTATATAACATATGTGTAAATATGATAAAGAAAGCTCTTCTACTCATTTAATTTCAAGGCTTGGACTTGATGAATTATATGATAAGTATAACAAACAAAGCTTCTGACACTACTTCAAACAACAAGCCCCCTCAGAATAATCCCAAAAGAAGGCAACAACCCAATTCACAACTCAACCGAGCTCAAAGAAAAGAATCAAGCAGTTAAGAATGAAAACAAACAATCTGAGAAGGAACTCAAAGACCACTTAAAAAGGACCACTTGTGAAAGACTACTAGTAAAATAACATTACCTTTTCCACATGATCTAGCCAGAAGATGAAACTCTTAGACACTATCAAAGGGAGTGAAGAACCAACAAGTATTCCAGCCAAGCAATGATGAAAAAGACTGAAACCCAATCAAGTGCATGTTCTTCATCCTGTGTTATCTGGTCTTATATCACAGAAAGCGTTGGTCTCACAGTATTGGAGTTGGTGAGATAAGCTTTAGAAATCCAGTACTGTAACACACGACGAATAGGAGTAACAGTAGACACTGATAAAGGTTTAAGTGAAGCATTAGCATCTGACAAATTTTGACCAAACAGTCATTGAGAAGCTCGTTCAAGCACGGGTGGTCTGACCTCCTCAACAAACCTGGTCTAACCACCGATCGATTAGATCGCATGGACTTTACTGATAAAAAAATATCCAACTACTTAGGTAAAGCTGGTCCAACCCCTGACTGGTCTAACACTAGTCATTGAAACGATGGTCGAAACTCTAGTTTGATCACACTGTTCTGGTCATGGGAGAAAGCTGGTCTGACTGGTCTAACTATCGACCATTCTAATTGAGTAGAAAGTACTGGTCAAAACGCTGGTTTGACATGGAGGTGTTCAACCATGGGATGTCTGACCACGAGGCGTCTGTCCATGGGGTGGTCTGACTGCTGCACGACCACTTGTGATACTCGAGGCTGATCCAACCATGTTGAATACCTCGGTTTGATCGATCCTATTGCAAAAACTCCTGAACCTATAGATGATTTATTAGAGGGAGTAGAGCGACAAGAAAAAGCTTGCACAGATCCCATTCGAGAACACTTTCTTAACATGTCTTTCTTCTCCTTCTTTGCTTTTTGAAAAACAAAACTGAACTAGATAACCCTCATAATAGTACTCTTTTTTATAAAGATTCTTACGCACTTTCTTAATCTTAGTTGTTCCTCATAATAGTCACAAAGAGTTTTCAAATTAAGTGAGCTGAAGCAATGCGAGCTACATGATCAAATTCTTTGTGAGAAATGTTGGACCCGGATTTTTCAATCCAAACTTCTCTATAATTTACTGCACTATTCTCTGGATCAGTAGATAGTGCTCACAGATGCATTGCTGCATCAATACATACATCGCATGAAATATACCGAACCATAATATTACATACAATAGTTGAAATACACCACATTGAGTGGTAGTTTACAGAAGGGCTGATCCAGCCAAATATCTACAGTACAAAAGATAGTAGTGGAAAGCATAAACAAAAGTAGGACCAACATCCACAGGTAAGCAACTTAGGGGTAAATGTGTGTGACAAGTATTATCTAAGTCTAGATAATATATGTGCACACAATCTCCATCAAGTCTACTCGTCCAGAACTCGAACTCGCGAAAGTCATCCTAATTCCCTTCGTCGGCTCTTCCATCCGTGGCAGGTGCGTCATCATAGGCTTAGTGGTCCTAGTTTCCTGTTTCTAGTTTTGGTAATGCAAGGGTGAGCACAAATCCACCGTGCTCCATGAGCCAATACACAATATGTAAGTAAATAACACACAGGGCTTATCAAAGAAAGGCTCGGATTGTTTTGTTTACTAAAAATTGCCTTTAAAGATTACATTACATAGAAATTCCCTGAGACCTAGCAGTTTGGAACTTAAACATGATATTTGGATAAAAAGAATGTTGTAATAATAGTAGCACAGATTCCATCCACTGTTACATGGCTCCTGCACCATATGCTAGCCTTTCAGCGTCATAACCGCCTATCTTATCGCTCGGGCGATACCCAGGGCAACACAAATCAGGGCTTCCTGCAGCCCGCCATTCTCCAATTCCACCCACAAAGTTTTTAAAATAGAACTATATCTGGTTAAGTTCCCATGTCCGCCCTTGACCATGGGGATGGCTATTCGAATAGTTTTCATCTTTGCAGAGGATGTACACTTTCCCCACAAGATATGATCATATCACAATGTTGGCCATTACATGCTTCCTTAGGTGTGCGACTGAGTAATTATAACAAGGCTATTACAATGCATCTTCCTAGTATGGTTACGCCCACTAAGGTCTTTCTTCTATAGGATACGACCATCCCTCTTGAGCCATCACGCCAAAGGCAGGAATGAAACCATGCTAGGAGTACGCAATTAGTTACCATACGTACACTTTGCCAGCTTGTGGTCGTACTGTTTTACACTGGGAGGTCATCACAAGATTAAGTCCTTAGGATTATCTAGGCGGTTCTACCATACTCCACATTCTCATGCATCCACTGCACCACACCCCTGAACCATCCACCCAGATAGTTAAGCAATTTGAGGTTTTTGGGAGTATAAAATATCCATGTTACAACATACCAGCCAACTTCCATCAATGACTGCCCATACCAAGTTTTCATATTGAAATTTTGCAAGGGCAACTTAATGCCCTCGAGTATCTAAGTAGTACTAAGCATGGCGTATAATTATAGACTTATTTTTGAAAGTTACCATTATTTTCCCTAGGGTGCCAAGGCTCAAATGCTCAAATGTTCCAAAAGAGTGTAATACTAACAAGTTAAATAATGGGCATATAATTAGAATCTTAAAACAAATATAGATTTATATATGAAATAACAACATGCAATTTGATAATTTAAAATAGAAAAAATTTATAGAAAATGTAGATTCAACATGATCAAAGTATTGACTCACCTGTGTCGCAATTCGCTTGGTCCTGTTGTTCATGACTTGCTTCAGTTTCTACCTCTTCTTCTTGTGCCTCGTACGCTATTTTACGTTGCGCAAAAATTTGGATAAAAATCAGTAAACCAAATAAATTCTCACAAAAAATCAAATGAGCTCCAAAATTTATGGTTTTTGTTCCATTGGATGGATAGTGAATTTAGATGAATTTAGAAATTTGTTTCACCTAATTGGAGCTAATATGAATAAGTTATGCCTATTTAAAGTTCTCTGTTTAAATTAATTCAAAAAATAAAAAAGCAAAGAGAGACCCTCTGACGGGTGGGGTCCATGATAGTTTTAATTTTTCTTTTATTTTATTTTTAGGCTATATGACATATGGGACCGATTACTGTTTGCTTAATATATATGGCCCATAGGTCAGTGGGTGTTTAGGGTTAATTAACTTTATTAGTCCTAATTAATTATTGAATTAAAATTTAATCTTCATGAATAGTGCGCCTGCCCCCTTCGCCAGCAACAGAGAAGCTCGCCACCGGTGGCAGAGACGATGGTCGGACATGAGCATCTGCAAAATGGATTGCTCATACCGGCGCCCACCCCTAGGCGAAACCTCACCGGCCAATTTGGCCGGGGCGGCGGCCGATGGCTTCCATGGGCGGCGGCGGAACAAGGGAAGGGTGGCTATAGAAATTCAAAGTGATTCAAAGCAATTCCTCAGTCTAGGAGCATCTCATGGCAGGCAAGAGGTTACCTTGATGGTCTGTACAACTTAGGAATGGTGGTGGTGGTCTGGTGGCTTGAGGCGGCGATAGACAGAGGAGGCGCACGGTGCCGGCGAGGTACAAGTGATGATGGGTCCAACCAAGGGTGGGGATGGCATCGCCATACTCCAAGGAGGCTCTGGCTCGACAGAATTGGTCTGCGGTGCTGCAATAGATGGTTCTCTCGTCGATTGGCGTTGGAGAAGAAGGTGGCGTCGGCACTTCTGCGGGCTATTACGGGGCAATTCTTTGCAGTGGGAGGGGGAGTATGGTGGTGCGGTGCTTATGGGAGCATGAGCGGGGCTTTATAGCCGGCGTGGAGGGTTGGCGACATGAGGGGTGGTTGGTCAGTCATGGCAGACAGCGTGGCATTGGTGTGGCTATAGGGACTGGATGATTCAGGCTCGGCGTCACGACAGTGACATGTGGCAGGGTAGGGCGGTGTTTGTCACACAGACGGCGGGATGCACACGCCGAGGGGCATGGCAACCATTCAGATGATGCCCGGAAAGGGAGATAGACGGGGAGGAGCTACAGGGGCGAGTACGGCAGTTAGAGCGACGCCCGCATAACGCGAGAGCTATAGCACGGTGGTGTAGGTAGTTGGTCGCTGTGGCAGGGGAACGCCCTTTGGTTGACCCGAGCAGGCCTGGTGCGGTGGTCTGAGCGACGCCTCCTCGTCCTTCGGCCCAACAGCATGTCAAGAGGAGACGACTAGACGTGATGGCATTCCTGTGGTGATGTGGGAGCAGAGCAGGCGGCTGACCCAACGGCATGAGCGTAGGAGCACACCGGTGACCGGCTATCACAAGGAGAGTGCAGTAGGGAGACGGGCTGCCAGGGCTGGCAACAGAAGGTAGGGCACGGGGGAGCCGGCCCAGGGTTGACCGGGCCAGACCGAAAGGGAGAAAAACTTTTGGGTTTGGGCCCAATATATATATATATATATATATATATATATATATATATATATATATATATATATATATATATATATATATATATATATATATATATATTCAAATTTTGTATTAAACTCTTATTCAACCTTCTTCATTTGCTCTAATTTTTCATATTCACCTTTACAAAGCCTAAATAACTCCAGGCCTAGGGTTGGTTAATTATTTACATCTTTTCATCTTGTTGCCATATGTGGATAAAAGGGACGATGATAACCTACTGGTTTACTCTACGAGCTTAATCCTTGTTTTTCGTGGTTCAGCCCACGACCGCACTTCTCCTATTGATTCTACGGGAGTTCTCCTGCCCTAATTGCTGGATCGTCTTTTCATATTCGCCTTTCAATAAAAACTTACTTCTATTAATTATACCTTTCTCCCAGCATTATGTTTTCATTATTTCTTATTTATTTGAACCTTAACCAAGAATTCAAGAAAAATTCTATTAAAATCCAACTGCATAGAGAAAATGCCTTCCAAAAGGTTTTTATAATTACACAATTTTAGGACCCAAATTTTTTGGATGTTACAAAAAATTTCTTGAAAAAGCAAGTTATGAGCTTGAGCATTTAGATCAACATCTGTTTTTTAGATTCGTAATAGTAGCAGGAACTCCATAGAGTCTAGAAATCTTATTACAAACATCACTACTGTGAGCCTCAATGTATGCTTGCATCCAACACTTTCAAAAGGCAAAATCAGAACCATCTAACATGGGGGACGATTCACATACCTCTCTGATGCCATCGCAACCTTGCTTTGATACCACTCGTAGGATTGTATGGGACAATCAGAGGGGATGAATGATTATCTCTACTTTTTGAAACTTGAAACCAAAACTAAAAGCAGAAGAAAAATAATCTAAATTGCCAGAAGTAGTTTACAACCGTAAGACACTAGTTCGCTCGCCCGTGCTTGATGGATGCTACAACCATTGGACATCTCCCTTCAATTGCTTGCTATGACCACTCGCTACGACCATCGACGCATGTAGTGATAATATCCCTCCGCTCGAAGACTTCAGCCACTTGAATGCTTTGATCGCTCGAACAAGTACACATCGGAGATAGAAGACAAACAATGCTCAGAAAACACGTCATGAATGCCAGTAAACTTTTCTTGGAATAGATCTTATCTATTATTTCTGTATCATAGATGTGGTTACAAAGTGTCCTTAGGGCACCCCTAAAAGCTCTTAACGAAAGCCCTCTAAAAACATAAGCTCTCTACGAAAGCTCTACCAAAAATCACACAAAACAATACTTAGCCCTTAGCCTCTCCCTGCTTTTATAGGCTAACATCCAAGCCGTGTTCGCCTCAAACACAAACACATAGCTCTATCTATTCCTCAAATCAAGGGACCTGAAACCCTTCCTAACACGGGTTTTTACCATATCTCTAAACCTTCCCGTTATAGACTCCTTCCATAATGTCTCCAATCTCACCATGTGACGAAGCCTCCAAGACGCACCTCTTGTATCTCCACGCATCACCAACTCTCGTGTCAAAGCCTCTAGGACCACACCTCCTGTAGCTTCTCCATGCATCATCACATGCTCTAGCATGAGTCCGATCACTTCGCATAACATCTCAACCGCTTGGACCTCATATTACCCCCTCCTAGTTAAGGTCATCCTCGTCATCAACCGTAACCATCTCCACGCCTCCACGCATCATCCACCTTTGATCTCCACGTGCTTCAGCATAAGCCTGACCACCTCGCGGGACATCCCAACCACTTGGACCTCAGATTTCCCCCTCCTAGTCCTGATCCTTCTCATCACCGACCATGATTGTCTCCTCGCTCACCTGCACATGCAAAGATCAAAGAAATGTTCTCCCAGCACAAATTCTCCACAACATGACCGACATCAGCACACACTCACACAATTCTTATTCACCCATAGACAAAAATAAAACCATCCACGACCACAAACTCCATCGCTTACCGCAAAGCAGCTCCAGATGACTCAATATGATCGCTAGCTTAACAAGTACTCGAAAACCACAAATACTCGGGAAATACCATCGCCCGCTCAAAATAATCGGGAATAACAAGCATCGCTACCAACCAAAACCATCGAGTATTGACTACCGAGTACTGATAACATACCACAACTCTCCGAGAACCGATCGCAACACCTATGACAACCAAACACTGACCATCGAGTATCGAGTCCTTCCGACTACTGAGTTACCACGACCACCTGACCGCCAAGCACCAGCCAGCCATCCAACTAGTCTAACATGAGTACTCGAAGTACTTGAAGATCACAAGAAGTGAAGCACCGAACTGATAATGAAGTCTACGAGTACCGACCGCGAAGCCTACGGCAACCGATCGCAAAGTCTTCGACTACCGAAGACAATGACAGTAGACTATAAAGTCTACAACTATAAAAGTAGTCTGCAAAGTCTACGACCATTGATTGCAAAGCCTTCGACTATCGACCAGTAAAATCTACGACCATGAAAAAGTATTGTAGCTACAAACATAAAAAAAGTATTGTAGCTACGACTACCTTTAGTAGTCGTTCTGTCGTGGTCGAAGTCGAACGTGGTCGAAACCGGATGTGGTCGAAATCTGTCATGGCCGGAATGTCAGTCTAGTTGCCATGGTCGAAGCCAGGCATAGTCAAAAATAGACGTGGTCGTTCTTCCGTAGTCGTGCTACAATGCTTGTACTGCCGTGGTCGAAAGCCGCAGTGGTTGAAGTCCGTTGTCGTCGAAGTTACATGGTCATAAATGACTCTGAGTGGTTGTAAACATCAGCTAGGTCATCACTCTTTGAGGTCAAAGTCAGTCATGCGATCCTCCGATGCCAATCAAGTGCTATCCGATGTTCCAATGTTGGCCGGACACCTTCCGATACCCCGTTGCTATTCGAAAACCGTCCGATGCAACTTAGACTTAATCGGACTAGTTTGAAACTACTCGAAACAGACCAAAACCACTAGGAGTAGATGAAAACCACTCCGTGACCGAAACCACTCATAGCAAAGCAAAACCACTCAAAGCAGGCCAAAACCACTCAGAGCAACCATAACCACTAGGAGCTAATAACACCACTCGAAACCATTCGGAGTAACTCAGAACTGAACGAGATTTCTCGGATTCAAGACCTTTAACTGCGACTGACCAAAGCTTTCGCAAACACAAATTCCAAAGCAATCCAAATATCAGTTATTTATCTTCACTTTTAATCACGACCATCACATGGTCTAACACATTGCATCTTCTATTGTATAAGGCATATGTTCTTAACTAGACAGGAAACCATGTCACCCTACGGATCCTGCAACAGGAAGAAAGGCGGCTCGCCATCATCGACATCGTTGCCCCATACCAACAGAAGTTGAAGTCGTAGAGGTATAAGAAGAGGGGCATAGGCGAGCGGGGCTAGTGGTGGGCGACAATAAATTGCTCGTCGACAGTGATCCCACGCCACAGCCTGCAGACGTAGCGAAGGCGGTGGACGTCGGTGGCCAGCAGGCGGAGGAGGATCTCGTAGACCAGGTCCGGGCAAGTGAACGGCACGGGGGGTTGGGGGGGCTCCTTCGTTCTACTCCATGGTCACCGGCGGCTGAGTGGGAAGCGTCGATCGCAACGACCGTTACGGCTGTCGAGTCGTTGTGAGATTGAGGTTTTTGAATTGGGGGCGCAGCGAGGTGAAGCAGCCGCTGTGGGCTTTGGCTGGGCTTGGCAAGATGCGTGGAACAGTTGGGTTGGGCTATGTGCAGCTATGGGCGTTGGCTGGGCTTTGCAGGATGCGTGGATCCTCGTTCAGCAACCGTGCACACTGTCTGCATCAACTTTTAATTGGGCAAGAGCAGCACAAAGTACAAACATCGACTACCACCCCGGGGATTCCCGGTGAACGGATCGGGATGCTGCATTGCTGCTGCTGCTGCTGCTGCGCCGGCTCAGGATGATGGACTCGTTTGTGAAGGTCGCAGAGTCGGTTAGAACCCATGGCAGCCATGCTTGCTCGCTTCAGCGTCACCAACTACGGGCGGATCCGTATCCACGGCCTGCGCATTCCTTCACGGGCTGCGGATCCGTATCCACTGCCTGACCATGGATCCGTATCCATGGTTACCTTAGCCAACCATGTCAATTTGCTTGGAGCAGTTCACCGAACATTCAGCGCTATTGCGCAGAACAGAACATTCAGCAACAGCTTGTCAAGGCAAGAAAGAGGAGGGCCAGCGAATGTCCTTCTACGGCCAGCAGTAATGACAATGATCAACCTCATCGTAACCACCCCCACATGACGATGATGGGAGACCCGGTGGTTGGGTGATGAAGAGAGAGACAGACCACTGTGGGAGGCCAAAAAAAACCAGTGTTAAAAAATAGCAATGTATACCTGAAGCTTCAAGAGTTATTTAAGTGCTTGTCATATAAGCCAAGAAAACTAACTTTGGATGTTTCAAGCAGCCGACATGCAGTGGAAAAAATCTTCACAACCGACATGCTTGCATGTATGTGATATTAAGCAAATCCATTTGCTAGAAACTAGTTGTATGCAAGAGTTAGCTAGAAAATTCAAGTCATAGCTGGCTAGTTTTTGGATAACTCACGTGCCATGTTAGCCATGAAGCATGTAGAGTAGCCTTTGTTACTCTCACCGACATGTATACAAGAAGAGCAAGTTATTTACTTCATAGTGTAGTAGATGGGCATGAGCTGTATTTACCTAGCAATTAAAGACCCTGTGAGCCGTAAAGTTATAAAATGATTTTGCTTGAGTCGGTGCTTAGTGAGCTCGGCTAATGTAGCCTATAAATAGACTTGAGTCCGAGTGGTTTTACTTTGCTCTGAGTAGTTTTGGTCTGCTCTGACAGCTTTCGGACGGGTTTGAGTGACATTAGGAGATCGGGCGACATTCGAGTGCCATTAGAGTATCGGATGGTGTCCGAGTAACATCGAAGCTTCGGACAAGTCCGAGTAATATCAGAGCATCGGATGGCATTCGAGTGGAACCAGAGTATCAGACGACTTTCAAGTAGCGACGGAGGATCAGACGGTGTTCGAGTGCCACCAGATGATCAGACGGCTTCCGAGTGGCACAGATGCATCGGACGGCGTTCGAGTACCACTGGAAGATCGGACGGCCTTCGAGCGGCGTGGTCAAAGATTCAGAGCACGGACTGGTCAAAGCTACAAGTTTTTTGTACGGTCGAAGGTACAGTGATCTGGTCAAAACTGTACAATCGAAAGAACAGTACTCGGAGGTGGACAGTGATTCAGCTGGTACTCGAAAGAGTATTGTAGTAGAGCTTGGTTTTACAACCATGTCCAACTTCGACTACGACCAACTTCAATTGTGTCTGAACGACCACGACATTTCGACTACGTCTAGCTTCGACCACGGCAACTCGACTACAACATTCTGACCATGACAGACTTTGATCACGTCCGGCTTCGACCACGACAGAACAACCATTGAAGGTAATCGTAGCTACGATACTTTTTCATGGTCGTAGACTTTACTGGTCGTACTCGATAGTCGTAGACTTTACGGTCGATAGTTGTAGACTTTGTGATCGATAGTTGTAGACTTGTGGTCGATAGTCGTAGACTTTACAGTCTTGTCATCATAGTCGTAGACTTTGTGGACTACTGTCGTTGTCTTCGAGTTTAGTCGAAGGATTTGCGGTCGGTTGCCGTAGGCTTTGTGGTCGGTACTCGTAGACTTTATTGTCGGTTTGACTGCTTCATTCTTGTAATCTTCGAGTACCTCGAGTATTCGTGTTGGGCCAGTGGTTAGTTGGTCGATGTGTGGTGGTCAAAGATTGGTGGTCGTTGCGACAGAACCAGGTAGGTTCTTAGTGATCGGTGAATAGTGGTCAGAGGAACAGTACTCGCAGGTTTTGATACTTGGAAGATGGGCGTACTCGATAGTCGGAAGGACTTAGTATTTGATGGGCATGGTTTTCACGATCATGGTCAGCAGAGGTGTTGCAATCAGTAGTCGTAGTCATAGCGTTTGGTACTCAGTAGTCTGTACTCGATAGCTCTGTAGTCGGTAGCGATGCGGATGTTATTCCCGAGTGTTTTTGGCACAGCGATAGTATTTTCCGAGTACTTGTGGTTTTTGAGTATTCGTTAAGCTAGCGGTCGTAAGAAGTTGCCTGGAGCTATTTTGTGAAAAGCGATAGAATGTGTGGTCGTGGACGACCTGGTTGATGGTTGTGGATGGTTTTGTTCATTTATGGATGGACAAGGGTGGTGTGAGTGTATGTGTGCTGATGATGGCCAAATTGTGGAGAACTTGTGCTAAGAGAAAGTTTCTTTGGTTTTTACATGTGCATGTGAGCATGGAGATGATCATGGTTGGTGACGAGGAGGATCGAGACGAAGAGGGAAAATCTGAGGTTCAAACGGTCGGGATGTCCTGTGAGGTGGTCAATCTCATGCTGGAGCACGTAAAGATCGAAGGTGGATGATGCGTGGAGGCGTGGAGATGGTTACAGTCGGTGACGAGGAGGACCGGTACTAGGAGGGGGTAATATGAAGTGTAGGCGGTTGAGATGTCACGCGAAGTGATCAGGCTCACGCTAGAGCACATGATGATGTGTGAAAAGCTAGAGGATGTGCAGTCCTAGAGGCTTCGACATGAGAGTTGGTGATGCATGATGGAGATATAGGAGGTACGTCCTGGAGGCTTCGTCATGTGGTGACATCGGAGACGTTATGGAAGGAGTCCATAACGAGAAGGTTTAAAGATATTATAAAACCTGTGTTAGGAAGGGTTTCAAGTCCCTTGATTTGAGGAAGAGATAGAGTTATATGTTCGTGTTTGAGGTAGACATAGCTTGGACGTTAGCTTATAAAAATAGGAAGAGGCTAAGGGCTAACGTGTGGGATTTTAGAGGGCTTTTGTCAAGAGAGCTTTTAGGGGTGCCGTGAGACGTAGTCTGTACTGGCTGTCAATATGGCAAGGCTCACCAATTACCATACAAAGAGTCAAAATATCAGTCCAAAATACCTTTGGAACTATACACTCAGACGTGTTTGGCCCAGTCAAGCAAATATCACTTGGAGGCATGAGGTACATGGTGACGTTTATGACAACTTCTCAAGATATGTTTGGGTTTACTTTATGAAAGAGAAATCTAAAACTTTTATAAAATGCAAGGAATTTAAGAAGAAAATAGAGAGTAAACTTGACAAAAAGATTCAATGTGTAATGAGTTCACTATCTATCTTAAGGATCATAAGATAAAAAGACAATTAACTTGCCCAAATACTTCACAACAAAATGGAGTAGTGGAGCGCAAGAATCGTCACCTTGCAGAAACCTGTTGGAGTATGTTATATGCTAAGAATATACCAGGAAGATTCTAGGCCGAGTGTATAAGGACCGCAGCCTATGTGATTAATAGGCTACCACAAATAAGGTTGGGATTTAAATCAGCACATGAGAAGTTATGGAAGATAAAGCAAGTCGTTAGTCACTTCAAAGCAGTTGGTTATGTGTGCTATGTCTTTATGCCAGATCACTTGAGGAGAAAGTTTGACAAGAAGGCAATTTGGCTCATCCTCGTTGGCTATGATGATGCCCAAAAAGGTTGGAGGTGTTGTGATCCGACAACAGGCAAGTGCCACAATTCAATAAATGTTATGTTTGATGAAGCCTCTTCATTATGGACTCCCAAGAAGATTGAGATTTCTAAATCCCAAGATTTGGATGAGGTTCTAGAAGAAATTAATCCAAAAGTTAAGGAGCAAACATTAACTCCAAGTGAAGTTGAAGGGAGCTCACCCAGTAAGCCCAAGAATCCATGGAAGATTGACGCACATCAGCCTGTACTCGAGGAACATTGTCTAAATCAAGTGAAAGTTGAAGATTATATACATAAACTACGAAGATCTATGAGGAAGCAGAATCCCAATCCTAGGTATGCTAATGCTGCCCTTATTAATAAGGCTATACCTATTAAGCCATCTTCTTATGAGGAAGCAGCACAAGGCTCTGAATAGCGAAAGGCTATGGAGGAAGAGGTTAAGGCATTAAAAGAAAATCAAATATGGAACTTAGTGCCAATACCAAAGGATATAAAGCCAATATCCTGTAAATGGATCTATAAAATCAAGATCCGCCCAGATGGTTTAATCGAAAGGTATAAAGCCCGACTTGTTGCTCGGGGATTCTCTCAACAAAGTAAAGTTCGAGAAATTTCGAGAAGCTCTCGGAATGGTCTACAAGACAACTTTGAAAGCAAGTATGCATTAAAGAAAGTGTTAAAAAATAGCAATGCATACTTAAAGCTTTAAGAGTTGTTAAGTTCTTGCCATATAAGCCAAGAAAACCAGCTCTGGATGTTTCAAGCAGCGGACATGTAGTGGAAAAAAATCTTCACAACCGACACGCTTGCATGTATGTGATATTAAGCAAATCCATTTGCTAGAAATTGGTTGTATGCCAGAGTTAGCTAGAAAACTCAAGTCATAGCTGGCTAGCTTTTGGATAACTCCCATGCTATGTTAGCCATGAAACATCTAGAGCAGCCTTCGTTACTCTGACCGACATGAATACAAGAATAGCAAGTTGTTTACTTCATTGTGTGGTAGATAGGCATAAGCTGTATTTACCTAGCAATTTAAAGACCTCATGAGCTGTAAAGTTATAAAATGATTTTGCTTGAGTCGGTAGCTTAGTTAGGTCGGTTGATGTAACCTATAAATAGACTTGATGTTATGTTGTAAGATACGAGCGTGTAGTGCTACTAAAAGACTGATAGCTTCTTGCGTGTATGTGTGTAAATGCTGCTGAAAATTGAGTGCCTTTGCCATCTTGTGATTTCCAACAACCAGGATGGAGAAGAACAACTAAATCTATATGGAATCGAAACCAAAAGTAACAGGTCATCAGGAATGGCCGTTCGTTCGCTCAGCTACCACTGCGAGAATCCAACAATGCTGCAGCCTGCAGTTAGCAAGACGAAGCGCTGATGATGAGATGATGGGGATGAGAAAGGAACCAACTTGCATTTACCAGGAGCGCGTCCACTTTTACTCACCGGGGTGGATCTGAAATTCTGATCTGATTCTGTGCACTGTTGTCAGAATCCTGCACACCTTCCTCAGGAGAACCTGGATGATATTGAAATACCAACAACTTATACATCTTAGTAGTATAGTATAGGAACAAGCAATGAGGTGCAGTAGAACCCCAATCCATCACGCTCAAGCAGAACCGAAGGAGAGGAAGAATTTGGCGAGAACTGACCCATCAACCACCGACCCAACGATCACATCGACATCTCCACCACCAATTGCTACTTCCCATCTCCCAAGATTTCTGCTACTTCCCATCCCCCAAGATATCTAGGATCTAGATTTCGGCAATTCGTTGCCATCGCAGCCGAGGATTTGTAAACGGGACAATCTCTTAGAGCAAGTATAATAAGAGGCTGTTAGTAGACTGTATGCTGAGGTGGAGGAGAGAAAGGAGAGGTGGGCTGTAAGTTTACAGTCAGCTGAAGCACAAGAACCAAGAAACTTTGTGAAAGAAATGGGTGAATTATACAGCCTTCAGCTGGCTGTAAATTACTATATGAATAGACTGATAAGTGGACTGTAAGTATCCATACAGCCAGCTGAAAGCTATATTATTAGCCTTGCTCTTAAACCAAAAGAATCTGATAATATCTTACAAAAAGAAATGTTCGGACCGCTGCTCATCAATCCATATGCACTAATTCACTTCCATCACCATATTACCAAGAGAAAGGACACCATCACTGCAAAACTTCACACAGGATCTCATGTATAGCAACAAGGAGGGACTTAAAAGGGTGGTAAATAATTGTGATTACATATAGCAGAAGGGCAACACGCCAGCAGATAGAACTAGAGGCCCTTTCTCTCAACATATGTGATCCAATAGATAGGGAGAAGGGGGACTAGAAGAACTAGAAGCAACAAGGGAGCCTGATTTGAGCAGGGGAAGGGAATTTCTTCATGTGAAGGTACGCAGGCAGGCACATCAAGGATCCCACACAGCAGAGAGAGAGAGAGAGAGAGAGAGAGAGAAGAAAAAGGAAGCAAAAATCCTCCAATAACACGGAGACCACAATAAGGGAATACAAATAAACTCCCTTCTGATGATATGATACGCGATGTTCTGTTCTTCTCTTCCCCCTCTCCTCTCCCCTTCTTGTTTTCTTGGTCTGGCGATTCCGGGGTGGAAGCTCAGCGTCACTGGGCCTCGACGGTGCGGGAAGAAGCGGACGACGAGACGGCCGGCGGCGGCGCGGCGGATGCGCCAGCCGGGGAGGTCGGAGGGGACGGGTGGGTGTGGCCCTGGCCCTGGGAGTTGGTGCGGTGGAGGCGGCACTTGAAGGACCCGGCGTGCGTCGCCGGCGCGCAGACGCACTTGGGCGAGCCGCCGCCGCCGTGGCTGGCCGAGGACGCGGACGAGAAGCTCCGCCGCATCGTGCGCGGCGACGACGCCGCGGCCCCCGTGGGGGTCGTCGTGCTGCTGTGGTGGCCGCGGAACCTGCCCTCGTCGCCGGTGGTGTCGACGTAGTTGGACGCCATGCTCAGTTTCCGCGCCTTTCTCCTCCGATCTGCAGGTGCCAAGAGAAAATAGAGATGTCACAACACAAACTCTGTGTGGCAAAAGCTGCAGACCACATCTCTAGATGCCAGTGCATAGGCGTGCAAATCTTTATGCCAGTAAAGCAAGAAGATTTCTCTTTCAACGCGGGGCAATTAAACTCCATTCCAGCCCGCCCCGTGCGATGTCCATGCCAATTAACTCTACTAGCAAGCAGTACTACCAAGTAGTAGTGACGACGAATCGATCCAGTTAATCGTGTTCTAGGTGCAAAAGTTACCCGACGAAACACAAGAAAAAAAAGGAGATAAGCAAGTACCGACCGAAGAAGTATAAGAAGTATCTTATTGGTATAATAGTATATTGGTCTATTAATAAGAGAGAGAGAGAGAGAGAGAGAGGCTACCTATGAGAGAAGAGGAAGAGGATAAAACGGACGGGAGGAGGAAACGTGGTTACGGGGCGGCAAACTGCGATATCCAAAGACTTGCGCCATTTTTATAGCCGGCCGTGGGGAGCTGCTGCCCGCGGGCAGGCCAGGCCTGCCCGGGAATCCCTTCGCCACCCAAACCCACGGGCCCACCACCTCCTCAGCACAACAGCCTCAGTGCGTAGAAAATTCGAAATCGAATACGTTAATACCGGTGTGCTCGGAACGGCCGCGGCGCCCCGGCGAAACGGCCGAGATCAGCAGGGGCGAGGTGGCCATTTCCGTGGGGGAGTTTACTGGCTCCGTGGCCGCTTGCGCTGCCCCGATGGCGTCGTTTGCTTTGCGCGCGAACAGATTTGGAGCCATTCGGGCCGGGTCCGCTCCGGTCCGAGCTTTGGAGTTGGAGGACGCGCTGCTACGGGCTCCGTGCCCTGATCTGTGTGCGGTGGCCTACCACTGACACGCAGCGGTATAATGTATTCCATCGAGTCACAGAGATACGGGCCTTTCGCCAATCGACTTCAGTTTATCTGTTTATGGGTGGAATTTTTAGACTGTGATTTATCACTTATAATTTATAATTTTATTTATTTATCTGAGGTAGTATGTAGAGAAAAATAATTGTATGTGATTTTAGTTAGTACAGCTGAATTCCGTATACTTTTTAATATAATCTTCCTATTGACCTCACCTTAAAAAACACAGCGTTTGAAAGCTAGTTACTATAGCATAAACCATAAGTCACAAGTCATAGGTGGAAAAGAACCCAGACTATGGCTTCTATCTTTCAGAAACTATAAGCCACTTAGAATGTGTTGATTTCTTAATTTTAATTTTTTAATTTTTGACTTTTTTGTTTTTTCTTTAATTTCTTTGCATTATTCGTGACGATATAACTTTTCCCCCATTTTTTCTCTTTTTTTAAAAAAATTCTTTTAACTCAGAAAAAGCTAACAGCCGCTGCAGTGTACTTTCAGCTAAAAGCCAACAATCATATCTAGAATACCCAGCTTAAAAGCCGTTTAGAGCAACCCCTGATGTTTTGGAAATATATACCGTTAAACTTTTTAAACTTTGACTACTAATATCTTCTTAAATATTTAAATTGAATATATAAAAAATCATATGTGTATATTTATCTAGAAAAGTACTTCCATAATATTATAATTTTATTAGATTTTATAAATATATTACAATATATATTAGTGGTCAAATTATATTTTGGAGACCATGCCAATATCTAAAACGATATGTATTTATGACCGGACACATTATTTTTGGATATAGGTACAGTCAAACTTTTGAAACTTTGACTACCAATATCTTTTGAATATTTAAATTGCATATATAAAAATCATATATGTGTATTTGTCTAGAAAAGTACTTTCGTAATATTATAATTTTATTAGATTTTATAAATATATTATAATATATATTAATGGTCAAAGTTGCGTTTTAGAGACCATATCAATATCTAAAACGATATGTATTTGTGACCGGAGAGAGTATCACAACTACAAGAAAAATATGACCGAACACACTCCTTCCAGCTATGCCTACCTTGGTTGATGCTATACTGGTAGCAGTAGGTGTCTAGTTTGTCAATTATGAGGGAACACACATGCTTCCTGGCACATGGCTAATCAGGGCACTTCTAATGGCTCCACCTCAGCTATATTTGTAGTATTAATTAATATGCCAGCTAGAATTAGTATAGAGGTGAATGGAAATTAGAGAAGAGGAATAGAGAAGCAGTGTCTCACGCAAAAATATTGCTTGGGTACACAATTCAACAAGAAGACATTGGCTAAAGCATCCATTAGGGAGACATAATTTGTGGGGCCCACCACAACCCCATGCTCATAGTGACGCGTCGACGTGGCCACCGTCATGTTCGAGCTCATGCTGGTCGATCGACGCTAGGCCACCAAGTGCCACCACGCTGCTTCACGCCAAGCCGCTTGTGCATTGCGCCGTTCTACATCGGGCCGCTGCGTCGTTCCACGTGCATAGCCACGTCGCTACATGCCTCGCCGCCTACCGCCATCCATCAGTGTCATTTCAAATCCAGTCGAACACTGTCAGCTCAAATCCAGGAGAAAAGCGGAGCACCGTGCACCGATGAGAGTGGATGGAGCGGGCGGTCGGTGAGACTTTTGAGAGAGGGAGGGAGGGAGGTGGGAGGGAAAGGAAGGGAGAGAGAAATGTGAGGGAATATGTAATTTATTGATTAAGTCTATTAAGTAGACATAATGTATTAAAAAAAGCAATAGTTATACTTTTTTTAGGTAAGTGGATGTATAGATTTTTGTGCAATATCTTTCACACTGTAGATGTCTTTTATCCCTGACCCATGTTCATAAGAACTCACGCTGCAGTAGTCAGTCCATGAGAGATTTATGTATGCTGTGACCTACGTGCGGGCATCTCCAACGCCAGGTTGTGTGCGTGGCTCGTTCGGACTGGTCCGGCCGCTGACGCTGCGTGCACGCGTCGCGGTGAAGCGTGGTCGTGCGGATGCGAGCGCGAGTCGGCTAGTGGATCAGCACGCGCGACTTCACCAAGGCAAAGCCGGCGCCGAACTTAGCTAAAACCATTTTCTTCACGTCAGACCCGCGCGCCGTTAGCAGATTTTAGCCGAAGCAAGCCGCGGAAACGGACGCGTCGGCACTCAGCCGGCCGGTTCGACAATGACGGATGTAAAATAGAAATAACGTAGGAGTTTAATATTTTATGTATATATTTATTAACATATCTATCTACAGATATAATCAGAATGGATATGTATAGATATTGCTCATCCTATATGTATTTTATATTTTTCTCGGTGTCAGAAATGAATAACACCAGACATCTATTTCTCCGTTCTGTATTCGTTCCATAAGCCTTCGAACGGTCAGTCGGATAGAAATTATCCGTTTCTTTTATATTTCTACATAAGACATTGGATAATAAGGTGCCATTAGAGGGAGCACAGAGAGACTTGCGCCTTCGCGTCGTCTGTCGGAAGCTGACAGGTTCCAGAAGCCGCGACTTTTCCGGAGTTCCGTTATTAGTTCGTGCTGCGCTGTAAGTGGTGGTGTGTGAACTCACCGCGCACGCGCGCACGCACGCACTCACACGTCCGTCCGTGTCAGTTTGCGAGTCGTGGGAATCGAATGGGTTCGCGCAGCCTCGCCGCCAGCAATTCATCTCTTCCTTGCCGTAGCGTCGAGCTACTAGTTCTTCAGTGACGTCCTGACGGGAGTAGAGTAATACTAGTTTTTAATCTCCAGAAGAAAAATATCGGCGAGATCAGTTCTTTTTTTCTTTTAGAGGACGCCGAGATCAGGTTGCGCGTAGTGCGCGAGTGGTCCATGACCATTTGGATTGGACGTTGGATCGATGACCATGATTGAGGATGAGGAGCAAGAAAAACAAAACGTTGTGGATAGACATCGTGGCCGGGTCCGACCCGGTTTGGAGCTAGGTTCAGTTGATCTCTCACGGACCTACCTTGTCGTTTGTGACTACCATGGCATATTGAAGACACTGGAGCCCGTCTGCAATACGATGATTTCGTAGGATTCATTCATAGAAATCCTACTGAAAACTGAACTAGTGGTTTCTTTTAAGAAATCTATGCAAATTCCCCGTGTTTTACAGACGGAGCCTAACAAACATAAATCCCGAAATTCCACTGTCCGGGGCCCTTGCAATGTATGACTGGAATTCCATGTGTGTTTCATGTCTGTGCTAATAGGGACCTCATTTTAGCACTTTTCCTCAATTAGCAGTGCCAGTAATTAACAGTTTTCCTCCGGCGAAATATGTTCCCTTGCGAGAGAGAGAGAGAGAGAGAGAGAGAGAGAGAGAGAGAGAATTAACGGCTGGAACATGGCGAAAGGGCCATCGGTTCCTCGCCAGTATTGCTCTAGTTGGGCTTAAGACTTGAACCCAGAACATCCTAGTATTCGGTGAAGTGTAAACTCGATCGATCTATATATTCAGACATTCCATAGAAACGGCCACGAGTCCGTGGCAAGGATTGGTGGCTTTGCCCTCCCGTACCTTTCCTCCCGTGGTGCAGGTAAACTAGCACACGAAATGACCACCCACCCTATCATTATCATCACCCGCATTTGTCCATGCGGAGAAGTCAAGCACACGAAGTGACGTCCGTATTAGTTTGTATTTATAGTTTTACAAATATCGCATACCTCGCTTTTCTCGCTTATATCTCATACACGTATCTCTCTTACTTTTTTCACTACTTATTTTCTCCTTTTGAATATCACTTCTTTCGATCACTACTTTTTATTTTTAGATAAAACCTATCAATCACATCTAATACAAGTACCCGTAGTACCCATAGAGCTACACATTTCTGTCACTTGTTTAGGTGTTTTCAGTAGCCATCGACACCAAAATTGACGCCTTCCTGAACCCTCTAATTAGTCTCGGAACTGCATGCATTTGCAAGACATGCGCTAGCTACTGTATCTACTGCGCATTTTGCATTGTTTCTACACTGTACACGCACATACATGTAGACGCGTCCTTGTGCCACATCGACGTACACGCTCTCTATTGTCCGGAGCGTTCTTCAGTCGAGCAGTGTAACACAGCCATATATATATGGCTCTTAATGGTGTGATCCTGTTAATTGAGGTGTTTGCGTTAATTGAAAGGGAGGGATTGTCGTTTGTCAGACCCAACCCGACCTAAACCGGTCGCTTTTCGAGTCGGTCGGAATTATGAAACTCGGGCCAGGTGTCAAGAGAGAGAGACGCGGGTCCACGTGGACCCATGTGTGCAGTTAACCATGTCGACATGTTTGTATGGTACAACGACGCGCTATCTGCTCCGGCCGTTTATGCCTGGCAGCAGGTCATTACTACACCAGAAATGACTGAAGGCTTCAGTTTGAACCTCGATCATCTAGATATGATCGAATGTTTGGTTTCCTTTTTCAGCTATATCTTAATGGCTTTTAGTACTAATATAATTATTTGTGTAAATAAATTGAATACTGATGAATTATTTTGAAACGGTTGTCCTGATAAGATACTTCAAAACGACAGTAAAAAATCCATCCCATTAATTTATTTAGAAAAAAATTAAAGTTAAAAAGAACAAGATCTTAAGCTCCAATTTGTTTGCCATAGCTGCATGCATCTGTAGTACTAATCAGTGGCAAGTTTTCTTTAAAGCTTCAATAGCTGGCACATAAAATATCTTGCTAGCGGTGGTTATAAAAAGGAAATGTTGACACCCCTTGGAGTAACCAAGCAATGGAAAACTCATCTTGGACGTGCTGGGCTGGTAGGAAGGTGTATCAATCAGCGAATGGAAGAGAAGGAAAGCGACGATTCATGACCCATGGGTGAGTAAACAATGGCTAGAACAGTACATCACAGCGTTGTAATTTAATCAGCTTTGTTGAGTAAAAGTCGTTGCGATTGGTCCCTTCTAGCTCGGTGGTTCTCTCCAATGTCTGCTAGCTGCACGCACCAAAATATGTTTAACTAGTGCATAGCCTTGACCATCAAGTCGCCGATATTATGCGGAAAAAAAGTGAAGCCTCTTAGAAAAGCTTAGGTAAAAATTAAGAATGATTTTTTATTGCTATGAATTAATTACAGGATGCTCTTACCGAGGGATTGCAAAAGGATGTAACTAATCCGAGTATCTATAATCTTCCCACTAGTCGAGATGCTTTGATTGATTCTCCAGGATTGGTCTGTGATGTTATTCTTCTTTAGATTGTCTTGTTTGTTGTTCTCGTTTTTGTGTCTTCTTTTGTCAACATTTAAATAGCATCGAAGAGGTGTCAGTTATCCGTATAATGGGCGACTTGTTGAATCGTCCCATCCGGTCGAGTGGATAGTTACTGTCAGGGAGAGAGATTTGACAGTAATTGAATTTCGATAATTGTCAGTAGTAGAGAATCATAGAAACAGCTGCAAGGCAGTTATTGTCAGAGACATAAGAATGAATCGTCGCACGGTTGGGAAAGGGATAAATCATGTGCTTTATCTGTTGCACAAGAAAGAATTGCTAGGAGCCGGGTTCTTATACCAGTTCACGAGATCTTTGAGTGGTTGCTGGTTGGGTAAAATATATAGTGGGCCTCCGACTAGGGGTACTCAGGTAAATGCCTTTGGAGACTTACGACCACATGGGTCTTGAGGCTTTAATTGAGTATTAAAACTGTATTTAATTAATTATTTAATCCTCATCAGCTAGCTCCCAAACTTTAGGCGAATTTATAATTTGATTTTTTTCTGATTGGAATTCAAGTCGGATAATACTCTTTAACAAGAGTAAAAAAAATAAAGTTTTTATTCACTTAAGGTTGAGAAAGCCAACTGGAAAAAACCTAAAATGTTTTTTCCCATTGCGCACAAATTCTACAACCACTATTTTTGCAGTTGAAAAAACCCTATAAAAATCGGTGTGGTACCTATTAGCTTCAAACTTTCTGAGAAAACCTTTCGTATTCTTTGATTTCCTCAGACTCTCTACCATAGTGTCCTTTGACTTTAGTTTTGAACCCCTTCAATCCACACTTAGATCTTCAACCATCTGAATGGAAAATATCTAAATTGATCACCGAGTGGCCAGCATCTGATCTAGGATCGAAGAGATTGAAGGCCCTAGAAAGATACGCCATAGTTTTTCCTTGACCGGTTATTTGTCAGGCTGGAGTGCTAGCCTGTGCTCAATCACCTCCCTAGGGACATCGAGCATGTTGGATGTTTGCTATATGAATACATTCGAGTTTGCTCGGAGGAAGGTGATGAACGACTCTTCCCATCTAGGGTTGAGTTATGTCCTAACTTGACGGTTCCTAAAGGCCTGTCCTTGTTGAGAGGTACCTCCTTGACTTGGTCGAAGGGTTTTGAAGCCACCTTTGGCCTTCAACGTTTTGCCTGTGTTGAACGCTTATAGTCGATAATTCATTGACCAGCTCAAGTGACTTATGATCGCAGGCATAAGCTATTTTTCTATTTCCTCAAACCATTATGACCCCTTTTGGCCCCGGTATTTTTAGACTTTAGTAACCGTAATGTGTAGCTACCAGAAACTTAGCTAAATTTGGTCAGCCAAGGATCCTATTTTATACAGTTTTGAAATCTACTACATCGAATGAGATCATTTTCATTCAGAGGTTATCAGGACTTTCAAATATAACCGGTAGGGTTACTTGCCTGATTAGTTTGGCTGAAGATCTTGGAACTATACCATTTGCCCAATCGGTTTGGCCGAAGATCTCGAAACTATACCATGAAAGGCAAACTTCACATGTTTATTTTGACTTAGGAACATGCATTTCTTCAATAGCTCCTGTAAATAAAATACTACAAATTCTTATTTGGTCATAAGTCCAGATTAAATCATCTAACCCCCTGTATTTAATCTAGAAGATCTGTCATTTTTTGGACAACAGACTTAATATTTTCATATCTATTAATCTACTTATGCAACTATAATAAAACATGACATTTTTAGAAACTACGGAAAGTTGTAACATCCCATTTTGGGAATTTGTCCTTGTTCAAAGAAAAATTTCGAACCAAGTTTGAATTCAAATAGTTCAATCAAATTTCAACCGTAATTTTAAATTTTAAAGAAATTTTCAAAAGTTTGAATCTTCCTTAGACCTGGTCCAGCCCATCTTTGCCTTTTCCTCTCTTGGGTCCAGCCTAAAAACCTATCGGCTCGGCCCGGAATGGCCTACGTTGTGCGGACATGCTCTGGCCACGCACCACGCATGTGAGCGCCTCGTCGTGTGCACCAGCACCAACGCGCAACGCGCCACGTGCACAGGAGCTATGTCACTCATGCCCACCGTGCGTTCTGGGATTCTTGGCCCTCGCTACGTCGCTCCATCCCTGTGACACCTCGTCTCAGCTCTGCACCACCCTCCATTTGCTGGCACCTCTTTTCCCCTTCTCCCTCCTCCTTTCTCCCACTGCACCACTCTGTCGCCTCAAGCTCAAGTTGTTTCATCACGCCCATCACTCCCTCGCTACAACACCTTGCTTCGTGTGTCAGGTATTCACTTGAGGATGCTCTGCACCACTCCCATGCATGCTTGCCCCGGTTCCCCACCGATTAGCCGCCACAGCCGCCACATGTCATCATGGCACCAATGATCACTGAGCTCCCTCCTCCTCTATAAAGTGATGCATCGTGCTCCTTTCACCCCCACTCACCTCCCATCGCCTTCAATTGACCGAAGAACCATTCTAGGCCACCTTCCTCCTCCTCTCTGACCATCCTGCCGCCTAATGCGATTCTGATGACTCGCCGCACTGTCCATCGATTCCTTGCGCTAGAAACTTCACCTCAAGGTCCCGAGGTGACCTTGACCACCGCTAATCTCCTCCGTCCCCTTTGGAAAGCCCTCCACATCACTCCCCTCATTGCTGACCAGGTCATCGTCGCCAGGCCATCCGTCTCATCCCCAAGCTCCATCTTTGCTTCCGGTGAGCCCATCTCCATCTGTAGATGCTCCCCTAGCTTTGAATTAGAATCTAGTACGTTGTGGTGCCAATGTGCCATGCTCCCTATTCCACCACCGTGCGAGCTCACCATCGGCAACCCTAGCCATCAAATTGGCTTGTGCCAACTCGCCCGAAGGTATGCGCGATGCCGTAGAACCCATTTTCAACCATGCTACCATCCGCCAAAGTCCCCACCACTGGTGAGAGGATTTGCTTTTCTTTGACAAGGACGAAGCACTGTAGTGACGTGGTTAAGATTAAGTGCGGGATCAGTTTAATATTAATGACCCTCATTAGCCATTGCTAATCAAACACTGACTGGTGGTCCCATTCCGATTTAATTAGGCCCCCATTTGTATGACATGTTGACCCTACAACCTTTTAATTTCAAGCCGGTTTTAAAAGTCAGGTCCACTAACAAAGTGGGCCCAAGTTATTGTTGACACAGTAAATAGACCGCACCTATCAGTCCCTCAGGCGTTTCTTTGTGTAAAAATAAATCAAAATTTAAAATAAAACCCCCTGGTGCTAGCTGTCAGCCAAAGAGCCTTTTTCTTTTGAAATTAAATCCAAACTTTAATCAAAAACTCGTGGGCCCCCATTGCTAGTTTCAGTAAGTTTTTCCAATAGAAAGTTATTCAAAATTTTAAATAAAATATGTGGGCCCCTCATGTCAATGAGAGTAACCTCTCTCTCCTTTTTTTGAATTAATTTTTGTTTTAAACTTCAAATGACTCATTCTCACTTATTTTAGCTCAAATTTAATGAAATTTATTTATAAATTTTTCTAAATTCAATATCTATATAATGGTACTAGTTTTGTTCAATTTAGAATTTATTTTAATTTTTATTTGAATTTATTTATTTTACTCTTTTGTGTGTACGTTTTTCAATGTAACCATTTGAGTAGATTACGAGGACAAGGAAAAACCCAAGTTCAAACAAACTCAAGAGTTCCAAGACCAACTCACTTGTGAGCCAGGTAAGTTAATATTTTGATCATATTGAACCTATATTTCGTACAAATTTATATTCATTTAAATTATCAAATTGCATGCTATTATTTTTATGCAAATATATGTTAAGGTTAGGGTTAGATACATGCCTATTGATATCATAATATTTTTATACCATACCGGGCACTTGAATCACATAAATCCTTGTCACCCTAAATACTTAATGACAACTTTACTAGCTATAGTCGTACTTAAGTGTCATGGTAGTCTTGCTTAAGTACCAAGGCATTAAATTGCTCTATCATCATTTTTATTATGAAACTTGTTTTTAGTAGTCATTGGATGGAAATAACTAGTGTATTTGATCCTTATATATGCACATATATGGTTTCTATTTTTTTGCGTATTATCTAACTAAGTATTCGTGACCAAGACTAACCGTTTTCGGAGCGACACATATTCTCTCTGTATTCATGTCGAGACTGTTTGTATTTGTATTCGTATCTGACTCCAATTTTATATAACAATATAGAATAAGATATGGTATAAAAGAAATATGTACGTATCCGGTCTGATTGTACCCTAGCTGTGTAGGAGCAATGCTCCATGCGTGTGACCTCTTGCTTGGTACTCGTGAAATTGAAGTAACCAAGCACGTTCCTCATTGGAGCAACCTGAGCATGGATGGCTTGGTCAACTGACAACCCAGCAGTCCCAGCATGACAAGTAACGTAAGCAGGCTCAGGCCCAATGTTGGACGTCATTCTGAAGAATTTTAGCAGGCCCTACGCATTCAAGACCGACGAGTAATTTGTATCTCCTTTAGAGTTTGGGCCGCCAAGCACTACTCCTCTTATAGGCCGAAGAATAACACCTCCTGCTCAAAAAAAAAAAAAGGAAAAAAACTCCGTGCTTTGTCTTGGGCTTCAGCATTCCGGAGGTCAACTTCTCGGATTACACCGGAAGAAAAAAGGCTCTGTTTTTTTTTCAGCTTTTAAAAACTGCTTTTGAATTTTTCTACAGTAATTAGTTTTTAAATGGAGTATTTTTTCAAGATAGGATCTACTAGTTAATTATGGTACATACTTTACCGACTTCATTTATATCGGCAAAAACCATACGTGAATTTCTGTTATTCTGTAATCTCTCGTACAAACAGACCAAAAGCTACAAGCCGCAGCTAAAAACCACACGCCGCAATCAAAAAGAACATACCTAAAGATTAGGCTCCTTTGCAGTACAGTCAGACTCTCGGCAGTGGTGGATGGAATTCATTGCGTCTACAGCGCCAGAATTCAGGCCCTGTATCGAACATTTATTCGGCCGAAAACGTGAAGGTTGGTTGCTACAGTTTGATCTATTATTCAATTTGTTACATCAGTGAGAGATTGGCAGCTCTTGGAACCTAGCCGCCTGGAGTCCACCTCGAAAACACGTTGTGCCCGCGCTGCCCGTGGAGTTGCAGGTTTGCTCTAGCCTGCATAATCATGCGCGCACGTTATGTGTGCTCGTCATCGTTTTCTCTAAAAGAGAAAACAAACAGTAGTAGAAGAAAACCTCATTGGTCCAATCCGACGGCTGCGAAGAGAGGTGTTTATGGATCTATAGGGCAGTGATCGAAGCACGGGAGTTAAAGCCACTTTTGGTAATTTTTTTATATTATATTTATAAAAATAGCTGTATGTGTATCGTATTGACAAAAATATCGTTTCTACCGTCCGGTGGGCGGGCAGTAGCGCCAACGAGGCGACACGCGGCGCTGTCGCCAGCAGCAGGCGCTTGCTGCCCCCTGTCCAGACGGCAGGCAGCCTACCGCCCGGTGGCCAGATGGCAGGCAAGCCTACCCTAATTTTTTTCCATTTAGTATTTGTTTGAATTTTTAAATATATCAAATAAGCTCAAAAAAATTATGAAAATTTATATACAGCCTTCTGACACAATGTACCTCGCGGTGTAATTTTTATGTAATTTTATGCATTGCAAATGTTGGTCAAAAATTCATATAATTTTAATATTTGTATGATTTTTTACATATAACAAACGAGCTCCAAAAATTACGATGCAAAACAGTGCACTGTTGAGCATGATATTTATAAAAGTAGCCATATACGCATCCTATTTGCAGAAATATCACTTCTACCATCCGGTGGGCGGGCAGGAGTGTTGGCAAGGCGATGTGTGGCAAATTCGGATAAATATGGTAAATTTGAACCACATAAAATTTCTAAAAAAATTACACAATAACTATGATTATGTCAGGAGGTTTCACATAAAATTTTGTAAGTTTTAGAGCTCATTTGCTATATATAAAAACTCGTAAAAATATCAAAATTGTATGAATTTTTAAGCAACATTCACAATGGACAAAGTTATCGAAAAATTATACTGTCAAGAACGTTGTGTCAGAAAATTGTATATAAATTTCGTAATTTTTTGATCTTATTTGATATATTTAAAATTTTTAACAAACACTAAGCAAAATAAAAGTAATTAATCCGGCTAATTAGCTGGCTTAATTACCTTCATTTTGCTTAGTGATTGTTTAAATTTTTAAATATATCAAATAAGCTCAAAAAATTACAAAAATTTGCTTATAGCCTTTTGACACAACGTACTTGATAGTGTAATTTTTGGATAATTGTGTCCATTGTAAATATTGCTAAGAAATTCATACAATTTTGATATTTGTATGACTTTTTATATATAGCAAACGAGCTCCAAACATTATAAATTTTATGTAAAACCTCTTGACTTAGTCATAGTTATTATGTAATTTTTAGAAAATTTTATATAATCCAAATTTACCATGTTTTATTCGGGTTAATTTAATCATGAATTAAATTCACGACTAAATTCACTGGCCGTAAATTTATGAATTAACATGGAAAATTTGGAGCACATAAAATTCTAAAAAATTATACAATTAGGTCAACTATGTTAGAGGCTCCACATAAAATTTTATAATTTTTTATGCTTGTTTGTTATATGTAACAATTTCTATAAATATCAAAATGGTATGAATTTTTGAGCAATATTCACAAAGGATAAAATTGTAAAAAATTACACAGTAAAGTACGTTGTGTCAGAAGTTTTTATATAAAAGTTTGTAATTTTTTGACCTCATTTATTATATTTAAAAATTTGAACAAATATAATATAAATTTTTGAATTTAGACAGTGATTAAGCTAGCTAATTATCCAGCTTAATCATCTGCCATCCCATGGGTGGGTGGCAGGTGCCACGCGCTGTCTCTCCCGCGCTGCCGCCCGCCTACCGGACAGCAAAAATGTCATTTCTGCAAATACGTTACGTATATCGTTAGTTTTATAAATACCATCGTAAACAGCGCTAAATCTGGCTTTGATTCGGAAGCACGGGGGATTTGGTTCCGGCTGGTTGAGCATGGTTGGCATGCGTGCGTGCAGATGATTGAACCGATTGCACATGGCACAGGTTTTGACTTTTCAATTTTAAATTTCAATCAGGAGAGAGAGGAATCTGTAGTCCTACCTCGTGCTCCCCACATATACGGACGAACAACTGGGCTAGTCAAAGTCTTAAGAGGGAGACACACAACTGGTGCATGCAGTCGCCTGTGTCCAACTGACGAACATCCTTGGGTTAGGATGAAAAATACAATAAATAATAATAAACTTCAAAATTGTCTGATTGGTAGGTGGATCCGATCGATGCTTAAACTAAACTTCAAAAATTTATTACTATCTGGGCATGATCTGATGGGCTTATCCGAATAATGGGATAATCTATACCTGTATTAGTACATGTACTGTACGAAGAGAGGCATACAAATTAACATGCTGTTGCCAGACGCAGAAAGACCGGTTGATATATCGCATATCGGTGCTCAGTGATAACAAAAAATCATTGGCCACCGCAATATGAACAGGCATTCATGTGAATAGTCCGGTTTCAGAGGATCCCAGCCCTGCTGGACAGGGTGGCTTTGCTGGATTTATAAGATTGCCCACGGCAGGACCACCACTCGACATGCACTCGCTACTCCCTTTTGTTCTTTTTCGAGTGATGTTTTTTTATTTTTTATGGTCTCTATGTGGGATCTCGAAATTACCAGAAATCTTTATAATCATATAATTATCTAGAATTTCAGTTACGTACAGATCAATAAACAACTCACGATTACAATACCATAGCAAAATTCTTACATTAAGTATGATATTGCAGTCGATTACAGAGTTTTAAGTCTTCTAATCCAAACTTACTTATATTATAGACAAAATACAACAAAAGTGATAGCACCACAGGCAACGCTTGAGTGTAAGGCCAATCTAAAACGTGTAATCTTCACCATCGTAGTACTCATTATCTGCCGGTATGTCCTCTTCATATTGTTCATTGTCTAGACCAAATTATGCAAGAATGAATACATTCATACTCAACAAGCTATAGTGGAAAAGTTTTGTAATACAACTGAGAATTTCAAGGGAAATATCTATCAAGAAGGATTTATCTTAGACCTATCATCACTAGTACCTATACAGTTTCATCTGTAAACATTTGACTAAAATCAAACACGTTCATAAACAAGGTTTTGTTAAGGGAGTTGTATATCAATACCAAAATTTTAACTAATAATGTTCCTTATGCCTTGACTTATGAATCACCCCTTTCGACACTGTTCTATTAACTGAAAGCACGACACATTCGAATGATTTGGTTTAATCTCTGCAAATAATGCTCAACTTTACCCACACGATATCCACGACTTGATCAAATACAGGATGACAAAATCTATCACTGATTCACAACATTAGCACTACCCAGTACAGAGAAGGTCCCTCTCAACAACGGGCCCCTTACTAGGTCTAGGTAAGGGTGACCCCTCCGCTGCTCCCAGGGTTCATACTGTGGTATAATCTGGTCCACACCAACATTGAACCTACCTGTGGTAATACCAATGAAACCAATACAATAGCTAAATCAAGTTCGAGTAATCGATCCTGTGGATAGACGGTAATCATATCTTTTTCTCATGGCACAAATTAATTTCTTATATGCTTTGAACGGAACCACCATTCCAGCAAAGGCTTGTGTACACAATCACCGGGTAGTATATGCACACAGCCACCTCCAAACCACACATCAATATCTGCCCTCAACTAACATATTCCACGATATCACTCTAGACGAGTGATCCAACACTTTTATTCATCATACCATACTAGTCATAAATTTTGATGAGTCAACTCGTGATGGTGGACCATAATGTAATGAGATCATTATTATTCATGTTCACTATTATGTTAATCTAAAGTATGATATACTAACTCTAAATTCATCAATGAAAACCAGATCAGATTATTATCAAGGATGGCAATTAAACAATGTAATTAAGGTATAAACTACTTAAAAAAGATCATTTAAAAGTAACAAATAATAATTAATATCGACAAATAAATAAGACAGAAATTAACCCATGTGTAATATAATATAACCAATAGAAATTCAATATGATTAAGAAACATGGCTTCCCTAGCGACTCGTAGTCAACGTTCACTTCTTTGTAGGCTTCGGGATCGACACTTCTAGTTCCAATTGTCCTAGAGACTTCTCCGTAATCTAGCATACACACACATGAATAAAGCTAAATAAGCCTACTACAGAGCTACAACACTTGCAAATAAAACACTACTAAAAGAAAAAGGGAAAACATAACCAAAAAGTTATCAGAAGGGAAGAACTGATGAAGAATCAGTTTTGGAGAGCTTTGAATTGGCAAAGGATGGTGAACAATGATGTTTTGTAGGTCCACTAGGGTCTACATAATGCACTGTATAGAATCAACTCTTTGGTGGGAATCGGTTTGGAATAATATGAATCAGCCTCAAATCAATGATGAACTGGCTTAACTTGGGCTAAACTAGTAAGAATTAGGTTCGACTCAGACTAAATGGGATTGACTTGATCTAAAACCGGTTTGGATCTAGTTTGGCTCGGTGCGAGGTGGTTTGGTTGGATAGTGTGTGCACAGTACTAAGTACCGGTTCGTTCGGGTGCGATCAGTTCGGGTCAGGCGCATGAGTTGGCTTGGTCAAACCGTGAGAGCACAATGCCAACAGCACTATTCCTCTTCTCGGCCTTGCAGAGGAAAACAGAGAGAGTAAAGGACGGCGATGGAGGTGGAACGGTGATGATGATACACGCACAGGGTGTTCCTGAGCATCGTGAACCTGGTTTGAGAGGACGATAGAACCACAATGGTGCGAAAAGTTAGAGCAAAGGCGACAGTCGAGGAAAGGGCAAAGTCACTGGTAGACAACTTCAACGGTATCTAGTGCAAGCGGTCGATGCATGAGCACAACATGGCCATGGGGAGTCTTTTAGTGGTGATGGCTTGGCTTAGGGTATGGTGTGGAAGGTTGGCGGTGGTGGCAGTCATGGTGGCGAGGTGGATGACAGCAACGGTGGCTCACAAAGGGCCAAACGACTAGGGAAAGAGGGATTCAACGTCAGGGCAACTAGGCAGACCTTGTGATGCATATGGCGAAGGAAAGACATGACAGAAGCGATGGATCAATGGTGGTGGTGACATGACCAACGGTGCAATGAACGGTAATAGCGGCTTCGGCGATGACTTGGCACGGTAAAGGTACCATTAGAATCGCAAGGAAGTGAAGAAGATGACACAACTAATTTAGGCATAGAAATGATGATAAGGGCGAATTTGGGTAAATTACCTGGGAGGCCAAAAAGAGTAGAGGTGCTTTCGCCAGACTTGTGGACAATGGTGCAGCTCAGAAGTGGTGCGGTTAGCTTCTGTGACATCCCCAAATTTTGTTTTTTATTTAATTTTATTTTTCTGGAATTTTAAATCCCTCTTTTGTTTTCACCTTGATTTCAAAAGGTATTAAGATTGGGAGAAATTGTGATCAAAATGATTTTAAGTAATTTTATTTGGGTTTCAAACATTTTTCTGGGCTTATAGGATTTTTCTGGGATTTATTTGGAGTTTTCTGCTATTTTCTAAGCCTAAAATATCTTTATTCGGGTTTTCAGAAAATCAAAACAAAAAACTCCCCCTCCCTCTGGCCGACATGTGGACGGATGAGATCCGCCCATGTCGCCACTGCCATCCCGCCTTCACCACCTCCCCGCTCGCCACGTTTGTGGGCCAGATCCGCCCACCTCCGCCCCCGGCCCATCTCGGCCGCACCCGCCCACTTAACCCTCGCCCCCTCCGGCCGCCTGTTTCGCCACTGCCCGCGTGATCCCGGCCGCTCGCGCCCTTATCTCCTCCGACCATCCGATGCCCATCCAACGTTGCACCCCCGCTCCCCTCCCTCTCCCGCCGACAGACAGGACCCACCTGTCGGGCCCGTCCCCTACCCCGCGATGTCTCCCTCCTTGCGCCGCCGCCACCCGCAACCACCTCCGCCCTAACCGGCCTCCTCCCCCTCTTCGCCAGCACGCAGCCCCTCTCGTGTGTGCCGCAAGCCGGTCGCACCCACTTCCCCTCCTTTCGCGCGCACGAATCCCACATTCCCCACGCGCCACTCGGCCACCCCGTTGCAACCGCCGCCCACCTCCCAATTTTTCCGGTGAGGAATCCCGCCGCGCCTCCACCCCCTTGGCCCTATAAAAATCCCTCCCGAGCACCGCCGTCTCCCACTCCACCTCGCTCCACCTCCCAATTCCTCTCCCCGGCCTCGAGTGCTCCTCCCCGTGCGTCCACCCCCGTGCGCCGCCATCTCCTCCGGCGAGGAATTGTCGGCGAAGGAGTGCGTCTCGAGCGCCGCCGAGGACACCCCGAGCTCCGCCGCGCCACGCCGAGTCCCCTCCGCCCCTTCCCCGTGCCCGAGCGCCGTCAGTGAGCCCTGTCCGCCGGAACCCGACCGCGCCGCCGCCTCCTCCTTGTCGCCGGCCATCTTCGTCCACCGCCGAGCCTCGCCGCAGGTATAAGAGTGTACCCCGTGCGCCCCTCTCCCGATTGCGACCCTCGCTGCTGGCCACCGTGCCGTCGCTCGCCGGTGAGCCGTGCTACCGAGCGCCTCCCCGCCGGCGCCATGCCATGTCAGCGCGGGCGGTGAGGTGGCTGCTGATGTGGTCGCCCTCGTGCGCCGCAAGTGCACCATCTCAGCGCCTCCCTGCCCCGTCGGCCTCCCCTGCCACCTCAACCGACACCACCCACCCGTGGGCCTGGTCCATGGACCAAGGCCCCACCGGTCAGTTGGCCCCCCCTCGGGCTGACGTCATGCTGGCGCAATAACTCAAAATTTCCCGTAGGAAACTAATTCGGCCGAAAATAAATTTAGCGCTGATGTCATAATTCCCAATTTCCTTTACAAAAATAATTTCAAAAATTTCTTTTATTCTTTTTCCCTGAATTTAAACTTCCTGGAGCCCGTTCTTCTTCGTTCTAACTCCGATTGAGCCCATTCAAATTTCTAAATTCATCAAAAATTCCCCTCTATCCATTCCTAGCCTCAATTTTAATTTTGGAGTTTATTTGAATTTAATTTGAGTTTAGAGGGTTATTTTCACGTGTTAACTACGACGATTCTGAAGATTTCCCTGACGACGGATCTCACCAATTCGTAGAGCAAGACAAGTCACACTCCTTGACCAAGTTGTACCCAGTTTACAAATAAAATTATTTTGTTTTAAATTACATTGCATGCTTAATTTTATTCCATGTACTTTAAATTCGGATTTAATTCTAGTTAAGGCCTACTTTAGATTTATCCTGTAGATGTTGAATTCCTTGGTACCTTGTAACCCTAGAACAAAACTCTAGTTAGTTCATTAGAATGGTTAGAGGAATTTTATTAGTGAATGCTTAGCCCTGCTTAGATATAACCTAGGTTTGGGGATCCTTTTTCACATAAAATGACAAGTTTCTGGAAAGTATTCTTGACTTTGGTGAGTCAAGAAGGTTTACAAAACTATTTCAATGCAAAATATAAAATTTGGTTTAGACTTAGGTTAATGGTTAGATGGTGGGTGCAGACATGCTCTGTTGGTTGTAGCCACAGAAGTTGACTGTCGTGCACAGGGGTACGCGGTTGAGCCCAAGTCAATTAAGGATCGGTCTTTGAGCTACTGTTGCTAAGCCCTAACGTGCTACCACATAGCTGGTATGGGACAGCCCTGGCTAAATATTTTGCGGAGTCCCAATCGGAGCCAAGTCGTAGGTTGAAAGTGGGCGTGGTTGGTGCCATAAGAAGTCCCACTTGGGTGAGAGTGGTTGTAGCCATGAGAAGTCTCACCTAGGCTCAAGAGAGGGTCTCGGTCTGGTGGATTCCTTACTGGGGTGAAACCTTAGAGTTGGCTTGGTAAGGTTGACGGCTTTGCATTGTAAAGGCCTTGTTATGATTACTCAGTTGCACACCTAAGGAAGCGTGTATTGGCCGACAACATGATGACATCATATCTTGTGGGTAAAGCTGTACAACCTCTGCAGAGCGTATAACCAATCCTGGATAGCCGGGCCCACAGTCACGGGCATGCTAAGCAAGAGTTTTTCATGGATTAGACTTGGTTTTACAAAATATTTTTTAAAACCTTATGGATGGATGGAATCCATGAGTGTATGGAAAACGTGTGGATGGATGGAATCTACACAGGATGTTTTCGGGAAAGAAGGTCCGGGAGGGATTCCCGTGGTTAGGTTGGTGTTTGGTCGGAGCCTGCACTAACGGTATGAATTTCAATCATCATATTATTTTTATTTATCGTATTAAATTCAACATTTTTAATCTATATGATGTATTTCATCAAATGCTGTTTTGTCGGGACCACGGATTTCTAAACCTGGACCCTCTGTGGATTACAGCACTAGTCCCAGATCAAAGCTAGTGCACACAGTTAAACAGAAATGATTCATAACCAACAACGTCTTATTACAATATTAAAGAGTACTGACCGAAAGGTCTCATTATTACAAATGAGGTTTCAAGAGCTCGCACACACGAAACACAGCAGAAGCAAGATAAATTCAGCGGAGACCCATCAATACGCCACAGGCAATTGACTGGGGAAGCGCGACCTAGAACTCCTGGAATCCTTCGTCGAATCCACCCGCGAAGTAGTCGTAGTGTCCTTCTTGGGCTTCGTATTCTTCTGAATATTATTTTTGAGTGCAGCATGTGAGTACATAAAGTACTCCGCAAGTCTTGGGAAAAATGCAATAGATGCAAGGCTTGACAAAGGAAGGCTATATGGTTCTTTTGCACAAAGCAATGTTTTAATTTCCATTACTACTAATTATTTTCGAAGGCATCAATTTAATAAAGTAAATGTTTTAACAGAACTATCATTAACTTTATAGTGAAGGTTCCATCTACCAACCCTAGTTAACAACTACAATTGATCAAGTTTAAAACTGCGGGTTCCATCCACCCTCTCTGGCTCCAACTGCCAGGATACCCTTCCAAGAGTTCCCTCCACTCTCGGAATACAAAAACTTTGATTTTAAAACCAAAACCAAAAATCTACCATGTGAATGCATTCCTTGCCCGCCCTTGACCGTGGGCACGGCTATCCGAATAGTTTGACACTCTGCAGAGGTTGTACAACTTTATCCCTAAGAGACAAATTATCTTAACAGTCATCACGCTTCCTTTGGCATGAGACACAGATAAATTATCACAAAGCCTTTACCTCACTCTAGACTAGCTAGACACTACCACCCGCTGAGGTTTCACCGCAGAAGGGTTAAATCTGCCCAATCCGAAGCCCCCTCTTGCGCCATATGAGTACAGTAAATCCCCGTCCCTCACTGTGAATAACCAGTAAATCCCTGGTACCCACTTTCCACTGGTGGCACCTAAACTAGGCTATCATGAGTTAATCAGCTAGGTCGTACCCATATAGACTTAGGGTTGTACGGTAGTGCTCAGTCTGGACAAACACAAGCGTCGGTCCTTAGTTGACATACACTTTACAAGGTCTCGTGCTTGCCGCACCAACCCAAACCAACCATCCACCCTAATCTAAACCAATTTCCACATTTTTATTTTATTTTTAAAAGATCAGTGGCAACTCCAATTACCACTAGACTTATAAACACAAGGTTATTACAACAAATCATAATTTCCCATTTTCAAGATTTCAAAGGTATTAAATAGCGGGACTAAGCATTATACTACCATTCTATTATTCACAAATAATTATAATACTCTCATTATTGAGACAAATGAAATTCTAGGGTTACAAAGGTACATGGCATTCAACTTCAATTGAGGGCATAACAAAGTTGGATTAACTAATACCCTAAGATTTGAACTAATGTTTTATGTAAATAGCAATGCACATAATTTAAAATAATTAAAACATTTCAAAATCATAGGTTCAAGATGATCAAAGGAGACTTGCCTTCTTGTGCACTGGTTGGTCCCTCCTGCTGTGGTTCGACAAACTCTTCGGCGACATCGGGTTCTACGCGCGAAACTACAAAACAAACAAAACAAATTCAAATAAAATTCAAATGAACTCCAACAACTGCAAAACCATAACCAAAACATAGAGCTCAATTTTAGATGAATTTAGGACAAATAATCGGGTCAATCGGAGTTCGGATGAAGGAGAACAAGCAATCTAAAGTTTGCCGGACGAGAAAATACTGGAAAATAGCAAAAGTTACTGTTCACCCGAGAGCAGCACTTTTGGAGAGAAGGCTAGCGTCCGCGAGAGGAGGAATTGGTGGTGAACCTAACTAGCAAAATGGGTTGCTAGGGTCCTAAGGCACACATAGGAAGCGACGGCACGCCAAACGGAGAACGATGACGGCACAGGCGGCTACAACGACATGGTTAGGAGAGAGGAATAAAACCCGTGCATAAAACATGGAGAAGTAGGGTGAGCACGGGCTAGAACGCGGCTTGGTGAAGTTAGGAAAATTGTCAGCTCAGACAGAAACCCACTGAAGACGACGCAAACAACGTTTGAACGACGTCGGGAAGGAAAAAGCAAAATCTTGATATCTTGGTGCTCAGTGAACGAAATCTAAAACCATTTGGAGGGTACCTACCTGGGATGGTTTGGCACAATGTGACGCGAACGGATTGGGGAAAACACCACTGGATAGATGGGGACACGAGATGCCATTGACGGCCATGGCGAGGTTCAGAGGTAAAAATATGTGGAGGTTTTTCGGGAAAAAGGAAGTGAGCACGGCGTAGAACGCGACGAGACAAGTCTAAGAAAAATTACGGCAAGGGCTAAAGCTTACCGGAGGCGACGAATCGATGTCAGGAAGCTCTCTTGACCTAGATTGGGGAAAACTCGATTCCGGGAGATTGGCTGCCCCAAAACCAAATTAACTTGGCAAGAAGGTAGATGGCATATGATGGCACAATGTGACGTGAAAGGATCACAGAAAAACTCACCGAATAGCTCGAGATGCGACGAGCAAATTCGGGACCGAAGGGCCTCGATGCCGAGGGCATCCTGACCTTTGAGGGGATTTGTCACGGCTTGGGATGGGTTTAGAGGGGTCAAGGGGTCGTATTTATAGGCTTGGAAGAGGTAGAAACCGGCTCCAATTTGCGGATTTCGGTTTAGAGTTCATTTCAGAAAATCGGAGATAAAAGGCAAACGGATGAACGAAATGGAAAGAAGTCAATTGGGATGGATTCCTTGCGTGATTTGGCACAACTTTCCTTTTGAAAGGACATTGAAATAAGGTCCGAATTGAAAGTTATGAAGAGAGAGGAAAAGGAAGGAAAACGTGCACGAACAGGATCGATTGAGCTTCTGCGCGCTCGCTAGGGAAGATGAGTCTGTTCATTCTCTCTCCTCTCTCTTCTTTTTTTTGAAAATTTAAAATTGCGCTCAAACAAACTCCGAAAAATCCAAAAAAATTCCTTGTGACACAAGGAACACAAATAAAATATTTTTTGGTAAATATTAATGTTTAATTTAATCATATTAAATCTTTTTAATTAATGAAAATTCCAAGTAAGCTTTAATTAATTCCAGAAAAATCAAAATGGTGAATTTTATTTTAAAAGCTTCAAAAAGGCTCTGAAAATCAGGATGTTACAAACCTACCCCCCTTAGAAAGAATCTCGTCCCCGAGATTCGGACGAACTGGGAAAAGAAAGGAGAGGGAAACTCGGCTCTTAGGTCCTCTTCACACTCCCAAGTTGCTTGACTTCGAATGGTTGCTCTCCTGCACTTTGTGGAACTTTATGGTCATGCTTCTTGCGTGGCGTTCAGCTTCCTTCATGATTCTATCTTGTTGTTCGATGCTCTGAAGTATTCCTTTAACTGAGAAATATGGAAGACAATAACAAATAGGACTGGTACATCTTTAGTCGCCTGCTAGCTCTGGGTTAACTTCAACTGCCCTTATCATATCGATTAATTCAGAATTCCACCAAAAATGGCTTAACTTCCGCAAGTGTTCATCCGAGAGAGACATAATTATTTCAATTCTTCAAAATTCTTGACTCCAAAATCACATACCACAAATGCACTTTATTGATTTCAACAAATAATCTCATAAACTTTTATTCTCTGCTTTAATTTGAATTGACGTCAAACCATAGAATTTTTCTAACAAGAATCCAATAACATTGTAATTTGTGATTTCCACCAATTGTTTTATGATCATTATCTAATCCAACAGATCCATAACTTTGATCAAATAATATAAGATTAATCCAACCTTTTAGTAATCATCAATCAAGTTTAAGATTAACTAAGCCACAATTTAATATTCATTAGTCCTCCAACATCAATCTCTTGATAATCATCATTTTGGTTCCACCAAATTTGAATGATCTCAAATACCTCAATTAATTCTTATCAGACAATCTCTCAACTAATTCTTATCGGACAATCTATCTCCCATAATTAATTTAAATCCTCCATGTTATCCATTTTAACATCCTTAAATGTTCCAGTTAATCCCATTAGTTAAAATCCAATTATCTAACAATGATCTATTAAATCCACCAATTCAAATGGATATATCAAAGTCCACTTTGCAATGATAAAATTAATCCACCAAGATATCTAAGTGTATTATCTTTTAGAATTCCACTAGTATCCACTTATCATCAATAGGTTCACCAAACTCTGATAATCAATTAACTCCACAAAATTCATCTACTCTTCATGATTCAACCAAACCACCCAAAATTGATACCATGAATTGTTTATGATAATTCAACTTCTTAATCTTTTAATCTCTCCCTTTACTAGATCAATCTCTTAATACTAATTCTCCAATGATCACAAATAATGCCTTCAACAAAAATCTTGTCTTACATCCAGTTGCTCCTTTCAATCCTAGATAATAAATCCCAGGCAAAGTTTAGACTCTTCCCATGATCTAATTAGCTCCCCCAAGTTCAACTTTGTATTTATTCTCTAGTCAATCCACAAAGATGACACTTTTTAGATTTATTTATAATCAATTGGTATCCACAAGTATACCTTTTATCTCAATCCTCTCGAATATTATTCAATCTTGTCAATTATAAATCCAAAATATATCACTCTAGCAACAATTCTCCAAATTACCTAACTTGACATGCACTGATTATGACGGCTTTCCGACAAGAGTACTTTCCATAAATTTGTTGTCTTCCATATACTCTAGGTCTCCAAGGATTCTCCAAACTTGGACTGCGGTGAAAGCATTGGAACTTGCACTATTTCGGTAACTGGAGTTAGCAAAAGATAAGAGGGAAGTAGCACAGGTAAGAGATCAGGGGAACAACTAAACAACATCCCGAACAAACACACAAAAGAGAAGCAAACAACGACTTAGAAGAAACTTAGCTTGAAATCAAAATAGTTTTTAGGGATAACTGTACTACAATTATACAAAGACTTGGTACAGTCCACCTAACACACAAGCAAGTAATATATAAGCGTTCTAAAATCATAGGACTTTACTTGGGTACTACAACTAAAGAACTAGTCCTCGCTCCTTCATGATGACGCGCTTCTCCAGGTGCTGCTCATACGCAACCTCACTGAGCCGTCTATAGAAATTACAAAGGAAAGGGGGTACAATTACCATTCCGTCTATAGAAATTACAAAGGAAAGGAGGTACAATTACCATTCCAAAAAGGAAATAAGCAGATAGATAAGAGAGAATGCCATGACGAAGGTGAGGACAGAAAGACGAGAAAAGACAAGGGTAGCAAATTATTAATTTTTATTTTATAAAATAAATTTTGAAGCTCTTTTACTAACGACCATTCTAACTAGGTCACGTCCTACAGTCAAATTGGCTCTGATACCATCTCTGTCGGGACCACGGATTTCTAAACCCGGACCCTCTGTGTATTACAGCACTAGTCCCAGATCAAAGCTAGTGCACACAGTTAAACAGAAATGATTCATAACCAACAACGTCTTATTACAATATTAAAGAGTACTGACCGAAAGGTCTCATTATTACAAATGAGGTTTCAAGAGCTCGCACACACGAAACACAGCAGAAGCAAGATAAATTCAGCGGAGACCCATCAATACGCCACAGGCAATTGACTGGGGAAGCGCGACCTAGAACTCCTGGAATCTTTCGTCGAATCCACCCGCGAAGTAGTCGTAGTGTCCTTCTTGGGCTTCGTATTCTTCTGAATATTATTTTTGAGTGCAGCATGTGAGTACATAAAGTACTCCGCAAGTCTTGGGAAAAATGCAATAGATGCAAGGCTTGACAAAGGAAGGCTATATGGTTCTTTTGCACAAAGAAATTGTAGAGACCCGAATATACAAATCCGGACTCTCCTGTGTATTCTGCACTAGTCCAGGATCACGCTAGTGCACACAGTGTGAACAAAGATAAATATCATCCATATCACGATATCCTAAGGAAAAACCAAATTATATTGATAATCATCAGAGTACGACCTTATGGTCAAGCTTACAATAGACTAGCCCGAAGGGCTTAACAAAAACTAGCAGCGGAAATCCAAGAGAAAGCGCAGCAGCCAATCGACACGCCCACAGGCTATCGAGTGGAGAACGAAGCCTAATCCGCGAAGACGTCGAAGTACTCTCCTTCTGGAACCTCCTGCTGGTGATACTCCTCCTCCTCAACTGAGCAACAGGGGCATAAAGCCATGAGTACATTGGTACTCAGCAAGCCGTTTGTAACAAATGAATGCAATATAATATGCAAGGCTTACCAATGGAAGGCTAAAAGGGTTAATTTGCATAAACAGCATTTGGAAATATCATAAATAGATTAAAGGCGAATTGTAAATAAAACAATAATGAATAATCAAAGGAATTTAAGGTAAACCACTTATGGACCTCCCATCCACAAACCAAACCAACAGTGAATTAACCATCCACTGACCAGCTACAAGTTTTCCAAGAGTAACTATACCTCGTGTGAAATCACCGAGCATTGTCCATGACCGAGGACACGGCTATTCGAATAGTTTTACACTCTGCAGAGGTTGCACAACTGTACCCACACGATGTGATTAGCCTCGCGCTAAGGAAATCACAACAAGGCCTTTACAATGTTCAATTCCAACCCAATCCCGCCCGCTAGGGTTTCGCATCACACCCCCCTTGCGCCTCATGGAAATCAGCAACCATGTTCATCCCAGCGAGATTGAAATTGAAACATCCCAAATTAATCAGCCAGGTCTGTCCCATACCAGACATGTGGTTTGCACGGTAAGACTCAGATCAATGGCGCACAAAGTTAAGTCCTTAAGTGTTCTCGGGCGAGACTACCACATCCCACGAAGTGCTCCAACACTTCCCCCTTTACTGCACGATCACTCGCCCGAGTGAAAACCAATTTTGTATAACCACTGCCGATGACGCACCAACGTCACGGCACAAAATTTTATAACGGTGGCACCAACCACGATTCATTATGGCACCAACCACAATTCAATATCTCATTAAGTCAAATTAATTAATCACATGTGATGATGAACCCAAACGATAATAAAAGCATGGCTAAGCACACTAATCGTACCAACCCAATGTGATCGTAACATAGCATCACTACTAAGTTTCCCAACCTATGGTGTCAATGGCATCAAGGTATTCCAAAATATCAAGGAGGGAAATAACCAATTGGGACGATAACTACCAATACAAGGGTTTGAATAAAAATAGCGATGCAAGATAATTTAAAACAAAATATTTAAATAATAGATTGCAAACTGGGTTCAACATGATCAAAGGAACACGACTTGCCTTGGCCTTGCTCAGTTGACGGCTCTTGATCTTCAAATCTGACGGCGGCTCCCTCGAACGCGTGATCTAACGAGAGAGAAAACGAAACAAAGAGACAAAATAAATTCAAATAAATTCAAATGAACTCCAAAAACTTTCAAACCTGAACCAAAAGTTAGAGCTCAATTTTAGATGAATTTAGAAAAAAGAACGGGGTCAATCGGAGCTAGGACGAGGGAGAACGGGCTCTTGGAAAATTAAATCTACAGAAAATCGGGAAAATTAGAAAAGTGCACTGTGCTGTGGACCGGGCGCACGGGAGAACAGGTCCACGGTGAACTCGGCGCACGGAACAGTGCGGCTGACTGTGCGGCTTGCGCAAGCGGCTGGCTGACGTGGCGACCACGTGGCAGGACACGTGTGCGGTTAGGGCTGACGTGGCAGCTGGCGTGGCGGGTGACGTGGCGGCTGACGTGGCGGCTGAGGGTCCTCGGGTGCTGACGTGGCATCCACGTGGCGCTGACGTGGCATGACACGTCGGCCTAGGGCTGGCGTGGCTCGGCTGACTCGGCTGCTGACGTGGCCAGATCGGCTCACGGGTCCACGGACCACGACTGACCGGTGGGCCCGGCTTGTCAGTGGCACGGCTCACGGTGGACTCGATCCACGGGAAGGCGAGGAGACGCGCGGGCGGGCTGACGGCGGGCGGCGCGAGGCGCGGGTGTCCGAGGCGGCGGCGGCTGGCCGGCGACCGAGGAGGCGCGGGGCGGCGGCGGCGGCTGACCGGCGGCGACGACGACGACGACGGCGACGGCGGCCGAGAAGACGGCGGAACCGAGGGCGCAGCGGGCTCACCGGCGACGACGACGATGGCGGCGGACGGCAGCGAACGGCGGCGAAGGCGACGACGGCGACGCGGCCTGGCAGCGGCGGATCTGGCCGACAGCGGCGCACGGCGAAGGCGGCGGCGCGGGCGACGGCGAAGGCGGCGGCGCGGGCGGGGCACGCGAACCGAGGCGGGCGGCGCAATAAATACCCGGGCGGCGAGGGCTGACGTGGCACGGACGCCGAGTCCCCGCCGGACTCGGTCTCTGACAGGTGGGCCCCACCTGTCAGTGGAACCGGGCGAGCGGCGGCAGCAATGGCGCGCGGGCGAGGGGAGGCGCTCGGATGGGCGACGCGTGTCGTCCATCCAACGGAGGGAGGCGGGTGCGGGCGCGCGCGGATGCGCGCCGCGTGGCACGGCGGGGTGCGGGCTGGGCCGGCGGTCGGACCGGGCCGGTTCGTTGGGTTTCGGCCCACCGGCCGGTTTAGGGTTTTCTTTTTTTCTTTTCTTTTTCCAGAAATTCAAATAATTCTTTTTGAGCTCTAGAAAATAGCAAATAAATCCAGAAAAATCCCAGAAAAATCCAGAAAAATCCTTGAGACACAAGGAACTCAAATAAAATACTTTTGGCAAATGTTAATGTTTGACTTAAGCATATTAAATCCTTTTAATTCATAAAAATTCCATTTAAGCTTTAATTAATTTCAGAAAAATTCAAATGGTGAATTTTATTTTAAAAGCTTCAAAAAGGCTCTGAAAATCAGGATGTTACAAACCTTACCCCCTTAAACGGGATCTCGACCCCGAGATCCGGGCTCACTACTAGAATAGGTTCGGAAACTCTGCCTTGAGATCCTCTTCGCGCTCCCAGGTGGCTTCCTCCTCAGAGTGGTTGCTCCACTGAACTTTGCAAAAGCGAACAACTTTATTCCGGGTGGCTCGCTCTGACACGTCCAAGATCTTGACAGGACGCTCTTTGTAGGACAGATCCTCCTGAAGATCAATGGCCTCAACTGGCACAGCCTCCTCTGGCACTCTCAAGCACTTCTTCAGCTGTGACACATGGAAGACATCATGTACCCCACTGAAAGACGCAGGTAGCTCCAATTGATAAGCAACCTCTCCCCTGCGCTTCAAAATCTTGAATGGCCCCACATACCTTGGTGCTAGCTTTCCCTTCATTTGAAATCGCTTAACTCCTTTGAAAGGTGTGATCCTGAGGTACACAAAATCATCTGGCTCAAAACTCAGCTCTCGGCGTCTGGTATCCGCATAGCTCTTTTGCCTGGCCTGGGCAGTCCTCAATCTCTCCTGGATCAAACGGACCTTGTCCTCTGCCTCTTTTAAACAATCTGGACCAAACACCTGACCTTCCCCCGTCTCTTTCCAATTGAGAGGGGTCCTGCATTTCCTGCCATAGAGTGCTTCAAATGGTGACATCTGCAAACTTGCCTGATAACTATTGTTGTAGGAAAACTCTGCAAAAGGCAAACAACTGTCCCACTTAGGACCATGATCTAGCACACATGCTCTCAACATATCCTCAAGAATCTGATTGACTCGCTCTGTCTGACCATCTGTCTGGGGATGATATGCGGTACTGAAATTCAGGTGCGTTCCCATAGCCTCATGGAAACTACCCCAAAACCGAGAAGTGAACTGGGCTCCTCGATCTGACACTATTTTCTTGGGCACTCCATGCAAACTGACGATCCTTGACATATACAATTCTGCCAATCTGTCACCGGTGTAGGTTGTCTTTACTGGAATAAAGTGAGCAACCTTGGTCAATCGGTCCACGATGACCCAAATCGAATCATAGCCTTCTTTGGTCTTAGGCAGACCAACTATGAAGTCCATACCAATCTCTTCCCATTTCCACTCAGGGATTTTCAACGGCTGGAGCAAACCTGCTGGCCTCTGATGCTCTGCCTTAACCCTCTGACAGACATCACAAAGTGCCACATACTCAGCGATCTCACGCTTCATGCTAGGCCACCAATATTTTTCTTTAATGTCCTGGTACATCTTGGTACTGCCAGGGTGTATCGAATACAACGACTCATGAGCTTCTTTTAGCAACAGATCCTTTAGCTCCTTCTTATTGGGCACACACAAACGTCGCTTGAACCACAGAGTTCCTTGGGCATCCTCTGAAAATCCCGACTCTTTTCCTTCACTCATATTCTTTCTGATACGCTGAACCGTCTCATCATCCGTCTGAGCCTGACGAATCTGACCGTCCAAAGTGGGCTGCAACTCTATTGCTGCCAAAAATCCTTCCTCAACCAATTCCAAACTGAGCTTTTGGAATTCCTCATGCAAAGCTGGCTGACTCTCCTGAACCATTACTGAATTACAATAAACCTTTCTGCTCAGAGCATCTGCGACCACATTGGCCTTCCCTGGGTGATAATGGATTCCGACATCGTAATCCTTTATCAACTCCAACCACCTCCTCTGCCTGAGGTTAAGCTCGGACTGGGTGAAAATGTATTTCAAACTCTTGTGATCTGTGTAAATCTCACATCTATTACCCAAGAGATAGTGCCTCCAAATTTTTAAAGCATGCACTACAGCTGCTAGCTCCAAGTCGTGGGTAGGGTAATTCTCCTCATGCGGTCTCAACTGGCGCGAGGCATACGCTACCACTCTCTTTTCCTGCATCAGCACACAACCCAAACCCTTGCGTGAGGCATCGCAATAAATCTCAAAATCCTTGTTTAAATCTGGCAACACTAGCACTGGGGCTGTGGTCAAACTCTCCTTCAACTTCTGAAAGCTTTTCTCGCACTCGGGCGTCCAAACAAATTTCTTCTCCTTTTTGAGCAATTGGGTAAGTGGCTTGGCTACACTGGAAAATCCCTCGATGAAACGACGGTAGTAACCGGCCATACCTAGAAAACTCCTGACCTGGGTCACCGAAGAAGGTGACTGCCAGTCCAAAACATCCTTGACCTTTCCGGGATCAACAGCAACTCCCTCTGCGGACATCACATGGCCTAGGAAGGCGACTTCCTTCATCCAAAACTCACATTTGCTAAACTTGGCATACAACTGGTGGTCCCTTAATTTCTGCAATACCATCCTCAGGTGTTCCTCATGCTCTTTCTCATCCCTAGAGTAGATTAGAATGTCGTCAATAAACACAACGACAAACTTATCCAAATACTCCATGAACACCTTATTCATCAGGTACATAAAATAGGCTGGAGCATTGGTCAAACCAAAAGACATCACTGTGAACTCGTACAAACCGTAACGAGTCGAAAATGCTGTCTTAGGTATGTCCTCCTGTCGAATCCTCATCTGATGGTAACCTGACCTCAAGTCAATCTTGGAGAAAACTCCTGCTCCCTTGAGCTGATCAAACAAATCATCGATCCTGGGTAACGGGTACTTGTTCTTGATAGTGACCTCATTAAGTGCTCGGTAGTCCACGCACATGCGCTGACTGCCATCCTTCTTTTTCACAAACAAGACTGGCGCTCCCCACGGGGATGAACTGGGCCTGACATAACCTTTGTCCAAAAGCTCTTGAATCTGCTTCTTGAGTTCCGCTAATTCATTTGCTGGCATCCGGTAGGGTCTTTTGGAAATCGGAGCGGTACCGGGTACCAACTCGATCAGAAACTCAACTTCTCGCTCTGGTGGCATCCCTGGAAGATCATCTGGAAACACATCGGGGTACTCCCTGGCAATTGGCACATCCTCCAACTGAATCCCCTTGATCTGGCAAACCATTACTTGCTCTGGCTGATTCATGCTAGCTGAAAACTGCACTTTCTTCCCGTCGGAGCTGGTCAAAGTCACTGCTCTGCTCCCACAATATAAAACTGCTTGGTGCTTCTTGAGCCAATCCATACCCAAGATCACGTCTAGGGACTGGATATCCAAGACAATCAAGTCCGTTCTGAACTCAACTCCCTGGATGACCATCTGAACTCCGGGACAGCCTAGGTTGGTGCTCAACTCCGCACCGGGGGATTGGATCAAATGAATAGATCCCAGAGTAACAATTTTCAACTGATGCTTTAAAGCAAAACTCCAAGAAACAAACGAATGGGAAGCTCCAGAATCAAACAAAACTGTGGCAGGTGCTGTATGGACTAAGAACTTACCGATCACGACATCTGGTGCTGCCTGGGCCTCCTCTGCAGTGACGTGGTTCACCTGACCTCTCACCACCTGCGGAGTCCTGCTGCCCTGACCTGGCGCCTGGGGTGTTCCACGCCCTGCTCCTGGAGTAGGCGTCCGTCCTGGTGTGGCTCCCAAGTCGAAGCGAACTGGAGTGGGGCCCTGCCTCTGGGGGCACTTGCTAGCATAGTGTCCTGGCTCATGACACTTGTAGCAAGTAACAGACGCTGCTGGATTGGCGTTCCTTTGCTGCTGACCACCAGATCCACCAGGTCTCTGCGCTGACTGCTGGGGACGTGGCGCTGGGGCTGGTGTCCTGAAGACTGACTGCTGCTGCTGCTGCTGAGGCACTCGAGCGGGCTGGTAAGTGCTGAAACGCTGCCTCTGAGCCTGGTGAGACTGTAATCCCTGCTGAGCCATCCTCCTCTTGCGAGACTCCTCGAGCTCGCGGCGACTGTCCTCAATTAGGATGACCTTATCCACCATCTGCTGAAAGCTGGCATAGTCGTTGCCCACGACCTGCACCTTCAAACCTGGGTTCAAGCCTTTCCGGAACCTCTTCTGACGAGCCTCATCTGTGGCTACATCCTCAGGCGCATAGCGAGCTAGCTGAGTGAATTTATTGAGGTATTCACTCACTGACATGTTCTTCTGCTGCAACTCACGGAACTCCTCCTTCTTCATGTCCATCACCCCATCTAGGACATGGGCGTGACGGAAAGCGGTGTAGAACTCATCCCAAGAAATGTTGTTCTGGTCCTCGTGGGCGTCACAGTAGTTCTCCCACCACTCTGCTGCAGGTCCCTCTAGCTGGTGTGCTGCATACAACACTCTCTCCCTGTCTGTGCACTGGGCCAAGTTCAGCTTTTTCCCTACTGAACGGATCTAGTCGTCTGCCTCCAAAGGTTCTGAAGAACTGGAGTAGGTAGGCGGCCTCGTCCTCATAAACTCTGCAAAGCGGGACTACTGGTGGGCGGCCTGGGGTGCTGCTGCCCCTGGGTGCTGACGCTGAGCCATATTGTTCATATTCTGCATCATTGCTTGCATCATCTGGGTCTGGGCCATCAGGAACTGACTGAGAGCGGGGTCCAGGGTCGGCGGAACTGCCTGGGGTGGCTGAGTGGAACTGCTCCCTGGGTTCTGGTTTGTCTGCTCACGACCTGCGGAGTTCCTGGTTTCAACCATCTTGCTGCTGCTCTGAAAAGAAAGACCATTTGCTGAGAACTGACATTCTGAGGCTCAGTAGATAAGAGGGAAAAGCAGAGGTAAGCGGTGAACTCGTCTAAGGGGAATAGCTAATGGCAACCTGAACTAAGCAAACACTTAGCCCGAAAGGCTAACAACGAGACTGGCAAAGAATAACTCCATTAAAAGATGGACATGATTGCAACATAATGCTTTAAAAGCAAGATTTACAGCTCACATCCCAAACAACTGCAAATAAAAATTCCAACGCTCTACTCGTAATACTAATCTAGTGGCTCCCACTCTGAGCCTGACAGATAGGGTTCGCTATCCTCATCCTCCGCATCACTATAGAAGACCCACGAGTTGCGGACTGGCGGCGACTCTGGTGGCGTCTGCTCTCTGACGGGGGCGGGGGTGAAGCGTTGAAGGTACGCTTGACGATCTCCGGTGATGCGTCGTCCCACCTCCGGGCTCGGCGGTGTAGGCGTCGGTAGAGGTTCTGGCGACTGCGGTTGAGGCTCCTCCCTGACTGGCTCTGGCAAACTGAGGGTGACTTCACCTTGCTTCTTGAACCTCCGAACGAGTCTAGCCATGTTGATCTTGTATAATTTGCAAAGCTGTCGGATGGCTTTGTGTGCGGCTGCTTGTGCGGAACATCCTTCGTGAGATCCGGTGCCCTTGAAACTATGATGTAGAACCTGCTTGCCGACTCTCGTGGTGAAGTACAACCTGGTGATGCTTCCAATACGTTGCCCTTTATCTTGCTCATCCTTGGTGAGGTAGACGGGCAATCTCCTCAACCCGAGGCTTCGCAGCAGAACATGGAGAAGGGCTCTCCAACCTCCCGCCTGGTTGAATGAAGCTTGAGACATCTAATGCATTTTACAAGGGAAGATTAGCATAAAACTTACGAAAATAAATCATGAGAGAACGGGGCAAGGAACAGAATTTCTATAGAGAAGATAAGAAAGTATAGATATTACTACTCTTCAAATTTAGTTGGTTTGATTTAGAAAATAGGTTTTGAAATTTGTTCTAATTCGACCACTCTAACTAGGGCTTCGTCCTGCAGTCGATTTGGCTCTGATACCATCTCTGTAGAGACCCGAATATACAAATCCGGACTCTCCTGTGTATTCTGCACTAGTCCAGGATCACGCTAGTGCACACAGTGTGAACAAAGATAAATATCATCCATATCACGATATCCTAAGGAAAAACCAAATTATATTGATAATCATCAGAGTACGACCTTATGGTCAAGCTTACAATAGACTAGCCCGAAGGGCTTAACAAAAACTAGCAGCGGAAATCCAAAAGAAAGCGCAGCAGCCAATCGACACGCCCACAGGCTATCGAGTGGAGAACGAAGCCTAATCCGCGAAGACGTCGAAGTACTCTCCTTCTGGAACCTCCTGCTGGTGATACTCCTCCTCCTCAACTGAGCAACAGGGGCATAAAGCCGTGAGTACATTGGTACTCAGCAAGCCGTTTGTAACAAATGAATGCAATATAATATGCAAGGCTTACCAATGGAAGGCTAAAAGGGTTAATTTGCATAAACAGCATTTGGAAATATCATAAATAGATTAAAGGCGAATTGTAAATAAAACAATAATGAATAATCAAAGGAATTTAAGGTAAACCACTTATGGACCTCCCATCCACAAACCAAACCAACAGTGAATTAACCATCCACTGACCAGCTACAAGTTTTCCAAGAGTAACTATACCTCGTGTGAAATCACCGAGCATTGTCCATGACCGAGGACACGGCTATTCGAATAGTTTTACACTCTGCAGAGGTTGCACAACTGTACCCACACGATGTGATTAGCCTCGCGCTAAGGAAATCATAACAAGGCCTTTACAATGTTCAATTCCAACCCAATCCCGCCCGCTAGGGTTTCGCATCACACCCCCCCTTGCGCCTCATGGAAATCAGCAACCATGTTCATCCCAGCGAGATTGAAATTGAAACATCCCAAATTAATTAGCCAGGTCTGTCCCATACCAGACATGTGGTTTGCACGGTAAGACTCAGATCAATGGCGCACAAAGTTAAGTCCTTAAGTGTTCTCGGGCGAGACTACCACATCCCACGAAGTGCTCCAACACTTCCCCCTTTACTGCACGATCACTCGCCCGAGTGAAAACCAATTTTGTATAACCACTGCCGATGACGCACCAATGTCACGGCACAAAATTTTATAACGGTGGCACCAACCACGATTCATTATGGCACCAACCACAATTCAATATCTCATTAAGTCAAATTAATTAATCACATGTGATGATGAACCCAAACGATAATAAAAGCATGGCTAAGCACACTAATCGTACCAACCCAATGTGATCGTAACATAGCATCACTACTAAGTTTCCCAACCTATGGTGTCAATGGCATCAAGGTATTCCAAAATATCAAGGAGGGAAATAACCAATTGGGACGATAACTACCAATACAAGGGTTTGAATAAAAATAGCGATGCAAGATAATTTAAAACAAAATATTTAAATAATAGATTGCAAACTGGGTTCAACATGATCAAAGGAACACGACTTGCCTTGGCCTTGCTCAGTTGACGGCTCTTGATCTTCAAATCTGACGGCGGCTCCCTCGAACGCGTGATCTAACGAGAGAGAAAACGAAACAAAGAGACAAAATAAATTCAAATAAATTCAAATGAACTCCAAAAACTTTCAAACCTGAACCAAAAGGTAGAGCTCAATTTTAGATGAATTTAGAAAAAAGAACGGGGTCAATCGGAGCTAGGACGAGGGAGAACGGGCTCTTGGAAAATTAAATCTACAGAAAATCGGGAAAATTAGAAAAGTGCACTGTGCTGTGGACCGGGCGCACGGGAGAACAGGTCCACGGTGAACTCGGCGCACGGAACAGTGCGGCTGACTGTGCGGCTTGCGCAAGCGGCTGGCTGACGTGGCGACCACGTGGCAGGACACGTGTGCGGTTAGGGCTGACGTGGCAGCTGGCGTGGCGGGTGACGTGGCGGCTGACGTGGCACCTGAGGGTCCTCGGGTGCTGACGTGGCATCCACGTGGCGCTGACGTGGCATGACACGTCGGCCTAGGGCTGGCGTGGCTCGGCTGACTCGGCTGCTGACGTGGCCAGATCGGCTCACGGGTCCACGGACCACGACTGACCGGTGGGCCCGGCTTGTCAGTGGCACGGCTCACGGTGGACTCGATCCACGGGAAGGCGAGGAGACGCGCGGGCGGGCTGACGGCGGGCGGCGTGAGGCGCGGGTGTCCGAGGAGGCGCGGGGCGGCGGCGGCGGCTGACCGGCGGCGGCGACGACGACGACGGCGACGGCGGCCGAGAAGACGGCGGAACCGAGGGCGCAGCGGGCTCACCGGCGACGACGACGACGGCGGCGGACGGCGGCGAACGGCGGCGAAGGCGACGACGGCGACGCGGCCTGGCGGCGGCGGATCTGGCCGACAGCGGCGCACGGCGAAGGCGGCGGCGCGGGCGACGGCGGCGACGGCGAAGGCGGCGGCGCGGGCGGGGCACGCGAACCGAGGCGGGCGGCGCAATAAATACCCGGGCGGCGAGGGCTGACGTGGCACGGACGCCGAGTCCCCGCCGGACTCGGTCTCTGACAGGTGGGCCCCACCTGTCAGTGGAACCGGGCGAGCGGCGGCAGCGATGGCGCGCGGGCGAGGGGAGGCGCTCGGATGGGCGACGCGTGTCGTCCATCCAACGGAGGGAGGCGGGTGCGGGCGCGCGCGGATGCGCGCCGCGTGGCACGGCGGGGTGCGGGCTGGGCCGGCGGTCGGACCGGGCCGGTTCGTTGGGTTTCAGCCCACCGGCCGGTTTAGGGTTTTCTTTTTTTCTTTTCTTTTTCCAGAAATTCAAATAATTCTTTTTGAGCTCTAGAAAATAGCAAATAAATCCAGAAAAATCCAGAAAAATCCTTGAGACACAAGGAACTCAAATAAAATACTTTTGGCAAATGTTAATGTTTGACTTAAGCATATTAAATCCTTTTAATTCATAAAAATTCCATTTAAGCTTTAATTAATTTCAGAAAAATTCAAATGGTGAATTTTATTTTAAAAGCTTCAAAAAGGCTCTGAAAATCAGGATGTTACAGCAATGTTTTAATTTCCATTACTACTAATTATTTTCGAAGGCATCAATTTAATAAAGTAAATGTTTTAACAGAACTATCATTAACTTTATAGTGAAGGTTCCATCTACCAACACTAGTTAACAACTACAATTGATCAAGTTTAAAACTGCGGGTTCCATCCACCCTCTCTGGCTCCAACTGCCAGGATACCCTTCCAAGAGTTCCCTCCACTCTCGGAATACAAAAACTTTGATTTTAAAACCAAAACCAAAAATCTACCATGTGAATGCATTCCTTGCCCGCCCTTGACCGTGGGCACGGCTATCCGAATAGTTTGACACTCTGCAGAGGTTGTACAACTTTATCCCTAAGAGACAAATTATCTTAACAGTCATCACGCTTCCTTTGGCATGAGACACAGATAAATTATCACAAAGCCTTTACCTCACTCTAGACTAGCTAGACACTACCACCCGCTGAGGTTTCACCGCAGAAGGGTTAAATCTGCCCAATCCGAAGCCCCCTCTTGCGCCATATGAGTACAGTAAATCCCCGTCCCTCACTGTGAATAACCAGTAAATCCCTGGTACCCACTTTCCACTGGTGGCACCTAAACTAGGCTATCATGAGTTAATCAGCTAGGTCGTACCCATATAGACTTAGGGTTGTACGGTAGTGCTCAGTCTGGACAAACACAAGCGTCGGTCCTTAGTTGACATACACTTTACAAGGTCTCGTGCTTGCCGCACCAACCCAAACCAACCATCCACCCTAATCTAAACCAATTTCCACATTTTTATTTTATTTTTAAAAGATCAGTGGCAACTCCAATTACCACTAGACTTATAAACACAAGGTTATTACAACAAATCATAATTTCCCATTTTCAAGATTTCAAAGGTATTAAATAGCGGGACTAAGCATTATACTACCATTCTATTATTCACAAATAATTATAATACTCTCATTATTGAGACAAATGAAATTCTAGGGTTACAAAGGTACATGGCATTCAACTTCAATTGAGGGCATAACAAAGTTGGATTAACTAATACCCTAAGATTTGAACTAATGTTTTATGTAAATAGCAATGCACATAATTTAAAATAATTAAAACATTTCAAAATCATAGGTTCAAGATGATCAAAGGAGACTTGCCTTCTTGTGCACTGGTTGGTCCCTCCTGCTGTGGTTCGACAAACTCTTCGGCGACATCGGGTTCTACGCGCGAAACTACAAAACAAACAAAACAAATTCAAATAAAATTCAAATGAACTCCAACAACTGCAAAACCATAACCAAAACATAGAGCTCAATTTTAGATGAATTTAGGACAAATAATCGGGTCAATCGGAGTTCGGATGAAGGAGAACAAGCAATCTAAAGTTTGCCGGACGAGAAAATACTGGAAAATAGCAAAAGTTACTGTTCACCCGAGAGCAGCACTTTTGGAGAGAAGGCTAGCGTCCGCGAGAGGAGGAATTGGTGGTGAACCTAACTAGCAAAATGGGTTGCTAGGGTCCTAAGGCACACATAGGAAGCGACGGCACGCCAAACGGAGAACGATGACGGCACAGGCGGCTACAACGACATGGTTAGGAGAGAGGAATAAAACCCGTGCATAAAACATGGAGAAGTAGGGTGAGCACGGGCTAGAACGCGGCTTGGTGAAGTTAGGAAAATTGTCAGCTCAGACAGAAACCCACCGAAGACGACGCAAACAACGTTTGAACGACGTCGGGAAGGAAAAAGCAAAATCTTGATATCTTGGTGCTCAGTGAACGAAATCTAAAACCATTTGGAGGGTACCTACCTGGGATGGTTTGGCACAATGTGACGCGAACGGATTGGGGAAAACACCACTGGATAGATGGGGACACGAGGTGCCATTGACGGCCATGGCGAGGTTCAGAGGTAAAAATATGTGGAGGTTTTTCGGGAAAAAGGAAGTGAGCACGGCGTAGAACGCGACGAGACAAGTCTAAGAAAAATTACGGCAAGGGCTAAAGCTTACCGGAGGCGACGAATCGATGTCAGGAAGCTCTCTTGACCTAGATTGGGGAAAACTCGATTCCGGGAGATTGGCTGCCCCAAAACCAAATTAACTTGGCAAGAAGGTAGATGGCATATGATGGCACAATGTGACGTGAAAGGATCACAGAAAAACTCACCGAATAGCTCGAGACGCGACGAGCAAATTCGGGACCGAAGGGCCTCGATGCCGAGGGCATCCTGACCTTTGAGGGGATTTGTCACGGCTTGGGATGGGTTTAGAGGGGTCAAGGGGTCGTATTTATAGGCTTGGAAGAGGTAGAAACCGGCTCCAATTTGCGGATTTCGGTTTAGAGTTCATTTCAGAAAATCGGAGATAAAAGGCAAACGGATGAACGAAATGGAAAGAAGTCAATTGGGATGGATTCCTTGCGTGATTTGGCACAACTTTCCTTTTGAAAGGACATTGAAATAAGGTCCGAATTGAAAGTTATGAAGAGAGAGGAAAAGGAAGGAAAACGTGCACGAACAGGATCGATTGAGCTTCTGCGCGCTCGCTAGGGAAGATGAGTCTGTTCATTCTCTCTCCTCTCTCTTCTTTTTTTTGAAAATTTAAAATTGCGCTCAAACAAACTCCGAAAAATCCAAAAAAATACAAAAAAATTCCTTGTGACACAAGGAACACAAATAAAATATTTTTTGGTAAATATTAATGTTTAATTTAATCATATTAAATCTTTTTAATTAATGAAAATTCCAAGTAAGCTTTAATTAATTCCAGAAAAATCAAAATGGTGAATTTTATTTTAAAAGCTTCAAAAAGGCTCTGAAAATCAGGATGTTACAAACCTACCCCCCTTAGAAAGAATCTCGTCCCCGAGATTCGGACGAACTGGGAAAAGAAAGGAGAGGGAAACTCGGCTCTTAGGTCCTCTTCACACTCCCAAGTTGCTTGACTTCGAATGGTTGCTCTCCTGCACTTTGTGGAACTTTATGGTCATGCTTCTTGCGTGGCGTTCAGCTTCCTTCATGATTCTATCTTGTTGTTCGATGCTCTGAAGTATTCCTTTAACTGAGAAATATGGAAGACAATAACAAATAGGACTGGTACATCTTTAGTCGCCTGCTAGCTCTGGGTTAACTTCAACTGCCCTTATCATATCGATTAATTCAGAATTCCACCAAAAATGGCTTAACTTCCGCAAGTGTTCATCCGAGAGAGACATAATTATTTCAATTCTTCAAAATTCTTGACTCCAAAATCACATACCACAAATGCACTTTATTGATTTCAACAAATAATCTCATAAACTTTTATTCTCTGCTTTAATTTGAATTGACGTCAAACCATAGAATTTTTCTAACAAGAATCCAATAACATTGTAATTTGTGATTTCCACCAATTGTTTTATGATCATTATCTAATCCAACAGATCCATAACTTTGATCAAATAATATAAGATTAATCCAACCTTTTAGTAATCATCAATCAAGTTTAAGATTAACTAAGCCACAATTTAATATTCATTAGTCCTCCAACATCAATCTCTTGATAATCATCATTTTGGTTCCACCAAATTTGAATGATCTCAAATACCTCAATTAATTCTTATCAGACAATCTCTCAACTAATTCTTATCGGACAATCTATCTCCCATAATTAATTTAAATCCTCCATGTTATCCATTTTAACATCCTTAAATGTTCCAGTTAATCCCATTAGTTAAAATCCAATTATCTAACAATGATCTATTAAATCCACCAATTCAAATGGATATATCAAAGTCCACTTTGCAATGATAAAATTAATCCACCAAGATATCTAAGTGTATTATCTTTTAGAATTCCACTAGTATCCACTTATCATCAATAGGTTCACCAAACTCTGATAATCAATTAACTCCACAAAATTCATCTACTCTTCATGATTCAACCAAACCACCCAAAATTGATACCATGAATTGTTTATGATAATTCAACTTCTTAATCTTTTAATCTCTCCCTTTACTAGATCAATCTCTTAATACTAATTCTCCAATGATCACAAATAATGCCTTCAACAAAAATCTTGTCTTACATCCAGTTGCTCCTTTCAATCCTAGATAATAAATCCCAGGCAAAGTTTAGACTCTTCCCATGATCTAATTAGCTCCCCCAAGTTCAACTTTGTATTTATTCTCTAGTCAATCCACAAAGATGACACTTTTTAGATTTATTTATAATCAATTGGTATCCACAAGTATACCTTTTATCTCAATCCTCTCGAATATTATTCAATCTTGTCAATTATAAATCCAAAATATATCACTCTAGCAACAATTCTCCAAATTACCTAACTTGACATGCACTGATTATGACGGCTTTCCGACAAGAGTACTTTCCATAAATTTGTTGTCTTCCATATACTCTAGGTCTCCAAGGATTCTCCAAACTTGGACTGCGGTGAAAGCATTGGAACTTGCACTATTTCGGTAACTGGAGTTAGCAAAAGATAAGAGGGAAGTAGCACAGGTAAGAGATCAGGGGAACAACTAAACAACATCCCGAACAAACACACAAAAGAGAAGCAAACAACGACTTAGAAGAAACTTAGCTTGAAATCAAAATAGTTTTTAGGGATAACTGTACTACAATTATACAAAGACTTGGTACAGTCCACCTAACACACAAGCAAGTAATATATAAGCGTTCTAAAATCATAGGACTTTACTTGGGTACTACAACTAAAGAACTAGTCCTCGCTCCTTCATGATGACGCGCTTCTCCAGGTGCTGCTCATACGCAACCTCACTGAGCCGTCTATAGAAATTACAAAGGAAAGGGGGTACAATTACCATTCCGTCTATAGAAATTACAAAGGAAAGGAGGTACAATTACCATTCCAAAAAGGAAATAAGCAGATAGATAAGAGAGAATGCCATGACGAAGGTGAGGACAGAAAGACGAGAAAAGACAAGGGTAGCAAATTATTAATTTTTATTTTATAAAATAAATTTTGAAGCTCTTTTACTAACGACCATTCTAACTAGGTCACGTCCTACAGTCAAATTGGCTCTGATACCATCTCTGTCGGGACCACGGATTTCTAAACCCGGACCCTCTGTGTATTACAGCACTAGTCCCAGATCAAAGCTAGTGCACACAGTTAAACAGAAATGATTCATAACCAACAACGTCTTATTACAATATTAAAGAGTACTGACCGAAAGGTCTCATTATTACAAATGAGGTTTCAAGAGCTCGCACACACGAAACACAGCAGAAGCAAGATAAATTCAGCGGAGACCCATCAATACGCCACAGGCAATTGACTGGGGAAGCGCGACCTAGAACTCCTGGAATCTTTCGTCGAATCCACCCGCGAAGTAGTCGTAGTGTCCTTCTTGGGCTTCGTATTCTTCTGAATATTATTTTTGAGTGCAGCATGTGAGTACATAAAGTACTCCGCAAGTCTTGGGAAAAATGCAATAGATGCAAGGCTTGACAAAGGAAGGCTATATGGTTCTTTTGCACAAAGCAATTGTAGAGACCCGAATATACAAATCCGGACTCTCCTGTGTATTCTGCACTAGTCCAGGATCACGCTAGTGCACACAGTGTGAACAAAGATAAATATCATCCATATCACGATATCCTAAGGAAAAACCAAATTATATTGATAATCATCAGAGTACGACCTTATGGTCAAGCTTACAATAGACTAGCCCGAAGGGCTTAACAAAAACTAGCAGCGGAAATCCAAGAGAAAGCGCAGCAGCCAATCGACACGCCCACAGGCTATCGAGTGGAGAACGAAGCCTAATCCGCGAAGACGTCGAAGTACTCTCCTTCTGGAACCTCCTGCTGGTGATACTCCTCCTCCTCAACTGAGCAACAGGGGCATAAAGCCATGAGTACATTGGTACTCAGCAAGCCGTTTGTAACAAATGAATGCAATATAATATGCAAGGCTTACCAATGGAAGGCTAAAAGGGTTAATTTGCATAAACAACATTTGGAAATATCATAAATAGATTAAAAGCGAATTGTAAATAAAACAATAATGAATAATCAAAGGAATTTAAGGTAAACCACTTATGGACCTCCCATCCACAAACCAAACCAACAGTGAATTAACCATCCACTGACCAGCTACAAGTTTTCCAAGAGTAACTATACCTCGTGTGAAATCACCGAGCATTGTCCATGACCGAGGACACGGCTATTCGAATAGTTTTACACTCTGCAGAGGTTGCACAACTGTACCCACACGATGTGATTAGCCTCGCGCTAAGGAAATCACAACAAGGCCTTTACAATGTTCAATTCCAACCCAATCCCGCCCGCTAGGGTTTCGCATCACACCCCCCCTTGCGCCTCATGGAAATCAGCAACCATGTTCATCCCAGCGAGATTGAAATTGAAACATCCCAAATTAATCAGCCAGGTCTGTCCCATACCAGACATGTGGTTTGCACGGTAAGACTCAGATCAATGGCGCACAAAGTTAAGTCCTTAAGTGTTCTCGGGCGAGACTACCACATCCCACGAAGTGCTCCAACACTTCCCCCTTTACTGCACGATCACTCGCCCGAGTGAAAACCAATTTTGTATAACCACTGCCGATGACGCACCAACGTCACGGCACAAAATTTTATAACGGTGGCACCAACCACGATTCATTATGGCACCAACCACAATTCAATATCTCATTAAGTCAAATTAATTAATCACATGTGATGATGAACCCAAACGATAATAAAAGCATGGCTAAGCACACTAATCGTACCAACCCAATGTGATCGTAACATAGCATCACTACTAAGTTTCCCAACCTATGGTGTCAATGGCATCAAGGTATTCCAAAATATCAAGGAGGGAAATAACCAATTGGGACGATAACTACCAATACAAGGGTTTGAATAAAAATAGCGATGCAAGATAATTTAAAACAAAATATTTAAATAATAGATTGCAAACTGGGTTCAACATGATCAAAGGAACACGACTTGCCTTGGCCTTGCTCAGTTGACGGCTCTTGATCTTCAAATCTGACGGCGGCTCCCTCGAACGCGTGATCTAACGAGAGAGAAAACGAAACAAAGAGACAAAATAAATTCAAATAAATTCAAATGAACTCCAAAAACTTTCAAACCTGAACCAAAAGTTAGAGCTCAATTTTAGATGAATTTAGAAAAAAGAACGGGGTCAATCGGAGCTAGGACGAGGGAGAACGGGCTCTTGGAAAATTAAATCTACAGAAAATCGGGAAAATTAGAAAAGTGCACTGTGCTGTGGACCGGGCGCACGGGAGAACAGGTCCACGGTGAACTCGGCGCACGGAACAGTGCGGCTGACTGTGCGGCTTGCGCAAGCGGCTGGCTGACGTGGCGACCACGTGGCAGGACACGTGTGCGGTTAGGGCTGACGTGGCAGCTGGCGTGGCGGGTGACGTGGCGGCTGACGTGGCGGCTGAGGGTCCTCGGGTGCTGACGTGGCATCCACGTGGCGCTGACGTGGCATGACACGTCAGCCTAGGGCTGGCGTGGCTCGGCTGACTCGGCTGCTGACGTGGCCAGATCGGCTCACGGGTCCACGGACCACGACTGACCGGTGGGCCCGGCTTGTCAGTGGCACGGCTCACGGTGGACTCGATCCACGGGAAGGCGAGGAGACGCGCGGGCGGGCTGACGGCGGGCGGCGCGAGGCGCGGGTGTCCGAGGCGGCGGCGGCTGGCCGGCGACCGAGGAGGCGCGGGGCGGCGGCGGCGGCTGACCGGCGGCGACGACGACGACGACGGCGACGGCGGCCGAGAAGACGGCGGAACCGAGGGCGCAGCGGGCTCACCGGCGACGACGACGATGGCGGCGGACGGCAGCGAACGGCGGCGAAGGCGACGACGGCGACGCGGCCTGGCGGCGGCGGATCTGGCCGACAGCGGCGCACGGCGAAGGCGGCGGCGCGGGCGGGGCACGCGAACCGAGGCGGGCGGCGCAATAAATACCCGGGCGGCGAGGGCTGACGTGGCACGGACGCCGAGTCCCCGCCGGACTCGGTCTCTGACAGGTGGGCCCCACGGAGGGAGGGGAGGGGCTCGGATGGGCGACGCGTGTCGTCCATCCAACGGAGGGAGGCGGGTGCGGGCGCGCGCGGATGCGCGCCGCGTGGCACGGCGGGGTGCGGGCTGGGCCGGCGGTCGGACCGGGCCGGTTCGTTGGGTTTCGGCCCACCGGCCGGTTTAGGGTTTTCTTTTTTTCTTTTCTTTTTCCAGAAATTCAAATAATTCTTTTTGAGCTCTAGAAAATAGCAAATAAATCCAGAAAAATCCCAGAAAAATCCAGAAAAATCCTTGAGACACAAGGAACTCAAATAAAATACTTTTGGCAAATGTTAATGTTTGACTTAAGCATATTAAATCCTTTTAATTCATAAAAATTCCATTTAAGCTTTAATTAATTTCAGAAAAATTCAAATGGTGAATTTTATTTTAAAAGCTTCAAAAAGGCTCTGAAAATCAGGATGTTACAAACCTTACCCCCTTAAACGGGATCTCGACCCCGAGATCCGGGCTCACTACTAGAATAGGTTCGGAAACTCTGCCTTGAGATCCTCTTCGCGCTCCCAGGTGGCTTCCTCCTCAGAGTGGTTGCTCCACTGAACTTTGCAAAAGCGAACAACTTTATTCCGGGTGGCTCGCTCTGACACGTCCAAGATCTTGACAGGACGCTCTTTGTAGGACAGATCCTCCTGAAGATCAATGGCCTCAACTGGCACAGCCTCCTCTGGCACTCTCAAGCACTTCTTCAGCTGTGACACATGGAAGACATCATGTACCCCACTGAAAGACGCAGGTAGCTCCAATTGATAAGCAACCTCTCCCCTGCGCTTCAAAATCTTGAATGGCCCCACATACCTTGGTGCTAGCTTTCCCTTCATTTGAAATCGCTTAACTCCTTTGAAAGGTGTGATCCTGAGGTACACAAAATCATCTGGCTCAAAACTCAGCTCTCGGCGTCTGGTATCCGCATAGCTCTTTTGCCTGGCCTGGGCAGTCCTCAATCTCTCCTGGATCAAACGGACCTTGTCCTCTGCCTCTTTTAAACAATCTGGACCAAACACCTGACCTTCCCCCGTCTCTTTCCAATTGAGAGGGGTCCTGCATTTCCTGCCATAGAGTGCTTCAAATGGTGACATCTGCAAACTTGCCTGATAACTATTGTTGTAGGAAAACTCTGCAAAAGGCAAACAACTGTCCCACTTAGGACCATGATCTAGCACACATGCTCTCAACATATCCTCAAGAATCTGATTGACTCGCTCTGTCTGACCATCTGTCTGGGGATGATATGCGGTACTGAAATTCAGGTGCGTTCCCATAGCCTCATGGAAACTACCCCAAAACCGAGAAGTGAACTGGGCTCCTCGATCTGACACTATTTTCTTGGGCACTCCATGCAAACTGACGATCCTTGACATATACAATTCTGCCAATCTGTCACCGGTGTAGGTTGTCTTTACTGGAATAAAGTGAGCAACCTTGGTCAATCGGTCCACGATGACCCAAATCGAATCATAGCCTTCTTTGGTCTTAGGCAGACCAACTATGAAGTCCATACCAATCTCTTCCCATTTCCACTCAGGGATTTTCAACGGCTGGAGCAAACCTGCTGGCCTCTGATGCTCTGCCTTAACCCTCTGACAGACATCACAAAGTGCCACATACTCAGCGATCTCACGCTTCATGCTAGGCCACCAATATTTTTCTTTAATGTCCTGGTACATCTTGGTACTGCCAGGGTGTATCGAATACAACGACTCATGAGCTTCTTTTAGCAACAGATCCTTTAGCTCCTTCTTATTGGGCACACACAAACGTCGCTTGAACCACAGAGTTCCTTGGGCATCCTCTGAAAATCCCGACTCTTTTCCTTCACTCATATTCTTTCTGATACGCTGAAACGTCTCATCATCCGTCTGAGCCTGACGAATCTGACCGTCCAAAGTGGGCTGCAACTCTATTGCTGCCAAAAATCCTTCCTCAACCAATTCCAAACTGAGCTTTTGGAATTCCTCATGCAAAGCTGGCTGACTCTCCTGAACCATTACTGAATTACAATAAACCTTTCTGCTCAGAGCATCTGCGACCACATTGGCCTTCCCTGGGTGATAATGGATTCCGACATCGTAATCCTTTATCAACTCCAACCACCTCCTCTGCCTGAGGTTAAGCTCGGACTGGGTGAAAATGTATTTCAAACTCTTGTGATCTGTGTAAATCTCACATCTATTACCCAAGAGATAGTGCCTCCAAATTTTTAAAGCATGCACTACAGCTGCTAGCTCCAAGTCGTGGGTAGGGTAATTCTCCTCATGCGGTCTCAACTGGCGCGAGGCATACGCTACCACTCTCTTTTCCTGCATCAGCACACAACCCAAACCCTTGCGTGAGGCATCGCAATAAATCTCAAAATCCTTGTTTAAATCTGGCAACACTAGCACTGGGGCTGTGGTCAAACTCTCCTTCAACTTCTGAAAGCTTTTCTCGCACTCGGGCGTCCAAACAAATTTCTTCTCCTTTTTGAGCAATTGGGTAAGTGGCTTGGCTACACTGGAAAATCCCTCGATGAAACGACGGTAGTAACCGGCCATACCTAGAAAACTCCTGACCTGGGTCACCGAAGAAGGTGACTGCCAGTCCAAAACATCCTTGACCTTTCCGGGATCAACAGCAACTCCCTCTGCGGACATCACATGGCCTAGGAAGGCGACTTCCTTCATCCAAAACTCACATTTGCTAAACTTGGCATACAACTGGTGGTCCCTTAATTTCTGCAATACCATCCTCAGGTGTTCCTCATGCTCTTTCTCATCCCTAGAGTAGATTAGAATGTCGTCAATAAACACAACGACAAACTTATCCAAATACTCCATGAACACCTTATTCATCAGGTACATAAAATAGGCTGGAGCATTGGTCAAACCAAAAGACATCACTGTGAACTCGTACAAACCGTAACGAGTCGAAAATGCTGTCTTAGGTATGTCCTCCTGTCGAATCCTCATCTGATGGTAACCTGACCTCAAGTCAATCTTGGAGAAAACTCCTGCTCCCTTGAGCTGATCAAACAAATCATCGATCCTGGGTAACGGGTACTTGTTCTTGATAGTGACCTCATTAAGTGCTCGGTAGTCCACGCACATGCGCTGACTGCCATCCTTCTTTTTCACAAACAAGACTGGCGCTCCCCACGGGGATGAACTGGGCCTGACATAACCTTTGTCCAAAAGCTCTTGAATCTGCTTCTTGAGTTCCGCTAATTCATTTGCTGGCATCCGGTAGGGTCTTTTGGAAATCGGAGCGGTACCGGGTACCAACTCGATCAGAAACTCAACTTCTCGCTCTGGTGGCATCCCTGGAAGATCATCTGGAAACACATCGGGGTACTCCCTGGCAATTGGCACATCCTCCAACTGAATCCCCTTGATCTGGCAAACCATTACTTGCTCTGGCTGATTCATGCTAGCTGAAAACTGCACTTTCTTCCCGTCGGAGCTGGTCAAAGTCACTGCTCTGCTCCCACAATATAAAACTGCTTGGTGCTTCTTGAGCCAATCCATACCCAAGATCACGTCTAGGGACTGGATATCCAAGACAATCAAGTCCGTTCTGAACTCAACTCCCTGGATGACCATCTGAACTCCGGGACAGCCTAGGTTGGTGCTCAACTCCGCACCGGGGGATTGGATCAAATGAATAGATCCCAGAGTAACAATTTTCAACTGATGCTTTAAAGCAAAACTCCAAGAAACAAACGAATGGGAAGCTCCAGAATCAAACAAAACTGTGGCAGATGCTGTATGGACTAAGAACTTACCGATCACGACATCTGGTGCTGCCTGGGCCTCCTCTGCAGTGACGTGGTTCACCTGACCTCTCACCACCTGCGGAGTCCTGCTGCCCTGACCTGGCGCCTGGGGTGTTCCACGCCCTGCTCCTGGAGTAGGCGTCCGTCCTGGTGTGGCTCCCAAGTCGAAGCGAACTGGAGTGGGGCCCTGCCTCTGGGGGCACTTGCTAGCATAGTGTCCTGGCTCATGACACTTGTAGCAAGTAACAGACGCTGCTGGATTGGCGTTCCTTTGCTGCTGACCACCAGATCCACCAGGTCTCTGCGCTGACTGCTGGGGACGTGGCGCTGGGGCTGGTGTCCTGAAGACTGACTGCTGCTGCTGCTGCTGAGGCACTCGAGCGGGCTGGTAAGTGCTGAAACGCTGCCTCTGAGCCTGGTGAGACTGTAATCCCTGCTGAGCCATCCTCCTCTTGCGAGACTCCTCGAGCTCGCGGCGACTGTCCTCAATTAGGATGACCTTATCCACCATCTGCTGAAAGCTGGCATAGTCGTTGCCCACGACCTGCACCTTCAAACCTGGGTTCAAGCCTTTCCGGAACCTCTTCTGACGAGCCTCATCTGTGGCTACATCCTCAGGCGCATAGCGAGCTAGCTGAGTGAATTTATTGAGGTATTCACTCACTGACATGTTCTTCTGCTGCAACTCACGGAACTCCTCCTTCTTCATGTCCATCACCCCATCTAGGACATGGGCGTGACGGAAAGCGGTGTAGAACTCATCCCAAGAAATGTTGTTCTGGTCCTCGTGGGCGTCACAGTAGTTCTCCCACCACTCTGCTGCAGGTCCCTCTAGCTGGTGTGCTGCATACAACACTCTCTCCCTGTCTGTGCACTGGGCCAAGTTCAGCTTTTTCCCTACTGAACGGATCTAGTCGTCTTCCTCCAAAGGTTCTGAAGAACTGGAGTAGGTAGGCGGCCTCGTCCTCATAAACTCTGCAAAGCGGGACTACTGGTGGGCGGCCTGGGGTGCTGCTGCCCCTGGGTGCTGACGCTGAGCCATATTGTTCATATTCTGCATCATTGCTTGCATCATCTGGGTCTGGGCCATCAGGAACTGACTGAGAGCGGGGTCCAGGGTCGGCGGAACTGCCTGGGGTGGCTGAGTGGAACTGCTCCCTGGGTTCTGGTTTGTCTGCTCACGACCTGCGGAGTTCCTGGTTTCAACCATCTTGCTGCTGCTCTGAAAAGAAAGACCATTTGCTGAGAACTGACATTCTGAGGCTCAGTAGATAAGAGGGAAAAGCAGAGGTAAGCGGTGAACTCGTCTAAGGGGAATAGCTAATGGCAACCTGAACTAAGCAAACACTTAGCCCGAAAGGCTAACAACGAGACTGGCAAAGAATAACTCCATTAAAAGATGGACATGATTGCAACATAATGCTTTAAAAGCAAGATTTACAGCTCACATCCCAAACAACTGCAAATAAAAATTCCAACGCTCTACTCGTAATACTAATCTAGTGGCTCCCACTCTGAGCCTGACAGATAGGGTTCGCTATCCTCATCCTCCGCATCACTATAGAAGACCCACGAGTTGCGGACTGGCGGCGACTCTGGTGGCGTCTGCTCTCTGACGGGGGCGGGGGTGAAGCGTTGAAGGTACGCTTGACGATCTCCGGTGATGCGTCGTCCCACCTCCGGGCTCGGCGGTGTAGGCGTCGGTAGAGGTTCTGGCGACTGCGGTTGAGGCTCCTCCCTGACTGGCTCTGGCAAACTGAGGGTGACTTCACCTTGCTTCTTGAACCTCCGAACGAGTCTAGCCATGTTGATCTTGTATAATTTGCAAAGCTGTCGGATGGCTTTGTGTGCGGCTGCTTGTGCGGAACATCCTTCGTGAGATCCGGTGCCCTTGAAACTATGATGTAGAACCTGCTTGCCGACTCTCGTGGTGAAGTACAACCTGGTGATGCTTCCAATACGTTGCCCTTTATCTTGCTCATCCTTGGTGAGGTAGACGGGCAATCTCCTCAACCCGAGGCTTCGCAGCAGAACATGGAGAAGGGCTCTCCAACCTCCCGCCTGGTTGAATGAAGCTTGAGACATCTAATGCATTTTACAAGGGAAGATTAGCATAAAACTTACGAAAATAAATCATGAGAGAACGGGGCAAGGAACAGAATTTCTATAGAGAAGATAAGAAAGTATAGATATTACTACTCTTCAAATTTAGTTGGTTTGATTTAGAAAATAGGTTTTGAAATTTGTTCTAATTCGACCACTCTAACTAGGGCTTCGTCCTGCAGTCGATTTGGCTCTGATACCATCTCTGTAGAGACCCGAATATACAAATCCGGACTCTCCTGTGTATTCTGCACTAGTCCAGGATCACGCTAGTGCACACAGTGTGAACAAAGATAAATATCATCCATATCACGATATCCTAAGGAAAAACCAAATTATATTGATAATCATCAGAGTACGACCTTATGGTCAAGCTTACAATAGACTAGCCCGAAGGGCTTAACAAAAACTAGCAGCGGAAATCCAAAAGAAAGCGCAGCAGCCAATCGACACGCCCACAGGCTATCGAGTGGAGAACGAAGCCTAATCCGCGAAGACGTCGAAGTACTCTCCTTCTGGAACCTCCTGCTGGTGATACTCCTCCTCCTCAACTGAGCAACAGGGGCATAAAGCCGTGAGTACATTGGTACTCAGCAAGCCGTTTGTAACAAATGAATGCAATATAATATGCAAGGCTTACCAATGGAAGGCTAAAAGGGTTAATTTGCATAAACAGCATTTGGAAATATCATAAATAGATTAAAGGCGAATTGTAAATAAAACAATAATGAATAATCAAAGGAATTTAAGGTAAACCACTTATGGACCTCCCATCCACAAACCAAACCAACAGTGAATTAACCATCCACTGACCAGCTACAAGTTTTCCAAGAGTAACTATACCTCGTGTGAAATCACCGAGCATTGTCCATGACCGAGGACACGGCTATTCGAATAGTTTTACACTCTGCAGAGGTTGCACAACTGTACCCACACGATGTGATTAGCCTCGCGCTAAGGAAATCACAACAAGGCCTTTACAATGTTCAATTCCAACCCAATCCCGCCCGCTAGGGTTTCGCATCACACCCCCCCTTGCGCCTCATGGAAATCAGCAACCATGTTCATCCCAGCGAGATTGAAATTGAAACATCCCAAATTAATTAGCCAGGTCTGTCCCATACCAGACATGTGGTTTGCACGGTAAGACTCAGATCAATGGCGCACAAAGTTAAGTCCTTAAGTGTTCTCGGGCGAGACTACCACATCCCACGAAGTGCTCCAACACTTCCCCCTTTACTGCACGATCACTCGCCCGAGTGAAAACCAATTTTGTATAACCACTGCCGATGACGCACCAATGTCACGGCACAAAATTTTATAACGGTGGCACCAACCACGATTCATTATGGCACCAACCACAATTCAATATCTCATTAAGTCAAATTAATTAATCACATGTGATGATGAACCCAAACGATAATAAAAGCATGGCTAAGCACACTAATCGTACCAACCCAATGTGATCGTAACATAGCATCACTACTAAGTTTCCCAACCTATGGTGTCAATGGCATCAAGGTATTCCAAAATATCAAGGAGGGAAATAACCAATTGGGACGATAACTACCAATACAAGGGTTTGAATAAAAATAGCGATGCAAGATAATTTAAAACAAAATATTTAAATAATAGATTGCAAACTGGGTTCAACATGATCAAAGGAACACGACTTGCCTTGGCCTTGCTCAGTTGACGGCTCTTGATCTTCAAATCTGACGGCGGCTCCCTCGAACGCGTGATCTAACGAGAGAGAAAACGAAACAAAGAGACAAAATAAATTCAAATAAATTCAAATGAACTCCAAAAACTTTCAAACCTGAACCAAAAGGTAGAGCTCAATTTTAGATGAATTTAGAAAAAAGAACGGGGTCAATCGGAGCTAGGACGAGGGAGAACGGGCTCTTGGAAAATTAAATCTACAGAAAATCGGGAAAATTAGAAAAGTGCACTGTGCTGTGGACCGGGCGCACGGGAGAACAGGTCCACGGTGAACTCGGCGCACGGAACAGTGCGGCTGACTGTGCAGCTTGCGCAAGCGGCTGGCTGACGTGGCGACCACGTGGCAGGACACGTGTGCGGTTAGGGCTGACGTGGCAGCTGGCGTGGCGGGTGACGTGGCGGCTGACGTGGCACCTGAGGGTCCTCGGGTGCTGACGTGGCATCCACGTGGCGCTGACGTGGCATGACACGTCGGCCTAGGGCTGGCGTGGCTCGGCTGACTCGGCTGCTGACGTGGCCAGATCGGCTCACGGGTCCACGGACCACGACTGACCGGTGGGCCCGGCTTGTCAGTGGCACGGCTCACGGTGGACTCGATCCACGGGAAGGCGAGGAGACGCGCGGGCGGGCTGACGGCGGGCGGCGCGAGGCGCGGGTGTCCGAGGAGGCGCGGGGCGGCGGCGGCGGCTGACCGGCGGCGACGACGACGACGACGGCGACGGCGGCCGAGAAGACGGCGGAACCGAGGGCGCAGCGGGCTCACCGGCGACGACGACGACGGCGGCGGACGGCGGCGAACGGCGGCGAAGGCGACGACGGCGACGCGGCCTGGCGGCGGCGGATCTGGCCGACAGCGGCGCACGGCGAAGGCGGCGGCGCGGGCGACGGCGGCGACGGCGAAGGCGGCGGCGCGGGCGGGGCACGCGAACCGAGGCGGGCGGCGCAATAAATACCCGGGCGGCGAGGGCTGACGTGGCACGGACGCCGAGTCCCCGCCGGACTCGGTCTCTGACAGGTGGGCCCCACCTGTCAGTGGAACCGGGCGAGCGGCGGCAGCGATGGCGCGCGGGCGAGGGGAGGCGCTCGGATGGGCGACGCGTGTCGTCCATCCAACGGAGGGAGGCGGGTGCGGGCGCGCGCGGATGCGCGCCGCGTGGCACGGCGGGGTGCGGGCTGGGCCGGCGGTCGGACCGGGCCGGTTCGTTGGGTTTCAGCCCACCGGCCGGTTTAGGGTTTTCTTTTTTTCTTTTCTTTTTCCAGAAATTCAAATAATTCTTTTTGAGCTCTAGAAAATAGCAAATAAATCCAGAACAATCCCAGAAAAATCCAGAAAAATCCTTGAGACACAAGGAACTCAAATAAAATACTTTTGGCAAATGTTAATGTTTGACTTAAGCATATTAAATCCTTTTAATTTATCGTATTATTTCAATCATCATATTATTTTTATTTATCGTATTAAATTCAATCATCATATTATTTTTATTTATCGTATTAAATTCAACATTTTTAATCTATATGATGTATTTCATCAAATGCTGTTTTGTCGGGACCACGGATTTCTAAATCTGGACCCTCTGTGGATTACAGCACTAGTCCCAGATCAAAGCTAGTGCACACAGTTAAACAGAAATGATTCATAACCAACAACGTCTTATTACAATATTAAAGAGTACTGACCGAAAGGTCTCATTATTACAAATGAGGTTTCAAGAGCTCGCACACACGAAACACAGCAGAAGCAAGATAAATTCAGCGGAGACCCATCAATACGCCACAGGCAATTGACTGGGGAAGCGCGACCTAGAACTCCTGGAATCCTTCGTCGAATCCACCCGCGAAGTAGTCGTAGTGTCCTTCTTGGGCTTCGTATTCTTCTGAATATTATTTTTGAGTGCAGCATGTGAGTACATAAAGTACTCCGCAAGTCTTGGGAAAAATGCAATAGATGCAAGGCTTGACAAAGGAAGGCTATATGGTTCTTTTGCACAAAGCAATGTTTTAATTTCCATTACTACTAATTATTTTCGAAGGCATCAATTTAATAAAGTAAATGTTTTAACAGAACTATCATTAACTTTATAGTGAAGGTTCCATCTACCAACACTAGTTAACAACTACAATTGATCAAGTTTAAAACTGCGGGTTCCATCCACCCTCTCTGGCTCCAACTGCCAGGATACCCTTCCAAGAGTTCCCTCCACTCTCGGAATACAAAAACTTTGATTTTAAAACCAAAACCAAAAATCTACCATGTGAATGCATTCCTTGCCCGCCCTTGACCGTGGGCACGGCTATCCGAATAGTTTGACACTCTGCAGAGGTTGTACAACTTTATCCCTAAGAGACAAATTATCTTAACAGTCATCACGCTTCCTTTGGCATGAGACACAGATAAATTATCACAAAGCCTTTACCTCACTCTAGACTAGCTAGACACTACCACCCGCTGAGGTTTCACCGCAGAAGGGTTAAATCTGCCCAATCCGAAGCCCCCTCTTGCGCCATATGAGTACAGTAAATCCCCGTCCCTCACTGTGAATAACCAGTAAATCCCTGGTACCCACTTTCCACTGGTGGCACCTAAACTAGGCTATCATGAGTTAATCAGCTAGGTCGTACCCATATAGACTTAGGGTTGTACGGTAGTGCTCAGTCTGGACAAACACAAGCGTCGGTCCTTAGTTGACATACACTTTACAAGGTCTCGTGCTTGCCGCACCAACCCAAACCAACCATCCACCCTAATCTAAACCAATTTCCATATTTTTATTTTATTTTTAAAAGATCAGTGGCAACTCCAATTACCACTAGACTTATAAACACAAGGTTATTACAACAAATCATAATTTCCCATTTTCAAGATTTCAAAGGTATTAAATAGCGGGACTAAGCATTATACTACCATTCTATTATTCACAAATAATTATAATACTCTCATTATTGAGACAAATGAAATTCTAGGGTTACAAAGGTACATGGCATTCAACTTCAATTGAGGGCATAACAAAGTTGGATTAACTAATACCCTAAGATTTGAACTAATGTTTTATGTAAATAGCAATGCACATAATTTAAAATAATTAAAACATTTCAAAATCATAGGTTCAAGATGATCAAAGGAGACTTGCCTTCTTGTGCACTGGTTGGTCCCTCCTGCTGTGGTTCGACAAACTCTTCGGCGACATCGGGTTCTACGCGCGAAACTACAAAACAAACAAAACAAATTCAAATAAAATTCAAATGAACTCCAACAACTGCAAAACCAGAACCAAAACATAGAGCTCAATTTTAGATGAATTTAGGACAAATAATCGGGTCAATCGGAGTTCGGATGAAGGAGAACAAGCAATATAAAGTTTGCCGGACGAGAAAATACTGGAAAATAGCAAAAGTTACTGTTCACCCGAGAGCAGCACTTTTGGAGAGAAGGCTAGCGTCCGCGAGAGGAGGAACTGGTGGTGAACCTAACTAGCAAAATGGGTTGCTAGGGTCCTAAGGCACACATAGGAAGCGACGGCACGCCAAACGGAGAACGATGACGGCACAGGCGGCTACAACGACATGGTTAGGAGAGAGGAATAAAACCCGTGCATAAAACATGGAGAAGTAGGGTGAGCACGGGCTAGAACGCGGCTTGGTGAAGTTAGGAAAATTGTCAGCTCAGACAGAAACCCACCGAAGACGACGCAAACAACGTTTGAACGACGTCGGGAAGGAAAAAGCAAAATCTTGATATCTTGGTGCTCAGTGAACGAAATCTAAAACCATTTGGAGGGTACCTACCTGGGATGGTTTGGCACGATGTGACGCGAACGGATTGGGGAAAACACCACTGGATAGATGGGGACACGAGATGCCATTGACGGCCATGGCGAGGTTCAGAGGTAAAAATATGTGGAGGTTTTTCGGGAAAAAGGAAGTGAGCACGGCGTAGAACGCGACGAGACAAGTCTAAGAAAAATTACGGCAAGGGCTAAAGCTTACCGGAGGCGACGAATCGATGTCAGGAAGCTCTCTTGACCTAGATTGGGGAAAACTCGATTCCGGGAGATTGGCTGCCCCAAAACCAAATTAACTTGGCAAGAAGGTAGATGGCATATGATGGCACAATGTGACGCGAAAGGATCACAGAAAAACTCACCGAATAGCTCGAGACGCGACGAGCAAATTCGGGACCGAAGGGCCTCGATGCCGAGGGCATCCTGACCTTTGAGGGGATTTGTCACGGCTTGGGATGGGTTTAGAGGGGTCAAGGGGTCGTATTTATAGGCTTGGAAGAGGTAGAAACCGGCTCCAATTTGCGGATTTCGGTTTAGAGTTCATTTCAGAAAATCGGAGATAAAAGGCAAACGGATGAACGAAATGGAAAGAAGTCAATTGGGATGGATTCCTTGCGTGATTTGGCACAACTTTCCTTTTGAAAGGACATTGAAATAAGGTCCGAATTGAAAGTTATGAAGAGAGAGGAAAAGGAAGGAAAACGTGCACGAACAGGATCGATTGAGCTTCTGCGCGCTCGCTAGGGAAGATGAGTCTGTTCATTCTCTCTCCTCTCTCTTCTTTTTTTTGAAAATTTAAAATTGCGCTCAAACAAACTCCGAAAAATCCAAAAAAATTCCTTGTGACACAAGGAACACAAATAAAATATTTTTTGGTAAATATTAATGTTTAATTTAATCATATTAAATCTTTTTAATTAATGAAAATTCCAAGTAAGCTTTAATTAATTCCAGAAAAATCAAAATGGTGAATTTTATTTTAAAAGCTTCAAAAAGGCTCTGAAAATCAGGATGTTACAAACCTACCCCCCTTAGAAAGAATCTCGTCCCCGAGATTCGGACGAACTGGGAAAAGAAAGGAGAGGGAAACTCGGCTCTTAGGTCCTCTTCACACTCCCAAGTTGCTTGACTTCGAATGGTTGCTCTCCTGCACTTTGTGGAACTTTATGGTCATGCTTCTTGCGTGGCGTTCAGCTTCCTTCATGATTCTATCTTGTTGTTCGATGCTCTGAAGTATTCCTTTAACTGAGAAATATGGAAGACAATAACAAATAGGACTGGTACATCTTTAGTCGCCTGCTAGCTCTGGGTTAACTTCAACTGCCCTTATCATATCGATTAATTCAGAATTCCACCAAAAATGGCTTAACTTCCGCAAGTGTTCATCCGAGAGAGACATAATTATTTCAATTCTTCAAAATTCTTGACTCCAAAATCACATACCACAAATGCACTTTATTGATTTCAACAAATAATCTCATAAACTTTTATTCTCTGCTTTAATTTGAATTGACGTCAAACCATAGAATTTTTCTAACAAGAATCCAATAACATTGTAATTTGTGATTTCCACCAATTGTTTTATGATCATTATCTAATCCAACAGATCCATAACTTTGATCAAATAATATAAGATTAATCCAACCTTTTAGTAATCATCAATCAAGTTTAAGATTAACTAAGCCACAATTTAATATTCATTAGTCCTCCAACATCAATCTCTTGATAATCATCATTTTGGTTCCACCAAATTTGAATGATCTCAAATACCTCAATTAATTCTTATCAGACAATCTCTCAACTAATTCTTATCGGACAATCTATCTCCCATAATTAATTTAAATCCTCCATGTTATCCATTTTAACATCCTTAAATGTTCCAGTTAATCCCATTAGTTAAAATCCAATTATCTAACAATGATCTATTAAATCCACCAATTCAAATGGATATATCAAAGTCCACTTTGCAATGATAAAATTAATCCACCAAGATATCTAAGTGTATTATCTTTTAGAATTCCACTAGTATCCACTTATCATCAATAGGTTCACCAAACTCTGATAATCAATTAACTCCACAAAATTCATCTACTCTTCATGATTCAACCAAACCACCCAAAATTGATACCATGAATTGTTTATGATAATTCAACTTCTTAATCTTTTAATCTCTCCCTTTACTAGATCAATCTCTTAATACTAATTCTCCAATGATCACAAATAATGCCTTCAACAAAAATCTTGTCTTACATCCAGTTGCTCCTTTCAATCCTAGATAATAAATCCCAGGCAAAGTTTAGACTCTTCCCATGATCTAATTAGCTCCCCCAAGTTCAACTTTGTATTTATTCTCTAGTCAATCCACAAAGATGACACTTTTTAGATTTATTTATAATCAATTGGTATCCACAAGTATACCTTTTATCTCAATCCTCTCGAATATTATTCAATCTTGTCAATTATAAATCCAAAATATATCACTCTAGCAACAATTCTCCAAATTACCTAACTTGACATGCACTGATTATGACGGCTTTCCGACAAGAGTACTTTCCATAAATTTGTTGTCTTCCATATACTCTAGGTCTCCAAGGATTCTCCAAACTTGGACTGCGGTGAAAGCATTGGAACTTGCACTATTTCGGTAACTGGAGTTAGCAAAAGATAAGAGGGAAGTAGCACAGGTAAGAGATCAGGGGAACAACTAAACAACATCCCGAACAAACACACAAAAGAGAAGCAAACAACGACTTAGAAGAAACTTAGCTTGAAATCAAAATAGTTTTTAGGGATAACTGTACTACAATTATACAAAGACTTGGTACAGTCCACCTAACACACAAGCAAGTAATATATAAGCGTTCTAAAATCATAGGACTTTACTTGGGTACTACAACTAAAGAACTAGTCCTCGCTCCTTCATGATGACGCGCTTCTCCAGGTGCTGCTCATACGCAACCTCACTGAGCCGTCTATAGAAATTACAAAGGAAAGGGGGTACAATTACCATTCCGTCTATAGAAATTACAAAGGAAAGGAGGTACAATTACCATTCCAAAAAGGAAATAAGCAGATAGATAAGAGAGAATGCCATGACGAAGGTGAGGACAGAAAGACGAGAAAAGACAAGGGTAGCAAATTATTAATTTTTATTTTATAAAATAAATTTTGAAGCTCTTTTACTAACGACCATTCTAACTAGGTCACGTCCTACAGTCAAATTGGCTCTGATACCATCTCTGTCGGGACCACGGATTTCTAAACCCGGACCCTCTGTGTATTACAGCACTAGTCCCAGATCAAAGCTAGTGCACACAGTTAAACAGAAATGATTCATAACCAACAACGTCTTATTACAATATTAAAGAGTACTGACCGAAAGGTCTCATTATTACAAATGAGGTTTCAAGAGCTCGCACACACGAAACACAGCAGAAGCAAGATAAATTCAGCGGAGACCCATCAATACGCCACAGGCAATTGACTGGGGAAGCGCGACCTAGAACTCCTGGAATCCTTCGTCGAATCCACCCGCGAAGTAGTCGTAGTGTCCTTCTTGGGCTTCGTATTCTTCTGAATATTATTTTTGAGTGCAGCATGTGAGTACATAAAGTACTCCGCAAGTCTTGGGAAAAATGCAATAGATGCAAGGCTTGACAAAGGAAGGCTATATGGTTCTTTTGCACAAAGCAATGTTTTAATTTCCATTACTACTAATTATTTTCGAAGGCATCAATTTAATAAAGTAAATGTTTTAACAGAACTATCATTAACTTTATAGTGAAGGTTCCATCTACCAACACTAGTTAACAACTACAATTGATCAAGTTTAAAACTGCGGGTTCCATCCACCCTCTCTGGCTCCAACTGCCAGGATACCCTTCCAAGAGTTCCCTCCACTCTCGGAATACAAAAACTTTGATTTTAAAACCAAAACCAAAAATCTACCATGTGAATGCATTCCTTGCCCGCCCTTGACCGTGGGCACGGCTATCCGAATAGTTTGACACTCTGCAGAGGTTGTACAACTTTATCCCTAAGAGACAAATTATCTTAACAGTCATCACGCTTCCTTTGGCATGAGACACAGATAAATTATCACAAAGCCTTTACCTCACTCTAGACTAGCTAGACACTACCACCCGCTGAGGTTTCACCGCAGAAGGGTTAAATCTGCCCAATCCGAAGCCCCCTCTTGCGCCATATGAGTACAGTAAATCCCCGTCCCTCACTGTGAATAACCAGTAAATCCCTGGTACCCACTTTCCACTGGTGGCACCTAAACTAGGCTATCATGAGTTAATCAGCTAGGTCGTACCCATATAGACTTAGGGTTGTACGGTAGTGCTCAGTCTGGACAAACACAAGCGTCGGTCCTTAGTTGACATACACTTTACAAGGTCTCGTGCTTGCCGCACCAACCCAAACCAACCATCCACCCTAATCTAAACCAATTTCCACATTTTTATTTTATTTTTAAAAGATCAGTGGCAACTCCAATTACCACTAGACTTATAAACACAAGGTTATTACAACAAATCATAATTTCCCATTTTCAAGATTTCAAAGGTATTAAATAGCGGGACTAAGCATTATACTACCATTCTATTATTCACAAATAATTATAATACTCTCATTATTGAGACAAATGAAATTCTAGGGTTACAAAGGTACATGGCATTCAACTTCAATTGAGGGCATAACAAAGTTGGATTAACTAATACCCTAAGATTTGAACTAATGTTTTATGTAAATAGCAATGCACATAATTTAAAATAATTAAAACATTTCAAAATCATAGGTTCAAGATGATCAAAGGAGACTTGCCTTCTTGTGCACTGGTTGGTCCCTCCTGCTGTGGTTCGACAAACTCTTCGGCGACATCGGGTTCTACGCGCGAAACTACAAAACAAACAAAACAAATTCAAATAAAATTCAAATGAACTTCAACAACTGCAAAACCAGAACCAAAACATAGAGCTCAATTTTAGATGAATTTAGGACAAATAATCGGGTCAATCGGAGTTCGGATGAAGGAGAACAAGCAATCTAAAGTTTGCCGGACGAGAAAATACTGGAAAATAGCAAAAGTTACTGTTCACCCGAGAGCAGCACTTTTGGAGAGAAGGCTAGCGTCCGCGAGAGGAGGAATTGGTGGTGAACCTAACTAGCAAAATGGGTTGCTAGGGTCCTAAGGCACACATAGGAAGCGACGGCACGCCAAACGGAGAACGATGACGGCACAGGCGGCTACAACGACATGGTTAGGAGAGAGGAATAAAACCCGTGCATAAAACATGGAGAAGTAGGGTGAGCACGGGCTAGAACGCGGCTTGGTGAAGTTAGGAAAATTGTCAGCTCAGACAGAAACCCACCGAAGACGACGCAAACAACGTTTGAACGACGTCGGGAAGGAAAAAGCAAAATCTTGATATCTTGGTGCTCAGTGAACGAAATCTAAAACCATTTGGAGGGTACCTACCTGGGATGGTTTGGCACAATGTGACGCGAACGGATTGGGGAAAACACCACTGGATAGATGGGGACACGAGATGCCATTGACGGCCATGGCGAGGTTCAGAGGTAAAAATATGTGGAGGTTTTTCGGGAAAAAGGAAGTGAGCACGGCGTAGAACGCGACGAGACAAGTCTAAGAAAAATTACGGCAAGGGCTAAAGCTTACCGGAGGCGACGAATCGATGTCAGGAAGCTCTCTTGACCTAGATTGGGGAAAACTCGATTCCGGGAGATTGGCTGCCCCAAAACCAAATTAACTTGGCAAGAAGGTAGATGGCATATGATGGCACAATGTGACGCGAAAGGATCACAGAAAAACTCACCGAATAGCTCGAGACGCGACGAGCAAATTCGGGACCGAAGGGCCTCGATGCCGAGGGCATCCTGACCTTTGAGGGGATTTGTCACGGCTTGGGATGGGTTTAGAGGGGTCAAGGGGTCGTATTTATAGGCTTGGAAGAGGTAGAAACCGGCTCCAATTTGCGGATTTCGGTTTAGAGTTCATTTCAGAAAATCGGAGATAAAAGGCAAACGGATGAACGAAATGGAAAGAAGTCAATTGGGATGGATTCCTTGCGTGATTTGGCACAACTTTCCTTTTGAAAGGACATTGAAATAAGGTCCGAATTGAAAGTTATGAAGAGAGAGGAAAAGGAAGGAAAACGTGCACGAACAGGATCGATTGAGCTTCTGCGCGCTCGCTAGGGAAGATGAGTCTGTTCATTCTCTCTCCTCTCTCTTCTTTTTTTTGAAAATTTAAAATTGCGCTCAAACAAACTCCGAAAAATCCAAAAAAATTCCTTGTGACACAAGGAACACAAATAAAATATTTTTTGGTAAATATTAATGTTTAATTTAATCATATTAAATCTTTTTAATTAATGAAAATTCCAAGTAAGCTTTAATTAATTCCAGAAAAATCAAAATGGTGAATTTTATTTTAAAAGCTTCAAAAAGGCTCTGAAAATCAGGATGTTACAAACCTACCCCCCTTAGAAAGAATCTCGTCCCCGAGATTCGGACGAACTGGGAAAAGAAAGGAGAGGGAAACTCGGCTCTTAGGTCCTCTTCACACTCCCAAGTTGCTTGACTTCGAATGGTTGCTCTCCTGCACTTTGTGGAACTTTATGGTCATGCTTCTTGCGTGGCGTTCAGCTTCCTTCATGATTCTATCTTGTTGTTCGATGCTCTGAAGTATTCCTTTAACTGAGAAATATGGAAGACAATAACAAATAGGACTGGTACATCTTTAGTCGCCTGCTAGCTCTGGGTTAACTTCAACTGCCCTTATCATATCGATTAATTCAGAATTCCACCAAAAATGGCTTAACTTCCGCAAGTGTTCATCCGAGAGAGACATAATTATTTCAATTCTTCAAAATTCTTGACTCCAAAATCACATACCACAAATGCACTTTATTGATTTCAACAAATAATCTCATAAACTTTTATTCTCTGCTTTAATTTGAATTGACGTCAAACCATAGAATTTTTCTAACAAGAATCCAATAACATTGTAATTTGTGATTTCCACCAATTGTTTTATGATCATTATCTAATCCAACAGATCCATAACTTTGATCAAATAATATAAGATTAATCCAACCTTTTAGTAATCATCAATCAAGTTTAAGATTAACTAAGCCATAATTTAATATTCATTAGTCCTCCAACATCAATCTCTTGATAATCATCATTTTGGTTCCACCAAATTTGAATGATCTCAAATACCTCAATTAATTCTTATCAGACAATCTCTCAACTAATTCTGAGGTTCGGAGGTTCGGAGGTTCCACCAAATTTGAATGATCTCTCAACTAATCCACCAAATTTGACGGCCATGGCGAGGTTCGGAGGTAAAAATTTGTGGAGGTTTTTCGGGGAAAAGGAAGTGAGCACGGCGTAGAACGCGACGAGATAAGTCTAAGAAAAATTACGGCAAGGGCGAAAGCTTACCGGAGGCGACGAATCAACGTCAGGAAGCTCTCTTGACCTAGATTGGGGAAAACTCGATTCTGGTAGATTGGCTGCACCAAAACCAAATTAACTTGGCAAGAAGGTAGATGACATATGATGGCACAATGTGACGCGAAAGGATCACAGAAAAATTCACCGAATAGCTCGCGACGAGCAAATTCGGGACCGAAGGGCCTCGATGCCGACGGCGTCCTGACATTTGTGGGGACTTGCCACAGCTTGGGATGGGTTTAGAGGGGTCAAGGGGTCGTATTTATAGGCTTGGAAGAGGTAGAAACCGGCTCCAATTCGCGGAATTCGGTTTAGAGTCCGTTTCAGAAAATCGAAGATAAAAGGCAAACGGATGAACGAAATGGAAAGCGGTCAATTGGGATGGATTCCTTGCTTAATTTGGCACAACTTTCCTTTTGGAAGGACATTGAAATAAGGTTCGTATTGAAAGTTATGAAGAGAGAGGAAAAGGAAGGAAAACGATCGAGCTTCTGCGCGCTCGCTGGGGATGATGAGTGCTCTCTCCTCTCTCTTCTTTTTTTTTTGAAAATTTAAAATTGAGCTCAAACAAACTCCAAAAAATCCAAAAAATACAAAAAAAATCCTTGTGACACAAGGAACACAAATAAAATATTTTTGGTAAATATTAATGTGTAATTTAATCATATTAAATCTTTTTAATTAATGAAAATTTTAAATAAGCCTTAATTAATTCCAGAAAAATCAAAATGGTGAATTTTATTTTAAAAGCTTCAAAAAGGCTCTGAAAATCAGAATGTTACATGTTTTATGCTCAAATAACCCTATATACCTTCCTTTGTGTTCGTTATCATTATGTTGCATTCTCCGTGTGACTTGCGGAGTACAAGTTTGTACTCACCTTGCTATATCATAACAGAGGAGGATGTCTACGACTACGATGAGGACCAGGACGAGTAGGACGTGTCTTGCAGTTATTTGCCTGTGGGCAGGCAGTTTGGCTTCGCCAGTTATCATTTTATTTCCGCTGTTAATTTCCCTTTTATTTGATTTATCAATGTAAGACTTGGCCATAAGGCCGTACTCATTTGCTTAATATATTTGGTCATTTGCGTTCGATATGTAGTTTTGTTTTGCTGTGTGCACTAGCTGTTCCTGGACTAGTGCGATTTACACAGAGGGTTTCGGAGTTGTTACTCCGGGATCCGACAAAGGTGGTATCTGGGCCGCGAAGACTCCAAGACACGATCGTAGGCAGAATAGAATGGAAACCATTAAGGACATAATATCTTTAAAATAATTTTTGGAAAATATTGTAAAATCTTGTCTATTCTTTTTCCTTACTCAACTTTCTGTTGGACCGAAATGGCGACAGAGGGGGGTGAATGTCGACTTTAAAAATTAACCCCCAAAAAGTACCCACTTAAAATCAACTTTTATCTCCGATAGCTATAGGAAGCTATGAAGATGAAGTGAAGGCATACAGGAAACACAGAAGAACAACTAGAAGGCACTCCGAAGAAAATCAAGAAAACAACACAACCTTCAGAGGGGGGCCGGTCAGACCGCTGCCTTGAGGCCGGTCAGACCGCTCTCAAGCCGCCGGTCTGACCGCCTCTATGCAGCCGGTCTGACTGCCCATGCAATGCCGGTCTGACCGCCGGCTCTTCTCCGGTCTGACCGCCAACCATTTTCTGGTCTGACCGGTCCCCTAATCCCAGAGCAACCCGAGAGAGAGACTGAAAACTGAAACTACGAAAATACTTCCAATCTTCAGAAATCTGTGAAATTGGGAGTTTGCTCCCAATCTTTCTAGCTCAGATCAGCACAACAACACCCTAAATAGCAAGAGGAGCCTAGGGATCAAAAGAATCCATCTCAAAACCAAGAATTGAGGATATTTCCTAAAAACTGAAAAAGATCAGAGTACAACACAAAAAATCAAATTCCCATTCAACCTTTGATCCTTTGGCCATGAAACTTTGAGGATAGCATCTTAATAGCCTCTGGACTTAGCTTGCCAAGTTTCAAGCCATCACAAGAAGGGAAACACGATTCTCACTAAAACCCTAGAAAGGAGAATAAGAACACAGGAAGGCTAAAGAGTGATTCTTGCAAATTGAACAAATTGCTCTTGAAATTAGGTGAACAAAGGGTCTAGAAATGCAATTCCATCATGGAGCAACCCATTTTGCCACTCTTCAGCAAGAAACAACAAGAAATCAAAAAACTCAAGAAATCATCCAAAGAGGCATCGAAGGAAAACAGATTGCACGGGAGACAAACTCAGAGATTTCATTCCAACCAATCAAGGATTACAAGGAGTCCCCATACGCATGGACATTAGAACTAGAGGAATGATTACAAGGTGGGTCTACTCAATCCTCTCCCTCTCCCTCTCCCAAACACAAGAACACACACACACTACATGCTTGGAGAGGGGATGAACACAGACACAGAGAAGAGCTACGGGAGACAACAACCTACTGCCCTCAACCACTAAAGAGCAAAGGCAAAACAACCTCCTGAAGCCTCTTTTGACTCAAGAAACCCTAACTCTATCCCAAAGCCATGGAGGTGCGTGCAGCCCCTCCCACCTATTTATAGCCTTTGGCTAACGGGTCTCCAACCCGTTACGCCTGCTAACTCCGAACGGAACCGCTTCCATCTATGCTGGCTTGCGCTTTTACCAAAACGCCCCTCGTGCACCTTCCGGGAAGCTTCCGCGTTCCTTGCCATCCAAACCTCGCAACCACCTCGAGTCTCCGTCGTCTTCGACACATCCCAACCGTTCTGACCTCAGCGCCACCTGCGCCTAGTCCGGTCACCTCGTGTCTCGCCACGACTCCGCCTCGACGTCCTGCAGCCAACACAGACAAGAAACACATCAAATAGCACCGCTCGATACATGTAAGCATAAATGCATTAATGAAATAGCCCAACCTGACAAGTTGACATAATATGCATCCTAACCATTTTGACCAGGTTTGACCAACAAGTCCGACCAAGCCCGATTGCACCACGCAACGTCAAGGACCGAACCAACCAAATCAAACTCGACTTTCCTAAACTGATGTCAATTACTCATCACACACATGGGATGACCTCCACATGGTCTCTCACTTTCTTCTACTCGCTTTCTAACCCCTTTCCTTATTCAAAATTGTAGATGTCTGAGACCCCTACCCAAGTTACCTTTGGCACCGAAGCCGGTCACTTAGCCTCCTGCCTTCAGAGTCTTCTACTAGAGATAGGCTTCCAAGGCCGCCCAGTCTATCAAGGGTATCAGCAGACCATTGGAGAACAAGAATACTGGCGTGTGGAAGTTCGGATTTACGCCAACGTGGGAGATTCAGCCACCTTTCACATCTTTGATGCCCCGCAGAGGCGAGACACCTTCCTTACTGGTATCCAAGATGCAGCACGGGTGGCCATTCGGCGACTGAGAGAGTTGTATGCACCGGAGCTCAAAGGCACCGCATTCCAGTACTACCCCCGCAGATACCCGGCGAGTTTCTGCAGCATTTATGCATCTACCGAGTCCGAGGATGACCCCCGGCTCAAGCAGCAGGTGGAGCTTACCCAGGCTTTGGATGGAGCTTATGAGAAGGCCTTGGATGAGTTGAGCTACACCGCCTACAAGCTCCGGAGGGCAGAAGAGGAGTTAGCCTTGCTCCGAGGAGCAGAAGATTGTGCTTTCTCAGTCAGCGGGGACAGCGTGGAGTTTGCACCAAAGAGGCGTCGCACCGGCATCAAGAAGCATTACTTAGCCCAGTTTAAGCCAGCCCAGTAGAATATTATCTAGAGTTAGGCCTTAGATTAAATTAAAACGCATTTGTGAGCTGTCTATTCCTTGTCAACAGCCACAAAAATTATCAGGATGAAACTAATTAATAAAGAAAGTGTTTTCTTGTTTTTGAAAAAGTTGCTTTACTTATTTGTCTTTGTGTGTGGGATAGAACAAATAGAACCCCCTTAGTAATCTTTGCCTCCTCTTTTCTAAAACCCGGGGACCCCAAACAAATGGTGAGCACAAGGAGGAACAACAATGACAGCCTCAATGGGACACAAGAAAGACAGGCTACCCCGCCACCCCCGCCAGCCAACGGACCCGACTGGACTCAAATATTGGCCAATCAAAACCAACTAATTCAGCTGCTGGTTCAGACCGTCGCCAACCCTGCACCACCTGCCCATCAGCCGCAGCCAGTTCAGGCGCCTCAGTCCCGTCTGTCAGAGTTCATGAGGATGCGCCCACCAACCTTTTCGAGCAGCTCTGAGCCTATGGATGCTGACGACTGGCTTCGAGGCATTGGCAAGAAGTTGGACTTACTGCCGTGCAGTGATCGGGAGCGAGTCCTCTTTGCTTCCTATCAACTGCATGGACCTGCTGCAGAGTGGTGGGATGTCTTCATCACTTCACAACCTGATGCTCAAGCAGTCACTTGGATAGAGTTTGCTCGGCAGTTTCGCAATGCCCATGTCCCAACTGGTCTCGTCACCTTGAAGAAGAAGGAGTTTCGAGCCTTGCGCCAGGGAGGTCGTACCGTGAGTGAGTACCTCCAGAAGTTCAACCAGCTGGCACGTTATGCACCCAAGGACGTTGCCACAGATGAAGCTAAGCAGGAGAGATTCTTGGAGGGTCTCAACGACAACCTTTCCGTTCAGCTCCTCTTTAATGATTACTCTGATTTTCACCAGTTGGTCAGTAAGGCGATCCGCCAAGAGGGCAAACACGTGGAGATGGAGAATCGTAAGCGGAGGATGGCCACCCAGAAGGCCAATACTGGAAGTTTTCCCAAACCTCGCCACACCCAGTCTTCCCCTGGCAGCTCCAAGCCAACCTTTCAGCGCCCAACTTTCCAAGCCAATCGCCCTCCATCACAGTTAGTGCGGGCGCCTATTCCCGGCGGGTCAGCTCAGAGAACCCCTGCCCAGCCCGATGGAACGACTTGCTTCTATTGCAAGGAGGCAGGGCACTTTGCCAGGCAATGCCCCAAGAAGATTCAAGCCAATGCTAGTGCAGGAGGACAGAACTCAGGAGCAGCTTTTAAGAAGCCTCAAGACTTTATCAAGGGCCGTGTAAACTATGTCACCGCGGAAGAAGCCCAACCTCACCGGATGTTGTCTTGGGTAAGTTTATGGTAAACTCAATCCCAGCATCTGTTTTGTTCGATTATGGAGCTTCCCATTCGTTTATTCCCGAAGCTTTTGTGGTTCGTAATGGGATGAAACCTGTTCCCCTTAGTATTCCCATGATAGTCCAATCCCCTAGAATTGAGATGAGGGCCAGTACTCTGTGTTCGAAAGTGGAGTTACTCGTAAAACGAGTGCCTTTCCTAGCCGAGTTGATCGTCCTAGACTCTCACGGGTTGGATGTCATCCTTGGTATGGATTGGTTGTCCAAGAATAAAGGCAAGATAGGCTGTGCTTCCCGATCCATCAACATCACAAATGATCATGGAGTAGAGGTAGTCTTTGTACCCAAGATACCCAAGATGAACCAGTGTACCCTTGTCCACCTTCAAGTTTTGGAAGAAGTGCCAATAGTGCGGGAATACCCGGACGTGTTTTCGAAGGATCTACCTGGGATGCCCCCGGACAGGGAAGTTGAGTTCGTAATTGACTTAGTCCCTGGTACCGCCCCTATCTCCAAGAGGCCGTACCGAATGCCCGCTAATGAGTTAGCCGAACTTAAGAAACAGATTCAGGAGTTGGAAGATAAGGGCTATGTTTGGCCTAGCTCATCATCTTGGGGAGCGCCCGTCCTATTCGTCAAAAAGAAGGATGGTAGCATGAGGATGTGTGTGGACTATAGAGCACTTAATGAAGCCACCATCAAGAATAAGTACCCATTGCCCAGGATCGACAATCTCTTTGATCAGTTGAAAGGGAGCAAGTGTCTTCTCCAAGATAGATCTGAGATCTGGGTACCATCAGCTGAAGATCAGGGAAGAGGACATACCCAAAACTGCCTTCACAACTCGTTATGGTCAGTATGAGTTTACAGTTATGTCGTTTGGGTTGACAAATGCCCCGGCATATTTCATGACCACGATGAACAAGGTGTTTCTGAAATATTTGGATAAGTTTGTGGTAATCTTCATTGATGACATTCTCATTTACTCCAAGAATGAGAAGGACCATGAAGAACATCTCGGGATAATCCTAGGGGAGCTAAGAGCACACCAACTTTATGTCAAGTTCAGTAAATGCGAATTTTGGCTAAAGGAGGTAGCTTTCCTTAGTCACATTGTGACGGCCGAAGGAATCGCTGTAGATCCTTCTAAAGTTGAGGCAGTAATGGATTGGAAGCAGCCTACATCAGTGACAGAAATAAGGAGTTTTCTTGGACTTGCTGGATATTATCATCGCTTCATACCGGAGTTCTCCAAGCTAGCCAGACCCATGACCCAGCTCCTAAAGAAGGAAAAGAAGTTTGAATGGACAAAGGCTTGTGAGCAGGGTTTCCAAGTACTCAAGAACAAATTAGTGATAGCTCCGGTACTGACCTTACCAGATATTCATAAGGACTTTGAGGTGTACTGCGATGCCTCCCGGCAAGGACTTGGTTGTGTGTTGATGCAAGAGGGAAAAGTGGTAGCTTATGCATCTCGCCAGTTAAGGCCTCATGAAGGTAATTACCCCACTCATGACCTGGAGTTAGCCGCGGTGGTTCATGCACTGAAGATCTGGCGGCACTACCTCATCGGTAACCGTTGTGAGGTATACACGGATCATAAGAGTCTAAAGTATATTTTCACCCAGTCAGAGCTCAATCTGAGGCAGCGACGATGGTTAGAGTTGATCAAGGATTATAACTTTGGAATTCATTACCATCCAGGCAGTTGGCAGAATTGTACATGTCCCAGATTGTGTGCCTTCATGGAGTTCCCAAGAAGATTGTGTCAGATCGAGGAAGCCAGTTTACTTCCCGATTCTGGCAAAAGCTTCATGAGGAGTTAGGGAGTAAGCTAAACTTCAGTACGACTTATCACCCCCAAACGGATGGCCAAACCGAATGAATCAATCAGGTATTGGAGAACATGTTGAGAGCTTGTGCCCTAGACCTTGGGGGACAGTTGGGATCGAGCCCTACCTTATGCAGAATTCTTCTACAACAATAGCTATCAATCCAGTCTGCAGATGGCCCCCTTTGAAGCCTTGTATGGAAGAAAGTGTAGAACACCGCTGTTTTGGGATCAGCCAGAGGATTCTCAAGACCCTAGACTCACTCTCCTGCAGAACGCCGAAGAAAAGGTTAGAAAGATCAAGGAAAGGCTAAAAATAGCCCAGTCTCGACAGAAGAGCTATGCTGACAATTATCGATGAGATCTAGCCTTCGCAGTGGATGATTTTGTGTATCTCAGAGTGTCTCCACTCAGAGGAGTCAAGAGGTTCCAAACCAAGGGAAAACTTGCACCAAGGTTCGTGGGACCCTTCAAGATCTTGAGTCGCAGAGGTGAGGTAGCGTACCAGTTGGAATTGCCATCAACCATGGCTGGGATACATGACGTTTTCCATGTGTCTCAATTGAAGAAGTGCCTTCGAGTGCCCACTGAGCAGGCATCACTTGAGACTCTCGATCTTCAAGGAGACCTCACTTACAGAGAACAGCCAATCAAGATACTTGAGACGGCAGAACGTCAGACCAGAAGGAAGACCATCCGTTTCTGCCGAGTGCAATGGAGCAATCATACGGAAGATGAAGCCACATGGGAAAGAGAAGAAGAATTGAAGGCCAATCATCCCTACCTTTTTGCTAGCCCGTTCGAATCTCGGGGTCGAGATTCCTTTAAGGGGTAGGTTTGTGACATCCCCAAATTTTCCTTTTTATTTAATTTTATTTTTCTAGAATTTTAAATCCCTCTTTTGTTTTCACCTTGATTTCAAAAGATATTAAGATTGGGAGAAATTGTGATCAAAATGAGTTTAAGTAATTTTATTTGGGTTTCTTGCATTTTTTGGACTTATAGGATTTTTTTGGGATTTATTTGAAGTTTTCTGCTATTTTCTAAGCCTAAAATATCTTTATTCGAGTTTTCAGAAAATCAAAACAAAAAAATAAAACCCACCCTCCCTCTGGCCAACATGTGGACGGATGAGATCCGCCCACGTCGCCACCGCCATCCCGCCTTCACCACCTCCCCGCTCGCCACGTGTGTGGGCCAGATCCGCCCACCTCCGCCCCCGGCTCATCTCGGCCGCACCCGCCCACTTAACCCTCGCCCCCATCCGGCCGCCCGTTTCGCCTTCGCCCGCGCCCCTATCTCCTCCGACCGTCCGATGCCCATCCAATGTTGCGCCCCCGCTCTCCTCCCTCTCCCGCCAATAGACAGGGCCCACCTGTCGGGCCCATCCCCTACCCCGCGCCGTCTCCCTCCTTGCGCCGCCGCCACCCGCAACCACCTCCGCCCTAACCGGCCTCCTCCCCCTCTTCGCCCGCACGCTGCCCCTCTCGCGTGCACCGCAAGCTGGCCGCACCCACTTCCCCTCCTTTCGCGCGCACGAATCCCACTTTCCCCACGCGCCACTCGGCCACCACGTTGCAACCGCCGCCCACCTCCCGATTTTTCCGGCGAGGAATCCCGCCGCGCCTCCACCCCCTCGGCCCTATAAAAACCCCTCCTGAGCACCGCCGTCTCCCACTCCACCTCACTCCACCTCCCAATTCCTCTCCCCGGGCCCGAGTGCTCCTCCCCGTGCGTCCGCCCCCGTGCGCCGCCATCTCCTCCGGCGAGGAATTGCCGGCGAAGGAGTGCGTCTCGAGCGCCGCCGAGGACACCTCGTGTCGGAACCCGGAGTAACGACTCCTGGATCCTTTGTGTAAATCGCACTAGTCCAGGATCAGTTAGTGCACACAGTACAACAAAGATAAATACCAAGCACAAATGACCAATTATATTAAATAAAGGATACGGCCTTATGGCCAAGTCTTACATCAACACTCATTGGCAAAGTAAATACATAAAATAACTGCGGAAGCAAACTGATAAATAGCGCAGCCCAAGCCTGCCCACAGGCAAACGACAGTAAGACGCGGCCTACTCGTCATGATCTTTACCGTAGTCGACACATCTTCCTCTATGTAGGGATGGTGCAAGGTGAGTACAAACTTGTACTCCGCAAATCACATGGAGAAATGCAACATAATGATAAAGGCTTCAATACTTTTAAAGAACTTTTAAAGAAATACAGTAAATAGATTGAAACTGCTGAATTTAATACAGTAAGTAAAAATAATACTTGTAATTAAAAATAATACCGTCAGTGTAGGCTTCGACCAAACACCAACTTATCCACGGGCATCCCACCCGGACCATCTTTTCCAAAAGATCACGTATGGATTCCATCCATCTATAAGGTTTTCAAATACATTTTTGAAAAACAAAATCTAATCCATGGAAAACCTTTACTCAGCATGCCCATGACCGTGGGCACAGCTATCCAGGATAGATTATACACTCTGCAGAGGTTGCACAGCTTTACCCACAAGACACGATCATCCCTTTGTACCACTAGATTACACACTTCCTTAGGTGTGCGGTGGGGAGTCGTGACAAGGCCTTTACAATGGAAAGCCTTCAACCTGGCCAAGCCAACTCTAAGGTTTCACCCCAGTAAGGAATCCACCAGACCGGGACCCCCTCTTGAGCCTAGACGAGACTTCTCATGGCTTAACCATGCTCGCCCAAGTGAGACTTCACATGGCACCAACCACGCTCACTTTCAACCTACGACTTGACTCAGGTTGGGACTTCACAAATTATTCAACCAGGGCTGTCCCATACCATCCATGTGGTAGTACGATTAGGGATTTGCAACAGTAGCTCACAGACCGGTCCTTAATCTGACTTAGGCCCAACCACATACCCCCGTGCACGACAATCAACCACTGCGGCTCCAACCAACAGGGCATGCCTGCACCCACCAATCTAACCAATTGCCTAAGTCTAAACCAAGTTTGATATTTTGTTTTCAAAATATTTCATAAACTTCGTTGATTCACCAAAGTCAAGAGAACATATCAAAAGTATAACATTTTATGTGAAAGGTTCATCATTTCATGTGAAAAGGTATCCCAAATCAATATTATAACTAGCAGGTCTAAGCATTTGATATAAAATCTCTCTAGCCAATACTAGTGTACTAACTAGAGTTTGATCTAGGGTGACAAGGTATAGAGGAATTCAATATCAATGGAGGAATTAACAAGTAGGCAATAACTAAATTTAAAACTGAATTGAAATACGTTGAATAAAAATATGCATGCAATATAATTTAAATCAACATAATTTTATTTTGAAAACTGGGATCAACGTGATCAAGGAGTATGACTTGCCTTGCTCTTCAAATTTGTGCAACTCTTCGTCGAAGAAATCTCCCGAATCGTCGAAGTCTACACGTGAAAATAACCCACCAAATTCAAATAAATTCAAATTGACTTCAAATATTTGAATTGGAGCTAGTAATGGATATAGGGGAATTTTTGATGAATTTAGAAATTTTAATGGGCTCAATCGGACTTAGGACAAAGGAGAGCGGGCTCCGGGAAGTTTAAAAAAGAGAAAAAGGAAAATATGGATTTTAGAATTATTTTTCTAAAGGAAAATCTTGGATTATGGCGTCAGCATTGCGTGAGCCAGGGGCAAGCCGATTGACTAGTGGGTCCGGGTCCATGTGGACTAAGTCCATGGACCGGGGGAGAGATGAGTTGGCACGGGTGGCGGGTGGCGCTCGCGTGGCGCCGACGGGGCGTGGGGAGCCGAGGTGGCTGCCACCGAGCGGCCACATGGCGTCCACGCTGGCACAGGCGGCAGCACCGGCCGGGGTGCACGGGGACCGGGACCTCGCCGGCGAGCGGCAGTGCGACTGTCGGTGGCGAGGGCGGGAGCGGGGAGAGGAGGCCGAGGGCAACGCGGGGGGTGGCTCGGGGTTTACCGTGGGAGACCGAAAACGGGCCGACAGCGAGGATGGGCGGCGGCGGCTCGGGCCCAACGGCGTGGTAGTGCTCCGTCGGCGTTCGAACCCAGGGGAAGAGCGCACGGGCACGGCGGCGAGGCGGGGAAGCCGGAGGGGTCGATGGCGAGGCTCGAGGAGAAGCAAGGCGGCGGCAATTGCTCGTCAGAGCAATTTCGGCGGCGGCGGCGTGAGCGCAATGCGGGCGGTGGAGCCCTCGGAAGAGGAAGCGGAGAGAGGAGGGAGATGGGCGGAGTGTGGCGAGGCCGGGAAGGGGATTTATAGGGGCGGCGAAGGGCGGGAGTGCGAGGAATTGGTCGCTGGAGTGGCACGGGGGCGGCGGCCGTTGCGGGAGGTCGTGCGGGGGTGGGGAGTGGGGAATGGGCGCGCGATTTGCGGGGGCCGTTGGGCACACGCCTTGCGGCGCATGAGGGAGGGCGGCGCGCGGGGAAGGGGGAAGCCGGGTAGGCGGCGGCGCGAGGAAGAAAGGGGTGGTGGAGAAGACGGGCCTGACAGGCGGGCCCGACCTATCAGCGGGAGAGGGAGAGGTGGGCGACTGAGATGAGGGGAAGGGAAATCGGGCAGCTGGGGGCGTTAGGCGGGGCGGATGGCCAGATGGGCCGGGGAAGGCGGCGTGGAGCGGATCGGGCCCGACCACGTGTCGGCCCGAGAGGGAGGCGGGGTGGAGCGCGGTGGCGACGTGGGAGGATCTGGGCCGTCCACGCGTCGCTCGCGGGGAGGGGGCTGGGTTTTAACTTTCATTTTTGATTTTTTTTTGAATTTCAGAAAGAGCGCAATAAATTCAAATGAGCTCGAAAAAATACGAAATAAACTCCACAAATTCCAGACAAATACACAGAAGCTCCTGGGAATATTTTGGACTTAATAAAAATACTTCCAACTAATGTTAGTATTTAATTTTCATACTCAAAATATATTTTAATTTCAAAATAGATTTTAAAACTCCAGGAAACTTAGAAAACCCAAATAAAATCCAAATAACTCCAAATAATTAATTTGACAAAATATGTTTTATAGAAAATCAAAATATTATTTTACTTAATAATTATTTTTAGGTTTTACTTGAAATACTTTTTAAATCCAGCTTTTCCAAAAACCGAAAATCAGGGCAAATACAAATTTGAAATTTAGGCAACAAAAATACATATTTTAATTTAAATTTTATTTTAATTAATTTCTATTATTTTTTATTTATTTTTATTTTCATAAAAACCTGGGCTGTTACACCTCGAGCTCCGTCGCGCCACGCCGAGTCCCCTCCGCCCCTTCCCCGTGCCTGAGCGCCGTCGGTGAGCCCTGTCCGCCGGAACCCGACTGCTCCGCCGCCTCCTCCTCGTCGCCGGCCATCTTCGTCCACCGCCGAGCCTCGCCGCAGGTATAAGAGTGTACCCCGTGCGCCCCTCTCCCGATTGCGACCGTCGCCGCCGGTCGCCATGCCGCCGCTCGCCGGTGAGCCGTGCTACCGAGCGCCTCCCCACCGGCGCCATGCCACGTCAGCGCGGGTCGTGAGGTGACTACTGACGTGGTCGCCCTCGTGCGCCGCGAGTGCGCCATCTCAGCGCCTCCCTGCCCCGTCGGCCACCCCTGCCACCTCAGCTGACACCACCCCCCATGGGCCTGGTCCATGGACCAAGGCCCCACTGGTCAGTCGGCCCCCTCGGGCTGACGTCATGCTGGCGCAATAACTCAGAATTTCCCGTAGGAAATTAATTCGGCCGAAAATAAATTTAGTGCTGATGTCATAATTCCCAATTTCCTTTACAAAAATAATTTCAAAAATTCGTTTTATTCTTTTTCCCTGAATTTAAACTTCCCGGAGCCCGTTCTTTTTCGTTCTAACTCCGATTGAGCCCATTCAAATTTCTAAATTCATCCAAAATTCCCATCTATCCATTCCTAGCCTCAATTTTAATTTTGGAGTTTATTTGAATTTAATTGGAATTTATTTTGAGTTTGGTGGGTTATTTTCACGTGTAGACTATGACGATTCTGAAGATTTCCCTAACGACGGATCTCACCAATTCGAAGAGCAAGGCAAGTCACACTCCTTGACCGTGTTGTACCCAGTTTACAAATAAAATTATTTTATTTTAAATTACATTGCATGCTTAATTTTATTCCATGTACTTTAAATTCAGATTTAATTCTAGTTAAGGCCTACTTTAGATTTATCCTGTAGATGTTGAATTCCTTGGTACCTTGTAACCCTAGAACAAAACTCTAGTTAGTTCATTAGAATGGCTAGAGGAATTTTATTAGTGAATGCTTAGCCCTGCTTAGATATAACCTAGGTTTGGGGATCCTTTTTCACATAAAATGACAAGTTTCTGGAAAGTATTCTTGACTTTGGTGAGTCAAGAAGGTTTACAAAACTATTTCAATGCAAAATATAAAATTTGGTTTAGACTTAGGTTAATGGTTAGATGGTGGGTGCAGGCATGCTCTGTTGGTTGTAGCCGCAGAAGTTGACTATCATGCACAGGGGTACGTGGTTGAGCCTAAGTCAATTAAGGACTGGTCTTTGAGCTACTGTTGCTAAGCCCTAACGTGCTACCACATGGCTAGTATGGGACAGCCCTGGCTGAATAATTTGCGGAGTCCCAATCGGAGCCAAGTCGTAGGTTGAAAGTGGGCGTGGTTGGTGCCATGAGAAGTCCCACTTGGGTGAGCGTGGTTGTAGCCATGAGAAGTCTCACCTAGGCTCAAGAGGGGGTCCCGGTCTGGTGGATTCCTTACCGGGGTGAAACTTTAGAGTTGGCTTGGTCAGGTTGACGGCTTCGCATTGTAAAGGCCTTGTTATGATTACTCAGTCGCACGCCTAAGGAAGCGTGTATTGGCCGACAATATGAGGACATCATATCTTGTGGGTAAAGCTGTACAACCTCTACAGAGCGTATAACCTATCCTGGATAGCCGTGCCCACAGTCACGGACATGCTAAGCAAGGGTTTTTCCATGGATTAGACTTGATTTTACAAAATGTTTTTCGAAAACCTTATGGATGGATGGAATCCATGAGTGTATGGAAAACGTGTGGATGGATGGAATCTACACATGATATTTTCGAGAAAGAAGGTCCGGGAGGGATTCCCGTGGTTAGGTTGGTGTATGGTTGGAGCCCGCACTAACGGTTTGAATTTCAATCATCATATTGTTTTTATTTATCGTATTAAATTCAGCATTTCTAATCTATATGATGTATGTCATCAAATGCTGTTTTATGCTCAAATAACCCTATATGCCTTCCTTTGTGGCCCTTATCATTATGCTGCATTCTCCGTGTGACTTGCGGAGTACAAGTTTGTACTCACCTTGCTATATCATAACAGAGGAGGATGTCTACGACTACGGTGAGGACTAGGACGATTAGGACGTGTCTTGCAGTTTTTTGCCTTTGGGCAGGCAGTTGGGCTTCGCCAGTTATCATTTTATTTCCGCTGTTAATTTCCCTTTTATTTGATTTATCAATGTAAGACTTGGCCATAAGGTCGTACTCATTTGCTTAATATATTTGGTCATTTGCGTTCGATATGTATCTTTGTTTTGCTGTGTGCACTAGTTGTTCCTGGACTAGTGCGATTTACACAGAGGGTTTCGGAGTCATTACTCCGGGATCCGACAGCTTCGGGGAGTGAAGGGGAAGGAAATAAGTTAGTTGTTGTTGCTGCTTCGACTTTATAGGTGCTTAAAGGCGGTGGCGCATAAGTCACAGTGAACGGCAAAAGCGGCACGTGGGCATTGGCATGGGCGAGATGGCGTGCGGTGGCACAAAAGTCGTGGTGTGGAGTTATGGCTGCGCTATTGCAGCAGCGAGGGACGGCGGTGACGGTGCGTGGATAGCGAGGTGGTTGAGCGGCGAAGCTTCGGTGTCAGCATTAACCGAGCGAGGGGCTACCACGGCCTAGGTGATGCAGTGTGGAGTCTGGCTAAGGAGGAAGGCCGTGTGACGAGCTGGCACGACACTGGGTCGAGAGAAAGTGGGCTGGCCGAAAAAAGAAAAGAAGAAGGAAAGAGGAAAAAGATCGTGGGCCGAACCAACAACGGCCCAATAGAGAAAAGAAAAGGATTTAGGGAAAAGATGATTTTCAGGATTTCTAGAGAAAGAAGATAGCATTTTCGGTGCACAAAATACGCAAGAAATTCAGAAAAAGCAACAAACAAATTCGAGAGATTTTACGGAAAAATTTATGCAAATTTTTGGAATTTTTTGGGATGTTATAGTAAGACGTGATTTTGATCATTATTTTTAAAATTTTATCTTATTATGTACTCTCTCCATCCAAATTTATAAGGCATATTTTTTTGAATGGTTTTGTCCATAAATATAGAATATATTTCATGTTCTAATGTAAAATTAATGTAATGTTTCCCTTATAGCCCTAATAAATATGCATCTTTACTTGCTATTATCTGTATGCATGCATTGAGTATAGTGCTTAGAGATGATAATTATAAGTAATTTAGTCATTTTCACTATCTCTTTGATTTATGTACCAAGAGAAAATACGTCTTATAAATTTAAATGGTGGGAGTACTAATAAATTTATTATATTATGAAAGTATTTTATCGATAAATATAATGATATAGTTTTCATATAGCTAATCTATATAGTTTTAAATATATTAGTAGTAAAATTTAGAAAGTTTGGCGGTACAGATTCTAGAAAGTCACTCGAAAATAATAGAGGGAGCAGTCAACATCAAGATAAAGTTATTAAATCTGATGAGAATTATCTTTTCCTACGAGAGAAAATAGTCGCATGCGATTTTGGCCGATACAGCTGAACTCAATACACGTTTTACTATAATTTTTTTTTATTAATCACATCTTAAAAAACACACCATTTGAAAACTAGTTATTATAGCATAAGTCATTAATCATAAGACGTACGTGGAAAAGGACTGAACAATTTTCTCTTATCTGACGTGCTGACTGGGTTTAATTTGGCGCTGTGGCAGCGCAGCTTGCGGATGAACTCAGGGCCGAGGGAGCCCCGGAATAAAGGCGTCCGAAAACTATATTGGCGTGCGTCGGCGTCGGTCCTTTTCGTCATGAAGTCAGGGTTGATATTTCGACCGTAACATCCATCGAACCCCTTATCTTTCTTTTTCTTTCTTTTGGAACGATCGACCCCCTGATCTCTTCATTTTTTTTTCAACATTTCGTTTTCGTTATCCAACATTCCGAACGGTTGCCCGGTTTTCCGAACCCATTGATATCCGTTACAGGCCCCTCCCAAATGATCAAGCCTTATATAATATCTCTCCATATATTGTACCTACTACCTACTAAATAAGCAGCCTTATAAAACAATCTAATTTGGAATGATCTTTAGCTTCAGAACCACTTGACAATAGGGCATGGGCACCACACGAAGTTGAATTCCCGATCTCCAAGCGCTCCCGACGTGCACTCGTCCGTCCAAGACATGGACGTGGCGTTAACACACAGGCGTTGCGGTGTCACGGTCGCACGTAGTTGGCACCAACCCGTCACAACCTATGAAACACACATGAACTGTGTACGCGCCGTGCTGCCGTGGCGTCCGTCCACGTGATGGCGCCTGGTGCGTTTGCAAGGTAAGGGCCTGTTATCTACCGCTTAAAAACGGTTTTTGTTTTAACTATAATATCTAACTTTTAAATGAAATATTTTTTTAAGATGAGATCTATAAGTTAATTGTAGTACATATTAAAAGCACAACATCTGTATCAACCAAAATTATAAGCGATTATTTCTCTCAGCAATTTCTATCGCAAACAGCTAAAATTCAAAAATTTAAACTAAAAACCATAAATCACAACCATTTTAACGGGATGCAGTGCAGTGATCCAGGTAAATTTCACTAGCCGGCGCCATTTGAAGTCAACGGGTGCTGCCCTCGTTGGGCGCGTAAGCATACATAGGCACCACATGTCTCTTCCAAACAGCGACGGGGGATAAGAAATATTCATAGCCAATACATCAGGAGGACGCCAAGTGATTGACATTGGCCGGAATTTCTCGTTCCAGAAATCAAGCTTGATCAACCGTTAATAAGCAATTCTAACGTGGGAGGGTTTGATCGGGGATACTGAAATAGTGCTTCTGGATCTATTACGCGTAAGGCCTTTTATTCTTCTTCACATCAGTTATTTTAGCACAAGTTTTTTTTAAAAAACAATTTGAAAAAGTTCAATTGTACGAAATGCATTTCTAGGTCCTAGGATTTCTTACCATGCGGCTTTCAAAAGCCATTTAAAATACGCTAGTTTTTTCACGATTAAAATCGACCTAATTTGAGTCTACATTCGAACGATGGATTCATGGATACCTCTGATTGGCAATTAGGAAGCTTTTACTACGCGGGCAACAAATTGATAAAAAGAGGTATTTTACCGAGTGGAGAACAAGAACCGAGAAGTAGCACCATACGTCGCTTAACCTAAATAGTTTCGATTGACCAATACCACTCAAATTGGAAGAAAAGCCATACAACTCCTGAGATTTTTCTTATTACTCTTTTCTAGAAAGAAAAAACATGTTGACTTTTATTATCCCTAGGGCGGCAAACGGTAACAGATAATCCATTTTATCGGATATTCATATATGAGAAAACACATATATGATAAGCAAAACCCATATTAAAAATATTCGTATTCGAGAATATTCATATCTGTATTCAAGAATATTCATATTCGTATTTATATTTGAGATTATTCGATTCGTTTTCGGAAGTTGGGAAAAATCTGGACAAATTTTGTGATTCAAAATTTTGAATTTGGACAGTTTGAAACCGGTAACCGTTCTGGTAACCGATCAAAAACCGGTAAAACCGCTATGAATTTGTTCTACCGAGATTTGTTACAAAAATTGTAGGAGGATATTCATATTCAACCGAATTAAGTACATATAATCTTCGATTCGTATTCGTATTCGAGAATATTCGAATTTATATTCGTTTTAAAAATATAGATTCATATTCGTATTTGAGACTATTCAATCATATCCGATCCGTTTTCATATCTAATTTTTCCTACACCTTGACTTCTCAAATCAAATTACCGTTCATCTAAAAAAGGAATCAAATGACCATTCAAAACTATTGGCATTGGCCCCTTCCCTTCACCGACCGGGAGCGAAAATATCAGCGAGAGGAAAAAGGAAAAAGAAAGTCAAGACGCGACTTGGCCGGTAGCGGTGGCAAGCAGAGGGGGCGCTGGGGGAGCGGGGTGGGCGAGGTGTCAGAGATGGATGGATCGATCGCTCGTCGTTTATTTATAAACTCCACCGCTAGCCGTCGCTGCAGGTGCCCCCGCCTGGTGTTGGATCTCACTGCGTCTCCCACCTCCCCTTCCCCTCCTCTGCTCCCCCTCCCCGCCGCCGCCGCCGCCGCCGTCCCACGCTCGCTCAGCCATGGGCACGGCCAGCGTCGACCAGCCGGCGGGCGCCTCCCCTGACAAGCTCCGGCACGTGGAGTCCATGTCCGAGCGGCCGTCCGGCGCCGGCAAGATCTGCGGGATCAACGCCGTCGTCCTCGGCGAGTCGCTCGCCGCCGAGGAGCACGACCTCGTCTTCCCCAGCGCTGAGTTCTCCGCCAACGCCCTCGTCTCCTCCCCGAAACAGGTATCCAAATTAGTACTGCTACCGAAGTGCGCCTTCTTGATTCTTGTCATTGAAGCCAATTCGATTGCTTAAGCTATTCAATGGCTTGCTGTGAACTAAGACGCTTGCTTTAGCGCTTGAGAGCATTCCATTGGGGTTCATGTATCGTCCTGATCAAGACTTGTGGGTAAAAGTCAGACAGGGACATAAGTTGCAACAGGGCTGGGGAATTGGGAGCTAGGATCCATTCATCGATACTAGTGCTTCTTTTCTTTCTACCTTTGATAATTGTGATGTGACAAAGTTGTGATCGTGGTGTGCTTTTAACCCATGATGGACATCAGTACCGGGAGATGTACGAGAGGTCTATCAACGACCCGGCCGGGTTCTGGTCGGAGATTGCCGAGACCTTCTACTGGAAGGAGAAGTGGAACCCCAGTGAAGTCTGCTCTGAGAACCTCGACGTCACCAAGGGGCCCGTCCAGATCACCGTAAGCGTCGTCTGATGGATTTTGACTAAATTTAGCATTTCTCTGTGATGGGTTTAGTGGTTGTGAACCATGTGGTGATTCCTGGTCCTGGGCAGTGGTTCAAAGGAGCCAAAACAAACATATGTTACAATGCCGTTGACCGCAACATCGAGGCTGGGAATGGAGACAAGATTGCGATTTACTGGGAGGGCAATGAGCCCGGTCAGGATGGGAAGCTCACCTATTCCGAGCTCTTGGACAAGGTTTGCCAGGTAAATGCATGCACCTATCTGATAAATTTATGAATAAGAAATGTTCTACCATGCGTATCAGCATTTACCGGTAAGAGGTTTGAGGAAGATGCCAGATCTAATGTGTTGTTTTATGCTTTTTGGTAGCTTGCCAATTACTTGAAGAGTGTTGGTGTAGGCAAGGGTGATGCTGTGATTATCTACTTACCAATGTTGCTGGAGCTGCCCATTGCCATGCTTGCTTGTGCCCGCATTGGTGCTGTTCATTCGGTAATGGCTACAACTACAAGCTCTGCCGGTTATCCTGGTAAATCATGTTTGTGTTTTTATGACATGATGCATCTCAAAATTCGTTCAGGTTGTGTTTGCTGGCTTCTCTGCGGATTCGCTGGCACAAAGGATCGTCGATTGCAAGCCTAAGCTTGTGATCACTTGCAATGCGGTGAAAAGGGGTGTCAAGCCCATCATTCTCAAAGATATAGTGGATGCAGCTCTGGTTGAAAGCGAGAAGAATGGAGTGTCTGTAGGTATGCACTATGATCTGACTTCTGTACCCACATAGGCAGTTTTGAGCTGATATCTGGTCTTGGATGGTATGTTTGTGAAACTTACTATTTCTTCCCGATGAATATCAACCAAGATGTCTTTAGGAGATCATATAAGCAAGATTCACATGAAACTAGATGCTTAGACTTAATGCCTTGGATTAGTTTCTTCATTACATTTCTATTATATGTAAAACCTTTTCATAGTGACTCACTTATGAGTTATGGGAGTTGTGCATGTCAAATCCACAACCCAAGTTACAAAGAAGTTATCAAAGAGACTATAAGAAGAACTATTCAAGTCTTATTTGGCGTTATAACCGTTTAGTCCGCACACTCTAAAAAGGTATCCTGTATTGCTGCATTTGGCAGATAGTCATTCAAACCCCATTATATTTTTGTAGTGAAAGCTACTTCTCTTCTGGTTTGTGGTTCATTCAAGGCACATGTAGGAATAATTGAATGCTATCCAATATATAGTGTACTGATGTCCACTTCTGTTGTGGTGAGTAGATCTTTGTTTGACATATGAAAACCAGTCAGCCATGAAGAGAGAAGACACAAAATGGCAACCAGGAAGGGATGTTTGGTGGCAGGTGCATGTTTCTTCCTTCACCAGCATCTGGTCAATATTCCCAATATGCATCCTGTCTTTTAGGGCAAGCGCGTAAGCTCTGAGAATAGTAATGTTATTTCACCATCATCTCCTTGGGCAATATCTTTCAGAATGTTGTGACCAATTTCCCAACCAAGTGCGATGTGGAGTGGGTGGATGCAGAGGATCCTTTGTTTCTTTTGTACACGAGTGGCAGCACAGGAAAGCCAAAGGTACTTTTAATTACACTGATTGTCCTGTTATCAAATTACGCAAATATTAATCTCTTTCAATGCATGTAGGGTGTGTTGCATACTTCTGGGGGCTACATGGTGTACACTGCAACAACATTTAAGTACGCATTTGATTACAAGTCAATGGATATATACTGGTAAAACTCAAGTTTTTATGTTTTTTGAGGGGTATAAACATGTTCCTGGTCTGGGAACTACTTATAGAAACTGCTGTTATCTTATACATTCCATTGTTTTGTTGGCATCAGGTGCACTGCAGACTGTGGCTGGATTACCGGACATAGCTATGTGACATATGGTCCTCTCCTGAATGGAGCCACAGTTCTCGTTTTTGAAGGGGTAAATTTCTAAAAGCTTTTCTAGTTTGTTTGCTGTGAAAGTATGATATGTGATGATAAAGAGAAAATCACATAGTTCAATGGTATGTGATGATAAAGAGAAAATCACATAGTTCAATGGATTTTGGGCATGTCCTCTAATTTCTTTCGTTTATTTTGTCTTATTGTCTGACAATTGTTTTAGTTGCCTTCTTGTCTGACAACTCACAGCAGCTTACCTATGCCAAAGTCTACTTTTATTTTTTGAACAGTGCTTGCCTGCTTGGTTGCTTGCGCTTGTTTTGTTTATTCATTGAAACACCACTTTGTTTTCTTCAATAAGTTTCTCTGTTAAGTGCTTGTCTTCAATTGTCCTATTCCTAAAGTATTCCTTTTAATCATACATGTAGACTCCAAACTACCCTGATTCTGGTCGGTGCTGGGACATTGTGGACAAGTACAAAGTGACAATATTCTATACTGCACCAACACTTGTTCGTTCACTCATGCGTGATGGTACTGAGGTATACATGATGGTTCTTTATGCTAGTTCTTTTTTCCCATATAAGATATAGTCACAACATTACTGAGTGATGTGAACAGGCCATTGGGTGATGCTGGATGGCATTATCTTACCCCCACTATTTTCAAGTCTGTATCAATCTGGTTGTCTCTAGATCTCTAATAGAGGGAAGGAAATATTCCCAAGCCTAACTCACCAAGCTAAATTATTGCCAATCAATCTTAGCAAGTGTGCTCTGGAGATGCATCTGCATTCCACAGCCCAGTGGACCTAATATAACTCACCAATGATTAATGCACTACCTATTTGATATGTAATATGCTTGACTTGCTAAGACGCTCTTATGACCTATCAATTGAACTGGAAGGATCTCTGGCTGTTTCTACTTTACAAAACTAATAGATTAAGCGACAAACACTTCTTATGCATGACCAAACTCTTAGCTAGCTGATTCTGTGATATGTTTTGGATAACATTTAAAATCTAATTATTTAACATCTTCCATTTGCATCTGTGCCGTGAATATTTCTTCTTACTGATTTTCTGATATACTTTTGTAGTATGTTACACGCTACTCTCGAAAATCTCTCCGAGTCCTGGGAAGTGTTGGCGAGCCAATTAATCCTAGTGCATGGAGGTACGTGGAGTTGTGGATCATTTATCAGGTGGTACTACACTACTATGCAGACACACTTATAAGAGGTTCTTGTGCATGCTCTTCATTTCAGATGGTTCTACAATGTTGTTGGGGACTCACGATGCCCCATATCAGACACTTGGTGGCAGACTGAAACTGGTGGCTTCATGGTAAATGCCTCTTCGCAGTTTACACTTCACATGAAGTTTCTTTTTCATTAGACCATAATGTGAATTTGATCTTCAATGCTTTAATTTGAACTGCCGTACTTGTTTTCTGTAGATGACTCCTTTACCTGGTGCCTGGCCTCAGAAACCAGGTTCTGCAACCTTTCCTTTCTTTGGTGTTGAGGTAAGCACAAATTTGTCTGCGAAATGTAAAGATATATGACCCCACCATCTCTCTAATTTTGTCATTGCTGTCTATGGTTTACAGCCAGTCATTGTTGATGAGAAAGGGCAGGAAATTGAAGGAGAATGCAGTGGGTATCTTTGCATTAAAAAATCATGGCCTGGGGCTTTCCGGACTCTCTATGGAGATCATGAAAGATATGAGACCACATACTTCAAGCCATTTGCTGGCTACTATTTTACCGGTGATGGTTGCAGCAGGTAACTTATTGAAAGTCATCCTCCAATATGATATGAGATCCAGGTGTATTTTGACATCGTGGTTTTCTTTTCCAAACAATTTAGTTAAATAGTTTTGGCATGTCAGGGACAAAGACGGTTACCACTGGTTGACTGGAAGAGTAGATGATGTTATCAATGTCAGGTAAACTGCTTACTTGGTTACTTGCTTTTAGTTCAGTATGTGGCAGTTGCAAAATTTTCAAGTTATAACTATCTTGCCCTTCTTCCGGACATGCAGTGGACACCGAATTGGCACAGCAGAGGTTGAGTCCGCTTTGGTTTCACATCCACAATGTGCCGAGGCTGCTGTTGTTGGTGTTGAGCATGAGGTATGGTCCACTGCTATTTTTCCTCTCTTTCCTTCTCCTTCATTGTCTTTGGTATCTCGTCATATACAATTCAATCAATAAATAAATTATCTGCTTCAGGTCAAAGGTCAGGGAATTTATGCTTTTGTGACTTTGGTGGATGGTGTTCCTTGTAGTGAAGACCTACGTAAAAGCCTCATAATGACAGTCCGCAACCAGGTCTTTTCTTAATACTTTTGGATGTTCATTTGCTCTCCATGGCTGCTTGGCCTCTACGGTGCTTTTAGATTTCACATATGCCAAATGTATCTTTACGCAGTGCTTGAAATTTATCTGTTCACCGTTTTTAAAATTGTTTTGGAACAAGCTGTGACCAATCCTAGCATAAACCATCATGGCTCAGCTTGTAGTTCGGACAGAGTAGTTAACACTTTTATATGAACACTCTTCACGCAAACAGTGTGAATCCTATGTTGACTAGAACTGAAAGACACATCAAAAGAAACATGCTCTACCAAAAAAATGTAGGCAAAAGCGGTTATCTTAAACCTGTTGGAAATACTGTTTCTCATCTTCACTCCTTCCATGTTGATTGTTTCTGGTCATTCATATGCTTTTCTATGATGCAAACAGCGAACAAAAATAATCAGAAAGATTTCATCTTAATATGATTTATCATGTCTTATGTGGCAGATTGGGGCTTTTGCAGCTCCTGACAAGATCCACTGGGCACCAGGACTTCCTAAAACCCGGAGTGGAAAGATTATGCGCAGAATTTTGCGCAAAATTGCCTCAAAGCAGCTGGATGAACTTGGTGACATAAGTACCCTTGCTGATCCTGGTGTTGTTGACCAGCTAATTGCGCTCAAAGATTGCTAGGATGTAAAGGAATTAGATGGTGGATGCACTTTCACCGATGTTTGCGCGATGCATTTCTCTTCCTACGTGATGGGTACAATGTTCATTTTAGTAACCACCTAGTCTCCTTTTCTTCAGTACTAGTGCTCCTGGGGCTAGGGAACTAAAGTGAGATGTAATGATCTGTTAGTTTGGTGTTCTACTGTTGTAAACTTTTGTATCACATATCGAGATAGCCCCATGAATGTATTGATTGACTCAATAAATATATCTCAATAAAAAATAATGTCAAATATTTGGCTTTCTGTATAGAAAACATAGTATTTTGTTTTGGTATTTGATTTGAGAGTCAAGGCCTTACATTTTGCCCTTTTTGTATAGTAATATTACATTATGGGCCTTGCGGTATGTAATAAAAAATACACTCGAATTTTGATGTGGAGTTCTACATGAAGGCAACCTAGATCATGTAGTAGAATCTTGATTCCTGAAACAAGCTTATTTTAGTTAACAATATATTCAAAATGAACCTATCCTCTTGATCGAATTTGCTTCAGCCAAAGTGAGGGCGTGCTTCTCATCTGAGCAAACTTAAAGCTAAACTCCAGCTTCTAAGAAAAACGGAAAATTGTTGCAACTGCTGCTCTTAGTAGTTGTGGACTTCCTGGGGTACCCGTCGGAATCTGTACTATATTTCGTCTGAATCATTATCATATACATAAGCATCTTTATCATGTACAAGAGCTCACTGAACCATTATCATATACATAAGCATCTTTATAATGTACAAGAGCCCAGAGTGTGCACACACTGGCAAGTGGCAACAACAGCCATTGTTCAGTAGTGCTGATCGAATAGGCAGCTCATAAGCTGAACATCGTCATGCTGACCACAGGAAAAAAACTCGGCCTAAAATATATACACCAATGTATGTGGCCCTAATCACCGTTGCGCCGACGTGTAAAAGATCATCCTTCATGCTCCAACTCCAATGAACTTGAGCTGTTTACAACAATGGGAAGAAAATGTGCATTATTAGGTGCATCAAAACATGACTTCACTTGCAATGTCCACTGAAGTACTGAACCCTGCAGCTAAGAGAAGTATGATGTGATGTCCAACTTACAAGGTTGTTCTTGGGCTCCCTCCAGTAGAAGCCATGGATGAAAATAGGCAGGATGTTGCATGCCACTAGCACATATATCATCAGCGCGTGCTTCCCCATCCACTCCATGGGGATGGTAGGCTTCCTGAATCCGTACACGTCCACCTGAAGGATTCTTACGAGTTATTCACTTGTTCCAAAGTTCAAAGTTGATGATAGATAACAGAATGGCACTGGCATAGATTTTCATGGGTCTAAGAGGGCTGACCAGGGTGTAAATTCCAGTGAAAAGGAACCCGGCAGCACTAGCTGTAGCCAAGGTGTAACTTATCGTGTATAGTGGCTTGTTCATACGTATTCCTGAAACGAATCATGAAAAACTTTTGATCAATCTCATGTTCATAGGATCTAGGAACAAAGTACATGAGGCAAGTCTGTGTTTAGTAAACCCTTACCAATGAAGTCCATTGAGATTGCCAGTGCTAACATGCTGAAGGAAGGGATTAGCCAATTGATGAGTCTTCCCTTGTGTTTCTAAAGGCCGATTTACCCCAGGGAAAAAAAATTCAGAATTCATTCCACTACTACACAAGAAGAAATGCTCGGATCTAGTAACATTGACCAGTATTATACCTCAAAATGTATAATTATATGTCCAAATTGCAGCCCAATCAAGCATGTGACAATCGCCATAACGGAGCTGGTAAGTGCAGAAAAAACTGATGGTCAGAACTTACAGTCACTTGGGAGAACTTGCATTGCAAGATAAACTTACTGTCAAATGATGAAGAGTTGGTGAGTTACTGACCTGAGAAGGCCTTCAGGATCAAATGGAGCCTGACACCATGATGGAGCATCAGGTGGAAGGGGTCCATTTTCCGGATAATTTATACTGCATTCCTGCAGCAAGAAAGCAAAATAACGATTGGAGTTTGTGAAAAAAAGGGGCAAGAAACATTGGTGAGAGATCTTGCATCATGTAGTACCTTTGTACGTGCATAAACCGGCCGTCTATAGAGATGATCGATCCCTAAGATTGTACGGTCAACCATTCCAACTACATTGCAAGCTGGCCTAGTGTCTCCTCTTACTCCACATATCACCTGACACATTCAGTGAAGCATGAAACTCATCACTTCGTTTTGTGCTGTGCACTGAACATTTCAACCAGAAAAAGAATGAAGTGACACATACAAAGAATGACTTCTCTGTGGAACCAGGACCTGATATCTGGTACTCCCAGTCTGGAACATAGATACCGTATAAAAGAACAGTATACATGGTTGAGAGGAGCAACCCCACAAACCTAGCAGAACAACGAATAAGATGTTAGAAATATAAGTACTCAAAAACCCTGTAAATTGTTCATGCTGCCCATAGTAACTAGAACAAGTACTGCAAGTAGAAGAGGAGATGGAATGGACAGTAAATATCGCAACACGGTAGAGCACAGTACTATCGATTATCTGTCACTTTGTCCATTGGCGTATGTTTTGTTATCACCCCAATATGAGTACTCGGAATTCAGTTTAACTAGTGATCATTTATGAGGGTTAAAAAACTACGAAGAATGGGGGTATAATTGTGTTACGAACTCACAATTGGTAGCGGTATCTCCGTAGCAAATCAAGTCCACAATCTACATCATCACCCCCCTTGAGCCAAATTTCACAGGTTGCAGCCAAAAGATAAGCTATCGCAATTCTCTGCAACAAAGAACAAATCATATGATGATATCGAAATGATTCGTGTCTTCGGTTTTCGTACTTAAGTGTTTGTTTGCTACCACAAGTTGCCACATACGAGTTAGCCACGGTTGACTTTGTTGAGCTAGTGATTGGTTTTTTACCTAACTTGTGGTGTGCCACACTTTCATAGCACTATACCCCACACATGTCATAGACACATTCTTTTGCCAAATTGTGCCATATTTGTGGTTAACAATTTGATTGCCACAAAACTATGCCATGCCACACTTTTGGCCAAAAAAAATTTGTGGCAACGTAAGGCAAGCAACCAAACAGGCTCTAAACACACGAAGACGTAATATCGATGCAAAGTATATACTTCTACATGGTCTGAAGTTTTCCCTTTTTTAGAATGTTAAATACCTGAAGTATACCCATCAACCGTATTTTTGTAAGATCAGCACCAAAAGTGAGACTGTGAACGCCATGAAAAAAACCACCTGCATAAAATAGCAGCATATAAACTGAAAATGGATCTCATGGCAATGCAATATGATTGGTCCAATTTTCTTTTTTTTTCTAAAAAAATTAATGCACCATCGTTTAATACCTTGGAGGACAAGGCCAAGGAAGAACAGCTTGAGGGCACGGAGTACAGCCTTCTTAGTCGCCTCCAGTTTGTCCGGCACCCTCTGCAGAACAGAGTGGCACACTTAACTTCGAACATGGTCTCTGAGTAAGTGTTCAGCTCGCAAGGACAAGGCAAACATCACGGTCCTGGTGACCTCGGTGGTTTATACCCCCTTTTTGTCTAGAAAGAATTTGAGTGTTTTCTTATTAAATAACACTTGAATTTTGAGCCTTTAGATCTAGATCTAATGGGTGAAATCACTTTGCCTTTTCCTCTCCTATTTGAGTACTATTTTATTAAGGAGTACCCAATTTTTTAGATATTGGATGTATATCTACCTTCATCCACTAGTTTACTCATTAGTTATTAACATGTGATGTGATACGTTAAGAATTACTCTAATACATATTATTCTTTTATTTATGGCTTTTTACATCAATTATATACTAGTTTTACATAAATTAAATTATGTAAAAAATGATGTGATAATTTGTAAAAAAGAGGAACAAAACAAACTAGAAGGAATACAATAAAAAACTATACAAAAACCCTACTTGGTCGTTTATGTTATAATTCCTGACGACACTAAACAAATTGGTTACTTCCTTATCATATTATTGACACAGAAAAATCACAAAGTCAAAACCATAAAGTACAAACAAAACAACATTTAATAAATAAAAAATTGAGTACTCATAAACAAAAAGACACTCAAGTGCCATCTAACAAATTCCTTTTTTTTAAGGAGTCAGTATTTTAAATCTTGGTGACCTCAGTAGTTAATACCTTGTATGCTAGCGTCAGAGAGACCCCAACTATGAAAAGGAAGAATGGCATGACGAAATCCGCAATCGTTACGCCGTCCCAAGGAGAGTGGTTCAGCGCCGGGAGAAACGCTCCAGCATCATCAACAATGATCATTAGCTGCAACGAGGAAAATAGCCATGGCCTGTTTCAGTTAGCCAGAGATAAAATATCTCCCATGGACGCTTGCTTTTCCTTTTATTTTTCTTGGACAAGAAAATAATAGGTGGCTGCATCAAAGCATTTTCGATAGGAATTGCAATGACCATTGCAAGTAAACGACTTCCCGTGCTTAACAGAATCTGATCCTCAAACAGCAAGGAAGCATTTTTCAGAATATATAACTCCCAGCTTCTCATAACTAGGCCGCAGATCCATGAGAGCTTACGGGCAAATCCTGGAAAGAAAATGCCAATTACCGACGGATCCGATGCCATGCTTTCATGGTGTATTAGTACATTACTCTATCGTCTAATCTGTGGCCAATGCACAACTAACCATCATTCCAATGCTAATTCAAGCCAAACGAGGAACGAATCGTGATGCCGATGGCAACATGTCACGTTGCGGCAGTAGGACGGCATCGGATTCGATCGCCAGGCCCCAGTTTTGCTGCTAGTCTGACCTCGAAGAGCGACACATATATTCTGTCTGTCAATGGACGGACTAAGCTTGCCCAGCACCAGCAGGCAGCAGAAACGTTCCTGGATTCCCGGTTCAGGCATGGAGACGTTTTTCTCCCCTGGCCATCGGCCAGAGAAAAGGACATTAGCACCAGAGTGTCCCGTTCCTGCCAGTGATGAATTAAAATTTGAACCAAATTTGGAGGTATCACGGCTATGCATGCACGCGCACCGCAAGCAGCTAGACCAACGGGCACGGCACCCGGTCCTCACCAATGAATAGTATTAAGGTTCATATCCAACACCCACATTTTGAGGCGCCGTTTAGAACGCATGAATTTTACATAAAATCGTTCAATTCCTGTAGGAATCCCGTGTGAGACTATATGATGGTCGTGCATATTGTTGATGGTGAATAATTGACATTTGGTTTTATTGAAATTTGTATTTGTGAAAATTCTAGTCGATGCACTTCTGTGCTTGAGTTTTCAAGATGGTAAAATAATCACGTATGGTTCAACCACGAATGGTGGTCCGATTGGCGTGTATTGGCTAGTCCGATTGGCCTTGTGATGGATGGCCCAAATGACAGATTTCGACCACGTCCGACTTCGAAAAGACGGCGACAATCATTCATACCCCTCTGATTGCAGTAATTAATCCTACAAGTGGTATCAGAGTGGATAGTGATGGAATCAGAGAGGTATGTGAATCATTCGCCATGTTAGATGGTACTATTTTACTTTTTAGATGTGTCACATGCAAGCTTAAAGATTTCTCAATCTTATGTGGTTCCTACTGAGGTTATTACCGAAAATAAAACAAATGTTGATTTAAATGGTCGTGCTCGTAACTTGCTTTTTCAAGGGATTTCTCGCAAAGAATTTGATCATGTAGCTCAATTACTTCTATTCATTTAATCTATAAACTCTTTGCAATTATCATGAAGGAATGACTAAGATTAAGAAAGTGCGTAACAATCTTTATAAAAAAGAGTACTCTGATGTTGCTATGAAACCTGGTGAATCTATAGATGATCTTTTTGCTCTTTTTGAGAAGATTTTGAGTAACTTACACGAAGTTAGTGTTATTCCTACTGCTGGAGATAATACAACTAAAATTTTGAAGTCTTTAGATTCCAAGTGGTTGATGATCGTCACGACTATTAATCAAATTGTCAATCTAGATACTCTAACCATAGATGTCTTATACTCTAGATTGAAAATCTATGAGATGGAAGCTTTGCCATCTAAGATTGATAGATCTTCATCTTTAGTACTTGTGACTAACCCCATGCAGGTTGTTTCATCGAATACAATGTCTTGTATTTCCTTGTCTGCTTTGATTTCCTTTTTAGAAGAACAGTTCAAGCAGCTACCTGAAGAGGACCTGGTGTTGATCTCCGCACAGGCATACAAGGCACTCAACAACATGAGGTGAGGAAGCGAGGTGGTGCTTTAGGTCTGATAAGATGCTTTGAGTGTGGCGAGCCAGAGCACATCAAAATGGATTGCCTCAAGCTCAAAGGAAAAGTGGTCAAGGAAGATAGGACTTATCATCATCCACCATTCAAGAGTAACATCAAAGGTGGATCTTTCCGTCGCAACGTTCTAGCAGCTATCGAGCGCCTTGATATGAGCGATGAGGATTGTGAGAGCTGCGATGACGACGACCACGACGACGATAATGCCAAAGGCAACAAGAAGAGTATGGACGACTTCACGAGCATGTGTTTCATGGCAAACAACAACAACAATGATGACAACTACAATGATCTTGATGAGATAAGACCGTCATACAATCAACTTGAAGATGGTCTAGATAAACTTGCTCTTGAATTGAAAAAGACTAAAAAGAAATTGAAATAAAACAATTTTTTAGTCAAAAGTTTGAATTATGAGATTAATAGACTTAGAGCATCTATTCCTAAAGATGATTCTTGAGAAGCGTGTCAAGTCTTATATTCTAGGTTGGAAACTGTTAGATCAGTTAATTCAACAAACTCGGTTCAACTTAAAAGTATAACTAATAGATTTGAAGAACTTATAATGCATATGTTTCTTGTGATGAAAAATTTAAACTCGCTAATGATAAAATTGAAAAACTTAAGTCTAACTCTTCTAGAGCATGCTCTAAGTGTGAATTGCTACAAGCTAGACTTAATTTATCTCAGGAATCTATTCAACAAATGCTTTATCATGAATCTCTTTCTTACTCTAACTACCCTAAGTTAAATACATAAATTGATGCTCTAACTAAGCAGTTAAAGGAGTTTGCTGAAAACGAAAAATTGACTCGGTCTGGTACTTCTAAGAGTCTTGCCAATGAATCTATTAAATACACAACCTGTTCTGCTCTGGCTAAAGAAAACAAGTATCTTAAGAACAATTTAAAGAGGTTTTCTTTTGGCAAAAAGAATTTGAATATGATTCTAGGTCAATCAAAAACAAGTGTGAAGAAGCATGGTCTAGATTTAAATTTGCTAAGCATGCTAAGACTAATTCTCCTAAGGTTGTTAAATTTCTTAAGCCGGGAAAGTTTGAAGTAGAATCTGAACCAAAATAAATTATTTTTAAATCTGTTGGTATAGTAAAAGATCTCTCTACCAAAGTGAGTGTTCCAAAATCATTAAATATGACTTCTTATTAAGTCAAGTATCATTACACTCATTGTGATAAAGATGGTCATTTGGTTCAATTTTGCTTTAGAAAAGAGAAGAAAGACAAGATGAGGGAGTGTTTTCGACCAACTGCTTCCCGTGGTCGAACAAGTGAGGCTAGAGTTTCTTGTGGTTGAATCAACGTGGTCGAACAAGACTTTTGACTAGTTGTTTTCTGCGGTCGGCTCAGTTTCTCAAAAGATTTTTGACCAATGTTTTCTGCTCGATTAGACTAGTTGAGAGTTAGACCAGCTTTGCATAAGGGGTCAGATCATTTTTTACCAGCTTTTATTGCTCGTTTAGACTGGTTGGTTATTAGATTAGCTCTGCCGAGGAGGTCAGATCACCTCGTGGTCGAGCCCGCGACTCAACGACTATCTGGTCGAAATGTCAAATGCTTCACTGAAATCTTTATCAGTACATACTTTTTCTTAGGTTCATCGAGTATCTCAGTACTAAGTACCTAAATCTTTATTGATTAACCCCAGTACTAAGGTACCGTTGATTGTTCGTGCTCTGTAGGCTCGTCACAAGAAGAAGGAGAACATATGATTCATTGACTTCGGTTGCGCATGCCACATGACCGAAGATTCACGATGGTTCTCCTCCCTCACTCGTGCCTCCGGTGATGAGATGATCACTTTTAGAGACAACTCTCAAGGACTAATTCTTGCTAAAGGCACCGTGCGTATTAACGACAAGTTCATCTTAAAGGACGTCGCTCTCGTCAGTAAGTTGAACTATAACTTGCTCTTAGTTTCACAGTTGGTAGACGATAATCTTGAGGTGAACTTCAAAAAGCATTCATGCTGTATTTTAGATTCATCTAGTGATCTTGTATGCAAAATTAGTCAAAATGGTTGTTTATTTAAATGTGACTTTTTGTATTCAGCATGTTTTAATCTTAGGTGTCTTATTTCATTAGATTCTAAGAATTTGTTCTTTTGGCAAGGTAGATTATGTCATATTGGTTTTGATCATCTTACTAAACTTAATAATATGAATTTGGTTAGAGCAATTCCTAGTCTTAAGATTGATAAGTCAATGGATTAATATGTTCTCCCTATCGACATGCTAAGATTGTCTCATCATCACAGTCTCCACTCACTCTTGTCATGTCCGACTCCCCTGGTTAATTGTTGCATATGGACATAGTAGATCCTTCTAGGGTTCAGTCAGTGGGAGGTAAATGGTATATTTTTGTTATTGTCGATGATTACTCTAGATACTCTTGGATTTATTTTATGGCATTTAAGGATAAAGCTTTTGGTCATTTTAGAGAGCTAGCCCTTAGACTTGCTAATGAACTTCTAGGAGCACTTAGAGCAATTAGAAGTAATAATAAAACTGAATTCAAGAACACATCATTTGCTTCTTTTTGTGCTGAAAAGGGTTTAAACCATCAGTTCGTGTGCCTCAACAGAACGGTATAGTAGAACGCAAGAATAGAATCTTAGTCGAAATAGTTAGAACTATGTTAGATGAACATTCTACTCCTAGGAAGTATTGGGCAGAAGCTATTTCGACTGTCTGTTACATTTCTAATAGAGTTTTCATGTGAGCGAGACCACATAAGACTTCCTATGAGCTTAGGTTTGATCATTCTCCCAGTGTTACTCATTTAAGGGTGTTTGGATATCGATGCTTCATACTTAAACATGGCAATCTTGATAAATTTGAATCTAGATCATTAGATGGCATCTTGCTTGGTTATGCAGTTCACACTCGAGACTATCGTGTACTCAACTTAGAGACTAACAAAATCGTTGAGATCTGCGAGGTCAGTTTTAATGAGGCTAGTCCTAGTACTGACCTGACAATGCAGGTATACAGGTCTCTGATGCACTCGAGGACATCTTCTATGACTTCGATGACAACAACATAGAGTTTCTAAGTCACTCTACGACACCTACGACCACTCCCATGACCATCCTTCAGAGGTTATTTCTACGACCACTCATGAGGTAGAGACTACTACGACCACTGCGTCCTCGTCGACTACATCTACAACCACTCCTGCGACCACTTCACAGACACTTCTATATATTCAACGAAGACATCCCCTTGAACAAGTGATCGGTGAGTTAAACAAGAGAATTCTGTATAGCAGGCATAACTCCAATGCCTCATATGCTTATTTTGCTTTTGTCTCCTCTTTTGAACCCCCAAGATGTAAGTCATGTTTTACTTGATTAGTCTTAGATTGATGCCATGCATGAGGAATTAGAGAACTTTGAGTGTAATAAAGTCCGGACTTTGGTTTCACCCCTCATGGTCATAATGTTATTAGAACTAAATGGGTCTTTAAGAACAAACAAAGTGATGATGGTGTTGTTATTCGAAATAAGGCTAGACTTGTGGCTCAAGGATTCGCCTAGGTAGAAGGTCTTGACTTTGATAAAACATTTGCTCCTATTGCTAGTTTAGAAGCCATTAGAATTTTGTTAGCATTTGCTGCATCAAAGGGCTTTAGACTATATAAAATGGATGTGAAAAGTGCTTTTCTTAATGGCTATATTGAGGAGGAGGCGTATGTTAGACGACCACCTGGTTTTGAGAATCCTAAGTATCCTGATCATGTATTCAAATTATCCAAAGCTTCATATGGTCTAAAACAAGCACCCAAAGCATGGTATGATAGGCTTAAATCACATTTGCTAAAAAAACTTCCAAATGGGCAAGGTAGATAAAACTTTGTTTACCCTCAAGCATGGTAATGATCTTTTACTCATACAGACATATATGTGGATGATATCATCTTTGGTGGTTCTTTTCATACTCTTGTTTCCAAGTTTTCAAATACTATGAGCAGAGAATTCAAGATGAGCATGATGGATGAGCTCACATTCTTCCGAGGCTTTCAGATCAAGCAATCAAAGTTGGGTACTTTTGTTCAGATCCCCCGGCGCTTTCAGATCTACTTTGTCACTTTAACATGAGGACAGTTAAACCAATTTCCACATGCATGGGGTCTACGGTTGTATTGGATCCCTATGAAGATGGAGAACATGTTGATCAAAAGGAATATAGAAGCATAATTGTTTCACTTTTGTATCTCACTACTTCGAAGCCAGACATACATTTTGCTGTGTGTTGTGTACTCGCTTTCAAGCCTCCCCACATGCTTCACATCGTCAAGCGGTAAAACGAATTTCAGGTATCTTCAGTCAACTTTAGAATTCAGCTTATGGTACTCTTCTTCATCCTACTTTTCCCTTAGAGCTTATTCAGATGAGGATTTTAGGGTTGTCAAATTGATAGGAAGAGTACGTCTGGCACATGACACTTTTTGGGCACATCTCTTGTTTCATGGGCTTCTAGGAAATAAGTGTCTGTTGCACTTTCAACTGCTGAAACTGAATATATAGTTGTTGCTTCTTGTTGCTCTCAATTGCTTTGGATGACAGCTACTCATTTACGGAGTGAGTTGGATGTGTTGCATCCTATGAGATTATTCTGAGGGGGAGCTTGGTGTTTAAAATTTTGGACGCTTTGTTTATTATACTGGTCAAATCATATATCAAGTCCAAATCTTTGAAATCAAATGATGTGTAGTAGAGCTGTCTTTATCATATTTACTCATTAATATGTAGTCGTAGTCGAAACAGGTTGTAATTAATTTACTCTACTTGAACTAAAATATAACATGATTGAAGACTTTGACTATATTGATTGTAGATAACACCTTGTGATGTTCATAAAAAAGGATTAGCTTGATTGCGAGTTCTCTTTTAAATCTTGGTCATGAGGTTCGTATGTTTTATATTGTAATCTTTCTACGTTCTCTCAAGTTGGCATGTTATGATAAAATTTAAAAAAAAATTATAAGAAAGAGAAGATTGAAAAAACGCATGCTTCAAGTATGCTATAGTTAAACAAAACAAAACACACAAAACGTGCTCGAATGAAAAGAACTATGCTTCAAGCATGCCACCATTTAAAAGAAGTTTGCCATAAAGATAGCATCATGAAAAGAAGTATGCTACAAGCATGCCACATGCTTAAAACTAAGTGTGGAGCAATAGATTATTATATGAGACTACTAGTTCGATTAGATTTAAAGCTTACTTCACTTTTAGGCCTACTCTTTTAGGTGTGATGTTCTTTGTGCTCTTTATAGATCAGTTTAGTTATGGTCGAGATGCCTGTTATTAATCCAATATGCTTAATCATGCTAAAGACCTGTTTAGATTTGCTTTATGCTATATGACTTTATATGATCTAGGAAGCTCTACTTGGATGATTTGTACATACTCTTAAATCAATATACAGTGACTTGGATAGTCTACAAAGAATCTGAATGTTTATTCTCTTACTCTTTTTTAGAATTATTCTCTTTCTAGAGGTCTTGATGATTTCACTGCCAAACAGGGAGAAATTAGAGAAAGGGGGAGAATTGGAGAATTTTTCTTATTTTCTAAGAGTTTGGGGAGAAGAAAAAATTTAAAAAAATTCTCACTGGAGTTGAGGGGGGAGTTTTCTGAGTTTTTTGAGCTTTTCTATGTTTACTGCTATGGTCTGTGCTCTCTGTGCTCTTTTGGCTGTGGCCGGTTCTTTTTGCAAATTCTCTCGCACATTCTCTCATTCAAGAGTTTTTTAGGTGTTGTCAATGTATTCATCAAGAGGGAGATTGTGAGACCATGTGATGGCCGTGCATGCTGTTGATGATGAATAATTGATATTTGGTTTTATTAGAATTTGCATTTGTAAAAGTTTTGGTCGATGCGCTTCTGTGCTTGAGTTCAGGATGGCAAAATGACCACGTATAGTTTCAACCACGGATGGTGGTCCGATTGGACTTGTGATGGTTGGTCTAGTCGGCCTTGTAATGGATGGTCCGATCGGCATGTCCGAACGATAGGTTTCGACCACAGCAGACTTTGACCACGTCTGACTTCAACCACGTCCGACTTCGACCACGACATTTTGACCACGTAACATCGACTACGGTAGAACGACCATACCTGGTCGAACATGGTAAGTTACAATACCTTTTCCATGGTCATAGCTACAGTACTTTTCGATGGACGTAGCTACAATGCCTTGTCTATGGTCATAGTTATAGTAACCGATCGATAGTCGTATGCTTTACTAGTCAGTACCCGATAGTCATAGACTTTACTGGTCAGTATACGATAGTCGTAGACTTTACTAGTCGGTACTCGGTAGTCATAGACTTTACTGGTCGATACTCGTAGATGTTGCGGTCTGCTGTCGTTGTCTTAGGCTTTTCGATCGGTTATCGTAGACCTCACGATCTGTAGTCAAAGTTTTTATGATTGGTTACCGTAAGCTACATGATCGATACTCATAAACTTCATGATTGGTTCGAGTGCTTCAATTCTTGCTATCTTCGAGTCTTCGAGTACTTGTGTTAGGTCAGCGGTATAACTGAATTGTGCATGGTAGCCGGTGATCGGTGAACAGTAGTAGAAGGATTTGGTACTCGAAACATGGAAGTAGTCGGTGGCCAGATAGTCGTGGTACTTGGTAGTCGGAATGATTTGGTACTCGGTAGTTGAAAGGGCCTGATACTTGGTAGTCGGAAGGACTCAGTTCTCGAAAGTCATGGTTTTTGCAATTGTAGTCAGCAATCGATTGTCGGAGACTTGTGGTATATGATCGGTACTCATGGATGGCAGTCTGTGTGGTACTCAGTGATCAATGGTGCAACGAATGGTTGGAGATCGGTAGTAGTAGACTTAGCGATCTAGTGCTTTAGTCATAGCGATCGATACTCGGTAGTCGGTACTCGATGATTCTGTGGTCGGTAGCGATGCTTGTTATTCTTGAGTGTTCTGAACGATGGTATTTCCCAAGTACTTGTGTTGGAGTACTCGATGAGCTAGCGATTGGTTTTGCGTAGCGGTTGTAACCGGTCGTATTGAGTGATCTAAGGCTAGTTTCTGGACAGCGATGAGATTTGTGGTCATGGACGACCTGGTTGGTGTTTGTGGATGGTTAAAGGTGTGGTTTGAGTGTGTGTACTAATGACGGTCAAGTTGTGAAGAACTTGTGCCGAGAAAACGTTCTTTAGTCTTTGATGTGCAGGTTGGCGTAAAGATGGTCATAGTCGATGACAAAGAGGACCGGGACTAGGATGAAGAAATCTGAGATTCAGGCGGTCGAGGATGTCACACAATGTGGTTGGGCTCACGCTAGAGCACGTGGAGATCAAAGGTGGTGATTTGTGATAAGCTACAGACGGTGCGGTCCAGGAGGCTTCGACACGAGCGGTGATGATGCGTGGAAAAGCTGCAAGAGGTGCAGTCCTGGAAACTTCGTCGTGGGAGTTTATGGTGCGTGATGAAGATACAGGAGGTGCTGTCCTGGAGGCTTCGTCACGTGTTAGGTTAGGAGTTGTGGATGAAGTCCATAACTAGAAGATTGAGAGTTTGAATAAAACCCGTGTTCGAATGGGTTTCAGGTCTCTTGATTTGAGAAAGAGATAGAGTTTTGTGTTCTTGTTTGAGATGGCCTATAAGAGCAGGGAGAGACTAAGGGCTAATGTGTGGCTTTTGAGAGAGTTTTGGTGCGGTTTTGAGAGGGCTTTCGTCGAGAAGGTTTTTAGGGGTGTTGTAAGGGCACTTTGTAAATCTACAAAATTCTAGTAATAAAGATAGTTTTGAATCAATCTGATTCTTGATTTGATTGAAGTGCGCTTGTGATTGCTGGTGGTTTGATCATACGACAATGAGTAAAACGATCAAGCGAAGAGGTCGAATTGATCGGTTGATCAAGTGGTCGTACGCTGGGCATCTCATCGGGCGATTAATCTCCGAGCAGTCAAAAGCATCATCGATCATCAGGAGACTTCGAAAAAACGATGATAATTATTCACCTCTATCTGATTATAGTAATCGACCCTGCATGTCGAAAAACTCGTATTCCAAATGGGGCTAGAGCGTTGTTCACCCCTCTTCGCTGAGTCATGCTGATATGGTTTGTATGATCTCATCGATCCGACAACCTTTTCGGTGGATATGTCATATGCCTTTCAGGTAATCTCTGACGAAACTCTCACTGATATTTTCTTTTTGAAACAAGTGCTCTCACCGATCTCTTACAAAGAAAGCAAGAGAATACAGCCATGGAAATGAAGGCTGAAGCCTACGCATGGGTGAAAGAAACCGTGACGGGACGGAAACCGCGGGCAGGGTCAGTAACTTAACGCTGTAACCATCAGTGTCCAATTAACCTTGACTTCGCCGTGCTACATGTCCCCCCCCCCCCCCCATCGTCCTGCAAGCTTAAGGCCTCCATCAAATTCTATAACTATCTGTTGCGATCGCTGTCGCGATGTTTCCTTCCGTGCACGCTCTTCTCTCCCCTGCTCTGAACTTTTGTTCTTGCCAAGTTAGCGCGTGCATTTGACCTCGATGCAAGCCAGTGCAGGCAGGACATACATGTAGCTGGAGCAGTGTAAGAGTACTGGTACTACTCCGGCCACATGGACGTGTGTAAACATGGTTTGACAGTTAAGACTTGCCCTTAAATGGCTGTCAAATCACCACCGAAATTTATTTGGTGTTATTTAGTGTACTGCCTTGTCTAGGACAGAATTGAATCGTGCGACGCCAAGAAATACTTAATGCTACGATTTGGAGAAACAGAGTACTTAATCACGAGGATCCACGACAATCTTTTCAGGTCCTCGTTCGACTGGAGTACATCAGTTGGGGTGTTAACGTCTCCTCATCGGACTACATCTGGACCAGCTGCTCACTGACTTGAGCACGAATGCAGCTGGACCAGCTGCTCATTGGACCTTACAAATGCAGCACGTTTCCAGGATTTTTAGATTTTTTTTAACCTTTTGAGCACGAGATCTTGTGTGCTACTGCTAGTAGGACTCTTTGAGATATTGATAAATGATAAGGTCATCTCTTGTATATTAAATTAACTAGAGGGTGGTGGATCTTGGCTGTGTGACTTGGTACTAGCCATGCACACAAATGCCAGAGTCGTCTTGCACCGAAAAGATCGAATATGGCTTCAGCTCGCGTCTAGCAACATATGACAAAAACACTCTTGTGCCTGGGTGCTTGACACATACTCTGACCCAAACGATTTCAGCTTTTGACTTCTGACTTCTGGAATGTGTCGACTTCTTAATTTCATTTTTTTTGTTTTGGGAATCTTTGCTTTTTTTTCTTATTCTTTTGTATTATCTGTGTTGATATAACATTTTTTTAAATTTAATTATTCAGAAAAAACTAACAATGATTGTTTTTTTAGATAATAGATAGAAATCCGGCCTCTATACCCACACGTGGATATACACAGCCAAAGATTACAGGAGCCTTTAGACTCAATTACTCAAAACCTCAAAACTGAGGTACGCACAGAACAAAGAGCAAAAAGACTAAGGGAGCTAGAAAGACTAAACTTCTAACTTCTATGTCCTTGCTACAAACTTGCTATGACCTTATGCACTGGCAATACTTCGCATCCTAGTTTACTTAGAAACTCTAGATGTCAGGCCTCCAAATTGATCTTGTGCAGTAGCATTCCTTCGCATCCTTGTTTACTTAGAAACTTTGATGTCAAAACGAAGCCGCCAAATTGGGAACCACGGGTGGAACTGCATAGACAACGCCTTCAGGAAGGAACACGACGTAGCCACGCCGCCGCCGCCCGTCCAACATGGACAGGGATTTCTCCCGCAAGATCCATACCGAGAGAGGAGGGTGCATCGACAGACAGACGCCTCCAAGGAGTAATACGCCTCCCAAAGGTATCTCATCGCCAGCCCAACAGCAAGACGAAGGCTTTCGCCTGGCACCCAACCCACTCCCATCGACATTATCGCCGCCAACTCCGACGAGCCCGCCTGATCAAAGACCCTTGACCACACGCGGCGCCCTCGCTCCTCGGCACCACCAGCCTATTGACGTGCCGCCCGAAGCCGGAACATCGAGCTCGACCAAGCCGGCAGGAGGCGGAGGACGGCCTCTGCTGCCTCCCGGCGCCGGCTCCGTTTTCCCCCCGCGAACCGCGCAGCCCTTCCCGAGCGCCGGCGACCACAATCACGGTACTGATTGTAGTGTATTGTTAGCTATTACAGTGATTTTTAGCTAGAAGCAAGAAACTACGTTGAGCTACGATAGTGAAGAACAAAAAGAAGCAATCAGTACAGCCAAAGCCAAAAAGGTGGTGTCACATTGGCCTCTCGCCAATGGTCATCTTAGAAATAATAAAGCACGCCTTTTCTTTTGTTAAAGTCGTGTTAACTATGGACGGCCACATCACACGTCATGGCCAGGATTGAAATGTTGGTGGGACGTAAGTACGCCCATTGGCTCTAGGCCACAAACTTACAAAAGTAGATCCGCTAACGATAAGGTTCTTACCCCCGTCCCTCTTTAATCCAGTGAGTACGCATGTGATGATCATGTTACCACGGTTGCATAATTAAGTTGCCATTAAAAATCAGACGAGCTATACTAGCTACTTCACCATTTGATTACGGAAACCCGGTCTTGTCGAAAACCAACTTTGCCTAATTTACGTTACGGCACATGATAAGAGGTCGCCAAAAACCAGTGAAAATCAGTCCTATCTGATATCCCGTTAAGGTACAAACCGGTTTCAAATATTTTGTTTTACTCCAATTTCATCCGATTTACTCTTATGTTTCTTCAATTTAGACCGATTTCGACTGATTTTTATTTGAAATTTAAATTTTCATTTGAAATTCTTGGCCCAAAAACTACAAATTTTTTTGAAAATCGATGCTATCGGTCCTACCGAAACCCTGTTAAAAAAATTCAAAACCAATTTTCATACCCCCTGGCTCCTCCTGCCAGCTCCTAATTAACTTGTGCACACCTCCTACACTGAAATGTCAAGTTTGCCCTGCTCCAAACAATTTCAGCTTTTGGCTTATTTAAGCCAAAAGCCACTTAAAATACATCGGCTTCTATTTTGGCTTACTTTAGCTTTTTGGTTTTTCTTTTATTTTTTTTCCTTATTCTCTTGCATTGTCCGTGACGATATAATGATTTTTTTCAATTTTTTCTTATTTTTCTCAGAAAAAACTAATAGTCAGTAAAATATAATTTCAGCCAAAAAAAATTCAAAAATCATAACCATAAGTTTAAGCCATAAGCTAGTTGGAGCACCACTTATGGTTGTTCTCTCGTAGGTACGCCTCTATCCACCCGCCTCCCCATTCTTGTGAAAGACATGTACACTAGGGGTGCAATCGGAGTGGATACGATAGATATCGCTCATCCTATATCCTATTTTATATTTTTTCAGAGACGGAATTGGACATGAATAATATCGGATACATATTTCTTCATTCCGTATTCGTTTTATAAATCTTTGGATGGTCGATCGGACGAAAATTATCCTCATCGTTTGCACCTCTACACAGGACATTGGACAGTAGGGTGCAATTAGAGTGAACACTAAAAGACTAATTGCTGAGATATCAAAAGAAGAGCACTCAATATTCAACGCCTGTTTAGATGTGGCAATCCGCTTATATATTATCTTTGTCCTAAGCGAAGTTAAAATAGACTTCCTTATATCACTTGATATACGGATATATACGAATAGATATCATTCATTCCGTATCATATTCTATATTTTTTCTTTAGAGTCGGACATGTATAGTACCAGATACTCATTTATCCCTTTTATATTCACACCATAAACCTTTGGTCAATCAAGACAAAAATTATTTACGCTGTTTAGTTTATACCTCTAATGTACACAAGCCGGCAACCCCGGCTGGCTTTTGGCCGGTGGAGGCCGCGTCGGCTTGCCACGCTTGCAGGCCAAGTAAAGCATACCAAAGCCAACCAAAGCAACGAAAAAAAGCGTCGGAAGAGAGCAAAGAAGAGCAATCAGGAGTGGAGCTGACGCAGCGACCACACCGCGGTGCGACTGGTGGAGCGAATGCTAGCTACAGTTAAACACAAGCTAGTGACACGGTTAGCTAGGAACATCTCTTTCCTTTCTTCTTTTTTCTTTGAAAGGTAGCTCGTCTTTCTTTTTTTCCCCTTTCTTTTCCTTCGGGTGAAGCGATGCTAATATGCTAGTATGTTGATATCTACACCTGTAGCAGCAGCAACATCTCATCCTCAACTGGTAAAATATTCCTGCTCTTTTAATCTGTTGCGATTATTCGGTATTCATTCGCCGTCCCTTGTGCGTCGTTGGTCATTGGCTGCCTGCTGGAGTGCTGGGTTGGGTTATTCGGTACGTGCACCGGTGATTGAGAGGGACGTACGCTGTATAAAGAAAGCATCGGCAAAAGGCGCGGCTCGTCCTGTGGGTTTGTTGTCGCCTGAAGGGGCCACCTAGCTAGGTTGTGGGTAGGATACGTCCCCTGGAGCAGGATGGGAGAATGGTCATGTTTTTTTAAAGGACGTCTGTGTTTCTTAATACGGTGGAGATGTTAATGAGTATAAGATTATAGATTTGAAAAGTTATTTTAAGAAACGGCTGTGAAATGCCGTTTGGAGAAGCCTTCTATTTATTTCGGTTTTCAGAGAAATCGAAGCTAAAACAAAAAAAAAAGCCAGAAAAGAGCAGGCCAATATATATGTGCTTCCCCTAGCTAGAATTTTTATCTGGTTCTACTGTGTGAGTGTGGTTTATTTTATATTCCAAGCTTTTTTTTGAAGGCCGTTTGCTAGATGACCGGCTCAGGTTTGGTTTTTTTTTTTTTTGATTTTGACTTGCCTCAAAGTTGACAGACCAAATTGGTGCCCATAGAAGCTCTTGGTCGCATGAGCAGGTACGTGTTGCCAACCAACGGCTAGTTCAACTGATAAGACACCTAGTATTCTTGGCGCAGCTTCAGTTCGAATCCCGTTCATAGTATCGTTCGAATCCCATACCCATAGTATTGTAACCGTACGGTACTACTAAAAAAGTTAGGACCGAAAGTTTTCCTTACATTAGACGTATTCATATAGATATATATGGTGTCATATATGTGTACGTGTACATATAGTGTGTCCTAATTATACTTAAAAAATAGTTTTCCCTTCATTTTTTAACCTACCTCCATTTTGGGAGAACAACCCTGATCAATTTAGCTTCGGCTTCTGGCTTATTTCTCACTATTCATAAATTTCGTCTTTTTCTGAACTTTTGGCTTTTTATTGAGCTTTTTTGCCGGTTCTTTTTTTCCCGTATTTGTTTGTATTATACGTAATGGGCTAACATATTTTTTTTATATTTTTTAAATTTTTTTAAAATTTAATTATGCTAAATAAGCCTCTGTCAGCTACAGTGCTTTTTTCAGCCAGCTACAGTGTTTTCAGCCATAAGCCGGGCCTGTTTGGCAACGGCTGCGGCTTATGGCTTTTGGCTGAAATTTTTGAATTTTGGCTGTTTACGGTACAGATTACGGAGAAATAGATACTCATTTGCGATTTTGGCTGGTACAGATGTTGGGCTTTTGACGTGTAGATCGTTTAACTTGTAGACCCTGTCTTGAGAAAATACTCCGTTTGAAAGTTAGGTACTGTAGCAAAAGCCAAAAGCCGCTAGCTTCGGAGGAAAAGAACAGGCCCATCATGAGCTTTTAAGCCGAACCGATCACCACCCAAAACTGGTTAACACATACGCCACGCTCCAATCATCCCTAAGTACGTTCACCGTTTTATTGTTCACAACGGACCTCTTCTCCACTTTTCTATAGAAAATGCTTTTCTACAGTAACTAATTTTTAAATAGAATATTTTTTAAAACGAGATCTATAAGTCGATTGCAGTATATATTGTAGGGACTTCATTTATATCAGCCAAAATTGTACGCGAGTCTCTCTCCATACTCTCTCTTGTGAATAGCCAAAAGTCAAAAGCCACAGCCTAAAAAAACAGACCCAATAGCTTGGATGGGTGAACTAGAACGTATTTCTTGTGGTTGTATGACTCGATCGAGCCCCGATTAAACAAAGGTCCTATTTTTCCTGCGATTGATGTCTCGTGACTATGGCTAATGACTTTTGTCTATACGTTTTGAGACGATAATGGATGGCAAAGATGCCGACATAGACGTCGTACTCGATTTTGAACTTAGAAAACTGTTTAGAGAGGCAGCTTTAAGAAGCCGTTTGAGAAGCCATCTCATTTATTTTGGTTTCTAGATAATCTAAAGCTAAAAACTATTTAAAAACCAAGAAAGGAGACCTAACTCGCATGGATGTGCAACTGTGCAAGCAAAGCGCGTAGGTAGGTCGCCCCAACCAAGTGAGGCCTTTTACGGTTAGAGATGCAAACGGATCGAATACGAACGGATAATGCCTTTACCGTATTTGTTTTTATATTTTTTTTCCTCAGATGCGGATACGAATACGGATACCTCGGATATGAATACAAATACGAATAATGTCGAATACAGATACGGAGCGAATACGAATCGAAACGAATACAGTCACGAATATTTATCGAAACATGAAAACCTCTTAAACTGTACATCCAAAATCAATGAAAACACATAAATAATTTATCTTATCAAAACATTCACGAAATTTGAACAAGCATAAGTATTTTCATCCTACCGTTGACAATGGCATTTAAGATGCTAACACTTGATCCTCCTTGCCTCCTACAAAAGTACACAACCCAAATTCCAACAAACATAGCATGATGAATTGGACATCGATGCACACCAAGGTAAAGATGTTATTGGGAGCTTAGTTTTTCGAAAATTTAATATGATAGGTTGCTCATTTCTGTCACTGGATTTGTACCTAATGAGTCATATTTCAAGTTGTAAACAAGAGAAGATAGTGTACCTCCTCAACAGCCATGTTGTGCTCTGGAGTGAGCTGCACTAACCTCCAACAAAGAAATGGATGACTTTTTCGTTGTAGAACTAGTTTATTAAGATAGCTTTTTAAAATAGCTTATTGGTATTCGGTTCATTCACACAAACGTTCACTCTAGGATTAAAAATCATAAGTCTCACTCACAAACCGAACTCAGCCTATTGACATTCGATTCATTCACACATACGAACTCAGTCTATTGACATTCGATTCATTCACATAAACATTCATACTAGAACTAGAAATTATAAGCCTCACTCATAAAACATAAGCCGCACAAAAAACAACTAGTTTCCTTTTTTTATTAGCAATGGCCAGTGAGCTTGCTCTCTGCTCCCCTTCTACACACTCTAGTCACACGCACAAGCCCACACATCGTCGCCTCCCATGGCTCGCCTCCTCCCTCTCCTCCTCCTCACCGCCTCTGCGGTCTCCTCCCAGTATCCAGTTGCCACGCCCTCCGGCACCGCCTACTCCCCCACCTCCTCGCTTGTCGCCGCCTCTCCCACCACCTCAATACAGGCCCTTCCTCCTTGCCAACGAACCACCAAATCTCCACCTTTCCTGCGGTGTCCCTCTCCCAATCAGGCGCCAAGCATACCTCCCCAACCGCCTCCCCCCGCCTTGGCACCCCTCCGCCCACATTGCCTCCCCCATGCCCTCCTCGCTCAGCTCCCCACCGCCCACATTGTTGCCCCTGTCACCGCGCCAGCGCTGCCTCCCCGTCACCCGCACCTGTGAGCGCCCCACCCACATAGCCCCCTTCGGTGACCACGTCGACGCTCTCATCCCTAGCGCTCACCCTTGCACCAGTATTGTCGCCTCCGCCCCTCGCCCCGGCGCCGACACCATCCTCGCCGCCCCCATGCCGCCCGCAGCTGCCCGTCCTCGCCGCCCCCATGTTGGCCGCAGCCGCCCCGACGCTCACACCCAGCAAGAAGCCAAGGAAGAAGAACCTGCCCCCCCACCGGGTCCCCCCTCGCCTACACGTCGTCACCAGCCACTAACGGCCTCGCCCCTGAGCCCGGTCCCTCCACTGTCGACATGTCGGTACGTATCCTACACCATCACAACTAACTCCTGACTAAGTGACTAGTAGTGGGCTAGCGGCTATGGGCTTAGTTATAACTAGTGGGCTAGATACCTGGATTTCCTAATCTTTAAATAGTCCGAGTCTGTATTCGTATTCGACAGATAGTGCACTACTGTATTTGTATTCGTTTCCGACAAAAAAAATGTATTCATTTCCGATCCGAGACTATCTAAGAAAAATCCAAGCCGAAATATTCTGTATTTAAAAATTATTTAGATCAATCGAAAACTATTCGATCTATTTTCATCCCTATTTACGGTGTATGTTGGGCCCGGGAAGCAGCACCCTGAGTCCCTGACAGCCCGGGGGGTCGGTCGGTGCTTATCAATGAATGGTGTGCCTCAAGTACGTATAAAAAAAGATTGTCCGTGAGATCGTTAACGTGTGATTGCTAGTATTAGTGTACAACCCAATTATTATGGCTAATTATAGCAGTCCTTGCATGCTGGTACAGAAAAGCATCCTTGCATGCAGATCTTGCTCAATTAAGCCAGCAACGTACAGTCATAATAATCAGACCCTATTTGGGGAGCTATTGTTTCATCACCAGTGCTTCGACTTTGGTGGTGCTTAGGTTTGGTCTCATTGCCGTTTTGGATACAGGAAGTGGTAAAACATAAAAAAGAAGGTATTTTTATTCTGTTTTTTAAAAAAGTGCATATTTAGGCAAGTCCCTGTGACTTCACGGGACCATCTGTGTTTTGCATTAGCTGGTTGTGCTCTAATAGCCATACTGGTTAGATGCATAGTGATGCAGGCCACTTCGCAGTTTTGGCATTGGAGATGCTACCACGACAGCGAGAAACAGCCTTCCGTATGGCCCTAAGGGGAAAAAAAATTATCTGGTGAGGTCCCTGTGGCCCTGTCCCACTTTTTTTAGAGGTCCTACTCCATATCATGCCGCATGACATTAGCATAAATTTAAAAGTATATTTTTTCTACCCACGCTCTTCCCTATCTCCCTCCTCACCCTAGGCCGAAGAGCTCAAGAGCTCGTCACCCCCAAACGAGGCAAGGGCAGGCAACAGTGGCAGTGGCAGGTTGAGATCGAACCCTAGACCCACCGCCGATGCCGCATCCACCACCAACGATGACGACCAACCACTACCAAAGAGGAGGAGGAGGAGGACGACAGCAAAGAGGATGGAGGAGGTGAGTACACCGATGAGATGCCCGATGACAACGATGGGGACTGGGTTGGGGACGACAAGCATGTTGGTGTACATGACACCGACGAGGAGTACACCCCGTCCTCGTCGACGGAGAGGGCGGCGGTGCGAATGGCCGGAGAGGAGGGAGCGTATACGCGGCGGCACAACAACCGAAGAGAAGGGAGAGGAGCATACTTGGCAAAGAGTACAATGGTTGATCCAACGGCGTCGGGGTTGAGGTGGCCAGATCCGTTGGGAATGACAGGATCCGACGGCGCTAGGGTAGGGTAGCAAGATCTGCTGACGAGGACGTCAGGGACGATGGGATCCACAGCGCCGAGGTTAGGGTGGCGAGATTCGCCGATGAGGATGGGATCCGACTACGCTAGCGTTAGGGTGAAGAGATCTGCCACGGAGAGACTAGAGACAGCTCCAAGGTCGGGACTGACAAGAAGGCGGTGGCGCCGTGTACACCACCGTCGGTACTGTGTTCGCGTCCACCAATGCGACAACGACGGCGGTGACGAGCTCCAGAGCTCAAGCGTGGGATGAGGAGACGCTTTTCGATTCATGCTAATGCCACGTACGTAGCGTAATCGAGTGTAGGGCCTCAAAAGAAGGGTGTTAGGGCCTCAAAAGATATTTTTTTTCCCGGCCTAAGGCTGGCAAGTAATACGGTTTGATTAGTTTAAGCAGCAAACCTGCTTCCTTTCTGTTTTGTCTCCATGGCCAAGTTGGCCCTGACTCGGATTCCTCTGTTCCTTTTTTTATGGCGTCTCGTCTCCAGCTGCACGACTAGATTGATCAAAGTTCCTGAGACTTCTTTTTTCAAGGCAAAGTTGTTATGGCTTATGAGTGGAACAAAAGAAAGAAAAGGAAAGCTTGTGGGCTCCTGAGAAGAGAAGAGAAGAGAAGAGAAGCAAACATGAGGAGAAAGCCAAGAACAGGCCAGGGCAGCAGTGGGAGGAATCATGGGGGCACACGACAGTGGACAGTTCACGGATCACGAATGACGAATTGGTCTGGTTGATCGATGGATGGATGGAAAGGGAAAGCGCAGCAGACGGCAATGGTAACATCGCCTTAGATAAAAAAGAACGGAAATTGAATCAGGAAATACTTGGGCGGATGCTATGTGGTACGTACCAGTACGGTGATCCCGCGGAAGACGTCGAGGGAGACGAGCCGCTGCCGGGCGGCGGGCGGCGGCAGGGGTGGGTCATTGGAGCCGGTGGAGCTGCCGCTGCCGCGCGGCCCGCCGAACTCGACATCGGGCGTGGCGGCCGCGTCGTCGCTCCTGACGAGCTCGTAGCCGCCCATGGCCGCCGCACTCCTCTGCCTGCAGCACCACGCCGACGACGCGCCACCGGGCAATGCCCCTGCATTCGCATCCACCATCATCGCATATGTTGCTAACAACCTCTTGACAAGATGCGAAGAAACTGGAAAGGCAACTCGTTGGCTTGCCTTCCCTTACCTTAGGCACTTGTCTTCCTTCCTTGCTTCCCTTGGCTTTCTTGTTTCGGACTCTGATTTGGTGTTCAAATGTCACAAAGTTCTGATGTCTTGCTATTCCTCTCTCCTGGTCTCCTGACGCTCCAACGTCTGTAAAACTCCCCCCTCCCCCTCTCCCCTTCGTCTGTCTTGAAAACTTGTGATATTGATGTGGGTTTGGGATTATTTGCGGATTAGATTGGACGGATCCATCTTATTGCCGTGGCCAACGCCTTTCGTCTCCTCCCTGTCACTCAGAGACAGACCTGATGCCTGATGGATACATATAGAGCGCGTTTTTTCGTCCATAGCTGATAGCTTACGACTACAGTTGATAGCTTTTACCCTTAGTGTGAGCACTTTACGAACGAACCAAATACCGATAAGCCATTTTGAAAAAACTATCTCAATAAATCACTTCAAAACATAAATGAAGAAACCGCCGATGTCCGAGCTCCTTCTACCGCCGCATAGTCCGCCGGAGCTAGGAGGGGAGAGAAGGGAGAGAGTAGGGAGAGGAGAAGGAAGAGAAATAGAGGGACTTTTTTACAAAATAGATGTGGTTGGTACGGAGAGAGAGGGGCACAAAGATCGACGCGATCTAACAACGGGGAAGTGTATGTAACTCTATATATATGCGGTTTAACATTTCCGTTATTTATAGTAGTATAGCTCGAGTTTGCTCTCTGCTTTCTCCCATCATTTTTGCTATCTTGCCATCATTGCTGCATGTTAGCCTTGTTAGAAATTTGTCGATGAGTTCAGGCTTATTTTTTTAGAAATTTCAAAGCATGTAAGATTTAATATCATATTGTCTAACCAAGTAGAAAGGGGGTAATTTATAACGTGGAGTCACTATCACTCCTTAAAACATATGACATATGGCATTAGGGATGGCATGAGGAGCACTTTAGCTAAATACACACAGTGCACACACGTGTAGGCGTATTCACATATTTTGATGTAAAAAATCACGTGACTTGTGACTTACAATGAACGAACACGCTGTGTTGTAGTGTGTATCCTAACACATTAAATCTACCTTTTATTTTTGTTGAATCATGCATTATCTCTCTCTTTTATTCTAATTAAATGCAACTTTAATGTCTAATTTAATTTGGTTTAATTGATTTAATGCTAGTTACTAGTGAGTAATTATCGTGTGCCTTCATAAGGACCTAAAGACATCTAGGCCTAATGAGCAAAATTTCTTCTCCATTCTTCTTCTTCATCGCTGGAGAGTTGTACTGTAGTGTTGAGCAACTGAATAGTGCCACCCTTTCTCTTCGACATGCACCGGAAAGGAGGGTGAGCGGTATCTCCGAGCTATTGCTGTAGAGGACATCTGCAAGGGGTAGCAATAAGTTTTCTAGGCAGCGCATATCTGCATGACCGCTTGCTTTGCTGCTTCATATATGTTCTGCACTACATCAAGCCTACACTGCTTTCTGTTCTTCATCAAGCCTAACTGTAAGTCGTTCGTGTGACCGATCGACTCTATTATATAATGTTCTTGAGCACAGTTCAAAGTTTAATGTGTTTCCTGCAGTAGTATTGATTTATGCATGACTAGTTATTTGCGATATTTGCCTTCTAGTAAAATCTAAAATTAAAATATTGTGCATATTTCCAATAATCCATAAACCTTATTGTGAACTTTGTTATAATTTAGCAATGACCAGTGCTTTGGATGCAATGAAACGTGAGAGGTTTTCTGATCAAAACTTTCGTAGATGGTATACTAAAGCCAAGTTTTGGCCCACGTTTTTGGGGTAATGGCAGGTTATCACCCTGCAAAATCTATTTACGAATAACCAGTACATGCAGTTCAAAAATATGAACAACACCTCTCTTGGTTGCATTCTGGCCATTCTGGTAGATTAGCTCTACGATATGTATATAGACTATAGGTCCACCACAGTTGTGGAAAGCACTAGAGCATAAATATGAAGAAACAGAGGTAGGTCACTGGCTCTACATGTGTGAGAAATTCTTTGACTTTAGCATGGATGGGGCTAAATCTATAGTTGAACAAGCTCATGACCTCTAGCTACTGGGTGGTGAGATTACACACCTGGGGTTGCATGTTGCCTCCTATGTTTGTGGTTGTGGGTATTATTCCCAAACTTACTGTTTCTTGGCGGGATTTTGCCACTAGCAGGAAACACAAGAGGGAAAAGATTTCTATTAAGAATCTGATTACTGCCCTCAATGTGGAAGAAAAGACAAGGGTAAAAGATGCACTCAGCACTTCTGGTCAGAACAATGCAAATTTAATAGAGAAAAAGACTACTGCAAAGAAGTATAAATCTAACAAACCGAATAAGACAACTAGCTTTAAGAAGAAGAAAAAATTAAGAAAAAGGACTTGAGAGACTTCGCCTGCTTCGTGTGTGAAAACGAAGGTCATATGGCAAAAGACTGTCACTTTTGCAAGAGTAGGGATGGTGAATAGCCAAACAAAAAGACTATCAACGTGATCACAGATGAGACCTCACCTTCAGGAGAGTGTTAATTCACTTGTAGTCGTTTTAGCATATCTATCTACTGATTGGTGAGTTGATACCGGTGCTAATGTTCATGTATGTTCTGATATTTCCTTGTTTTCTTCTTATCAAACAGCAGGGGCTTCCTCCATCCTAATGAAAAATGGATCACATGCTTTTATTCTTGATGTTGGCACAGTGGACCTGAAATTTACTTCAAGAAAGATTGTCTACCTGAAAACGTGCAGTATGTTGCAACAATAAACAAGAACATTAACAGTGGTTCTCTCCTATGTAAGGATAGTTATAAGCTAGTGTTTGAGTCAAATAAAGCTGTAATGTCTAAGTTTGTGAATTTCGTTGGTAAAGACTATGAGAGTGGAGGTTTGTTTCGCTTAAGCACTTTAGTGTCTTGTTATAATTTGAATGTTGTAACTGGTTTAAATAAATATGAGGTCAATATTTGGTATTCTCATTTTTTATAGTATTGCTAGAATGTCCATATTAGATTTAATTGTAAAATGTGAAACTGTCAAAGGATAAGAGTGCCAGTCATGTATGCAAATAAAGCAGCATCGAAAACCCTTTAAGGGATTAGATGACGAAAAGAATTTGACACCATTAAATCTTGTTCATTCATATTTGTGTGAAATGAATGGATTGTTTGACTAAAGGAGGTAAAAGATATTTTCAGATTTTTATTGATGATGCAACACGTTATTGCTATGTGTATTTGTTGAAAATTAAGTATGAAGCTTCAAACTAATTTAAGATTTATAAAGCCGAGATTGAGAACCAACTAGAGAAAAAAAATAAAAAGAGCAAGGTTTGATCATGGAGGAGAGTACATCTCTCATGAATTCTTACAATTTTGTTCTGAGTATGGAATAGTCCATGAATTTACGCCACCATATTTATCCAATCAAATGGGGTAGCTAAGAGAAAAATCGAACACTAACTGACTTGGTAAATGCCATGTTAGAGAGTGTCCGTATGCCTAAGGTATGGTAGGGGATAGCTATATCGATAGTAACTTTCATCCTAAACACAGTAATCACTAAAAATAGTAAGATTACTCCATATGAGGGATGAAAGAATAAAAAACCTAATGTCAATTTTCCGTGAACTTGGGGGTGTTTGGCAAAAACAAATATACCATTGCAGAAAAAAAGAGAAAGCTTGGATCTAAAATTGTCGATCGTGTTTTTCTAGGATATGCTCACAATAGCACAGTCTATAGATTTGTAGTAGTTAAATCAGAAACTCCTGTGATTATTGCTAACATAATAATGGAGTCTAGAGATGCTTCATTCTTTGAAGATATTTATCCTATGAGACCGGCAGGTAGTACTTCACGCAATGAGAATATTCAAACTAAAAATATTGAAAGTGAGAATAATCAATCTTGTGAATTCTCCACCGTTTCTTAACCAATATATGATATCGCTAGGGAGGATAACAATCTAGTCGTAGAGGCTCTTCATAGGAGTAAAAGACGAACGGTTGAGAAAACCTTTGGTAATGACTATATTGTATATATCATGAATGATATGCCAAATACTCTTTCAAACTTTCTGAGTCTTCTGCATCTCTTGATGCTGAGTGTTAGAAAGAGGCCATAATGACATGGACTCTACCATGGCTAATGGGACTTAGGAGATCACTGATCGTTCATCCTAGCGGATGCAAACCTATAGGGTATAAGTGGGTTTTCAAAAAGAAACTAAGTCCTGATGGCACTATTAAAAAGTATAAGACAAAAATTGTGGCCAAGGGTTTCACCAAGAAAGACGGACATAATTTCTTTGATACTCCTATTGCCAAATTAACAACCAATAGAGTGCTCTTTGCGCTACCATATCCTATGGTCTACATGTCCATCAAATGGACGAGAAGACAGCTTTACTTAATAGAGAGTTGGAGGAACAAATCTATATGGATCAACCGGATGGTTTTGTGCTTTCTGGATAGGAAAATAAGGTATGTGAATTGTTGAAATCCTTATATGGCCTAAAGCAAGTACCTAAACAATGGCACAAGAAGTTTGACAAAACTTAAAATTCATTGGCTTTGCTGTGAATGAAGCTAATAAATGTATGTATTACCATTATAGTGGGGATCAAAGAGTGATCTTGTATTTATACATAGATGACATACTTATTTTGGAACAGATACTGCAATAATTGACGAGGTCAAATCTTTCTTATCTCGGTGCTTTGATATGAAAGAATTACGAGAGGCAGATGTCATTTTGAATATTAAGTTGATTCAGGCCGAGAATGAATCATATTATGCGAGGATTGTGGAGGCCATAGTGAAGGATGCCCAGGATAGATTTGGTTCATCTAGGAGGTTCCCATACGACAGTTGCCTACTCACAGTGCTTGTTAATTGTTGGCAGTCGAAGACACACACGTTCCACCTCCCATGTGGGGGAGGTGACACTGACAGTAAAGGATGTTTTGTACCTCACTAACCTTGCGTGGGGAACACAGTGGTGCCGATGGCCCCTACACAAGGGACACTATGGAAGCTAATCTTGATTGGCACCCCCAACTGCTCGCCAGGTTTCAAGGGGTGCTATTAGCTAATACCGGCTACAAGGAGTTCACCAGCATCCATAGTCCCATGCAGAAGTGGCTTATATAGTTTTATGTAAGTGCTATTTTATTTTACTATTTTAGTTGTTCTGAAAATACTATTCCTAACTAGCAACTATTGTTGATTTTTAGCCAAAGAGGATGGTCCCCAATTCGGGGAATTACATTATGTGGTAGCACTTATAGTCAACCTCCTGTGGTTCTTCGGTTGGGTCTTGTGCTACTCATCCCATGGGGACAGCGTGGACAAGCACATGATCCCGTATACCAGGGAAATAGCAGATGCAATGTTGGACGATATCCCACAGCATGCGTGAGGACCGATGGTACTGGTTGCCACGTATTGTGGCCTTTGTGATGGGTGTCAGAGGACGGCGGAGAAGTCCACGCTCTTCGGGTGCTAGCTCCTACTGCAGTTGTGGTTATTTGAGCGTTTCTAGATCAGACATCCACATATCAACTTGGGTCCATACGACATAGGCTTCTATGTAGTCCTATCCAATGACGTGGATAGTCCTATCATGGGGACCCTATGGTGTCATTGATGGGATAGTTTCCTACTTCCGCTATGAATCATCCATTTGTAGTCTATTTTTACTCCAGTCAGTTCTCATGCCTCGTACCCTAAGTACATCGTGATGTTCAACTAGTTGATGGATGACCACATCATCTGAAGGCCGTATGCCGCCAAGATCGTCGTCTCTTGTGCACTGAGGGAACTGTCCATGCAGTGCACCCGACATACCACCTTTTGGCTCACATGATGTCACTTGGTGTACAACATCTTCATTGAGACATATGACGTGCATCAAGTGATGAGGTAGTTCAGACTTGGGCAGGCGTTTCCAGTGCCCGTGGGTGACCACGTGTAGTCGCACGTTCATGGGTGAGATGCATATCCCACTGCTTTCTACTCGATAGCACGTGTTATGTTTTGTAAGTACCAACGTTCGTCTGTTTTGGGTATTTGCAGGCACACGAGGAAGGGAGTTATAGGATGTGCAGGCTGGGCCCAGTGCATGGTGCCATACGTCCAGCAGTGGGTACTTGCGTTGGAGGATGTCCACATGGAGCACGCCCCCTATGACCACTCAATGTATAATGACTATATCAAGTGATACAACACATGCACTAGGACTTAGGTGGTGCACATCACGGAGGATCCACTGAGGCACTTCACTAGCACAGCAGACACCTACCCCACTCATCTAGACTCTGCCTTCCATCGTTTGGTAAATAACACAAAATTAATTATATTTCACTACTTACACATGTTTTCCTTGCCGCATAGCAATCTCAAGAGGGATGTTCACAATGATTTGACCTTTCTGATGTCGAGGACCGAAGATAGTGGGATCAGAGTTGCGCTTGTTTGGATTAGAGACAAAGCCAAGCACATCGTCTCGCTAACATCGTGTAGGAGGACGAGGACCAACGTGGTGCCACGTGTTTCCACAATACGTACTTAACAGGTCAGCCATAGCACACCACGTACGTCGCACGCACCCAGTGTGCCTGCACCAAACATGGTGAGGGGATCTTCCTAGCAAGGTACCGCCTCTATGGCTCAGTATGCCCGAATGTACCTAGATATACCACTCACTTCTCATTGCCTTCGCTCGATTTTGGAAAGACATTTCAATTGTATCATGTCTTCCTTATAGGCTACCATCTCAAGGACTACGTGGAGGACACATACGCCCATGGCACATAGGTTGCAAACAACACAACATGCTACATGGCTGAGTGAGGCGACAACAATGACTCAATGGACGACTGATTGGCTCAGCCACTGGAGGACGAGGTGGCACATGTCCTGGCTGGTTTGAGTCGACCGACCCGGTAGGTGTAAGATCGAGAAGGCCGACTAGAGGGGGTGAATAGGCAGTTTTGAATTTTTTTTTTGGCTAAAACCAAGTTTATAATGCGAAAGCATAAATCAATTCGGTTTAGCACAAGTAAGGACTAAATCAACTAGGTTCACCTAAATGCACCAATAACCTAAGTCTATATGAAAGGTTTGTAATCCTCGGCTGACAAGCAATCAATTTAATTCTATGAATGTAAATTGCTTTAATGTAGATTGAGCCTAAGAGAACAAACCACAATGACACGGTTTCTTTTTACCGTGGTGTTCGGAGACTTACCTGTCTCCCCAAGTCAACGTTAAGGTAAACCCAAACTAATTGGACCGGCTCCATGAATTAAGCCTTCCACCTCTAATCTACTAGTGGTAGCTATTTCTCGCTCCATATAGGTGAGCTCCAATCTTCACAACACGCTAGGTCTTCTCACAACCTTCCTTGAGAAGATCACTGCACACCACGCCTCCAACGCTGTCTAGGAGTCAGCAACCTCTAAGAATAACAAATCAAACCCCTTACTTGACTCTCACCATGTGCAAGATACAAAATCCACCTCTATATGCAACACATGCAATCTAAAGCCTTTCTCTTTGTTCACAAGGTGCAATACATACAAAATTAAGAGGAGAACCTCACACTAGCTTAAAGGAATGAAATAGAGTCAAACCCTCCTTTTCTCCAACTGGATACAATGGGGTATTTATACCTCACACAATGAAACCAGCTGTTGGGGATAAAAATCAGGACAACTGGTAGTACCACCATTATCGGGCCTGTACTACTGCTCCTCTCGTAACGGTTAGAAAACTAGATGTTATAGCCTGCTATCGGTAAAACCGCTCACACAGAGCCTGGTACTACCGCACAACGGTAGTACCGCTCCACACATATGGAACTACCGTTTTCCAAGGGAGGACAAATCTCCCCAAAAGTAACTCTCTAGAAAAAATGTATTGAAGATAAATCGGTCATACCACAACTTCGGTCATACCGCACCACACAACTCAATAGTACCTCAGGCCGGTCTGATCGCTCACATAGAACTGGTACTACCAGTCTTTGACCACGTCGATCTTCAACCACGCTGGTCTTCGACCAACCGATGCAGTAGTATCATGATCTCAACGCCGGTAGTTCTGCCCAGTGGTAGTTTCACAAGACATACAATGGTAGTTTCGATTTTTTTTAAGAAAAGTTCATATACTTTAACAAAATTTGGAAAACACATTTATAAATTATAGTATTATACACACAAGGATCAATCATGATTTACAACAAGTTGTAAAATATATTTGCGCACTTTTGGAATCATGTCACAAGGTATGAGTACCTGGACTCATCACGTTTGCAAAACACATTTACAAACCTAAGTCTCATGCTACAAGGATTGTACATGGGCTTCAATCATTTGTAAAACACATTCACAAATATAACTCTCATGCCACAAGGAGTACAAAATATGGAGTTCAAACACTTGCAAAATACATTCATAATGTATAGTCCTATGTTACAAGGATTTAATACATGAGTTTCAACTATTTGCAAAAACACATTCGCAAATATAAACATCATACCGTGGAGAGCTAGAGCAATTGAGATTGAGCTATCAATATACGATGAGACTCAAGCTACTAGACAAGAGCCCTCTTAATAGTACAACAACATATACTAGGTCTTCCAATCAAGCACCAAGATTGGCAAAATACTAGAAATACATTCTTAGCCCTAGCTAGTCACACCTTTGCCTTGAATATCCTCTTGAAACTTGATGACGCACATCTTTACTTCAAGTCTGAGTCATTGTCTTGATATGCATCAACCCATTATGCATCCTTCACTTGAACTCCATCAACACATGATGGGTCTTCTCTTGACTTGATGATCAACTTATGATCATCTCCTCTTGGGAATCTTGATCAACTTCTCTTTAGAATCTTGATTAACTCATGATCATCTCCTCTTCTTGATGGCTTTCAACTCATGAAGCCATCTTTCATCCTGTATCTTGACTTGATGATCTTCAACACATGAAGTCATCCCAAGTCATCCTTGTTTGTCGAACCTAACATATTAATCCAGCCCATGAAAAATGTTATGCCACAAATTAATTGCCATTAATTACCAAAACTTCACCATTAACTTGTAATAGAGGGACTAGATTCTACAGTCTTCTCTTTTTAGTAATTCATGACAATCTCAACAAATAATAAGATAAATAATGATTAACAAGTATACAACATGTACACAACAATTATATACTCTAGGATAAGTTTCTTAGGCAATTAACTCATTTGAATGTAAGTGTTTATCTTTTAGATTAATTACTCGCAAAGCTTACTCATCTGGTTGTTATTAATCATCCAACAATTAACATATATGGAGGAAGTAAATTCTTTAATCCTTTTCTTTGATGATTAATGATAAACCGATTACAATTGATTTAATTTAAATCAATCATGAGTATATATGAACTATACAAATTTTATATACTCAAAGAATATGTTTCAAAGTATAGATCTTAATATGTGTTAAAAGGGAAATATCGATCAATACTTAATGAAACCATAAAATATGAAGTAAACTCCCCCTAAATGTGTACATATAAGAATGTATAATAAAAACAAATGCATATATTCAAGTTAGTCGGGTCTAACCTATATTTTGAATTCGAGGAATGTAATGAGATATATGAAAAATATGAAATCGAATGATACCTCCATAATTTTTATCTTTACATTCAAATGAGACTAGACAATATAATACTTTAACAAATAAGTTAGTCTCATATATAGATTTGTCATTTAATCATATATTTGGATGTGATGAGTGCAACAAGATATAAGAATAAGATGTCGAATGCATACCTCCATGATTTTCACCTTTTCATTCAAATGAGACTAAATAATATCATAATCAATAAATTAGTCTCACAATACCATTTGTTATTATCATTAAAATCAATTTAATGGAGTTTGAACTTACAATAGAAGTTAGTCTCGTAATTCCATTTGTCATTATCACCAAAATCAACTTAATGAAGTTTGAACTTACAGTAGGATATATGACTCCCACACCTACGACTCACCCCAGGCAGGTCATGGAACACACCTAACTAATGGACATACCTGTCAGGTCACGCACAGCACCAGCACAGGAACAGAGCCACTCGTGGGGTAGTGCCTACAAGGAACACCGCATAGGTTCGATTGAGTTAGTGGGTATGTATAATATGCTGCTATGTGTAAACCACATCCTACGATATTCGCAGTGATACACTACTCTTTGTTCTGGTTTCTTTGTAAAGTTGTTGTATTACATGATCTCTCTTATGAGCACGAGATAGCCTCCTTCTTAGCAGGGCAATGAAAGGATAATAGTAACAACACGCATCGTGACGAGTCTATGGCCTTTTCAGTTAGAAAAGACAGCATCATACCGCTTTCTTTTTTAGGCCGAAGTGACAACACTAACACAGGACTCTATCGCCAGTTGAATTGATGACATATGGTCTATCTATCGCCAGTCAAATTGATGACAGAGTCCTCTGTCGCCAATACCTTGTCGTCTACCCGCTGCCACATAGATCTCTATGTAGGACAATTATCAATTCAAATGGCGTGCCTTCTTTTTGGCTGAGCCTTATGGCTTTTGGCTGCGACTTGTGACTTTTGGGCTGTTTGTGCGAGAGATTACAGAGTAACAGAAACTCATGTACAATTTTTGCCGATATAAATGAAGTCAGTATAGTATGTATTATAATTAACTAGTAGACCCTATCTTGAAAAGATACTTCATTTTAAAGATAGTTATTGTAGAAAATACAAAAAGCAGCTTTTAGAAGCTGAAAAGAACAGACCCGATGACATACGGTATATTTTATATAATATTAATAAAAAATAAATTATTTTTTAAAAAATCGCCCTTCCGCAAAGCCAAGCAGTTGCAGCTAAAGCTCGAATCACAGGCTGGGGATAAAACGGGGTAATTGGTTGGAGTCGGACACTTGCACTCCGCACAAAAAAAAGAAACGTGCTATAGTTACGCGAATTTGATACTTTACATTGACATCTTCTCTTTTTTCTTCAGTTATAAAGGGAGAGATACTTATCATCGATATGCCGGCAGTGGTGTGGTTTATGTTCTTTACGATTGTAGATATTCTCCGTACTCAGTCCTGTCACAAAGTAAGTGTGGTTTTGAACGTGGCTCGGTTTCGAGAATGCTACTTTGACCATCAATTTGCATTGTAGTAGTTATAGAATAATAAGAGTATATTTTCTCCGATATAGCTAATTTTGATATTCATAAAGATGTTGATGAAATATACACGTTATATGACAAAACTTGATTTCAATATCATGCCTTACGGGTGAAAACATCCTTTCTCAAACAAAAAAAAAGGGTCATGGCTGAACTTACTGGATTACTAAAACGTCGACTCATGAAGTACCAAGGGGACATGGATGATAGCCTAATCTGGGTCTTAAATATGAGCATTGGTCTTAACCCTAGAACTAAAACATGAACACCTAGGGTTTTGGGATTTAGAGGGGACTTACGGTCACCGATGAAAGCCATGAGCTGAAGACCCGTGCCTGCGTGATGCAGGCGTGGGGCAGTGGTCGGTGAAGGTCGGGGTGTCGCCGGTGACGTCCTGCAGTGGCGGTCGACGGTCTTCCCGTTGCCGACAGCGCGAAGTAGATCGGGTACTTAGGGTTTTTGTTCGGGGCTTGACTCTCACGGGAACGAAGCAGCCGCCGTGAGATGCCGGAGCCTCTCTTTTATATTGCGCTACATAACGGGGGACCGTAACCAAAAACGGTTAAGCACCCCCGATCAGGGCGCGTGAACGTGGGATGAGCCCACGTATTCCTCGTCTCGGCCGTTTGGCCTGAGATCAAAAACCTAACATTCTCCCCCTTGATCGTAAGGCTAAACATCATAAGCCCTCTCTCAATAAAAGTTCACACCAAAGTAATGCGTTACAACAGTCAATTAAATACCGCTGGACAATGGTACTTATAGTGCTTCATTCTATATCGATTGGATAACATAATACTTCATGGGAGTTGGTGTAACATCCTGAAAAATTTAAATTTGAAAATATGAATTTCTTGAATTATTTTTGCAGTGTATTCTATTGGAATTTGGATTTTATAGTGTTTTCCTGAATTTGGTTGAGGTTCCAAAAAGATAAAAGGATTAGGAAAGAAATAAACATGTTTAAATAATAGAGAATTAAAATTTAAAACCCGAATCTGAAAAGATGATCCATAAATGGAAGGGAGAAATTTGACTAAAACCATAAAATGCCATCTCAACAATAATAACAAGTAAAATTAAACAAAAAAAAAGGGGAAACCAGACCGGCCGAGTGGCCAGCCTAGCTTCCCCTTTCTCCCGCGCGCCAGCCCGCCTTCACTCCCGAGTCCCGACCGTCTCACTGCGCTGCTGGTCCCGCGCCACCCCACACCATTTCCGCCCCCTCCCACTGGCCACGCGGGCCCGTGCCCTTCCCACGCCCGCCTCTTCTCTCTCCCCGCGCGGAGCGTCTCCTCCCTTTCTTTTTCCTCCTCCTCTCTTCCTTCTCTGGCTGAGACTCCTCCACGTCGGCGCCATTCTCCCGCCTCCGCCAGAGCCCGCTGCTCATCATCACGCCGCCCGACTCGTCCCATCCGCGCGCCGAGCCCCGCGCCGCTCCTGCCGCCGCGCGCGCCGAGCCCCGTGCTGGGCTTTACCCGGCGGACCGACCCCGCTGCCCGGACCATTCCCCGCCACCGGGTTCTCCGCTTCCCCGCCCCTCTGCGGCATAAGAGGCGTCCGCTGTTCCCTATTCCTTCCCCGTGCCGCCCTCCCTTCTTTCCCCTATTCTTTTCCTCTTCTGCCCGAGCACAGGCCGCCGCTGCCATTCCCACTGTCGCCGCCACCTCGGTCCAAATCCCGTCGATTGCTCGCCGGAGAAGCATCCCCTCGGCGCCCTCAACTGGCCCCTGCCGTTAATTGGGCCTCCCCGCCGCCCCAGTTCGCCGGCGCCGCGCGCTCACCGACGCCACCGTAGGCCTCCGCCGCCGGCTCATCTCGGCTCCTCTCCGGCTCTACAAATCCGACGGCAAGCTTCTACATGCCCTTCTCGAGCTCATGCGCCACCTATTCCTCCCCTCTTCCACTCCGGCACCGCCGCCCCCGTTTCTACCTCATCACCCACTGCCCGAGCAGCCGCCCCGCTGACCTGCGCCGACCGGGCCGCGCCGCCTCCCCTCACCGGCTTCCCCTACGTTCGGGGAACTCATTTTCACCATCGCCCACTCCCCACCGATCACCACCCGCCGGCGACGTCGTTGGCCAAGCGCCGCCCCAAGTTCCTCTACTCTGGGCGCTGGAATATCTGCTCGTGTGCATTTCTTTTTGTCGGTAAGGTATACCCTTCTGTTAATTCTTTTTGATGGCCAAGTCCAGTAGGGAAAAATCTAAGAAAGCAATGTGGAAGTAAAACATACAAGGTACAAAGCCTTATTAGGATATGCATGAGCTAAAATATATATATATATACCTAGTCATAGGTTATTTGTTAGATGTTAGCAGCTAATGCACCTTTAATTTTTAGTTTAAGAGTTCAATTAAAGGCATAGTGAGAAATGTATAAAGGATGTAGTTTAGGTTCAAGCTCTCATGGAATGATGATTTAGCATATTGCCTATAAGATAAATTCTAACGCCTTGCACATCGGTAGGATTATAGTACAAAGTACTACATGGTGTAAACCATAGTTATTAATCCTATGTCCTAGAAATTATGGAAATCCTTCTTCGACTATTAAAGGACTCATGATTAATGCCTAGGTTTGATGAAGGTCCCAAGTAAATAGACATCCAAGTTAAAGCTAAAAGGGGGTTAAGTTAGATGTAAAAGCGAGGTTTTAAATTAAAGATTATCACTTATTATGACTAAAATATATACCCTAGTATAAAACAAGCCGCTAATGAATAAATCCCAGAGGTAGATCAAAGAGCAGTACTGAAAATAAGACCCTATATGATAAACTTAGCCTAGATAAATAAGATTAGGAATAAAACTAAGCCTAGTAGTAGATAGAAGTAAGTATAACCCAGATAATAATAGTGCCATTAATTAAATCTTACCCTAGCGTTAGTGCATAATAGTGCTGAGTATAATTGTGTGTATATATAGTAAGCTGGGACCTGAATAAATAGACTCCAATTCAAATCAAACTTAGTCGGACGATAAATGAAAGTACATAAAATATCATACCATAAAATGCCACAAACATAGACTATATGACTAACTCGGTAGGCAAAAATTTGCAGGCATATTTATAGATATAATTATATATACATATCGTATGCCCGGAATATTAGCACTCGACAAAATACACCAATTCATAGGTTTCACCTAACTCATGGAACTTCCTTGATAAATAACAAAATAATAAAAAGAGATTATTAATAAAAAGGTCAAGTTATCGTATGTTATTATCGACCTTGCCTCAAATAACCCAAATCGTCTATTAACTCATAATAAAACAAAAAAATGAGTTTATTCAGATTTATTTGGATCTCTTGAGTTATTTGCTTTCATTTGGATTCAGTCATTGTCGCGTAATTAGAAATTGGAAGTCCTGAAGATTCAGTGGACATCGCGAGGTTAAGCTCGAAATGAAGATAGAGACCGGAAGCTCAAAATAAAGCAATGTGTGAGCTCAAGATCGCGGTAAACCGCGCCAGGCGAGTCAATACTTTGATCATATTGAACCTACATTTTCTGCAAATTAATTTGTTTTAAATTATCAAATTGCATGCTGTTATTTTATATGCAAATACATGTTAATTTAAGATTCTAGTTATACGCCGATTGTTTACCCTGAATAATATTGCCCCTCCTTTGGAATATTTGAATGTGTGAACCTTGGCGCCCTAGCAAAATTATAATAGTAATCTTTTGAAAATAAGTCCGTAATTGATATGCCATGCTTAGTATTGCTTAGGTATTCATGGGCGCGAGAACGCCCAAGCATCACTTTAATCATGAGAAAAATTTGGTTGGGCAGTCATGGTGGTAATGACTGGTATATGTTGGCTATGATTATTTTATGTTTCTAAAATCCCCAACTTGCTTAAATATCTGGGCGGGATGGTTCGAGGGTGTGTAAGTGTGGTGCGGTGGAAGCACAAAGTGGGTTAGTGGTAGACCGCCCAGATACCACTAAGGACTGAATCTTGTCATGACCTCCTGTGTAAAACAGTACAACCACAAGTCTGTAAAATACAACTTGGCTTAGTAGATTTACCGGACCCTGAAAGTCATCCTCACAGGAGAGGGTGGTGAGATAGTGCAAGCGGCTGTCTGTGTGACGGCTTGAATGGGACACTCGTAGAGGGTGAAGTTCTGCTGTGGCGGGCTAGCAGGGGAGTAGCCAGCTGCTAGACGTTCAGAAGGAGAACATCCCGCACAACGTATGGGACCCATCGCAAGTGGGAACGACCCATAGGGTGAAATGATGGAAGGGGCGAGGTACTTTGAACAGTCACTGTGATGGTCTGCTCGACCACATGACTAAGGAATCATGTGGGGCAACGGGTTGATTGTCTCTTGTGGTGAAAGTGTACAAACTCTGCAGAGTCAAAACTATTCGAATAGCCGTGCCCACGGTCAAGGGCAGACATGGGAACTTAACTAGATATAGTTCTATTTCAAATGTTTTGTGGGTGGGATGGAAAAGTGGAGGGCAACGTAAAGCCCTGATTTGAGTTGTCCTGGGTGTCGTCCCAGTGGTAAGTTAAGCGGCTATAACGCTGAAAGATGTGATATGGTGTGATGCCATATGTATGGGAAAATTATGGTGGTATTAGGCATATGGTGTGATGCCATATGTATGGAAAATCATGTTAGTATTCCTTGAACATTATGATTTGTTCCAAAGCTGCTAGGTCTCAGGAAATTTTATGTATTGTATTTCAATTAGTGGCATTTCTATTCTTACAAAATAAAATATGGGTAGAATAAATAGGGTCGTGAGTAAAGGAGATGGATGATTGTAGTATACACATAAAAGTATTGGTGGATTCATGTCAATCAAAAATAGGAAACGATAGCGTGGATTTTGGGAGAAATCAATTGGTGGAGCCCAAATGGATATATAGTCTAGATAGATGATTTAAATGAATTTGGAGAATTAGGGAGTATAAGGGAAATTGTTGGATTGCAACACTGATAATTAATATAAATTCTTGAAAGATGTTGACAGTGATGGGATTAATAAGATTTGATCAAATACTAGATGGATGAATTGGATTTTTGGGAGTATTGGAGGAATGATAGCAATTATTGGATTATAATCTCGATCTTTGGTATTCATGGTGGATGTATACTAGTGAATTAGTTAGAGATAGATAGTAGCAAATAAGACTGATTATTGGGAGAACAAATCATGAATTTGGATCAATAACAAAAGGAGGGAATTATTGGAAAGTCCCGATACGAATGATTTCGGTGGATATAAAAGCAATCATGTTAGATAGTCATTAGAATTTAGAAACAAAGAGTTGATGATTAGCCACAACAAGATTGGATTGTTAGAACTTTGGAATACAAAAGATATGGGGTGATCTAAATAAAGGATGACCCTCACTGCTTGGAGTCTTAGGCAGTAATGAGTGCATGATCAGTGGATTAGAAAAATGATGTCACTAGCTGTTTGGAGCTTTAGACATCAATTGATTGGTGGACTGGATAATTGATGAAATACACTGTTTGGAGTTTTAGACAGCACGCAGTATAGAAAGAGTATGTTCGGTGGATTAATTAAATGATGTCACTCGATGTTTGAAGTCTTAGACAACAATAAATATAGGAAGTGTACTCTCGGTGGATTAGGTCAATTATGGCCATTGCTGTGTGGAGTTTAGGTAACATTAATAACACTACGATTGAATAAAAATAGTGTCACTAAAAGCGACTTTTGGCAAATAAAATAACCCGAGCCTCTCCTTTGTTAAGCCATGCATATTATTTATTTGCATTCTGTGTATTGGCTCGCGGAGCACGGGGTCGGAGTGCTCACGCTCGCTTTTGCGACAAAATACAGAATCAGGAATCAAGTCACCTCGCCTCAGCAACAAGATTGGACAAGCTGACGGAGAAGATGAAGATATCAAGGGCTAGGTCGCGAACCTCCAGTTGGCTGCCTGTGGGCATGTCCTGAAGGTCCCACCTGTGTGCTTCGTTCTTCCGTTGTTGCAATTTATGATCTCGGCCTAGCCGGCCCATGTGTAAGTCTTCTATTATATTTACGCTTCCGCATGATATGTACTTTGATATTCAGAACTGTAATCTGTGAGCACTATCTACTGATCCAGGGAATAGTGCAGCTAAACACAGTAGATTCCGGATTGTAAAATCTGGGTCTGACAGGGATGGTATCAGAGCATATCGACTGCAAGTCGTGACCTAGTTAGCCTGGCCGATAGTTTCATGACTAGAAATATTTCTTTAAATACTATTTCTAAAAATATAAGTTATCCTGCTCGTTCTTATCTCTCTTAGATGATTCCCTCTCGACTATATACTGCCTTAGCCATTATTATTTCTGAGGCTTTCTTACCCTAAATTCAAAATGACAAAAATCCAGTATCCTCTTGTAAGCTCTCTTTGAAAGTCTACTTTTGACCCATGTCATAAAAGCTTATGTTGGAAAATCATTTTCAAAAAAAAAAAACCCTTGGAGGATCGGTTATCAAATTGTTTACAAAATTTCATTTTCAAACTCATTTTGACAAACCTTATCTTCCAGGGAAATTTTCATGAATTCAACTGCTTACAAAAAAAGGGGAAACGAGGGCTATATTGATAAAAAAAAACATATCTCCCATGTTTGATTTTAGTACCTGTGGTTAGAAAAACACTTCTTTTCAAAAATATATATACACGTATTTCGAAGCTCTGTATTTCAAACTAAAAAAAATCCATTACCACAAAGATTTACTTATCAAAAAATAATAATAGGAGAGTGAGCATTAATACCCATCAAATCAGCCCCGAATACTATCCTCTTCCTTTTATTGATTTCAAAAGGAAAATTTTGTTTCCCTTCTCATGCCCCTACTCCAAATTTTAAGGTTAGGAACGTTGAAGTTATTCATGAAGATAAGGTGATTTTGTTTCAAACGAACGACGCAGACAAACCCTACGCTCTCTTATGTGTGCTACCCGAGTAGACGATGTAATGTTGCAAGATTTTATTTGGCCCTGTGCACTGCCTTCTTGTCCTCGGGCGTTACATTTCGCGGTCACAGGAAAAGAGTGTTTTAAAAGCTTATGTGATTCATGTGCCCCCCAGTTTCCCGGGTGTGCTCTTTTAAAATTTATAATGGGTTAGGTTACCTTATCCCCACGACTCAACTCTTACCTCATGCTATTCCCTCTCGCCCATTTGCTATAAACCCAGTCAAATCTACCGAAGCAAGGTGATAGACAGTTGAAGCCAAAGCAACCAAGGACAAGTGAAGCCTTCGCAATTTTCTAACTAAAAGCCCCAACTAGCACGAGGACCAAGATTCGGGACTCCGTCCTGCAGACATTCTTTCCTTACCTACCTATAAAGCTCATAGATCAAATTGCCGCCAACCATAATGACAATTGTCATTTATTTAAGGGGGGTAGCACTAAGAGATAGAACTGCCAAAGAACTACTACAAGGTATGTCCTTGGAACTGCAACAACCTGCACTTAGAGAGCTAACCAGACCTGTATAAGAAGAGCAAGGCCAGAAATCTTCTGGAGATGAGGACTACAAGAAGTACCTTTAATTATCGTGCTCGGCAAAGCTAAAGTCTAAGAATGGGATCCCAGTAGAAGTAAAGGACCCCCACCTAGAAGTACCTATGTATTCCCAATGCCCTCTACCTCCTAGGACATGGACCATTGCTACCCACCTGTCAATGTGAATACAATAAAAACCATAGATTCAATAGACGCTGCAACCACTCCATTCGACGATAATGTGAAGACAACAAAGTCAAGGAGCAAGTGTTTGGAAGTCTACGACATATCCGACAAACAAGGTTTCCTTCTTCCCTTTCGACTTCTCCAAGTGCTAACCCCTATTGTGCAGGTTTTCATCTCTCTATGGAGCTAAAGACCTAAACGTCGAGCAACACCCCGAAACCCATTGCTAGCCAATAAAACCTTATCTGCTTCCTTCTACTCTACCGGAATCTCGGGGTCGAGATTCATTTAAGGGGGGTAGATTTGTAACATCCTGAAAAATTTAAATTTGAAAATATGAATTTCTTGAATTATTTTTGCAGTGTATTCTATTGGAATTTGGATTTTATAGTGTTTTCCTGAATTTGGTTGAGGTTCCAAAAAGATAAAAGGATTAGGAAAGAAATAAACATGTTTAAATAATAGAGAATTAAAATTTAAAACCCGAATCTGAAAAGATGATCCATAAATGGAAGGGAGAAATTTGACTAAAACCATAAAATGCCATCTCAACAATAATAACAAGTAAAATTAAACAAAAAAAAAGGGGAAACCAGACCGGCCGAGTGGCCAGCCTAGCTTCCCCTTTCTCCCGCGCGCCAGCCCGCCTTCACTCCCGAGTCCCGACCGTCTCACTGCGCTGCTGGTCCCGCGCCACCCCACACCATTTCCGCCCCCTCCCACTGGCCACGCGGGCCCGTGCCCTTCCCACGCCCGCCTCTTCTCTCTCCCCGCGCGGAGCGTCTCCTCCCTTTCTTTTTCCTCCTCCTCTCTTCCTTCTCTGGCTGAGACTCCTCCACGTCGGCGCCATTCTCCCGCCTCCGCCAGAGCCCGCTGCTCATCATCACGCCGCCCGACTCGTCCCATCCGCGCGCCGAGCCCCGCGCCGCTCCTGCCGCCGCGCGCGCCGAGCCCCGTGCTGGGCTTTACCCGGCGGACCGACCCCGCTGCCCGGACCATTCCCCGCCACCGGGTTCTCCGCTTCCCCGCCCCTCTGCGGCATAAGAGGCGTCCGCTGTTCCCTATTCCTTCCCCGTGCCGCCCTCCCTTCTTTCCCCTATTCTTTTCCTCTTCTGCCCGAGCACAGGCCGCCGCTGCCATTCCCACTGTCGCCGCCACCTCGGTCCAAATCCCGTCGATTGCTCGCCGGAGAAGCATCCCCTCGGCGCCCTCAACTGGCCCCTGCCGTTAATTGGGCCTCCCCGCCGCCCCAGTTCGCCGGCGCCGCGCGCTCACCGACGCCACCGTAGGCCTCCGCCGCCGGCTCATCTCGGCTCCTCTCCGGCTCTACAAATCCGACGGCAAGCTTCTACATGCCCTTCTCGAGCTCATGCGCCACCTATTCCTCCCCTCTTCCACTCCGGCACCGCCGCCCCCGTTTCTACCTCATCACCCACTGCCCGAGCAGCCGCCCCGCTGACCTGCGCCGACCGGGCCGCGCCGCCTCCCCTCACCGGCTTCCCCTACGTTCGGGGAACTCATTTTCACCATCGCCCACTCCCCACCGATCACCACCCGCCGGCGACGTCGTTGGCCAAGCGCCGCCCCAAGTTCCTCTACTCTGGGCGCTGGAATATCTGCTCGTGTGCATTTCTTTTTGTCGGTAAGGTATACCCTTCTGTTAATTCTTTTTGATGGCCAAGTCCAGTAGGGAAAAATCTAAGAAAGCAATGTGGAAGTAAAACATACAAGGTACAAAGCCTTATTAGGATATGCATGAGCTAAAATATATATATATATACCTAGTCATAGGTTATTTGTTAGATGTTAGCAGCTAATGCACCTTTAATTTTTAGTTTAAGAGTTCAATTAAAGGCATAGTGAGAAATGTATAAAGGATGTAGTTTAGGTTCAAGCTCTCATGGAATGATGATTTAGCATATTGCCTATAAGATAAATTCTAACGCCTTGCACATCGGTAGGATTATAGTACAAAGTACTACATGGTGTAAACCATAGTTATTAATCCTATGTCCTAGAAATTATGGAAATCCTTCTTCGACTATTAAAGGACTCATGATTAATGCCTAGGTTTGATGAAGGTCCCAAGTAAATAGACATCCAAGTTAAAGCTAAAAGGGGGTTAAGTTAGATGTAAAAGCGAGGTTTTAAATTAAAGATTATCACTTATTATGACTAAAATATATACCCTAGTATAAAACAAGCCGCTAATGAATAAATCCCAGAGGTAGATCAAAGAGCAGTACTGAAAATAAGACCCTATATGATAAACTTAGCCTAGATAAATAAGATTAGGAATAAAACTAAGCCTAGTAGTAGATAGAAGTAAGTATAACCCAGATAATAATAGTGCCATTAATTAAATCTTACCCTAGCGTTAGTGCATAATAGTGCTGAGTATAATTGTGTGTATATATAGTAAGCTGGGACCTGAATAAATAGACTCCAATTCAAATCAAACTTAGTCGGACGATAAATGAAAGTACATAAAATATCATACCATAAAATGCCACAAACATAGACTATATGACTAACTCGGTAGGCAAAAATTTGCAGGCATATTTATAGATATAATTATATATACATATCGTATGCCCGGAATATTAGCACTCGACAAAATACACCAATTCATAGGTTTCACCTAACTCATGGAACTTCCTTGATAAATAACAAAATAATAAAAAGAGATTATTAATAAAAAGGTCAAGTTATCGTATGTTATTATCGACCTTGCCTCAAATAACCCAAATCGTCTATTAACTCATAATAAAACAAAAAAATGAGTTTATTCAGATTTATTTGGATCTCTTGAGTTATTTGCTTTCATTTGGATTCAGTCATTGTCGCGTAATTAGAAATTGGAAGTCCTGAAGATTCAGTGGACATCGCGAGGTTAAGCTCGAAATGAAGATAGAGACCGGAAGCTCAAAATAAAGCAATGTGTGAGCTCAAGATCGCGGTAAACCGCGCCAGGCGAGTCAATACTTTGATCATATTGAACCTACATTTTCTGCAAATTAATTTGTTTTAAATTATCAAATTGCATGCTGTTATTTTATATGCAAATACATGTTAATTTAAGATTCTAGTTATACGCCGATTGTTTACCCTGAATAATATTGCCCCTCCTTTGGAATATTTGAATGTGTGAACCTTGGCGCCCTAGCAAAATTATAATAGTAATCTTTTGAAAATAAGTCCGTAATTGATATGCCATGCTTAGTATTGCTTAGGTATTCATGGGCGCGAGAACGCCCAAGCATCACTTTAATCATGAGAAAAATTTGGTTGGGCAGTCATGGTGGTAATGACTGGTATATGTTGGCTATGATTATTTTATGTTTCTAAAATCCCCAACTTGCTTAAATATCTGGGCGGGATGGTTCGAGGGTGTGTAAGTGTGGTGCGGTGGAAGCACAAAGTGGGTTAGTGGTAGACCGCCCAGATACCACTAAGGACTGAATCTTGTCATGACCTCCTGTGTAAAACAGTACAACCACAAGTCTGTAAAATACAACTTGGCTTAGTAGATTTACCGGACCCTGAAAGTCATCCTCACAGGAGAGGGTGGTGAGATAGTGCAAGCGGCTGTCTGTGTGACGGCTTGAATGGGACACTCGTAGAGGGTGAAGTTCTGCTGTGGCGGGCTAGCAGGGGAGTAGCCAGCTGCTAGACGTTCAGAAGGAGAACATCCCGCACAACGTATGGGACCCATCGCAAGTGGGAACGACCCATAGGGTGAAATGATGGAAGGGGCGAGGTACTTTGAACAGTCACTGTGATGGTCTGCTCGACCACATGACTAAGGAATCATGTGGGGCAACGGGTTGATTGTCTCTTGTGGTGAAAGTGTACAAACTCTGCAGAGTCAAAACTATTCGAATAGCCGTGCCCACGGTCAAGGGCAGACATGGGAACTTAACTAGATATAGTTCTATTTCAAATGTTTTGTGGGTGGGATGGAAAAGTGGAGGGCAACGTAAAGCCCTGATTTGAGTTGTCCTGGGTGTCGTCCCAGTGGTAAGTTAAGCGGCTATAACGCTGAAAGATGTGATATGGTGTGATGCCATATGTATGGGAAAATTATGGTGGTATTAGGCATATGGTGTGATGCCATATGTATGGAAAATCATGTTAGTATTCCTTGAACATTATGATTTGTTCCAAAGCTGCTAGGTCTCAGGAAATTTTATGTATTGTATTTCAATTAGTGGCATTTCTATTCTTACAAAATAAAATATGGGTAGAATAAATAGGGTCGTGAGTAAAGGAGATGGATGATTGTAGTATACACATAAAAGTATTGGTGGATTCATGTCAATCAAAAATAGGAAACGATAGCGTGGATTTTGGGAGAAATCAATTGGTGGAGCCCAAATGGATATATAGTCTAGATAGATGATTTAAATGAATTTGGAGAATTAGGGAGTATAAGGGAAATTGTTGGATTGCAACACTGATAATTAATATAAATTCTTGGAAGATGTTGACAGTGATGGGATTAATAAGATTTGATCAAATACTAGATGGATGAATTGGATTTTTGGGAGTATTGGAGGAATGATAGCAATTATTGGATTATAATCTCGATCTTTGGTATTCATGGTGGATGTATACTAGTGAATTAGTTAGAGATAGATAGTAGCAAATAAGACTGATTATTGGGAGAACAAATCATGAATTTGGATCAATAACAAAAGGAGGGAATTATTGGAAAGTCCCGATACGAATGATTTCGGTGGATATAAAAGCAATCATGTTAGATAGTCATTAGAATTTAGAAACAAAGAGTTGATGATTAGCCACAACAAGATTGGATTGTTAGAACTTTGGAATACAAAAGATATGGGGTGATCTAAATAAAGGATGACCCTCACTGCTTGGAGTCTTAGGCAGTAATGAGTGCATGATCAGTGGATTAGAAAAATGATGTCACTAGCTGTTTGGAGCTTTAGACATCAATTGATTGGTGGACTGGATAATTGATGAAATACACTGTTTGGAGTTTTAGACAGCACGCAGTATAGAAAGAGTATGTTCGGTGGATTAATTAAATGATGTCACTCGATGTTTGAAGTCTTAGACAACAATAAATATAGGAAGTGTACTCTCGGTGGATTAGGTCAATTATGGCCATTGCTGTGTGGAGTTTAGGTAACATTAATAACACTACGATTGAATAAAAATAGTGTCACTAAAAGCGACTTTTGGCAAATAAAATAACCCGAGCCTCTCCTTTGTTAAGCCATGCATATTATTTATTTGCATTCTGTGTATTGGCTCGCGGAGCACGGGGTCGGAGTGCTCACGCTCGCTTTTGCGACAAAATACAGAATCAGGAATCAAGTCACCTCGCCTCAGCAACAAGATTGGACAAGCTGACGGAGAAGATGAAGATATCAAGGGCTAGGTCGCGAACCTCCAGTTGGCTGCCTGTGGGCATGTCCTGAAGGTCCCACCTGTGTGCTTCGTTCTTCCGTTGTTGCAATTTATGATCTCGGCCTAGCCGGCCCATGTGTAAGTCTTCTATTATATTTACGCTTCCGCATGATATGTACTTTGATATTCAGAACTGTAATCTGTGAGCACTATCTACTGATCCAGGGAATAGTGCAGCTAAACACAGTAGATTCCGGATTGTAAAATCTGGGTCTGACAGTTGGTTACTTTATGTGGTACTCTTATTCCAGGATCACAGGCTCTCCAATAAACCCATGCCGGCAACATGATCATGAAAAATATTGGGTGGTAAGCCTTTTGTGAGCGGATCCGTAAGCATAAATTTAGTTCCAATATGCTCAACCTTAATTGTTTGATCCTAGACTCTATCTTTCACAATATGATACTTTATGTCAATGTGCTTGGCAGCTGCACTCGACTTGTTGTTACTCGAATAGAAAACTGCGGGTTGATTATCGTAGTACAAGATGAGTGGTCTAGAAATGTTGTCTACCACTCTCAATCCCGGGATAAAGTTCTTAAGCCATACAGCCTGCCCGGTTGCCTCATAACATGCCACAAATTCAGCCTGCATTGTTGACGATGCAGTAAGCGTTTGTTTTACACTTTTCCTTGAAATTGCTGCTCCTGCGAGGGTGAAAATATAACCTGATGTGGACTTCTTAGTGTCTTTACACCCCGCAAAATCAGCATCAGAATAACCGACAACCTCAAGGTTATCGCATTTTCTGTATGTGAGCATGTGACCTTTAGTGCCTTGCATATAGTGTAGGACTTTCTTAACGGCTTTCCAGTGGTTCGGTCCTGGATTTGACTGATATCTGCCAAGCATCCCGGTGACAAAAGCTAAATCAGGGCGTGTACATACTTGAGCATACATAATACTTCCGACAGCATAAGCGTAAGGTACAACCTTCATCTGATCAGATTCATAGTCATTCTTTGGGCATTGAAATTTTCCAAACTTATCGCCCTTAACAATAGGAGCAGGCGAGACAGTGCATTTATACATATTGTATCTCTTTAGTACTCTGTCAATGTATGCCTTTTGTGATAAACCCAATGTTCCTTTGGACCTATCTCGGTGAATTTCAATACCAAGAACATAAGATGCTTCACCGAGATCCTTCATGTCAAAATTGGACGAGAGAAATCTTTTAGTTTCCCGCAGCATGTCCACACTGCTGCTGGCCAATAATATGTCGTCCACATAAAGAATTAAGAAGGTGTAATTACTCCCTCTGAACTTAACATATGTACAATTATCAACATCATTCTCTTTAAATCCAAATTTCCTTATGACCTCATCGAACTTAAGATACCATTGCCTAGAAGCTTGCTTCAGGCCATATATGGATTTCCTTAGCTTGCATCCCAAATGTTCCTCGCCTTCCACAACAAAACCTTCCGGTTGTGTCATGTAAACGTCCTCATACAAGTCTCCGTTCAGGAATGCAGACTTAACATCCATTTGGTGCAATTCTAAATCACAATGTGATGTAAGCGCCATTATGATTCTAAATGAATCTTTAGATGAGACAGGGGAAAATGTTTCATTATAATCAATGCCTTCTCTTTGTGTAAACCCTTTTGCTACAAGTCTCGCCTTAAACCTTTCGATATTCCCTTTGGAGTCACGTTTGGTTTTGTAGACCCATTTGCAGCCTACCGTTTTGGCTCCATTAGGAATTTCTACTAAGTCCCATACACCATTATCGCCCATAGACTTAATTTCATCTTTCATGGCATCTAGCCACTTAGATGAATCCTTACTCTTCATAGCTTCCTTATAAGAGCTAGGATCATCTACCTTCCCAAGATCATCTTCATTCAAGTAAACCTCATAATCACTTGGGATAGCAGATCTCCTCACTCGTTCTAATATCTTGACAGGTTCATTAGCAGGCTCATTAGGCTGTTCATTAACTATCACAAAGGGCTGTGAAGGCTCATCATTAGGTACCGTACTTGTATTTTCAGAGCCCTCAACAGAAGAAGTGGCCACAGAATTAACTGGAGACGCAACAGGAGTTGCAACTACAGGATCAACTGTGGGCACAACCATTTGGGGCATAGGAAAATCAGTCTGTCGGATTAGCGGTGAAGCAACATAAATCCGTTTCTCCTCAAGATCAATTTTCCTAGGCTCCAAGTCACCACTGATGCCATCATTTTCCAAGAACACAGCGTGCCTTGTTTCTACAAATTTTGTGGTACGATCTGGACAATAGAATCGGTACCCTTTAAACCTGTCAGGGTAACCAATAAAATGGCAACTCACAGTCTTGGGGTCTAATTTCCCAATTTGTGGGTTAAACAATTTAGCTTCAGCTACATAACCCCACACATGGAGGTAGTTCAAACTTGGTTGTCTCCCAGTTCATAATTCATAAGGTGTTTTAGACACTGATTTACTGGGAACCCGATTGAGTATATGTGCAGCGGTCTTTAATGCTTCCATCCATAACTTTACAGGCAAAGTTGAGTAGCTCAACATACTTCGAACCATGTCCATAAGTGTGCGGTTTCTTCTTTCCGCTACTCCATTTTGCTAGGAATCACCGGGCATTGAGTACTGAGCGACTATACTATTTTCTTGTAGGAACCTGGCAAAAGGACCAGGAACCTGCCCATAAGTTGCGTGTCGCCCATAATACTCTCCCCCGCGATCCGAGCGCACTACTTTAATCTTTAGACTGTGCTGATTTTCAACTTCAGCCTTAAATATCTTAAATTTATCAAGTGCTTCCGATCTCTCTTTGATAGGATAGATATAGCCATAACGTGAGTAGTCATCAGTGAACGTAATAAAAGAATCATAACCATCCACTGATGTCACAGGGAAAGGACCACATATGTCAGTATGAATTAATTCTAAAATCCCTGTGCTTCGAGTAGCACCTTTCTTTATTTGCTTTACATACTTGCCTTTGATACAATCAAGGCAATGATCATCCGAATCATTAAAGTCTAAAGGGTGGAGAATTTCATCTTTAATGAGACGTTCAATTCTCCCCCTCGAAATGTGGCCCAAACGACAGTGTCACAATTTCGACGAAGTCTCATCAATTCGCTTGCGCTTTTTATTCACATCACATACATTCATGGATATAAGAGAATCTTGCAGGGATAACATATAAAGCTTGTCGTGTCGGATGGCACGACCAACATTATCACTATTAAAATAAATCAGACACTTTCCGTGTCCAAAATTACAAGAATATCCATCATTATCTAATAATGAAACAGAAATTAAGTTTCGTCTCATCGAGGGAACATAAAGAACATCATTGAGATTCATTACAAAACCATTATTCAAAACTAAAGAAACTAATCCAATAGCTTCAATTTCGGCTTCCATCCCATTAGCCACTCTTAGGCTTCTTTCCCCTCTGAGACTTCTCAACATATGGAATCCCTGCAAGGAATTCGTAATGTGCACAGAAGCACCAGAATCAATCCACCAAGAATTTATAGGAAAATCAGCATAAAATGCTTCATCAACAAAAAGTAATTTCATAAATATCTTTCTTGGCGAGCCATTTCAGCCATCCAGGACAATCATCTTTGAAATGGTTCATCGACTGACAAAAGTAACACTCATCACTTTTCTTCTGTCTATTTGAGCTCCCAGGACCTGAAGCGTTTTTAGGCGCCTTAGGATGTTGTGGCTTCTAATAAGGGGAGTAGGCTTGCTCCTTTCCCTTTCCTTTGTAGCCACCTCTATTTCTAGAGGGACCAGCTTTATTTGAGGAGCCGACTTGATTCACAAAATCAGTAGCCCCTTCAGCCTTGAGCCTCTCTTCCTCCTGAGAAACATTAGCGATCAACTCGCTCATGGTCCACTTGTCCTTAATGGTGTTATAGTTCACCTTGAAAGCTTCAAATTGCTTAGGAAGAGACATCATAATGTAATGGACAACGAAACCATCAGAAATTTCCATGTCCATTGTCTTAAGTCTGGCAGCAATGTTAATTATGGTCATAATGTGCTCACGGATATTTCCAGTACCATTGTACTTAGTGTTCATGAGCCTATGCATCAGTGTGGTAGCATAAACCTTAGAGGACCCCTTAAAGTGATCCTCGATGGAGGACAAGTACTCCTTCACCTTTTCCTTTTCAGGGATTGCTCCCCTAATGGCCTCACTGATGGAGTTCTTCATCACAGCAAGTGAAATGCGGTTAGACCGCTCCCACTTCTCAGCATTAGTTTTGTACTCCTTCATTTTGTCATCAAAACTGTCCCCCCCTTCCTTAGGAGCGACAGGCTCATCGAACCTGAACGCGTAGTCCAGATCCAAGAGCTGAAAAGTCGTCATAAGTGTAAACTTCCATTTCTGGAAGTTACTGCCGTTAAGTGGCTCAATAGCATTAACTTGAGCAGAAACAGAAGCAGCTGAAAACAATTTGAAATTTACATTAGGAAAACGCATAATCAATTTGCATGAAAGTTAACCTTACGTTGGTATGATTAACAACATGCTCATAAGAATTTTTCGCATCACCGTTGGGCAGAAACGAAAAATTTTAACATAATTTATATCATGCAATTACAATTAACGTTGGTCAAAGAGTAATAGCATGAAAAATTGGACATAATAACAAACATAATTGATAACATGCAATCACAATTAACGTTGGTCCAAAAGTAATAGCATGTAAAATTAAACATAACCCTCCAATTGAATTTCTCGTTGGTTCCATCCAATTTGAGGCAGAACATCACGCAGCGGAAAAGAGCATAATATTTTCAGCAGCTTAAAGACATTATCCAGTAATATTTTCACGAGAGACATCAAATAATCATTAATTAAACATTAGGTATATCATAAATATATGAAATATACACTGAAAATAAAACCCAACAGCCTGAAGGATATACCATAAATCAATTTCATGTATATATACCTAAATATATGCATGAAATATATACTGAAATACATAAGATTATGCGCTGCTGGGCCAAAAACCCAACAGCCCCTCCCTTTTTTTTCGGCCCCTGAAACAACATTTAGCCCATAAAATGCTCGGGGCCCAAAAAAATCACGTGTAGCCCAAAAAGGCGCGCGCGTGCGCCAGCAGCCAGCCGAAAACGGCCCAAAATGCACGCGTGCAGCCCACTCACACGCACGCGCGGCCCAGCTCACGCCCGAAAACAAACTTGACCATCCGATTGGATCGGACAGCCAAAATGCGTGCGCGGCGGGGATAACAGCCGGAAACCCTAACCCTAGCCCCATTGCCACTGGCTTCACCCGAAAAAGGCGGATGAGCGACGGCGTCGGCGGCCCGCGCGCGGAGATGGGCGGCGCGGCGGCGGCGCTCGCGAGGAGCGAGGCGGTAGTGGCGACGCGGCGCCCACTAGGCGGCGGCGGCTCGCGCATGCTCGGCCGGGGCTGCGGCGGCGCCCTCGCGCACGGGCTGCAGGGCGGAGCTCGCGAGGCGGCGGCGGCCGGCACCCGCGCAGAGCGGCGGTGGCGTGAGCTCGCGCGGAGCGGCGCGGCCTTCTAAGGCGGGGAGCGGCCCCGGCGGCGTGCGCGCACTGCGGCCCAAGCGGCGGCGCCAACGGCTCCCACAAGAAGCGGCGGCGCACGGCCACGGCGGCGGGGCGGCGACCCCAATCGGCGGCATCCAAGCCCAAAAACCGTGAGTCCCCTTCTTTTTTTTTGTTTCTTGTTTCTTCCCCTTGCCGATCTAAGATCTTGATCATTCTATTTGGGGATACCATTAGGGTTCTTGCGAAAGTTGAATTCATCTCCTTCTAATTTCCAAAAAACACCGAGCCATAAACATAAAACCAAATCCAAACCACATATCCGAGTTCGAGGAATTTTATTTAGGGTTCAAGTTTTGAGTCTAGTGGCTCTGATACCAAATGATAGCCTAATCTGGGTCTTAAACATGAGCATTGGTCTTAACCCTAGAACTAAAACATGAACACCTAGGGTTTTGGGATTTAGAGGGGACATACGGTCACCGATGAAAGCCATGAGTTGAAGACCCGTGCCTGCGTGATGCAGGCGTGAGGCAGTGGTCGGTGAAGGTCGGGGTGTCGCCGGTGACGTCCTGCAGTGGCGGTCGACGGTCTTCCCGTTGCCGACAGCGCGAAGTAGATCGGGTACTTAGGGTTTTTGTTCGGGGCTTGACTCTCACGGGAACGAAGCAGCCGCCGTGAGATGTCGGAGCCTCTCTTTTATATTGCGCTGCACAACGGAGGACGTAACCAAAAAGGGTTAAGCAACCCCGATCAGGGCGCGTGAACGTGGGATGAGCCCACGTATTCCTCGTCTCGGCCGTTTGGCCTGAGATCAAAAACCTAACAATGGATTCCTTCCTATTTCCTAGGTTATTTCGCCGTGAACGTCTCGCCAACTGCTTCCTTGTGATCTACTCCCTCCATTTCCTTTTATACTGTATATTTTAGCTAGACACGATAATTAAGGAGGTTGCAAAAATCGAGAAAAAGACAAGAGAGAGTAATCATGTTACCTATGCTATAAATACTTTAGCAATGACAGAAAATAGTTTGAGAGAGCTACTTATAAATACAGGAGAGAGAAATATATGATAAATAATGGCAGATATGAAAAAAATCAATAAATTCGTATGCAAGTCTTATATTTTGGAACAAGCTTGTAAAAACTACTCCTCCAGTTACAAATACATGTCGCCCTAGATATCAACACAATCCCCAAAACACCATTTTTATCGTTAATTTATATTATAATATATTTACAAAACTTAACAAAATTATAATATTATAAATGTGCTTTCGAGGCAAATCTCTATGTATAATTTTCATGTATCTAATATAAAATATTTGAAAAGATGTTGATTGCTAAAGTTTGAAAAGTCTAACTATATGTATCTCAAGCAACATATATTTGTGGCTAAAAGGAGTATATTTTATATTTTGAAACGGAGAGAGCGGTAATGAACTTGAAGGATGAAGGCCTCATGCCTCGCAAATTGCAGCCTTGTCGCCATCTCGTCCTGCAAGGCACGGATCGCATGATTATCATGTGTGCTGTGTAGATTAGAGCTTTGAGCCGCACAGCTAGCCAAACATGTGAAACAAACGGTAATGGCCGGGATCCGATGGTGTGTTCATCATGCAGTCATGCCCCCAAACCCAAAAAAAAAAAACGGACAAGTACTTATTTCTGATGCGTTGGACCTTGGACAGTTGCATTGGGCCTTACCCGAACCAGTTTGAGGACCAAAGGATATCAGCCAAGTCCTAGGCCCGTGTTGTGACTAACCCAAGGCCCATATATGGGCCAAGTCTCTCTCTCTCTCTTTCTGACAAAGGAGGTTACAGCTTCCGGAGAATTTCGCTCAAGAGGGCTTTAGGCCGGATATCCAGCCCACTTTCCAACTCCAAAGGCTGAAGCCCTCTTCTCTGGCAGTGAGCGGGTGGAGTGGATTTCTTCAGAACAAACTTCAGATTTCTTCAGTTGCTTCTTCCTGAATTAAATTTTCTAATTTTATTCATCTCTGATGAGCTCTTAACTGGATTTTTTTTCTACATACGATGAGTTTTGCAAGACTGACTTAACTAGACGATGATGGTGACATCTACACCAGAAATCGACACCGGTTTTTAATGGGTGCAAATAAATCACCTTTGATTTTCTTCAGATAAACAACACTACTACCAAGACGTATATCCTACACATCAATAGAGATAATCGACAATCTACTTTCCATTGCCGTGTTTATCGACAATTAAGATATCGTTACAAAATACAGAGTCAATGGCAAGAAAGATAAAGAAATCCAGCATGTTCATAGACCCAAGGGCTTGATGGTGATATGTTGCCTGTCTACACTTTTCAATATAAAAGTTAGGTACTTATGTACTTATTTATGAAATTATTAATATAGATCAAAGAATATTTCTCAAAAAAATCTATAATAAAGGTAAATTGTATTATGCACCAAGCAAGTTTTCTTGAATTTTACTTTGCACCAATTCTTTAAAAGGATTGTTGCAAAAAGAGGAAATTCTTTATATGCTACTAAAAGTTTACAACTTTCGTGACTTATCATTAAAAATAGGTTTCGGCCCTACTCTAAACGGCTTCAGCTTCTAGTTTCTTTATTTCATCTCTCTCTTTTTTTTTTTACCTTTTTGGCCCTTTTTGAGCTTTTTTTGTTCTTATTTTTTCTCTTATTCTTTTGCATTGTCGGTGATGATATAATATTTTTATAAATTTAATTATTCAAAAAAAACTAACATCAACTATAATATATTTTCAGCTATTATAGTGTAAAAAAAGCCACAACTTATAAATTAGTTGGAGCGGGCCTTCCTTTAGTGCCACCTATAAAATTTAGTGCCCTGCTTTCCAGAATTTTTTGTACGGATAACCCATTTTTTATTCGAAAATACAGAAATATACTCGCGACAAAATTTTTTACACAAATAGGCTCCAGTCGCCCAACCATTGGGCGACTAGAGTTTATCGCCCAACCAAAAAGCGACTTATGAAGAATCTGGTAACCGTTGGGCGATTAAATGCGATCGCCTCCCCGTTGGGCGATTAAATGAAATCGCCCCCCCCCCCGTTGGGCGACATAGATTGAGTCGCCCAACCGGGGGGGGGGGGGGGCGACTTCATGTGAATACAGCCCGACGGCCAGGGCCTCTTTTCTTCCCCACGCCTGCTCGCCAATCTACTCTCGGCCGCAGAAATAATTTTCTATACGAAAAGAAGAGATAATAGCATTGTTTGAATTTAAATGAACTTTATAATATAACGCAGTAACATGCCGCGTATTTATCCATTACATGCATGACATACACCCCTCACTCCCCACCCTAAGGTGCTCCGTCACCGCGCCCGCGTCCTGCCATACGGCCCCGCTTGGCCGTCCTCCGGTGCAACGGATTACGAGGCGGGTGACGAGGGTCCGAAAAAGTAAAACGATCAGGTGGGTTTCGCACCCGCGGCTGCGCCGGTGGAGTCAGCTGCACCTCTGGCTGTGTGGCCTCCGGTGCACCGGGGAGGCCACTGCCGGAGAGAACCTCCAGTGCTGCGTCGGAGGACGGCCCAGGCCAGTCTGCAAAAAACTGGTCCACCTCAATGTGGCCCGGGGAGAAGCGTCCCTGCTGTTGGTAAGGACCTGCAATATTAATATCGTTAGTTCGTTGCATGTCGTCTTAAGATAAAAACAAGATCGGACGGTGTGTACCCGTACATGGCACCATGAAATCATCCGTGTGGAAGCCGGGGATGTACGTAGGAGGTGTACGAGGCCGTGACCAAGCAGAACTCCCTGGCTGGTCCGGGGGAGGTGGACGTGTCCACGTACTACCTCCGGAGTAGTGCCACGCTGGTCGGGGTGGCACTGGTGCTCGGGTGCACTGGGCGTAGGTGTGGAGACCACCGGTAGCCTCGTGCAGGACAGTAGGCTGACGATACGTCTACACCCGGCCTCCATCCGTAGCGCAAAGCTGACGGCCTCCTCGCTGGTCAACTCCCCACCTGTGCCCCACCTCTGCACTAGTGCGGAGGACTCCGACCACATCGCAACACCGACGTCAGCCTGGACAAAAAGACATAGAATGGTCCATCATCGAAACGATATTGCCATTTTAGAATTTTTGAAATTACAAGTTACGTACCGCGATGTGGCATGGCGTGCGAAGTGCGCAGGGTACGCGTCTGTCGGTGCGGCGACGTGTGGGGCAGGTGGGTCAACGACATGTACCAGCCTGGTACGAGTCCGCCCCTGGTACCAGATGAGGTACTCCGCGTAGTCGGCTATGTCGTATGGCCGGTCCTCCTCCACGCGGTCATTCAGCGCACCCTCCCACTGCGTAATCCAGGGCTGCATCCTCCTGGACCAGTCCGTGCCTTTTTTGACGCCCCTCGTGTTGTGCCTGTTTATGGAACCATTACGTAATGTAAGTACTTGCGATCGCAATAGTAAGTACGTACAAAAATATCAGAAGCGATCACTCACGCGTGCACGCGCGGCGGAATCGGCGGCCCGACTGGTACAGGAAGTGCCTGCCGCAGCCCAAACTGCCGCATGACTCGCTGCGGTGCGTAGTCCTCAACGTAGATGCCGAACATGAGCTTCCGGCGGGTTAGCCAGAAAGCCTGGTCACCCCAGCACAGTGCAGACAACCCGTCAGGAGCACGGGCCTGCACTGCCTCCTCTGCGTAAGGCTCCCAGCGCACGTCGGAGTCTGCGAGGCGGTCGAACTGCTCCATGAAGGGGTGGTACGCCCGCGTGACCTGCACGTGCACGAACTGTACCTGCAAGAAAGGCAAATTGTTTAGTACGACGATCGTTAATAAGTTGACTATGATAAAATAAAACTCACTCGTCGACGACACCAAATAGAACCCATTGTCGGCCGGTCGATGTCTCCCCCCGGGTACATCTCGGCCCCGTAGGGACTCATGTCGTCTAGTACAGGTCGTCCGAGACTGAAGCGCTCGAACGACCACAACTGCAGCAGCAGGGGACATCCCGTGAGGATCAAGTTCGCCTTAATCCTCGTGCACGCATCGCACAGGCCGCGGTACGTCGCGGCAAGTGTGGCCGATCCCCAGCTGATCTGGTCGGCCTCGCCGTCGGCAATCGCCCTCGCATAAGCGATAAGGCGCGCGTCAACGGTGTTGCCGTGGCTGGTGGTGAAGAGCACCCAACCAAACAGCCACAGCACGTAAGCCTCCAGATGGCGCGCGACCTGGTAATCGTCAGCATCTGCAACCATGCGCTCAACCTGAATGCGAAAAGTTCTTATTAGTATGTAATTGCACAAATAAGAGTTTCGAAGACGCGATCGACTTGAAGCACCACGTACCCGGTACTGTGCCAGCCACCTCAGCGTCGGTCCATGCTTCTGCCTCTCGTCGAAGATGTGGTGGTGACCGGCCGGTGGAAGGACCCCCTGGAATCTGCCGAGCAGGTCATCGCGCCACTCGGCGGGAGCCTCCGGTAGGAAGGCAGCGTCTCCCGCGACCGGAAGGCCAAGGAGTAGGGACACGTCCTGCAGGGTCGGCGCCATCTCCCCGACTGGTAGGTGGAAAGTGTGCGTCTCGGGCCGCCAACGGTCCACCAAAGCCGTCAGCAGGGAACGGTCGAACGGGAAGCGTCGTGATCGCTCCACGCCCGCCTCGTCCCCCTCCCCGGCCAAGGCACCTCCGTCCTCATCCGTGGCCTGCACCATCCGGGCAAGAGGGAGAAGTCCGGCATCCCGCAGCCTGCAAATAAAGTGAATGTCAGCATGAAATGTTCTTATGGTAATACTAAAATGTTGGCGTAGTGCAAACCTGGCAGTCCAACGGGGGTTGAGTCCCCATGCCACACGAGGTGTGCGTGTCCGGACCACTCCCAGCTTAGTCGACTCGTCCGTGCTCCCCGGTGGCGGCGCACGACGGGAAGCGCGGTGCACGCGGTCCAAGTGCTCGTCCAACAGCGGGTACCGCCAGTCACCCGTCATAACTGCAAAATTATCTAAATGTAAATTTGTACACTACATTTTATACAATACTACATGAAAAATAGTATACAAAATTTCGACACAACAATTTTCTATATTTAAATTTGTACATCTAAATTTGTAAACTATATTTTCCTACATTTAAATTTGTACATCTAAATTTGTAAACTGCATCTACATTTCTAAATTTAATGTTCTATACTAAATTTTCTAAACTAAATATCTAAACTAATTTTCTAAACTAAATATCTAAACTAATTTTCTAAACTAAATTTCTAAACTATTTTTCTAAACTAAATTTTCTAAACTAAATATCTCAACTAAATATCTCAAGTAAATTTGTAAACTAAATATCTACACTAAATTTTCTAAACTAAATATCTAAACTAAATATCTAAACTAATTTTTTAAACTATTTTTCTAAACTAAATTTTCTAAACTAAATATCTCAACTAAATATCTAAACTAAATTTGTAAACTAAATATCTACACTAAATTTTGTAAACTAAATTTATCTAAACAAATTTTCTAAAATTAGAAAAATACCTGCAAATCCCGCGGCTTCTTCTCCTCTCTCTCCTTCTCTTCTTCCCTCTCCTCTTCTTCCCTCTCCTCCCCCTCTCCTTCTCTTCTTCCCTCTCCTCCCCCTCTCCTTCTCTTCTTCCCCTCTCCTCCTCCTCTTCCTTCCTCTCTTCTGCTTCTCTCTTCCTCGCGCGGCCGAGAGTAGATTGGCGAGCAGGCGTGGGGAAGAAAAGAGGCCCAGGCCGCCGGGCTATATTCACATGAAGTCGCCCCCCCCCCCCCCCCCCCCCCCCCCCCCCCCGTTTGGGCGACTCAATCTATGTCGCCCAACGGGGGGGCGATCGCATTTAATCGCCCAACGGTTACCAGATTCTTCATAAGTCGCTTTTTGGTTGGGCGATAAACTCTAGTCGCCCAATGGTTGGGCGACTGGAGCCTATTTGTGTAAAAAATTTTGTTGCGGGTATATTTCTGTATTTTCGAATAACAAATGGGTTATCCGTACAAAAAATTCCTGCTTTCCATCCACTGTCAGCCTTGTGTTAAATGGAATACAAAAAGACCAATTTACCCTTGTTCTTCCTTCCCTTCATTCTACTCTCCACCGGCCATCTCCTCCTGCCACCGGCCTCAACCTCCTTGCTCCGCCCCCATCTAACAGCAACCAGTTTTCCGAGTCTGGAGCTTAGTCCCCGTCAGAGCCATCGCTGCTTGGGGACACCATGGCCACGAACTCCATCCCAACTAGACCAGATGCGCACACAAACAGAGACGGGGAGAGAAATTGCAAACATTTCCACATAGGGAGATAGAAAAAAAAGCTACCAATTTCTCTTGATCGAGAAAAATACAGCAAATTGCAGCCACTAATTTATGTGAAATCACCGCGAGCTGCACCTCCAACATCTGGAAGACACCGTGAGCCCAAGCCAATGAAGAAGAACCGCGGGAGGGCGCCACAACAAGAACCTCGATGAATTGACCTTGGGGTAGCACGGGTCCGATTGGCGGATACCGGTAGCGAAATGCGCCGTCGCCGATGATGGATCGAGCAGTGACTGTTAGATGAGTCTTGTGTGTAGTCGTTTGCGTGTACATGGTCGTAGTCGTGTGCATGGTCCTAGTCGTAGTCATGTGCGTGATCATAACTGAGTGCGTGGTCATAGTCATAGTCGTGTGAGTCAGTTATGTTTAGTGCATGGCCACGTCTTTTGGTCGTGCGCAGTTTAGGTCGTAGTGGCGCCACATACGTGTTGTTAGTTCATGGCGCACGTCTAGGAGGCCACTCAGGCCACATTCTGTACATAGAGTCTTATAAATTGAGCAGTGCAAGAGAGAAAACTTTGTTGCCTTGCAGCACAGACCTTGTGTTCATCGAGTTCGTGTGTGTTCACAGCTCGGGTGTTTTCCAAAATTTGGTATCAGAGCTGCGTTGACGGTGTAGGCGTAGCTATGTCGTCGTCGTAGGCTCCGGCAGGTGGGCAATCAAGGACTCTTTCGCGGCGAGGCCGACCTCGCTCACCAACATCTCCTCCGTGCCGACCGTGGCACCGTAACAACGGTGGCCGTGAGATTGTTGTCCAACGCGTCATCAAGGAGGTGTCGGGCTCAGTGGTCTACCCCATGCTCACCCAGACAAACTACACTGACTGGGCGCTAGTGATACGCATGAACCTGGAAGCGCAAGGCCTTTGGGAGGCAATCGAGTCCGGCAACTGTGACTACCGCAACGACAGACTGGCGCTGTCCGCCATTCTTTGCGCTGTGCCACCAGACATGCTCTCAATCCTCGATGTCAAGGACACCGCCAAGGATGCCTGGGACGCGGTCAAGATGATGCATGTTAGCGTCAAGTGTGTTAGAGAGGCAAACACACAGAAGCTACAGTGCAACCTCGGCGAGATCGCGTTCAAGGATGGCGAGTCTGTCGACGACTTCGCCATGAGGATCACAAGTCTCGCCAATAACCTTCAAGTCCTGGGGGACAATGTCACTGATAAGGAAGTGGTGAAGAAATTCCTGCAGGTCGTCCCAGAACGTCTCTCGCAAGTTGCCATCTCCATCGAGACCCTTCTCGATCTTAGAGCGCTCAGCATCGAGGAGGTAACTGGGCGCCTTCACACGGTGGAGCAGCGGTACAGGCTCGGCTCTGACACCAACACCGTTGGACGTGTCGATACCAGTGGTCGCCTGCTTCTCACTGAGGATGAGTGGTAGGCCCGGCTCCAGAGGCACGAGAATGACGGAACGGCGGAGGCAACAGCTCCGGCGGCAATCGCCGCCACGACAAAGGGCGTGGACGCGGACGCGGTACTGGGTCACGTGACGGTGGTGCAAATACGATTAGCTAGGTCGGCGGCCCCGACACTCCCAGGGACCAATGTCGCAACTGTGGCAAGCAAGGTCACTGGGCCAAAGACTGTCGTAGCAAGCCCAGGCGAGATCAGGTTCACCTGGCTAAAGGGGAAGACGATGAGCTCACTTTTCTTATGGCCGGGGCACTCATAGTCCACAATTTCCCTCCGCCACCACAATGATTATCTCCATTGCCATCACTGTGCACTCGTGTCTAGGTGAACGAGGACAAGATCTTCGTCCAGCTCGGGAAGAGGGAAGAACATGACCACCGTCAATGGGTCTTAGACACGGGAGCCACCAACCACATTATCGGGTCAAGGGCGGCCTTCTCCGAGCTCGACGTTGGCATCTGCAGCACGGTGAAGTTCGGCGATGGCTTGTCCATGGAGATCGAGGGGCACGACACCATCCTCTTCTCCTGCAAGTCGGGAGAGCATCGAGCACTCGCCAGAGTGTACTTCATCCCAAGACTAACAGCCAACATGATTAGCCTTGGACAGCTCGATGAGACCGGGTGCAGGGTGGTGATCAACGATGGGGTCCTACTGATCTTCGACCAACGACGACAGTTGCTGGCGAAGGTGAGGTGCTCTCCGAGTTGCCTCTACGTCCTTGAGTTCGACATTACCATGCCAGTCTACTTGTCCGCACGTAGTTCAAAGCAGGCCTGGCGCTGGCATGCTAGGTACGGGCACCTCAACTTCCAGGCGCTTCGCAAGCTCGCACAGCGGGAGATGGTGCGCAGACTACTGCCCATCGACCAGGTCAACTAAGTCCACGATAGCTGCCAGGTAGGGAAACAGAAGTGCTCTCCTTTCCCACAGCAGGCGAAGTACCGCACTAAGGACATCCTCGACCTCGTCCACGGTGACATATGCGGACCAGTCACGCCTGTCACCCCGAGCGGCAATAGCTACTTCCTGATGCTGGTTGATGACATGAGCCGCTTCATGTGGCTCACTCTGCTCAAGTCGAAGGACCAAGTGCCGACAGCAATCATGTGATTCCAGGACAGCGCCGAGGTGGAAAGTGGGTGCAAGCTCTGACTCCTCCGCACCGATCGCGGTGATGAGTTCATGTTGGTGCAGTTTGGGGAATATTGCGCGGAACTTGGCGTTAACAACAACTCATGGTGCCTTATCCCCCCAGTAGAATGGAGTAGTGGAGCGCTGGAACCAGATTATCGTCGCCACTGCCTAGAGCATGATGAAGGTGAAGAACATGCCCAAGAGGTTCTAGGGAGAGGCGGTCACCACCGCCGTCTTCATATTGAATCGATCACCGATGCGAAGCTTGGATGGTAAGACTCCCTACGAGGCGTGGCACGGTGAGCGCCCGGCGGTGCATTTCATCCGAACCTTCATGTGCGTTGCGTACGCCAAGAGCACCAACCCATACCTCAAGAAGCTAGATGACCATAGTGTCCCAATGGTCTTCCTCAGCTATGAACCAGGTGCCAAGGCCTATCACCTCTTCGACCCAGTCGGAGAACGCATGCACGTGTCATGCGATGTCATGTTCGACGAGGACGTATAGTGGGACTGGAGTGGAGATGGAGGAGATCAAGACGAAGGCACGGAACTGTTCACCATGGAGTACCTGGTCACCAGGGAGCCAGTGCGTGACACGAGTGCGAACTCCTCCGACCACGATCGAACGCCTTCGCCGACAACAACTGAGGCTGGGGGAGAACGAACCCTAGAGGCGATTGAGCATGTCATGCCACCTACGCACGACTCTGGTTTTGACGCGAACACTAATGAAGATGTTCCCTAGTGCTGCCGCACCATCGACAATATCCTCGGTCGGTCCGGTAGCACCACAAGGGTACGCACTGCGCTAGCTCGACCATGATGAGCTTCACGTGGTGAGCACTTAGGAACCAAGTACGCTTGTTGAAGCGGAGCTAAGCGAGAACTGGAGGAAGGCGATGCAAGAGGAGATGGACTCAATTGTCGACAACAAGACCTAGAGCCTTGTTGATCTCTCTATAGGTCAACATGCGATCGGTTTGAAGTGGGTGTATAAGGTGAAGCGCGACGAGCATGGAGCTATCATGAAGCACAAGGCTCGCCTCGTCGCAAAGGGCTACGTCCAGCAACAGGGAGTGGACTTCAATGAGGTCTTTGCCCCTGTTGCCTGTCTGGAGACAGTGCAGCTCCTACTCGCCATCGCTGCCCACCAGTTATAGGAAGTTCACCATTTGGATGTCAAGTTGGCATTCTTGAACGATGATCTCCAGGAGGAGGTGTACGTCGCACAACCGCCCTGCTTCATCGACAGTAGGCACAAGCACAAGGTGTTGCGTCTCCACAAGGCGCTCTATGGTCTTCGCCAAGCACCACACACCTGGAACGCGAACCTAGACGCCACTATGGTCTCACTCGAGCTTCATCGTAGTAGCTCCAAGCACGGAGTGTACATGCGAGGTGAAGGCGGAAGTCGGCTGAACATGGACATCTACGTCAACGACTTGATCATACTACATAAGTTATGAGGATATTTAGGTTCGACCGAAGTGACTAGATATTCGATTCAAATTCGCATTCAACATTTGTTCAATCCATATTCATATCTAACGTTTATTCAATTCGATAGGGAACGTATCCAGTGCTAATGCACTATTCGATGCTAACATGTGAACTCTGCTTGTGGACCATCGGATGTACCTCAAACGGTCTGGATCTCTAAAGGTGGAAGCACCCAATCCACTTATACGTTTTTGCAAAAAACTCCCTACCGGTTCGGTCTCTTTTTTCCGGGCCCCCGCCGTTCCGTCTGCCTCGCGCGACGCTTGGCCTCCCTCTCGCCTGATCTGCCGCTCACGCCCTCCTCGCGCGACGGCGCCTGTCTCCCTCGCGCGAAGACCCGCCGTTCCGCGCCGTTTGGAATCTCCCCGCGCCGTCCCGCGTCCCGTTTGCAATCAGATCTAGCGATATGTCTGTGTGCATGCATGTTCCGTGGAGATACATCTGATTCAGGTACAACACTATTTTTTTGCATGCATGTCCCGCGCGAGCTACCTGATTGCACCGTTTGTCTTCTTCCGATTTAGATGAGACTAGTAGAGTTTTAACTCCACTTAAGCCAATCATGATTTGACCTCTTTAGCGTTGAATTGTGGATAAATAACTAATCAATAGTTTGTAGTTTGCACAGGGCGACTATTTAGGCAATCATGATTCTTTTCTGCTAATTTGTTGTACTTTCAGCTGGGATGCAGTCAATTATCTGCATAATTACTATTTGTTTATTTAGATCCAAATTTTTGTTCTCCTATAAGAATTCCTTTTTTGTCATTTTTGCATGTGTCATTTTTGCATATATTTTTCTGTCATTTTACCCTCATGTTTTTCATATTTTGGGACCATTTATCATCATTTACACGTTTTTCCATATTTAATGGCTCAAAATTGACCATTTTACATTTTTTTGTACTTTTCCGCAGGCCGGCGCGATCTAGGCACATAAACGACAAATCTGGACTGCTCCATACAGATGTGCGCGTCGTCACGGATGCGTAGGATCTTTTTGCGAAGAAATCGGACTTACAGAGGGCCAGAACAGAAGAAATGAAATGGGAGAAGGACTTATTTGGAAACCCTAGATATTATGGGGGACTAAACTGCAAAATTGCAAAAACTCCCATCTCCTTCATCCAGCCGCCGCCGCTGCCTGTGGAGGTTTTGAGCCTGGCACTTCTTCTCTTCCTTCGCCCCTTCTGCTTCCTCCCCCATCTTCTCAAGCCACGGCACCAGCGAGGCCGGGCCATACCTCGCCGGCGGCCACATCTCCACTGCGTCACGCCATCCCGCAGCAGCCCCTCTGTGCTTCTCCACCGCGTCTACTTCCGCCTACTCCTCATCCCGTGCGCCACCACCTCCCTTTCCTCTCCTTCTCCACTCGCCGTTCCCTACTCCTCCACTTAGTCCAGCGCCGCCACCACAACACCAGCCGCCTTCCTGCTCCGGATTCTCCACCCACCGCTCCTCCGTGTGCCTAGACACTGCCGCCTTTCACCACCTCAGCGCGGCCGCTCTACTTCTTCAACCCCGGTCGGCCGCCCCTGTGCCCTCCACGCTCCTCACCGCCGTCTCTCACCGCCATCCACCGCGCCGCCGTTTCTCCTCGCGTCCTCTCTTCTTCATCGACCCCTCCCTCTTCGGCTACCACCGGCGAGCGCCGCCCATCAGATCCACCGGAGCCCGCCGCCACCTTGATCAGCGCCGCCCCCTGCTACTCCATGGCGCCGCCGACCTCTTCACTGCTTCCTCTTCAGCGCCGCCGCCGGCCTCCACTTCATCGACACCGACGCCAACGACATCTCCACCGACGACCTCCATCAGCGCCGCCGGCCGGCAACCCCTTCTTCCTCTACTACTGTTCTACTTGGTTCATCTCCAGATCCTTTCTCTTTATCCTTTTTGCTTCTCTCAATTACTGTGTACTGGATTGCTAGTAGTGCTTGTTAATTTCTATTGCACTGTGCTATGTGAATGTGACCAGTGGTTGTGTTACTGTGCTCTATTAAATTGTTCCAGGATTTCTCTATGTTCTAGTAGTTTAACTCATGTTATGTGTGATGGTGATATGGCCTTTGCTACATGCAGTGGTTAGTTGTTAGCTAGTTGTTAGTAGTTTTTTGCCACTTGTGATATCTGTTTAGCTATGTTATATGTTATCTGTTTAGATGTCTACTGCGCATGAGAGTGTGATTTGTGTTAGATTGTCTTTGTTGGCATTAGGTTAGTAGTACTAGTTATGCCAATGTTAGTAGTAGTTCTCTGTTCGTTGTTTGTCTGTGTTGCACGATTTAGCGAGCCGGCAACCGTTCCCTTCCCCTTGCTGTCTCGACTCCCTCTTTGCTTCTAGATCCTCTCTTGTGCTTCTCGACCTCTCTCTTTTCTTTCTCGCGGTCCATCGGTCGTTAAGTCGTGCAAGCGTTCGTAGCTGTGTTTAGTGTAGTTGCCATTGTTAATTAGGATCTGTGTTAGTTTCTGTGGATCTCCTTGTGATTGTGTTGTGCGATTTAGCGAGTCGGCGACCGTCTCCCTTTCCCGTGCTGTCTCGACTCTCTCTTTGCTTCTAGTCCTCCCTTGTGCTTCTCGACCTCCCTCTTTGCTTCTCTCAGCGGTCGTTCGATAGTTAAGTTGTACGTGTGTTCGTCGTAGTTATTTGTTTGTCCTGCCGTCGTCGTCTAGTTAGCCGTCGATCGTCTTCCCCCTCTTTCTCTCTCGACTCCCTCTGTGCTTCTGGACTCTCCCTCCCTTCTTCTTTCTCGCGGTCGATAGTTAGTTAGGTTGTCGGTCGGTAGTTGTGTTCGTTTGTTTAGTCTCGTCGTGTTGTTCGTTCGGTCGTATGACGTCAATTTGTACGGTCGTTCGTCCCGTCGTCGTTTAGTTCGTGCGTTTGTTTAGTTCGTTCGTCGTTTTGATCGTGCGGATTAGAGTTCGTTCGTTCAGTAGTTTAGTTTTCTCCCCCGTTTCGTTTGACCTAGCTTTAGCTGAGCACCGGTAGCCTCAGTCTAGTCCCTGTGGAGAACACGACACTCGCCGCTATTTCAGTGGCAACCCGTGCACTTGCGGGTGTGCTATTTTTGCACGATCAGCTACTCAAACCGCCAATGAATGTCCTATATTAGATTTATATTATGTTTTTTATTGTTTCCTCTGACACTTTATTATGTTAGGAGGTATGGAATCTGTGGCCGATGAGAGCGTGGCATTGGGATTGCCAAGAGAAGGAAATCTTGATACACAATCTATCGCTCAAATTAGTTCACCTCCCCACCAGTTAATTCATTGTGGTACCCCGAAAAAGAGCGGCATCACTCCATTCGTAGTAAGTATCATGTTGTGTGCATGTGTTTTACCCCATATGTCAATCCATCACGCTTCACATTTAATCCTTGCATTGCAGGGTTCTTCTTATACACCCTATGTTGACGCAACTATCAAGCCATTTGAAGGGATGGTTTTTGATGACTTAGAAGCTGCAGAGGAATTCTACAAGACATGTGCACAATCAGCCGGATTTGGAGTCCGTGTTAGTCCACATACGATTGTCAATGGTGTCATAAGATGGAAGCGATGGATGTGCCCTAGACAAGGCTTCCGATCTGAGAAAGGTAAGGACAATAACACGGAGTCAAAGAAAAAGAAATATGTTAGAAAGCTAAGTAGGTGTGGATGTGAGGCAATTCTAGCTGTCAAACGCACTGCCGACAATAAGTTTAGGGTGGAAACATTTATTGAATCTCATACACATGAGTTGGTATCACCTAGCAAACAACAGCTGATAAGGTCTAATAGGAAAGTAAATGAGAAGGCCAAGCGTACATTAATCACATGTCATAAAGGAAGCATCGGCACAAGTGGGCATATAGATATCTCCGTATTAGTGAGGGTGGATTTGAGAATGTAGGATGCACGAGGAGAGACTTGCAGAATTATCATAAAGAGTTGAGAAGTTGTATTAAGTCATCGGATGCTCAGATGTTTATTGATAACCTGAGTAAGAAGAATGACATAAATCCTTCATTCTACTTTGATTATGTTGTTGATGACAAGGGTAGATTGGTACATGCATTTTGAGCGGATAGTACATGTCGGAAGAATTATGTCCATTTTGGAGATCTTGTGTCGTTTGATTCTACGTATAACACCAACCATTATAACATGATCTTCACACCATTCGCTGGAGTAAATCACCATAAAGCATGTGTCTTACTTGTTAATACAGTGGAAGAACAACGTCAGAATAAGTTGTTGGCTGACAATGCCACGTTGCACACAATGCCTGTGTTGCAGACTACTTGGGTAATAGAGAAGCATGGAAGTGAGGTCTTCACATTCGCTGTGTTCACTGACTTTCAGAAAGAAGTGTGTGCTGCTCGGGAGCATTGTAATGTGGAGAACATGGAAACCGTAGGACAGTACAAAATTTCAATAGTTAGTGATGGCTTAAACAAGGTAAGAGAGGTACAATGTAACCTTACAACAAAAGATGCCAAATGCTCCTGCATGTTCTTCGAGTCATTTGGAATCCCTTGCCGCCATATTGTTCGTGTGTTGCAGAGTCCATCACTTAAAGAGCTACCAAGCCCATTTGTATTGAAGAGGTGGACCAAAATGGTAACTAAGGAGGATGTCTTTGATGGAGAAGGCAATTTGTTACAAGAAAAACCGAGGAGTGCAATAGAAACAGCTAAAGACAAGTTAGCATCAGAAATACGTATGAACATGGAAGAATTAATTCACCGTGCTAGAGGAACAGATGAGGGTTTAAAATTTCTTAGTGATCGGTTTGTCAAATTTAGGGAAGAAGTGACTCCTCTGATTCCTGAGAATGTGGTAAGTAAGGCTGAAGAGATTGAAGCATTTGCAGGTTGCCCCATCCCTAAGGAAGTCAATATAAAGCCACCAAACGATGTTAACTCCAATGGTAGATGCGAGAGAATAAAGCCGGGGCAGAAGAAAAATGACAATGTTGACAACAAAACAAAGGTGCCACGCTTGTGTAGGTCATGCAAGGAGATTGTGTACCATGACAGCCGTAATTGCCCTTTGAGGATGACATGAGCTTCAAAGCAGAGTAGGTATGTTTGTATCCTTATCAGAAAAGTCTGTTTCTGTAGATGTAATATTATTCTTATTATTTGCAAAGCTTACTGAGAAAATCAACTGCAGGGTTCGAGGAAATCAACTTTAAGTATGCACACTGACATCTGAGTTCTGATGGAGTTTTAGCACAGCTTTGGTAGTAATATGTGATCAATTTTGCTGCTGTTTATGCTGTAATATGTGATCAATTCTGCTGTTGTTTATGCTGTAATATGTGATCAATTCTGCTGCTGTAGACTGGCATATTTGAATTTGCAGTTAGTAAGCAACAATACTGTTACAAGAACAGTGGAGTGGCTCAAGGCTTATGTTTCTAATGATGCCCATTGTTCAGACTATGCAATTTTGTTTCTCATTTTAGATTTCATGGTCTCATTTTAGAAACATCTAAATAGCATGATGCCCTAAAAACATCAACTTAACAATGCTTATTGCTGCCACCAATTTCACTCGGTTGCTTCATCTCAATTCTGCTACATCATCAGTTCCTAAAGCATGTTCATAGTGGCAGTGCAATGCCATTACATATTCTGGAGCAGCAGCAGTAGTACTGAGAATTGAGATGCTGGAGCAGCAACACAAATATACATTCTGGAGCAGCAGAAGTACTGAGAAACACTCATTCATCAACTGAGAAATATACATTCTGGAGCAGCAGATAGCTCAAACATGCTTATATTTTCACACATTCATCACCTGAGAATCACTCGGGTCAATTTACAATAGCAATCTAGATGTTGCAAAACACAATAACACAATTATACATTCTGGACGCTGTGGAATATGTAATGGCAAAACACAAGAACACAATTATACATTCTGCAAAACACAAGAACACAATCTAGATGCTTAGATGTTGCAACAACACTGAGAAATATACATTCTGGACGTTAGGGAGGAGTTATCGACGGGCATTACTAGATGTTGCAAAACACAAGAACACAATTATTCTTGGCATCATCACAAGCAGCAGATAGCCGACTTGGGCGGAGGAACTAGAAAGGATGCTGAGGGGTTGGTGCTGTGAAGCTCGGGGAGGAGGCCGGGTCGGAGGGAGGCGTCGACGTTCGGGAAGGAAGCCGGGTTGGAGGCGTCGGCGCTCAGGGAGGAGTCCCGGTCGGAGGGAGGCGTCGGCGCTCAGGGTGGAGGCCGGCTCGGAGGGAAGCGGCAGCGCTGCAAACGGAGTCGCCGCCCCTTTCACCTAACCCTAACCTGGAGCTCCGGGTGGAGGCCCAGAGATTTGGCACTCGGGGTGGAGGCCGGCTCGGAGGGAAGCGGCGGCCCAGAGATTTGGGGGAGCCGTGGAGGGAGGCGGCGGCGTCGAGGGACGGGGGGCACGACGGGGGGAGGCCGTCGAGGGCAGAGCGAGGCGGTGGCCCGGAGGCAGGTGGGGGAGGCATGGGAGGCGGAGCAAGGAGACTGAGGGAGGCGGAGCGAGCCAGCAGCGGAAGGCAAGTAAGGGAGGCGGAGCGAGGCGAACATGCGCCGTCGCACGAGGAGGGCGTGAGCGGCAGATCAGGCGAGAGGGAGACCAAGCGTCGCGCGAGGCAGACGGAACGACGGGGCCCAGAAAAAAGAGACCGAACCGATAGGGAGTTTTTTTTGCAAAAACGTATAAGTGGATTGGGTGCTTCCACCTTCAAAGATCCAGGCCGTTTGAGGTACATTCAATGGTCCACAAGCAGAGTTCACATATTAGCACCAAATATTACATTAGCACTGGATACGTTTCCATACACACACGAATACAATTTTAATACTATCTAATCCATGTACAACCTATTGTTATCCTATCCCTTGTCGTCGCTTCACGCCTCCTTCCTTGCGTGCTTTCCTCCCCCTTTCGCTCCGCCCGGCGCTATATTTTTATGCCCCCTCTTACTCCTCCGCGATTTAGAGCAACTCCAGCAGTAGCCCTCAAAACAGGGCCCCTACTTTTCATTTGAGGGCTCCCCCTACTTTTGAGGGCCCTGTTTTTTTGCATCTACTCCAACAGAACCCCTCAAATTTAAGCCCTCAAATCCATTCCACTACAACTGACACATGGGACCCACTCCTCATTCTCTCCCTCCTCGTCCGCCTCCTCGCATCCTCCGATGACGGCGAGGCCGAGGCGCTCGTCCGCCTCCTCGCATCCTCACCGTGCGCGCCATGCGTCGGGAGCCGGGGAAGAGGAGTCGCCAAGGAGGACGGTGGCGGCGCGGGGCGCGGTGGCGGCGCGGGAGGAAAGAGGCGGGCGGGGAAAGAGGCGGGCAGAGGAGAGCGGGGAGGCGGGCGGAAGAGAGCGGGAAGGCGGGCGTCGGCGAGCGCTGGCGGCCGAGGAGACCTGGCGGGCAGGGAGGCGGGCGGAGGAGAGCGGGGAGGCGGGCGGCGCGCTCGGGAGGGAGGCGCGCGGGGATGGAGGCGCGCGGGGAGGGAGGCGGGCGGGGCACTCGGAAGGGAGGCGCGCGGGGAGGGAGGGGCGCGGGGAGGGAGGCGGGCGGCGCGCTCGGGAGGGGAAAGAGGCGCGCGGGGAGAGAGGCGGGCGGCGCTCGGGAGGGGAAAGAGGCGGGCGGGGAAAACGACTCAACAGTATTTTGAGGGCTTGGCCTAGAGTCCCCAGGAATGAGGGCTGAAGGGGGGGTTTGAGGGGCCTCTCAAATTTGAGGGTTCTAGTAGGGGCCCTGCTGGACCTCTATTTTTATCTTAAGCCCTCAAATATGAGATTTGAGGGCTCAAGTAGGGCCCTGTTGGAGTTGCTCTTACACGTCATTCATTCACTCACTAAGCCTCCAAGTAGATACATACGTAGACTGATACATTTAGACGAAGTACATCGATACGTGATCGAAATACGTAGCCTCCTAACACATTCACTTTCTAAGTGGTTCGTTCGTTCGTTAATATATAGGAGAGGAGGGTATTAATTAAGGGAAGAGCGGCTAAATGTAGTATTGCTGTTGCGGTAATCGTCGACGATGGAGGTGTGCTGCTGCTCCAACTCGTCGTCCGTCCTCGCGGGGGATCGCGTCTCCCCGAGGTTTGCCGCGCCGGCGGCCGCGGCGCGGTACTGGGGGGTGACGGGCAGACGGGGGCTGGGAGGGCGGTGATGCTGGGCGCACCCGCTGCGCCCGGCCGAGAGGCCCGCGCACGCGCAGGCCCCGCGGCGGGCGCGGCGCGGCGGCGGAGTGATCAGGGCGGTGTTCGAGGGGTTCACGGAGCGGGCCGTCAAGGCGGTCGTGCTGTCGCAGCGGGAGGCGCGGGGGCTCGGGGAGGGCGCCGCGCCACCTGCTGCTGGGGCTCGTCGCAGAGGACCGCTCCGCCGGGGGGTTCCTCTCGTCCGGGGTCAACATCGAGCGCGCGCGCGAGGCGTGCCGCGGCATTGGCGCCAGGGACGCGGGTTCGATGGCCGCGTCGACGTCGCCATCCGGCTCGGGTCTGGACACGGACATGCCCTTCTCCGGGAGCTGCACGCGGGTCTTCGAGGGGGCTGTCGAGTTCTCCAAGAACATGGGCTGCAGCTTCATCTCCCCGGAGCACCTCGCCCTCGCGCTCTTCACCCTTGACGATCCCACCACCAACAACCTCCTCAGGAGGTAGGTAGCTGTTACATGCTCTTCCGATTCTGTGCAGGAACCTATTGTTCATTTCTTACCTCAATTCCTCATTCCATCCATTTGTGATGTCATCTGTTGATCAAATAATCACCTATATAGCCAGTAGGTTAATCATATACTGAGATCATCTTGTTAATGCTTGTTCTTTTATATGCACAGTTGCACACAGACAATTGGTCCAATTGTTTATCTGTAGCTCACATGGAAAGCATATCATTTGTCATCTAGTTGTACTATATGATCAAGCCGTTTGCTCCCCTAGAAAAGGTCATAGCTGATTTATCACCCATAGTAAGTGTACTAAATACCACCCCAGAAGTTGACTTGGCCAAAAACAAGGTCTCATGGAAGTAAACAATCATACTGATGGGTAATACCATGATGGGATGTTTAAAAGATATATTCTTGTTCTTTTTACCATTTGTGCTGTCATCAATAAATGTTGTTATTTGTTCTAGCTTGGGAGCGGATCCGAGTCAGCTAGGATCAGTTGCACTCACCCGACTCCAAGGGGAGCTTTCAAAAGATGGCCGAGATCCCACAGGGGCATCTTCTTTCAAAGTGTCCGAGAAATCTCCTGCTGGAACTGGAAGATCTGCCTTCTCCAAATCCTTAAATAACAAGAAAGGTCAGGGCTCACGAGTCGCTGTTGCATTAAAGCTTGTACTCATGTTCGTTGATGATATAGGTTGTGGAACTTCAATGCAAACTTGTCTTGTTTACCATTTCAGATAAGGGTGTCCTAGATCAATTTTGTTTAGATTTGACCACACAAGCTAGTGGAGGGTTTGTTGACCCTATTATTGGTCGTGAGGAGGAGATTGAAAGAGTAGTTCAGATAATATGCCGGCGGACAAAGAACAATCCTATTCTTTTGGGTGAGGCTGGTGTTGGTAAAACTGCAATTGCTGAAGGGCTGGCTCTTCGAATTGCAAATGGCGATGTCCCCATTTACCTTGTGTTAAGCTTGAATTGCCGTGATGGATACAAAATCATGCATTTGGAAATTCAGCTTGCACATCAATAGTATCCCCATATCTAAACTGTTGTGCAGGCAAAGCGTATAATGTCACTGGACGCTGGTCTACTTATTGCTGGTGCAAAAGAGAGAGGTGAATTGGAGTCCAGGGTTACTCATTTAATTCGTGAAGTCCAGGAAGCAGGTCGGTTGGTAATGCAGTCTGAAATTTATCAAATATAGTGCACTTGGTCATGAATATTCAGGATTGCCTTATTTTGATGCAGGTGATGTTATCTTTTCATTGATGAGGTTCACAATCTTATTGGATCTGGAACTGTTGGAAAGGGTAAGGGCGCTGGCCTCGACATTGGCAACTTGCTGAAGCCCCCACTTGCTAGAGGTGAATTGCAGGTATTAGATTCATCCCGCTTCATACTTAGTGTTGTCAAGTAGAAAAGAAACATCAATTTTTACCATATAACCTATCTTATGGGCAATTTTTGTTTGTATTTATAGTGCATTGCAGCTACAACTTTAGATGAACATCGGATGCATTTTGAGAAGGACAAGGCTTTGGCCCGCCGGTTCCAGCCAGTATTAGTAGATGAGCCTAGTCAGGTATTGCAGATATTTTCATATGAAAGTAAGGTAGTTATGACCTTATGGGCACATTTCATTCTTAATCACCCTTAAAACTTATTGCAGGAAGATGCGGTGAAAATATTACTTGGTCTTTGTGAGAAATATGAAACTTATCATAAATGCAAATTCACTTTAGAAGCCATCAACGCAGCAGTTTATCTGTCAGCAAGATATATCCCTGACAGACAGCTTCCTGATAAGGCTATTGATCTGATTGACGAAGCTGGCAGCAGAGCTCGAATGGAATCATTTAAAAGGAAGAAGGAAGGGCGGTGTTCTATTCTCTTGAAGTCTCCAGATGAATACTGGCAAGAGATAAAAGCCGTTCAGGCTGTGCATGAAGTGGTAATGGGACATTTTGCACTGTTTATACTGTGAATTTTTTTGCTCCATCTAGTGATAAATATTTAATATTTTAGTGTACTTCTATACTCAGGTGTTATCTAACAACATGAAATATTCTCCAAACGATAATGATCAAGAAAATGGTAGTGCTAACGATGAAGCTCCATGTGAGGACAAGGCTGGGTCAACATCTACCCCATCACTCTCAGTTGAAGAGTTAAGTTTTCTCATATGAACATGTCATACAGGGTTCTCCATTCCCTACATACCTGCTCATCATGGAACCTATTGTAAAAATGCAGACCAGTTGTAGTTGGAACAGAGGAAATTGCAAGAGTCGCCTCATTATGGTCGGGTATACCAGTCCAGCAGTTGACTGCTGATGATAGAAAGCTTTTAGTAGGGCTAGATGATGAGCTCAGAAAGCGTGTCATTGGTCAAGATGCTGCTGCTGTGGCGATATCTCGAGCGGTGAAGAGGTCACGTGTTGGTCTCAATGACCCTGCCAGACCTATTGTTACGCTGCTTTTCTGTGGTCCAACAGGAGTTGGTAAAACCGAGCTTACAAAAACTCTAGCAGCAAGTTATTTTGGATCAGTAAGTTACCCAATTATGTTTTCATCATCCTGTTATTTGAACAACGCTTGGATGTTACATAGAATGCGGCTTGACAAGATTTTTTTACTATTTTTTGAACAGGAATCTGCTATGCTTCGATTGGACATGAGCGAGTATATGGAGAGGCACACTGTGAGCAAGCTGATAGGCTCTCCTCCAGGGTACATCGGATACGGTGAAACTGGTACTTTGACAGAAGCAATCAGGAGAAAACCATTTACTGTTGTATTGCTTGATGAGATAGAGAAAGCTCACCCTGATATCTTCAACATTCTTCTCCAAATTTTTGAAGATGGACATCTGACGGACTCACAGGTACTAGATCGGTTGATCCTGATAATATACATGCGACTGCTTTCATTAAATGTCCATAAATAAAGTTCAAACAATAGAGTTATTGGACCAAGTTTGATGAAATCCAGTCCCTGGAATGTCATGCTAAAGATTGGTCAGCACTAGCACTTCTATCACATTCTGTTTTTGTATGGGTCCTTCAAACTTTTATTTGGGACATGATGCTGAAATTAGACATCAAGACAACTTGCAATCAATATACTAACATAGATAATTCCTCGCATAGTCTTAGGATGAACTTAAAGTAGTTCCTAAGCGGTTTCTATGTGATGAATGTTTTTTATTTACATTAAAGCTTTGTGTGAACTACAGGGCCGCAGAGTTTCCTTCAAGAATACATTGATTGTCATGACATCAAATGTTGGTTCTACATCAATTTCGAAGGGGAGACGGAGCATAGGTTTCTTGATGGAAGACGACACCGAATCAAGCTCATATATTGCAATGAAGTCCCTGGTAATGGAAGAGCTGAAGGCATTTTTCCGGCCGGAATTGCTTAATAGAATCGATGAGATGGTTGTGTTCCGTCCTCTGGAGAAGACTCAGGCCTGTTTCTCACTTTGCTCTGAATTGGTTTTACTGATATTCAGTAAACTTACATACCATATGTCGGTTTACTACAAGAACTGGAAAAAGCTTACTTATCTATGCAATTAGCCAGCCGCTTACAACTAGTGTGTGATAGTTGTTGATGCATATACGGATATACCTCTATTGTCATGAACTTCAGACCACATGAGACACTAATGCCCTCCTTGACATGTTTTACAGATGATAGCTATTCTTGATATCATCCTACAAGAAGTGAAGGGTAGGCTTTTGGCCCTTGGGATAGGCATAGAGGTGTCTGATGCAATGAAGGACCTGATTTGCCAAGAAGGATATGACAAGAGCCATGGTGCGCGACCGCTGAGGAGAGCAGTCACCCACCTGATCGAGGATGTCATCAGCGAAGCAATTCTTTTTGGTGAGTACAAGCCTGGTGACACGATACTTATGGACACCGATGATGAGGGCAAACCTTGCTTGAGCCGTCTGAATGAACAGATCGTCCAATTGGCTGACCCAACACGGACATTCTGAAGTTCTGCATCCCATGTAGTAGAGTAGAGGTCTAATTTTTCGCTCTTTCAAGCAACGAGATTATTAATTCTTTTATAGGTAGACACGGAATATTTCATTATGTACATACATTCAGGGAATGTCCCAGCATATGGTGGTGTTCAAAAAAAAAATATGCAAATGTATATTGTTCTTCAGACTTCAATTGAGCAAATATATTATTTTGGAACTGTTTGGCTGCCCGATATTATCGCCATGACTTCGTGTAAATGGAGTCGATATTTATCTTAAAAGTAAGGTCGAGTAAATTTTGTGTTGTTTGTCTTATTTACTGATTTTTGGCAGTGATGCGATGTATAAAAAAGACTAGGATGAACTAGTTTGGTCCCTACGCCCCTTTTGTGATTGTGCCATGCCATGTAAGCCCTTCATTTCAACGCTGTCAAGTATCTGCAACTGGTTTTTTCAAGTGAGTTTACAGCCATTGCGTGCAGCAATATGCCAATATGATACTGCCAAGGATTAATACCAGCCTGATAGCAGAGATCGACGCGAGAGATCCTTGTCAGGCGTAGTGCACCTCGAGGGTACTTTGGTAATTTACTACGAAAAATTTTCTTAAAAACCACCAACTATTTTATATAGAACGTTGCTAACCCAACCACAAAATTTTACCAATCCCCAACCCCAGAATTCTACCAATCACACTTTCGAGTACTCAGAAATAACATAACAGTGATTCAGTTGAAACTTCAATAGAAGCATTCAAATGCAAATAGTTGCTGTTCAAAATTCAATAAGATGCAAACTGATTACCGTCAAGTAATAACTATATAAAAAAACTACATTCTCGCTTACGTTGAAATACCGGTGCCTAGAAAACTTGTCATCAAAACAGAGATGGACAGAGCTTCAGATAATAGTCTGTGCAACTCAAAAAGAATCACCACCAAACAGTGGCGAGTTTTTCACTATGCCTTTGCCAACCCAGGATCCCTAGGAAATAGACGCAAACGAGATCAGATAAAGGAAAATTACAAAATAGAATCCAGAAAGTTCTGGTGCAACAATCCCATACCTTTTAATTTGGTCGAGTATGAGAAGTCTGTGGCCGGGGGGGATCTTCACATCTCTTAGAGCACTAAAGCATCATAATGTAGAATATCAATACATTATACGTGAATAAATAACCCCCCCCCCCTCTCCCCCTCTTTTAAACTGGCTAGAATATACATGAACCTAGAAACACTTACCTGTCAGTAAGGAGGGGCAAGGTTTGATCAGTGAGGAGACCCTTCTTGAAATTCTTCTCATAGTTCTGGAGGCCTAGTTTTTGCAACATGCTCCTTGTACGGGAATAGGACATATCTTCACTCTGTGGCTTTGAGAACTTCTGCCCAATCTACATATAATAATCCAATATGGAGAATTAGTACACAACAAATAATACCACGTCGACAATCATACCAGCTGACTGTACACTGGATACAGGATAATCAAATAGTAATTGCTGTTAGAATAGTCATATTCCTTTATATATATAAAAGGTATCAATTTGGAAAGGAATCAATCATGGATGGAAAATATTAATCATGGATAGAAAGTTTTAATTATGGAGCTTGGGCACCATGGTGCACCTGTTATTTTGCCTATATATATATATAGGGAATGTATCCAGTGCTAATGCACTATTCGGTGCTAACATGTGAATTCTGTTTGTGGACCATCGGATGTACCTCAAACGGCCTGGATCTTTGAAGGTGGAATCACCCAAACCACTTAAACATTTTTGCAAAAAACTCCCTACCGGTTCGGTCTCTTTTTTTCGGGCCCCCGCCGTTCCGGCTGCCTCGCGCGACTCTCGCCTGATCTGCCGCTCTCGCCTCCCGTCTCCCTCGTGCGACGGCGCCTGTTCGCCTCGCTCCTTCCGCTGCCGGCTCGCTCCGCCTCCCTCAGTCTCCTTGCTCCGCCTCCCATTACTCCCCCACCTGCCTCCGGGCCACCGCCTCGCTCTGCCCTCGATGGCCTCCCCCCGTCGCGCCCCCCGGCCCTCGATGCCGCCGCCTCCCTCCACGGCTCCCCCCCCCCCAAATCTCTGGGCCGCCGCCTCGCTCTGCCCTCCACGGCCCCTCCAAGCCCCCGCCAGCCCTTCTCCAGGGTTAGGGTTAGGTGAAAGGGGCGGCGACTCCGTCTGCAGCGCTGCCGCTTCCCTCCGAGCCGGCCTCCACCCCGAGCGCCGACGCCTCCCTCCGACCGGGACTCCTCCCTGAGCGCCGACGCCTCCAACCCGGCCTCCTCCCCAAACTCTAGTTCCTCCGCCCAGCTCGGCTATCTGCTGCTTGTGATGATGCCAAGAATAATTGTGTTCTTTTGTGTTTTGCAACATCTAGTAATGCCCGTCGATAACTCCTCCCCAACTTCCAGAATGTATATTTCTCAGTGTTGTTGCAACATCTAAGCATCTAGATTGTGTTCTTGTGTTTTGCAGAATGTATAATTGTGTTCTTGTGTTTTGCCATTACATATTCCACAGCGTCCAGAATGTATAATTGTGTTCTTGTGTTTTGCAACATCTAGATTGCTGTTGTAAATTGACCCGAGTGTTTTCCAACACTTCGGCTACATTAAGCTATAATCTATTTGAAGACGTATGTGTAATATTGGATCAGCAATGGAGGAATGCCTATATTGCATCTGAAAGGAGCCGTATTCTCTTCATATAAAAAAGGGACCTTTTTTTTTCTTACTTGGGTTCTGAAGTTCCAAGACTAACTACTTTTATGCTTATCAGTTCTGAAATTCTATAACTTGAGATTTTGGTGAAACTTCAATCTTGCATTTTTTTTTGCTCTGTTAAGCTCTGGATCATTCATTTCCTGCTGTTTGGATAAAAGTAATCTAGCATGGTAACCTGTGGTCTAGCCTTTCTACTGAAAATGGAGCTGAGAACTGGTGAAAACTAGAGCATATGGTGACGGCATGTACAACCTTCGAAGTTGCCTAAAATTGGCATTACTGAAAAAAGATTACACATTTCTCTTCAATACATATTCTCCGAATATAATCCAAAGGGTGAAGTACCATTTGGTCTCATAGTTCGCCGATTTGTTCATCGAGAGCACGAAAAAAAATGAAAAGAATGTAGCTGAAAAACATCAGAAAACAACCATTACAAAATGTCAGCAATTTCGAGCCACTAATCCACTCTCTGTGCAGTCTGAAGGTAATGAAACATTCAAAGGATGGGGGGAAAAGCCGCAAAAACTGTACAGTTTGCCCAAAAAGTTCCACATCTTGATCTCTCATCTTTATACCTTTCTATTTACTAACTCATTTGTACTAAAGAACCAATCCTGTGGCAACTACAACCCCATATGCAAATGATCCTGACACACATCAGAATACATCACTTTACATAATCTGCACCATCAAGAAAATGCCTATACTCGTAATGGGGTTGCTGAGCGCAAACATCGTCATCTAATTGAAACTGCCAATACTCTTCTCCTTATCTCACGTTCCACCACAGTTCTGGATTGAAGCTGTTTCTACAGCTACATATCTCATCAATATGCAGACTTCCATTGCTCTTAAGGGCGTCAGTCCTATAGAGCGCCACTACTCTCAAGCTCGGGTACACTCACCTTCGAGTTTTTGGTTGCACTTGTTCTGTTTTGTTGCAGCCTCGTAAGCACACCAAACTGTCGGCTCAGTTAGTTGAGTATATGTTTATTGGTTATAGTTCTGAGCACAAGAGTTATCGCTACTATGATCCTTCTGCTTGACGTACCAGGATTTCACAAGACGTTATCATTGAGGAATCTCGACCTTTCTTCTATCAAGATTCAGCTCCTTGTCATGTTTCTACTGTTGAGACGAACTCATAGTTATCTCTTTCTGACTTTTCACCTATTTCTCCACTATCACAGCCTTCCCTTGGTCTGTCCAGTGGTTCTTTCTGTACCCCCGCCTCCTATGATGCCTCCTGCAGCACCACCACCATCTCGTTTCCCTAATATTCACTACTCTAGGCGTCCTCGTCCTTCACTAGCCTCCTCTCTTGGTATCTTGCCAACACCTAAATCTGCTCCTTGCGATGCTCCTCACTACACCCTTTGTGATCGAACATCCCTTCGACCTCCTGATCGTCTTGGTTTTGCTCCCACAGCTCATGCTCTCTCTGTCACCGAGTCTAGTTCTTATCGTGATGTTGCTCCTCATTTTGAGTAGCAGCTCGTAATGGCAGAGAAGCTTGATGCTCTTCGGCGTAGAAGACTTGGGATATTGTACCGACATCTGTGCATGCTTGTCCTATCACGTGGACGTGGGTGTATAAGATTACGACCCAGTCTGATGGTCCTATCGAGCACTACAGGCTCATCTTGTGGTTTGCAGCTTCCAGGAGGAGTACGGTCGTGACTGCGATGAGACTTTTGCCCCTGTTGCCCATATGACCACTATTCGCACTCTTGTTGCGGTTGCTTCTATTCGCCGTTGGTTTATCTCTCAGCTAGATGTTAAGAATGCTTTCTTAATGGTGTTTTGCATGAGGTCTAATGCAACCACTACTTGGGTATTCTATTCTTGATGGGCACGTCTGTCGTTTTCGTTGTGCTTTTTATGGCCTCAAACAGGCTTCTTGTGTCTGGTTTGCGTGTTTTATCTCAATGATTATCGCTGTCGGTTTCACTGGCAGTTCCCACGATCCTGCTCTATTTGTCCATGTCTCACTCGATATAGGACACTACTTCTGTATGTGGATGACATGCTCATCATGGGTGATGACTCCTCGTTCATCACATATGTAAAGTAGCATTTCAGCGAGCAGCTTTTGATGATTGATCTTGATTCTCTTACGTACTTTCTTGGGATCGAGGTCACCTCCACGCTTGAGGGTTGCTATCTCTTCCAACAGAAATATGTTCACGATCTTCTTAATCGTTCTGGTTTGACTGACACTCACACTACTGAGATTCCCATGAAGTTATCTCTTCAGCTTCAGGCCACCGATGGTGATCTTCTTGAGGACCTTACTCGATATCGTCATCTTGTTAGGAGTCTAGTCTAGTCTATCTTATGAGCACTCATCTTGATATTGCTCATATCGTCCATATTTTGAGTCAGTTCATGGCTTGTCCTGCGCACCTTCATTATAGCCACCTTCTTCGGGTTCTTCTCTACTTGTGTGACACTATCTCTCATCATTTGTTTTTTAGTTCCAACTCACTACAACTTCAGGCGTATTCCGATGCGACCTGAGCTAGTGATCGTTCTGATCATCTTTCTTTTTCTACTAACTGTGTACTGTGTTTTTTTTTGCTCCTCCCTGGTTACCTGGAAGACAAAGAAGCAGACTCCAGTTTTTCGTTCGAGTGCTGAGTCTGAATTGTGTGTGATCTACCATGAGTTTGAGAGGGATGTTAAAATAGACATTCTTTTGTATTTCAATCTATATGTAGGGCATATTCCCTTGTATTCTCTACATATACTGCCTATTGGGACTCATAAATATACACATAATATTCATAACAAGCAAAATCAAAATGTACTACTATATCAGCTGGCTGTACGTTGGATCATGGTTCGGATTACCAGCGGTTACCGGCCGGTAACCGCCGGTAACCGGAAATCCCGGCTGAGACCGGGAAGAAAAATACCAGCCGGAATTAAAATTTGAAAAAATTGAAATTGTAGCTGTTGAAAACAGTTCCAGGGGCATTGGATGCTCTAGCAACCAGTTAGGAACATGTGGAGCCCATTCAAACATGATGAAGTACTCCTTTTGTCATTTGCATGTGAAGTCTTTTGTTCTCTGCATGTTGGGGGGGGGGGGAGAAAAGGTAGCTAGATGCATGTGCATTGCATTATTCTGTCTCTAGAGCAGCAAGAAAGCAGCAGCCAGCAGCAGGGAGCAGCAGAAGACAGCAGCAGGGAGCGAGGAGCAGGCAAGTAGCAGCAGGGAGCGAGGAGCAGGCAAGTAGCAGCAGCTCTTCCCTCAGTCTCTTTTCTCTTAGAGAATTCTCGTCAGTAGATCTCAGACCATTTTGCAAGCCTCTGATTTCATTTTCTATATGCATCACAAGTTGGCATCTTTAGACTTTTGGATTGGTCCAATGCAGAGTTCAACTTGAGCAATAAAGATTCCCTAGCTTCATTAGAGTCATGAAGTTGTTTTTCTAGCATGTATAGCATTCCTTCCTTCCTTAGAGTCAGTAGATCTCAGACCATTTTGCAAGCCTCTGATTCCATTGTGGAAGAGGCCCCTTTTAGTCCATCAATGTTGGATCGGCTCACCTGTGAATCAGCATTACTTAGTACCTGAAATTCAGAGCATGATGACCTTGTATAGATTGTATAACATACTAACTAATGGTATTGAGTCCAACAGATGTTGTTTTAGCCTCTAGCAATTTTAGATTTGTGTCTTACTGATACATGTTTTTGTTGCTACATGATATTGTAGTGATGGCTGGTAAAAGTATCAATGTTTGGGACCATGGAGAGAGACTAGGAGGTGCTGGTTGGAAGTGCAGATATTGTAAGCTTACGAAGTCAGGTGGAGGCGTGACACGCCTGAAAGAACATCTTGCTGGGAAGCACGGGGATGTTATTCCTTGTAGTGGGGTGCTGGCGGAAGTGGGAAGGCTAATGCTAGCAAGTATAGAAGAAACTTAGGCCAAAAGGAAATCTATTAGAGATAGGCGCTTGAGAATGGAGCAAGTTGCTTCAGAGCCTGTAGCGCGTGAAGATGTCTTTGATGATGATGAGGAAAAGCAGATGGAATGGGTTCGGCGAGAGTCGTTGAAGTTGCACCAGCTCGAGCAGAGGGCAAGAGCCCGGGGTGCGACATTTGAACATGGTGGAGGTAGTGGAAGTGCCACAGGAAGGGGTACAGGAAGAAATGCTCTTTCGAGGATGTTTGGTAGGTCGCAGTCTATGAGAGTTGATTCTGATATTTTGCGCAGTCGGGCACCCGTCCAACCCCGGATTGACACAACTCTTAAGAAAGAAGCAAAGTCAAAACTCGAAAAAGTTTGGGCTAAGTGGTTCCATAGTAATGACATTCCTGGAAATAAGGCAGAGTGTCCTTATTTTCGTGCTACCATCAAGGTTACACAAGAACTTGGTGAAGGTGTTGCGTCACCTAGAGGGCATGAAATTGATGGGCCATACCTTGATGCTAATGAACTGGAGATAAAGTAATATATACAGGAGTTCAAAGATGATTGGAGCATATATGGAGTATCCATCATGTGTGATTCCTGGACAGGACCTACACAGATGAGTATAATTAACTTCATGTTGTACTGCAATGGAAGAATGTTTTTTCATAAGTCAGTGAATGCGACCGGTGACGTACAAAATGCAGACTTTTTGTATCGTGAGATCCGCAAAGTTGTTGAAGAAATTGGAGTTAAACATGTTATGCAGATTGTCACTGATAATGGAGCAAACTACAAGAAAGCATGTCAACTGGTGATTGAAGAACATCCAACTCTAGTCTGGCACAACAAATTTATAATCATTGGGTACAACATGCTCATCCCACATACACTTGGGATCAATATAAAGTCCACCTGGCTCATAATGAAGGACTTGTCCTCAGGGATCTAAAAGGCGGGCTAAGCGGCCGCCTAGGCCCTGCCTAGGCGCTCGGCGGCCACCCGGCGCCTTGCCTAGGGGTATTGGGCGGGGAAGAAGAGGCCAGGCGGCGAGTCGGCCGACTAGGCGGCTGGACCACAAGAACAGAGGGGACCACAAAAAGAGAAGCCACAGCCACACTTCCACAGTACCACGAGTGGGAGACGGGAGCTAGGGTTCTCCGCGCCGTCGCCGCACCGCCTCCGCACTGTGGCCGCCACCTCTCCGAATCCAGGCGAAGGAGGAGTACGGTACCTCAGGCGAAGCCGCGAAGGAGAGATGCGCGCCTGCGCCGGCGTGCGGGAGCTGCGCCGGAGTGCTGAGCTGCGGGGAGGACCGGAGGAGCGCCGGCCTGCAGGGGAGGAGGAGCGCCGCTGCGCCGGCTGCGGGGAGAGGATCTGCGGCCTGCGGGGGGAGGAGACGAGGAGTGAATGAGTGATTGAGTGACCGAGTGCTTGAACGGTTGAACCGAAGCTGAGACTGCCGAGTGAACCTAACTACCGAAGCCAGCCGAGTGCCGACCGCCAACCGCCGACACGTCGCAGCTCGCAGGCAAGGTCTGGACTCTGGATAGCAGTCAGCAGCAGAAGAGGACAGAGGTAAGGTATTGTTTCTAATTTGTTTCTAATTTCTAATTTGTTTCTTCAGTGGTACCTATATTCCTAAATCATAATTCATAGTTTCATACCACATGTTTTGATCACATTCCACAAATCAGAATATATCACTTTGTTGTACAAAATGCATTGCATATTATATCACTTTGTTGTACAAAATGCATTGCATATTAGATATTGCGCAGCATTCCCATAAAATAACTGTGCATTCTTGCATAGATAACTAGGATCAAAATGTCATCCGCCGCGTCAGCTCCTGAGGTGGGCACCGTAGATACTACTCAAGATAGTCTCAAGAGAGTCGGGAGACGTAGGGTGAAAATATGGTGTGTTAGTGAACCCAAACAATTTGGACAAGGTGAAATGTATTTTGTGCAGAAAAGTTGTTTCCGGGGGCATCTATAGGATCAAATAACATATTGCACATATTCAAGGAAATGTTGCAAGATGTCCCAAATCTACAAAAGAAGACCAAGCAAAGTGCCGTAATTCTATTGAGGCAAAAAACAAGAAGTGCAAGAAAGCGCAAGAAGATGAGGTTAGAGAAAGAGTGAGCATAATAGGTGGTAATGAAAATGAAGAACAACTTGAAGAGATGGAGGATCGGCACCAAGAAAGTTAGGGCCTATGGCTAGATTTGTGAATCCGATTGATCCTCGAGAGAGCAATTTGAGCACGCAAGAGTTGAAGAGGCAACAAAAAATTACAGAGGCAATTTGGAAAGAGAGACATCACAAAGTGAAGCAATATGTGGCAAGATGGCTTTATGTTTCCGGTAAAGATTGCAATTATCATTCATTTTATTCTTATTATCTTCATATCTTGTATGCCATTAATTCATTCTTTGTTAACCTTTTACTCTTTAGGTGTTCCTTTCAATGCCATCAACAACGATGAATTTAAACAAATGTTGGAGGCCGTAGGTCGCTTTGGCCCGGGCTTTGGAGGTCCCACTCAATACGATGTTCGGGAGCCGTTGTTGAAAGAGGAAGTGTTAAGAACTAATGAGTTGTTGAAAGCACATGAAGAAGAAAGAGCCATGACTGGGTGCTCCCTCATGATCGACGCATGGACGGATCAAAAGAGGAGAAGCATCATGAACTTATGTGTTCATTACAATTTGGGGACAAGTTTCATAGGATCAAAGGAGACGTCGGAAGATGCGCACACAAGTGAGTATATCTTTGACTATGGGGATGGATGCATTGACTCTATTGGTCCTCAAAATGTGGTTCAAATAGTAACGGACAATGCTTCAAATAACATGGGAGCAAAGGAATTAATGAAAGCTAAAAGGCCAAATATCTTTTGGAGCTCATGTGCAACTCACACCATCAACCTTATGCTACAAGGAATTGGCAATATGCCAAAGTACAAGAAGACGCTTGACCAAGCAAAAACATTAACGGTTTTTATCTATTCACACCACAAGACCTTGGCATTGATGAGAAAACATACAAAAAGAAGAGATATAATAAGGCCGGGGGTGACTAGATTTGCTTCGGCTTTTCTTACATTACAAAGTTTAATTGAAAAGAAAGCCGAATTAAGGGCGATGGCACTTAGTAAGGAATGGGAAGAATCTGCCCACACAAAAAAAAAGGCAAAGGCGTCACGGCAACCGCAACACTTATTAGTAGATCATTTTGGAATGGCGTGAACAATGCTTTAAAGGTATAAATAGTGCTGTCCATTATGTTATGTATTTGATTTTTTTCAATTTGCTAACATGTTATGTTATATTGCTTGAAGGTTTTTGAGCCGTTAGTGAAGGTTCTTCGCATGGTTGATGGGAATGGTCCATCTATGACCTTTCTTTATGGAGAAATTTTAGAGGCAAAGAAGCAAATCAAAGAGGCCTTGAATAATTCGGAGAGCAATTACAACTTAATCATTAATGCTATTGATGGAAAGATGAAGGGAAGACTTGATTCTCCATTGCATTTGACAGCATATCTATTAAACCCATATTATAGCTATCGTGATCGATCTATTTTTTTGGAACAAGATATTATGGATGTGTTTATTGAATGTGTTGAAACATTTTATCATGGTGATGATGATTCAATGGATCAAGTACTCAATGTTGACTTTGATATATTCAAGGATAAAAAAGAGACATTTGGGAAAACCCCCGCCCGACTTGGATGTCAAAAAAGAGATCTTATTCCCGGTAAAGTATACTTGTTCTTAATGAAACACATTTAATAAATTTACATTTCAGCAGCTATTGATAATTTATCTTTCATTCTTACTATTATGTAGCTAATTGGTGGTCGAAATATGGATGCCATGTTCCCCACTTGCAAAAATTAGCCATAAGAATCCTCTCTTTGACATCAAGTTCTTCGGGATGTGAAAGAAATTGGAGCACTTTTGACATGGTATCTTTCTACTCTTGCTATTCAAAAAAATACATGTTTCAACTCAAGTAGTCAAGAAAGTATAGCACTAAACTTCACTATGTAACTTGTAGGTACACACAAAGAAAAGAAATAAACTAGATGCTCACCGTCTCAATAATCTAGTTTATGTTCAATTCAATGTGAGATTATTGAACAAAAAAGAAAATAGTAACACGAAGAACATTGATGTCCTTCTAGCTTCACATGCTAGTAATGCTCAAGGATGGATGATTGAAGGCGGAGATGATGATGTTGATCCCGAAACAGGTCTTTCATGGAATCTAATTGATGAGGCGATGGGAGCTAATGAAACCATGCAACCTCGTCGAAGCACTAGAGTGAGAGAGCTTCATGAAGATGATTTCGATTCCAAATCCGAAGAAGAGAAGGTCAATGAGGATCTTGAAAATGTTGAATTTGAATCCGACCAAGATAAAGTGGTGCCAACCAAAGATTATGGACAAGAGGATGAAGATTGACTCCTTTCATCATCACATATTCACATTATCATACTTGCTAACTTAAGTCCTTAACTATGTTGCTTGTTTGTAACAATGTAACTTGTGAGAAGAACTATGTTTATGTGTTTTTAATTCGTGTATTTGAGACTTGAGAACAATGCTTATGTGTCTTTTGTTATGAACTTCATAATTCATTACGCATGTCTTATTATATTGCTATCATTTCTTTTATTATTTTCAATTTACAAGTTTGAAGCACAAATGTACAATAGTTATTCAATACCAAAAAACTCATACATTGCTTAATGTGCAGGTTTTACAATTATACATCAAGCATTTACATCAATGGATATAGAGCTATCATTGTTGCTCAAGGTAACAATTTTCTTCATTTAAACATCAAATACATATATACGATTGCTTATCTTTGCATGTTGTCCTCATTTTTAATTTAACCGCCTAGGCCCCCTAGGCGCTAGGCCCCACCTCGCCGCCCGCCTAGCTCCTAGCGCCTTCTTGAACATTGCTTGTCCTCATTGATAACAATAAGTACATTGCACAACCTTCACGTTTCTCAACAATGATTTGGTATGAATTGATCCTTCATTAGTGTTTTCACTTTTTAGTATACTACTCAAGTTAACATTTATTACTATTAACTTGTGTTTTTATTATTTCAGATGTAACACAACACTACGACGAGAGGGCTTCACCACATGATCAACACCAAGTTGAATTTATTCAGATGAGGACCCTTTTTTATCGAGGTTCAGTTCTTTTTTACCATGGATATGCCAATTTAGAAGGTTTTGTTATATGCCGAAGCATCTCAATTACTTTTGGCCTCATAGTTACAAGAAAATGCTTCAAGAAGGGATTAGTTTGATGTAGTCTTATGCGGGTTTTACTTGTTATAAAAAACTTAAGCTTTTGGCAAAATGTCCACCCATAACTTTCAATTTACGGCAACAAAAGTGGAGCTCCAACTTCCATACTCATTCCACCGGTTTTTCCGGTTTTCTCACCGGTAAAACCGGTAACCGGCCGGTTACCGGCCGCCTCCCGACTCACCAAAAAAATTTGTTTGCTAAATTTCATCCGGTTTTAAACCGGGATTTCCGGTTACCGGGCGATAACCGGCCGGTTACCGGTATCGCCCGGCGGCCGGGATTCGCCCCGGTACCGGTTTTTCGATCCTTGCGTTGGACACAGGATAATCAAACAGTAGTTTCACCAAAATCAAAATGTACTACTATAGAAAGGTATGTGTAAAACTTGAGAAGAAAAATTCTACAGGCAAAGATTCAGCAGAAAGAAACATTCCTTTTTGACCTGGCCACAATGGTTTCATCACAATATGAGTACTAATGCTCACTAATAAATTGTTCTCGAGAATTCCATGCAAAATTAGCAAAATCACATGGTTCACATCCAACTGCCAAGAAATAGCAAAGCAACTCCTTTCATGGCCAAGATTACTTCTCTTTTGTTTTCTGGAGATATAAGGACTGTATGTGGTTTGCACATGTGGCCACATTCGAGAGATATTTCACAATGAAGTTTGTAACAGAAAAAAGGAAAGAAGAAATGGCAGTGCCAAAACTCCTTGTCACCAGAATACTTTGGGTGTCCAACATTTCCATGCAAGCCATAGAAATGGCAGTATGCATGCTAAAAGCCATGTCATAATACTCCTACGAAGCACAAGCTGTAGCTAGGCCAAACCAGAAAGCAAGAAAATTAAGCAAAATCTTTAGTAGTTGGTTAATGTCCACCAAGTTTATAGAATAAGCTACCATCTCCACACGCAAGATAAAACATTCCCATCCAAACCTCAATTTATCCTAAGCAGGCATTACAATAGAGACTTGACCCATCAGATACAAAAAATTAGTGATAAGATGGAATGAGCAGCAAGACGACTCCAAAATTGTAACAACCAAAGATATCTAGGTTCTTACCATGAAAAAGCCACCTTGAAATACCGCAAAAGCAACACCAGTTGTAATTGCATTTGCAACTGGATTAGGAGTTCCCATTCCACTAACTATGGAGAAGAGAGCGCCAGAACCAAAAGCAGCTGCCATGCTATACAAATACAAACAAGACATTAGTCAATCATAAAGTAACAAATATCTAGTTATTAACTAGAATTGATAGCTCCCACCCTGATATATGAAGCTGTGCAATAATCACCATTTTTAGTGGCTAATCGGAATTATTTTGCATCTTAACAAATTGACGATACATGTTATTACTCCTTGAAATGTAGTGCCAACCAAAATGAAATTCCGAAGCCTCACCTGCCCTGAATGTCCTCTTGCCCACGTATCCTTCTCATAACACAAGATATGCCTGCATTTGCACCAGTCATAACTGCGAAATTCCGGGCTTGCACCAAGGGTCCACCAGCTAAAGCCTATAAGTCAACTAGCTTCATTACCTTGATGTGTAAAAAAAATCAAATATTGGGATTTGCGATATATCTATATGGCCATATAGAGGCCAACATTTGCCATGTTATGAAATAGAAAATGCTAGCCTAAAACTAAGTTGACTATTATACATAAGGCTCACAAGTTAACATTGCAAAGAAGTGAGCTTTTGCTCTATTCTAATTTGGGATCAGTGGCTGAACACACGTCATATATGTACTCTTATTCATCGTATTATAGTTCTGTCCATTCTTGCCTCATTGCCTGTCACTCCTCTCACCTTTATGACTCTTATCTAATTCTATCCCAGATTAACTAATCAGCTACAGCGATTTGTATCCAGCAAAACTGCATAAGTTCACTCTGAGAGTAACATCCGGTCCTCCGCAACATCATGCGTGAGGCTGCGCTCTATACTAAGTCATTGTAATTGCTAATCACTTATCACGAAGACTTCACCGAGTTCAACAAAAAACCCAGCAGAAGATGCGATAGGGTTAGCAACCTGGGCCTGCTTGAAGGATGCCATGGCCTGCGGGTCGGCGCTGGGCGGCGGCTGCGGCATGGGGAATGGCGATCCCCCGTCGGCGGTGAGCGTGCCCATGAGAACCCCGAGTGCCGCGCCCTGTACCGCCCCCACGGCCGAGCTCACCGCCGCCTCGATGTGGGTGGGCTGCTTCGCCATCCACGCGCGGAACCCCGCCTCCAGCCCCTTCACGCGCCCGCTCCACTCCTCCAGCGGGTTGCCGCCGCGCGCCTGCGCCGCGGCCGACGACGACGAGTCCATCACCACCAAATCCCTCTGCTGCTCGTCTCGTCTCGTCTCGGCTCGGCGTCTTGGGAAACGGCCACGCTTTTATCCCCTCGGAATCTTCGCTTAACCCCTATACTAAGGCATTGCTAAACGGAATAATTGATCTATTGCTAAACCAGGCCGGCACCTCTTGCGGGCTACGGCCCATTACTAAACCTCATTGGGCCCTCACTGTGGACACAGTTAAAAGGCTTAGTATGTGTTTGGTTCATGGGACCATGGGGGATGGGATGGGGCGGTCCTCGTTCCAGAGCTGTTTGGTTCAGAGTCAGGTCGGATGGGGGATATCCCTCTAGGGAATATTCTGTAGATATGCTCTCAAATTGGGGATGATCCTATCCCCCAAAAATGAGGGGATGGTGAGGGATGAAGTGGGACGAGTGGCTGACAGGTAGGCCCCGTCCCTAAAAAATGGGTTGGATCCATCCCGTCCCACCATGACTCTGAACCAAACAGAAAACAGGGACCGTCCCGTCCCGTCCCTAAAAAATGGGTTGGATCCATCCCGTCCCACCATGACTCTGAACCAAACACACCCTTAGTAAATAAACGAGCACCTGGGCAGCGGCACGATTCGGCGAGGTTTCCATTCCTTTCCATGGCGTGGCTCTTGCCGCGGGTGGCGACGAGGAGGGGGGGATGGTTGGAGGCACCGTTATTTGCGGCGGAGCAGCGCGCGACGCTGGTGAACGTGAAGCTGAAGTGGGTGAAGGACCGGGAGCTAGACGGGGCGGTGTCGCGCGAGCGCCACCTCCGCGCCGCCCACCACCTGCTCGACCTCGTGTCCTCCCGGCCCGGTCACCGCATCTCGCGCCGCGAGCTCCTCGACGACAGGTCCGTCCACAGGATGTTCGGCTCCGCGGACGCTGCGCTCGCCTTCGTCGGCAGGTACCGCACGCTATTCGCGCTGTGCCGCGGCGGCGGCGTGTCCCTCACGGACGCGGCGCTCGACCTCCGGCGCCGAGAGGTGGACCGCCTGGACGCCTCCGAGCCCGACCTCGTAGCTCGCCTCCGCCGCCTCCTCATGCTCACGCTACCTCGCTCGCTGCCGCTCCACACCGTCGACCTCCTGCGCTGGGACCTCGGCCTGCCCCGCGACTACCGGGCCACCATCCTCCGCCGCTACCCCGACCACTTCGCCCTCGCGCAGCCCGAGGGCGACGAGCGCGTCTGGCTCCGCCTCCTATCCTGGGATGATAGTCTAGCCGTCTCCGAGCTCGAGAAGAGCGCCGGCGGCGGTGACACCACCTGCCTCCCCTTCCCGGTGAGCTTCACGAGGGGGTTTGGCCTCAGAAGCAAGTGCATGGCCTGGCTGAAGGAGTGGCAGGCGCTGCCGTACACCAGCCCGTACGCCGACGCCGCGGGCCTGGACCGTCGCACAGATGTGTCAGAGAAGCGGAATGTGGGGGTGTTCCATGAGCTGCTGCATCTCACTGTGGCGAAGAGGACAGAGCGCCACAACGTGAGCAACATGAGGAAGCTGCTAGGCATGCCACAGAAGTTCACCAAGGTGTTTGAGCGCCACCCAGGCATTTTTTACCTCTCCAGGGTGCTTGGTACACAGACAGTTGTGCTCCGGGAAGCTTACGGTGGTGGAAGCCAGCTGCTCGAAAAGCATGCACATCCACTTGTTGCTATCAGGGAGGAGTATGCCGCCATGATGAGGGCTGCATTGCCACCAAGGAGGATTAGAGAAAGCTGTGACTCTTGTAGCGAACAGGATGAGGAAAGCGAGGGAGGAAAAGAATTTGAACTCATTGAATGAATGCATTCTATGTTCAATCAATTTTGACTGCACTAAAATAAAGCAAAGCTAGGGAGTTCAGACAATGCATTATTAGCTCCCAGAGGACAATTGGCAAACCTCATGCAATGGATGCACTGAACTGCAATGGTTCAGCAGGTATGTGCATTATCTCGGACTTAATTCTCATACAGTCATACTTTTAGCAAAGTCTATGTCCACGATTATGTGCTCACCATAAAAGAAACTGTGATGTTTTTTAGCCTTAAGATGTTACATTGGTTTATTGTTTATGACTTTTAGAATCTGTGATTCAGCTTTCGCGGTTATACTCCGTTGTTGGCAGTTGTGAAGCAAGAAAATTAGATTTGGGTATGACTTGACTCTACATAACTCGTTCAATTGACCACATCTATTTTGCATGCTGCTATAAAGTGGCATACTCAGTTTCTTCTTTTTGTGTCATATGTTACCTCGCACGACGCATCGAATTTGTTTGTAGGCATAAGATATGTACTCTAAATTGAAACAACATTTCAATTGACAGAACTTGCTTGAAATATTCACGAGTTCTCTTTCTTGTCTTTTAAAGGACCTTGTTTGCACCAAATCATAAGCATGTAATGTGCACACTCCATGTCCATGCAGAACATTGATAGAAAGTAGGACACAGTTACATTTGTTGTCATTTTCTACCTGCATATAGCATTTTGATGGAGAGCAGATTTGGGAGGAGCAGGCTGTGTGCATGTTAGACGTGCAATGTTATGAAGCATGCGCACTTCATGGGCCATATGAGCATTGGGCGTCTCGTCCAGTCTGTTTTGCTGGGAGTCTCGAGTCTGGACCCCTGTGCTTGAGCCGAGAGGCCTCCTCAACTAACACAGCTGCACAGGTTACATTGCCAGAGGGATGCTGGGGCACTCAAAGACAGTTGGAAAACGTGGGCAGGGTAGGCCCCCTTGCTTACCAGCAACAAGATGAGGCAACAGTGCCTGTGGACCCAGTGGTGGATCTGCCTGTAATATTTCATAAACTTAGTGTGGTATTGCTAATCTTTCGTAAACTTAGCATGGTATTGATTTTAGAGCACACATATTTCATATGTGTACATTATTAAGCACATTTATAATTGTGTTTCATGGGTTTGGTGATACACCAAGAATGCAAGGAAACGCCTTGTAGTTCTTATTCTGATGCGAACTAACTTCAACGCCTTGTAGTTCTTATTCTGAGGCGAACTAACTTCCTTCGTGTTTTGTAAACTGGCATCCTGACCAACTGGGGAACGTACATGTATAATATTCCTACCTCTCATCTTAACAGTTCCCACACTTGCTTTCGTTGCAACTTGCAACAAAGATTACTTACATATATTGTATGTTTGTCTTTACAGGAAAATGTGCATACAAATTGATCTTAATGATTGTCTGTCACTTTGTCATGTTTACGGTAAAATGTTCATACAAATTGATCTGTTAATGAACTAGCACTCTCATTATGCTCACCTCCTCTTGCTTTTAGTTTTGATTGTTTCTGGTATGTCTACTTAGAGCTAACATGCACATCTCTATATGTTTCACAACCATGTTATGCATGATTGGAAAAGTTACTGAGCCTAGTTCCTAATACAATAAATAATGTGTTATGTCTTCTATGAAAAACTTATGGTTTGTTTGAGTATCTCCTATGCTATGTGGGTTGTCGGTAGGAATGGTAGGAATCACTTTTTTTGAGTAGCTGGTACTATTAGGTAACCTTACAGTATGCACTAGCTTAGTGGCTAAGCAATGATAAATAGTACAGTATCAGCTAACAAGTGATGGATTTTTCTGGCAAACCAGTCACTTGAACAGCTTTGTCATAAAAAACTGAAGATTTGTTTGTGAGAGCACAGTATTTACTTTCTCCACAGCATTAGAATCAGAAGATTTTCTCCTTACAGGCTACAGTACTGCAATTCCATGGAACTGTGAAACCACAAAGTTTCAATTCAAAGTGGTATCCACCAGATATGGATGGAAAACATTTTTTTCATATCTCCATGAGAAACACAAAATTATTTCTAGCATCTATTGGGGCCTATGATTATCCAAATATTAACTATGGCTATTACCTCAGAGAATTATCCTGTGTAACTTAGCAGTGTAACTTAGCACTGCAGTGGTTGGTATGCTTAATACTTGTTGAGGATTAATAGTTCACCTTTCAATATTGAATTGCTGATTGTCAAATCAAGTTTGTTTTATTTGTCTTATTTTTCTGTCTTCATTTCTCCTTATAAATGCTGTGAAAATATGCTGGCCCTATGTGAGATCTAGAATTCTGGATACTAAGGGCATGTTCATATTGACTTTTGGAAGGAGTGGATGAGTGATGGGGAAAATGAGGGAGAGATACTATGCGAGACGGGAACAAGAGGAGTGGGGTACGTGTTGTGCCTATGATCTCTGCATTATCTTCAGAGCGAGACTGGAGCAAGAGAAATTGGGAAGCCGGGTGTTTATATTGGCTTCTGTTTTTTTTTAACCAGAAGCAGAAGCTAATATGAATATACCCTAAGTTTGATGCATAGGACATGAGATAAATAGTGCAGTTATATGAACTATAATTAGAAGTGTCGGTGTGTCACCGACTTTGATGTTACGGCACTGAAATATGCAAATGTTCAAACAATACTTGTCAATATCGTTCAGGAGACTATACCGGTTTGTTTCTTGAAATGATATGTTCCAGTACGGTCCATATCGGCGTACTGTTTCAGATTTAATATAATAATACGAGTATATAGTACCGATCTATACCGGCGTACCATTTTGGATTTAATATAATAATTCGAGTATATATATATTAAGTATATATTTTTTAGTTATATGCACACCAAATATCATTTGTAATATTATTCTAAATACATAATAATACTATCAAATATAACATATAATTCAATGGATGGTATTATCAATTCCACCAGTACAAATCGGTATTGACTAGTATTAAAGCTTGTATAGCCGGTATTGACCGGTATCGAGCTGGTATTGATCGGTCGGTACGGAACGTGGGGGTACTCTGTACCAGTTTAGTGGCCGGTACGGAATATACCGACCCATACCCGACTAGAATTGAATGGTATTGATAACTTCGGTTCAAACCAAACCATATCCAGCGAACGATAAGCCATCATCTCATTTGATCTTTTTTTTTTCCGGAAAATTATTACACTCGGTAAAACCTGAAGCTAGATGTATTTCTTTTCATCACTTTTTTGTCCAATCTTCTACAGCGGAGTTTTGGTGTGTAGTTGTGTACATTTGCGTACTAACTCTAGTGCTATAACATGAGCGTCTCTGGGACTTCTATTCATCTGCTAAAAGATCTCTGAGGAGATGGTAGTAACACTTTTGAGGTATTATTCGTTTGCTACACTGAACAACAGTACTCTTGTTTGCAGCTTGCATGATGAGACCATCGGAGAATTCAGATGATAGTGCAGCAAAGGCTCCAATAGACAATCCAAGAGGTACATCTAACACTGCAATTACCGCCTCAATGTAATTTTTAGTTGATGCTGAATCAACAAGAATGAAGATGCAAGGCATACTAGTTCCTTTCTTTCTTCAATCTGCACCAGGTATGACATGAGTTTTTAATATGAACATCTTGTTGGATTTTTGAGGGTATTGTGGTAATTTCCCTATTTGAAAAGAAAAAAAAGAGAAGAACACCGGTCGGTAGGACAAGGGAAGAGCCCTATCCTTGCGCATGTGTGGCCATCGGCCTTGACCGGCTCTTGGGATGGCTGGGTCTTGTGATGACGGCGGTGGCGCAGGAGTTGCCAACAGCCTGTGTGCCTCGGCACTGGCCGTTGCTGTAAGCTGCCAGTCGCCTCGTCACTCCATTTAAGTCGGCCTCCCTCCTCTATGATGCACCGAAAGTCAGTGAGTCCCCTAATCTTTGATTGCTTCCTTCACTCTGTTGGATCTTGATTTTAGCATTGTGTCGGGCCCCCGGATATCCAAACCCGGACTCTCTGTGTATTACAGCACTAGTCCCAGATCAAAGCTAGTGCACACAGTTAAACAGAATGGAAAACATCACCATCAACGATTTATTACAATAATTAAGTGTACTGACCACAGGGTCTCATTATTACAAATGAGGTTTCGAGACCTCGCACACGAGAAATAAAGCGGAAGCAAAGATAACTCGAGGACGACCCATCAATTCGCCACAGGCAATTGACTGGGGAAGCGCGACCTAGTCCTCCGGGAAGAATCCATCACAGCCACAAGCGAAACAGTAGTCGTAGTCACCTTCTTGAGCTTCAACTTACTCTGAGATTTAGTTTTAAGTGTAGCATGTGAGTACATAATGTACTCCGCAAGTCTTGGGAAAAATGTATAGATGCAAGGCTTGACAAAGGAATGCTATATGGTTCTTTTGCACAAAGCAATATTTTAAATTTCAATTACTACTAATTATTTTCGAAGGCAACAGTTTAATAAAGTAAATGATTTTTACAGAACTACAATTATTCTCTAGTGAAGGTTCCATCCACCAATACTAGCTTAAACTTTCCAAATGAACCAGTTAATATTGCGGGTTACATCCACCCTCTCTGGCTCCAACCGCCAGGATACCCTTCCGAGAGTTCCCTCCACTCTCGGAATACAAAACTTTTGATTTTAAAACAAAACCAGAAATCTACCATGTGAATGCATTCCTTGTCCGCCCTTGACCGTGGGCACGGCTATTCGAATAGTTTGACACTCTGCAGAGGTTGTACAATTTTACCCACAAGAGATAAATTATCCTAAAAGTCAACACGCTTCCTTTGGCATGAGACCCAGATAAAATATCACAAAGTCTTTAACTTATTCTAATCAAGCTAGATACCACCCGCTGAGGTTTCACCGCAGGTAGGCTAACTGCCCGAACCGAAGCCCCCTCTTGCGCCATATGAGTACAGTAAATCCCTGTCCCTCACTGTGAATAACCAGTCCATCCCTGGCACGCACTTTCCACTGGTGGCACCTAAACTAGACTATCATAAGTTAGTCAGCTAGGTCGTACCCATATAGACTTGTGGTTGTACGGTTAATGCTCAGTCTGGACAAACACAAGCGTCGGTCCTTAATTGACTAGGGTGGAACATACACTTAACAAGATCTCGTGCTTCCCGCACCAACCCAAACCAACCATCCACCCTAATCTAAACCAACTTTCACATTTTAGTTTATTTTAAAATCACAGTGACAACTCCAATTGTCACTTCATTTACAAACACAAGGGTTCAATAATAAATCATAATTTCCCATTTTCAAGATTTTCCAAAGTTATTAGATAGCAAGACTAAGCATTATCCTACCATTCTAATATTCACAAAGATTAATATTAATCTCATTATTGAGACAAAGGGGGTTCTAAGGTGACAAGGTACATGGCAATCAATGTCAAATAAGGGCATAACAAAGTTGGAATAACTAGCTCCTAAAGATTTGAACTAGTGATTTTATGTAAATAGCAATGTGCATAATTTAAAATATTTTAAAACATTTCAAAAGCATATGTTCAAGATGATCAAAGGAGACTTGCCTTCTTGCAGGGTTTCTGGGTCTTCTTGCTGCTGTGAAGAGGGATCGTCGACAACGTTGGAATCTACGTGAGAAAAGACGAAGCAAACAAAGCAAATAAATACAAATAAAAATTCAAACAAACTCAAAAATACAAATAGAGGCCATAGATGGATAGATCTTGATTTTATATGAATTTAGAGATTTGAATGGTTGAATTTGGAGTTAAAATGAGAAAGTTATGCTCATTTGAAAATCTCAGATTGAATAAATCGAGAAATCCCCAAATTTCTGACAGGTGGGGCCCACGGAAATTATTTAATTTTTATTTTTATTTTTATTCCGAGAGAATGACAGGTGGGGTCCACTGGTTAGTAACCACTGGCGGTCACTGACATGTGGGACCCACTGGACAGTGAGCCCACTGACTCAACCTCTGACACGTGGGACCCACTGGACTCCGGGCCCACTTGTCAGAGACCAGCACAGAGGGGTGGGGCCCAGGCGGCAGTGGCCAGCGCAGACCGGCGGCCGCTGACGTGTGGGGCTCACTTGTCAGCGCGAGATTTTAAAAGAATGGCTCGACCTCAGCGTGCGGAGCCGGGGGCTCGAACGCGCGCCGAGGGAGCCGAGGGGAGGGAGGAGATCGCGCTGATAACCAGATGGGCGGGGAGGCTTTGCCTACCCATATAGGGCAATCAATTCTTTTGAGTTACCTGCCGGAGGGGAGGCCGGGGATGGTGGCCGGAGGCAGGGTCGTCGGCGGTGAGGGAGTGGCGGAGGGGTGCGGATGAGGTCCAAAACGGGGTCCTGGAGCGGAGGCGAGTCCAACGAAGGGGTCGGCAGGGCTCGGGGACGGGCGGAGGTGGCTGGCGACGAGGGGGTGGCGGAGCTGGCTCGGGTCCTCCGGTGCGACGGCGCTCCGGCGGTGGGGAGGGGTGGCCGAGAGGTCGAGGAGACTCGCACGGGCACGGGGGTGCTTGGGGTGGCAGTGGCTGGCTCCGGGGATGACCGAGGCGGCGGCGAAAGCTCGCCGGAGTACTTACCGTGGGCGCACGGGGAACTCTCGGTGCGACGGCGCTCGGGGCTTAGGGAGAGAGGTGGAGCGCTCTGGGAGGTGGTGCGACGAGAGGAGAGGCCGAAGAGGGTATTTATAGGGGTGGAGGAGGGGGCATGGCGCGGCAATTTCTCGCCGGTGTGTCGGCCGGAAAAAGGAAGGGGGCGGGGAGAAAAAGGAATCGGGGCCGTAGAAGGAAGGGGAGCACGGGAGATCGGGGATTCGGCCGCGGTGGCGTCCGGGGTTTCCAAAACCAGGGAGAGCCAGGGAAGGCAAGGCGGGATCCGGCGCGGTCTCGGTCGGCCGGCGAGAAAGGAAAGAGGGGGGAAAGAAAGGAAAGGGGCGGCTCCGCGGGGACGACAGATCCGACAAGCGGGGCCCGGGTGGCAGCGGGAGCGGACGCGAGCGACTGACGGGCGGGGCCCGCAGGTCAGAGAGGAGAGGGGAGCGGGGTGCGGACGGCGCAGATTGCAGCCACGTGGTCCAAGGCGGATCGGGCGGCGGGTGAGCTTAAGTGGGAGGGGACAGTGGATTGAGGCCGGGCGCGAAGACGCGGCTCATCTGAGCCGTCCACGCGTCAGGCGAGGAGGAGGGGAAGGCGGGGCCGCCGGCTGACGGGCCGGGCCCGCTAGACAGCGAGGGGAAGGGGAGGATGCGGCCAGGATCAGGCCGAGCGTCGACGTGGGCGGATCTGGGCCGTCCACGCGTCGGCCGGAGGGAAGGATTTGGATTTTTATTGATTTTTTTAATTTCAGAAAAGGCTAGGAATTTATTTAGGCCTCAGAAAAATATGAAAATACCTCCAAAAATTCCAGAAAAATTCACAGAAGCTCCTGGAGATATTTTGGACTTAATAAAATTATTTCCAACTACTGTTGATATTTAATTTTCATATTTTGAATTACTTTTTAAATTCTAAAAATAGGTTTTAAATTCCAGAAAAACCAGAAAGGCAAATAAAAGCCAAGTAAAATCCAATTACCTTAAAATAATTAATTTGAATTTAAATTTTTCAAAAAGCCAAATTTTGGGATGTTACAAACCTACCCCCCTTAGAAAGAATCTCGACCCCGAGATTCGGACGGACTGGGAAAAAGGTCGGGGAACTCTTCTCTTAGATCCTCTTCACGCTCCCAAGTCGCTTCTGATTCCGAATGGTTGCTCCACTGCACTTTACAGAACTTGATGACCTTGTTTCGCGTACGATGTTCTGATTCTTCCAATATCTTGACCGGATATTCTGGATATGTGAGGTCCTCCTTCAAGTTCACTTCCTCTGGAGGCATTTGCTCCTCTGGCACTCGGAGACACTTCCTTAGCTGGGACACATGAAAGACATCATGCACCTTTGACAGTTGAGGCGGAAGCTCCAACTAGTAAGCCACTTCTCCTCGTTTCGCTACCACTGGAAAGGGTCCAATGAATCTAGGAGCAAGCTTTCCACTGACTCCAAAACGTCTCATTCCTTTGAGAGGTGACACCTTCAAATAAACATGATCCCTAGGTACAAATTCTAAGCTTCTACGTCGATTGTCCGCATAGCTCTTCTATCTGGTTTGAGCTGTCTTTAATCTGTCCTGGATTAGGCGAACTTGTTCTTCTGCCTGCTTCAACACATCTGGTCCAAACACTTGCCCTTCTCCGGTTTCTTTCCAATACAGCGGGGTCCTGCATTTTCTGCCATACAAAGCTTCAAACGGAGACATCTGTAAGCTGGATTGATAACTGTTGTTATAGGAAAACTCCGCGTGGGTACCAGGGCTTCGGCATCGGCTGTCGCGAGCGCGGTGGTCGCGGACGTCGACACTCGCGCTGCGACGATCGACCCCGCCACTGGCGCTGCGACGACCGACCCCGCCACTGGCGCTGCGATGACGCGACAGCGACCAACCCCACCACCCTCGCCGCAACGCTCGCCGGTAGCGCAGACCGGGCGGTTGGAGATAGCCACAACGGAGCGACCGACAGCTCGGGAGCTCACGAGCCCGTCCGCTGGGCGCGCCGGCGGCCCCGCCCGCACCAGCGGTGGAAAGCGCCCTACTGGCGGCCCTCAACGCGTTCCAGCGGGAGCTAGGGGATCTTCGCGGGACTGTCCGAGACATGCAAGAGGCTCGGAGCCAGCAGACCGCGCCAGTGGTCGCGCCAGAGCCTACGCCGGAAAGGGCAGACAGCCGCGACGCCCCCACATCCAGCCGCGTGCCGCTGCGACGCGTCAATCCAGAGTCCCCGCTTTCGGCAGGACTATAGCAGGCGGCGTGGCCCGAAGACTTCAAATTCCCCAGTGTCATCGAGCCATACAAAGGCGATATGGACCCCCGCGAGTTTGTGTGCGTGTATGAAACCGCAATCGAGGCCGCGGGTGGAGACGACACCACAAAGGCGAAGGGACTCCCCCTCGCGTTGCAAGGAGTGGCGCTTTCCTGGTTTTTTACCATAAAGCCAAAGTCCATCTACGCGTGGGAGCAGATCCGCGACCTCCTTTACAACAACTTTCAAGGGAACTACGTCGAGCGGGTCGACGCAGACCAGCTCTTCGCAGTGAAGCAGAAGCCTTCGGAGAAGCTCCGGGACTACTCCAAGTGCTTCACGAAGGTGCGCTGCCAAGTCAAGGACATTAATGAGACAACCGTCATCAACGCGGCCATACAGGGCATTCGTCCGGGCCCCATGGCCGAATACAACGCGCGGAAGCCTATCAAGACAGTCGCCAAGCTCTTCAACAAAATGGAGGAGTATGTGAGGGCCGAGGAAGAGGCGCGGAGACGCAGCTCTGCCGCCCCCAACCTCGCCCAAGCGAAGCGCTTGCCACACGAGGGGGGGCGGGTGATGATTCCCCGAAGCAGGGCCGCAGACGAGAACCCCGGGGAGACACTCCCGGCGGTTGCGATACCGGGGAGCAGGAAGGCTCTTCAAGGGGCAGGCGCAAGCCCCGACGTCGCCAGCATAGGCCACAAAAGGTCCGCCATGTCCTCGGCGTCGAGAACACTCCTCGAGGACCTGCCCCCACCTCGCGGGGAGGGGGTCGGGGATGGGAAGGCGGACCAGATCGCGACGGGCGACCACGCACGGAACAAGAAATTCTAGATTACGGCAAGTGGTGTGAGGTGTACGGTTACGGCGATCACCACACGAAGACGTGCATCGAGGTCATGGAGTTGTGACGGATGACGGCCGGAGCTCGGGCCTCATCCGGGGAAGGCACCTGGTGCTGCTCCATCAGCGTCATCACCGGAGGGTCCCTATCGGGGGCCCCCTTGGAGCAGCCACAACCGTGGGTGCCGCCCCGCGACATCACCTTCACCCTGAATGACACCAGGGGTGTGGAGTTCCCTCACCAAGACCCTTTGGTCATTCAGGATCACATCGCAGGCCATGACGTCAGGCGCATCCTCGTCGACGGGGGGAGCTCTGCGAACATCCTGTTCGCGGGGGCCCTCGATCGTATGGGAATCCCCCGAAGCCGCTTAGAGCAGTCAGGAGCTCCACTTCAAGGCTTCGGGGGCCAACCGCTGGAGGCCATAGGACACGTGTCCCTTCCAGTTACATTCCGCCAGGAGGGTAACACCCGAAGCGCGCACGTCATCTTCGATGTCGTAGACATCCCGCACCCCTACAACGTCATATTGGGACGGCCCGCCGTCAACTCCCTCGAGGCGATCCCGCACCACGCCTTCTTATGTATGAAGTTCCCAGGCCCGGAAGGCGTGATCACTGTCTTCGGCGACCAGTACCTCGCCAAGCGCGTCGAAGTCAGCAGCCGGGACTTACACCGCCCGGTGCACATCCTCTCAGGCATGCTTGGCGATACGCCCTCCGCTCCGGGATGGACGCCTAAGCCTCGGCCCGAAGGTGGAGTCAAAAAGGTGCCACTCCAGGCGGAGGGGCAGTTTGTGTCCATTGGTGAGGGGCTCCCTACGGAGGTCGAGCGAGACCTACTCCAAGTGCTTCAAAACAACGCCGACATTTTTGCATGGTCACCGGAGGACATTAAGGGCGTAGACCGCGTAGTAATCGAGCATCGCTTGGCGGTCCGCCCTGACGCCAAGCCGGTCAAGCAAAAGCTTCGTCGCATGTCCATGGATCGGCAGCAGGCGGCCAAGGTGGAGGTGGCGAAGCTTCTCCGGGCCGGGTTCATTCGCGAGGTCCACCAACCAGAGTGGCTCGCCAACCCGGTATTGGTCAAAAAGGCCAGCGGGGCCTGGCGTATGTGCATTGATTTCACGGCACTCAACAAGGCGTGCCCAAAAGACAATTACCCCTTGCCACGCATCGATCAACTGGTCGACGCTACCGCCGGGTGCGAGCTAATGAGTTTCCTGGATGCCTACTCTGGCTACCACAAGGTATACATGGCCGAAGACGACGAGGACAAGACCAGTTTCATCACACCGATTGGGACTTCCTGCTTCGTCAGGATGCCCTCCGCTTGAAGAACGCAGGCGCTACCTTTACCCGCCTCGTCGCACTTGCCCTCGCCGCCCAGCTCGGGAGGAATGTGGAAGCCTACGTCGACGACGTGGAAGTCAAAACCCGGCGGCTCGCTTCGCACGGCCGGGACCTCCAGGAGACCTTGACAACCTCAGGAAGGCCGGCATCAAGCTCAACCCCGGCAAATGCGTCTTCGGCGTGCAGGCGGGCAAGCTACTGGGCTTCCTCGTATCCGGACGGGGCATCCAGGCGAATCCCGACAAGGTTGAGGCCATCCTGGGTATGGAGCCACCCAAGACGACGAGGGAGGTCCAGAGGCTGGCGGGCCGCATGGCAGCCCTAAGCCGCTTCCTATCTAGGGCGGTGGAGCGGGGTCTGCCATTCTTTAAGACACTCCGCGGGTGCGACGGATTTCGTTGGGATAGCGACTGTGCGGAGGCCTTCAACGAGCTCAAGAAACACCTGGCGAGCCTCCCCACTCTGGTCGCCCCGACACCAGAGGCTCCCCTCTTGCTCTATCTGGCCGCGTCGGTTACAGCGGTCAGTGCCGTCCTCGTCCTAGAGGAAGGCGCCGTACAGCGGCCCGTATACTTCGTCTCCGAAGCCCTCCAAGGCGCCAAGACGAGATATACGGAGCTTGAAAAGCTCGCTTACGCGTTGGTCATGGCCTCCAGAAAGCTTCGACATTATTTTTTGGCCCACCCAATCACAGTGTCTTCCTCGTTCCCCCTGGCGGAGATGTTACACAATAAGGAATCCATGGGGCGCATCGGCAAGTGCGCTGCCGAGCTCGCCCCGTTCTCCCTGACATACGCCTCGCGGACGGCAATCAAGTCTCAAGTTCTCGCCGACTTCCTTGCAGAATGAAGTCGTAGCGTCGAGGTCCGCCTCCGCACGCGCCAGTCTACGGACTCTAAATGGAGTCGTAGCGTTGAGGTCCGCCTCCGCACGCGCCAGTCCACGGACTCTAAATGAAGTCGTAGCGTCGAGGTCCGCCTCCGCACGCGCCAATCCACGGACTCTAAATGAAGTCGTAGCGTCGAGGTCCGCCTCCGCACGCGCCAGTCCACGGACTCTAAATAAGACGCAGCGGGGGGACGCCCTTGCGCACACTCTCCGGAGTATAAACAACACGCGAATCCCGCGCACGCATAGGCGTTGCTCCTGTGCGTACTCCTCGGAGTATAAAAGCAGCATACAACATTGAGAACGGGTGCTACTTCGGTTCACTGCAAAAAATGTCGGGGTTACATGACCACAAGCAGGAGCACACAGTACACCACTCCCCTAACCAACCGCTCATCCCTCGCGCGGTGCCGATGGGCCCGCGCCGCCAGTGTAGCGCTGGGGAACCCCTTCGAGCCAGCGGAGGAGGTCCCCATCCCCATGCAGCGTTTGCTGCACTGCAACCCTGGCCGCGTCCTCCCCGACATAGCCCCAGATCCGTCGGTGGAAGTTTCGGAGGCCAGGCTCGATGAAGCGAATAGCGTCCGACATCACCTCCGGCCGGGCAGGGAGATCCAGGTGAGGGTTCGCCAGCTCATGGACATGTCTACACCCATGAGTGTGAAGCATGGCGAGGGCGAGGCATGCGCCGAGGAAGTCGCAATGCTCGCCGAAGGTTGTAGCGCTGCGGAGAGCAACGCCGGCCCCCTCCTCGACCAGCCCGAGCGTCTCCACCAAGTCCTCCGGCCCGTGAGTAGCGTCCGGCACGTCGACACACAGGTCCCGGAGGGCCCGGTTCAGAGACTCTAGTGCCCTCCACGCCGACATGGACGCATTGTCCAAGGCACGGTCCTTCTCCGCAAGAGACTCCACCAGCTGGGCCTTCTCCTCCCCTAGAGCGGCGATCTGCTGCAAAAAGGAGGTACGTCCCTCCGCCGCGGCGCGCTGGACTTCCTTGGTCTCGTGTCGCGCGGCCGCCAGGGCGCCCTCCAGCGCGTGAAGTTGTTCGTCTTTCGTGGCGTGGGCGTCATCCGCAGCACGAAGATCGACCTCCAGGGCTCTCCGCTCCCGGATACGGGCCTCATCTAGCGCTTGGCTGATGACAAGCGTCTGGGAGTAGCAATAAGAGTCAGCAGGTGCCCGGTAGTACTCTAGTAACCGCGAGCGCACATACTTACCCTTATCTCCGAGGCCTGCAGCGCGAGCGCCAGGAGATCTCCCTCGCACGACGACAACATCTGTCGATCCAAGCCACCGCGGGCGCGCTCCGCGGCTTCATTAAAAGCGTGAAGCGTCTCCAGGCGCGGGAGGAAGTCGGAGAGGACAAGCTCCGCCCTCGCCGCGTCAGGGGCTGCGGAGGCTTCGGCCACTTCAACGGCGGCAGATGCCTGCAGGGCACCCTGCACAGGGTCCGGGACGTCGTGCACACCCCCGTTGCTCGATCCTTCACCACGTCCAGGAGACTTTGTCTCGCCTGATGTCGACGGAATGAGCGAGCAAATCGGAGAGAGTTTCGCGAAGTCGTGCGAGGAAAGGGAACTGCGCCTACCTCCTGCACCCTCCGCCGCGATGGAAGGGGGTGCCCGTTCAACCGCCGGTCGGGGGGCGAGTGCCTCGGGGGCGGTCGAGAAGACCCTCCGGCCGCGTCGGGCACCACAACTCCAAGCACAGGGCCAGCGACGCCGTACCGACCCCTCGGAGGCGAGGGAGACTGGACTCGAGGACGTTTCGCCTGTGGCACCGCAAGCGATTCTTCCGCGGCGCTAGCAGCCGCAGCTCCTGTCGCGCCTTCAGTCCCTACCTCCCCGGGCACGTCCTTGGCAGCCGCCGTGGGTGGCAAAGCACCGCCGGCCGCAGCACTCTCACCAGGAGCGACGTCCCCCCCCCCCCCCCGGGTTGGCAGGTTCCGGCCCAACGAAGGCCGTACGCATGGGCTGGACAGCGCCGGCGGATGGTGCCGCCAATGGGCTCGAGGCGACACGCCCACCCGAACTGGTCTGGCCGGACTCATCGCCGGTCGCACGTCCTGTCCCAGCGGTGCCAGCCGCCGAGGTGGCTGGCGGGCTGGGTACGGCAACCTCGGAGCAGACCCGGCGCCGCGAAGGCAATACCCCCGCTTGGCTACCACCGCCACGATGGCTGGAGTCCCAGCGGGAGCCTCCACCGGCACCGCGCGCTCGAGCACAGCAATGCTCAGAACCTCGCACGTGCGGTTTATCCGCCCCTGCTTCGCCGTTTTGGTCGCGGCCTCACGCAGTTGTGCTCCTTGAGCGTGTACGGACCCAGGAATGCTACAACCGCGCGCTCCGCATCTTCTAGCTGGGCCACTGCACAAAAGACGAGTCTTATCAGGCGGGGACTACGCAGACACAAAGGGATGCGTACCAACGCACTGCACGACTTACAAGGAGCGGAGGGCGGAAGCAGGCAAGACAATGGCGGGCGAACCCCGTCCTCTCGGTCGTCGCCCCGTCGCGCGTACTTCCACCGGGCGGAGAGTGGCGACACCCCGTACATCGTAAACTCTTCGGCCAAGTCGCGCATACTTAGCCGGCACGCAATGCCAGCAAGCCTCCATAGCCTCTGTGCGTCATCAGCCTCCGGCTTCACACTTGGCGAGCTATTGAACGAGATTGGCCCACCTCGGCATAGCAGGCCACTCGTGCTGGTCACGATGTAATAAAACCACCGCCGCGTCTAGCCGGACTCCCACCTCCCCAGGGTGGCCGACGCAGGGAATAGCGTCGTGCAGGACGCTCGTAGCACGAAATCCACACCGCCAAAGTTGGATACAGCCCCCTCCCTGACTTTCTTGGGTCGGCAGCATGCGTCGTGCAGGGTGACGAACAGGCTCGCGCTGGGACGCCGGCCTTCCGTCCGTGCCGCCCACGAAAAGACAGCCAGGCGGACTATGGCGTTTGGCGTCAGCTGTGCTAACTCCAACTCGTAGGCCCGCAGGACTTCGCCCACAAACATCGTTGAGGGCATTCGAAGGCCGGCGTCGAAGAACGCGACGAAAACGATCGCCTCCATTTCCTAGGGCCTCGGCTCTGTCTCGTCGCGACGGGGTAGGCGAGCCCTATCACGCTCCTCGACCTTCCCTTCCCGTACAAGCTACTGCAGCGTCTCTTCGGTTACGCGACTCCTCCCCAGCACACGGGAGCAGCGGCCCCCCGAGTATTCCATGGCGTCCCACCGCCTGTCGGCATGTGAACGCCCCCGCAGCACTAGCTCATACTCCCCAGAAGGGACAGACAACTCGTTCCGGCTAGACAAGGAGTCGCCGCCGGGATGGAGGGAGACATCGTCATGGCCGGCCATTGTTTTCTGCGATCAGGGCAAAAGGAATCAAGGCGGGAGTAAGTTGCGCTATTGTCAGAACAAGCAGAAATGAATCAAGCAACAACTTCTCCAACCGGCCACAAGGGGGTATTTATACCCCCACACCAAAAAACTAGCCGTTGGAGCCAAATCCCTGAACAATCAGGGAAATCGGTAGTTCCGTCGTTATAAAATCGGAACTTTCGATTTCCTCGCCAACGGTCAGAAATACCGCAGTATAAATTTCGGAACTTCCGATTTCCTCGAGGCCAAGTCATTCAAAAAGTCGCTCTTTGGAAAAAAAACGTACCGCTCAAAAGTCGGAACTTCCGGAATCTCGGAAGTTCCGATTTTCACTCGGTACTTCTGATTTTTTCGGAACTACCGCAGTACAAATTTCGGAACTTCCGATTTCGGTTTTTTCAGCACAGACGACACTCGGAAAAACGGTCATAACTTTTGACTCCGATGTCAGAATTGAGTGATCTTGGACTCTATGGAAAGCTTATTCAGAGGGCTACACAACCCATCTATTTGCATGACCTCAAATACATTAGATCAATGCAGAAATCACAAGACATCCAAGAGTCATAACCATGGTCTAAGTCCAAGAAAATAGCAATACACAATCTTAGACCATGCAAGGGATAATGCATGATCTCCTACTTTTGCAAAACACATTTGCAAACTTAGATCATGCTACAAGGATTAGGTACATGGACCTCAACCTTTTGCAAAACTCATTTGCAAAGTATAGTCACATGTTACAAGGATTAGATGCATGAGTCTCAACTATTTGCAAAACACATTCGCAAATAATGACATCATGTCAAGATAAGCTAGAGCAAGTGAGGTTTGAGCTATCAACACATGATGAGACTCAAACTACTAGATATGACCCCTCTTAATAGTACGGCAACCCATACTAGCAATCCGGTCTTCCAACTAAACACCAAGACCGGTTAAAAAACTAGGAACACATCCTTAGCCCTAGTTAGTCATACTTTTGTCTTGGGTCATCGTCTTGATATGCATCAACTCATGATGCATCCTTTTCTTCAAACTCCATCAACACATGATGGTTTTCCTTGACTTGATGATCAACACATGATCATTTCCTCATGCATCAACTCATGACGCATCTTCTTCTCGATGGCCTTCAACACATGAATCCATCTTCTTCTTTGATAGCCTTCAACTCATGAAACTATCTTCTTCTCGATCTTGACTTGATGACCTTCAACACATGAAGTCATCCCAAATCGTTCTCATTTGTGGAACCTAACCTCTGCATGCAACTCATGGAAACTGTTAGTCCACAAAACAATTGTCATCGATTATCAAACTTCACCATTTTGGTAATTCATGACAATGTTAACAAATAATAGATATAAAATAGATTTGCGAGTATACAATATGTACACAACAAATGTATACTCTAAGATAAGCTTTAGACAAAGCTTACTTATCCGGTTGTTATTAATCATTCAACCATTAACACATAATGGAGAGGTTAAATGACAACTCGATTGCACATGAGTATATATATGCTACGCAAGCTATATATACTCAAGAATGTATTTCAAAGTAAAGATCCTAAATATACATATTGAAAGAAGCATAGATCAATACTTATAAAACTCCAAAACATAGAGAGAGCTCCCCTAAATGTGTGCATACAAGTGTATATAAAGAAAAAAAACATATGCACGTATTCATTTGAACTATTTTAGGAGTTCAATCTATATTTTAGATCTAAGGAATGCATTAGTAAATGAGAAAGTGATTTCGAATGCATACCACTTTAATTTCACATTTTCATCCAAATGAGACTAAACATAAATAGACTTGAACAAACATATTAGTCTCATATATACATTTGTCATTATCACCAACACATAATAAAAGTATTTGTCACTATTACCAAGATCTTATAATGGTATTTGTCATTAACACCAAAACCAACCTAATTGGGGCTTAATCTTTCAATCTCCCCCTTAACCATTCAATTAATCGGAGCTTGATCTTTCATAGTTGCACAAGATATAACCTTGGCCATCATAGTATCGATGTCAATATGTAATCCAAAGTATATATAACAATTATAGATCAGACCTTGAGCTCAAAAACAAAAGCTTGCTATTCTAAATAGATGAGCTGAAACAAATCATCTAGTCTAACTTGGTGGACATCAAGAAAGGACCATCATAATCAATCTACCATTCAACAGATATGAATAACAGTGATTGAAACAAGATACCAAAATCAGATATGAACTACAGTGACCGAAATGGAACATTACAGAGAACACAAGTATCATAGGATGAATTAACTACTCAGAATATGAAAATAACAATTAATCTAACAGTTCAAGATCAATCTATACTTAGTGTCATATATAATTTTAGATTTAATATCAGTTCATCATCAAGCAATTAACCTGAACCCTCAGCATCACTTTGCAATATCTCCCAATGCTAGAGTTAACCAAATTAATTCAATTTGAAACTTCAACTAGCGCAACACATATGCAAAAATAATGCAGAAATAGAATACAGTAATACTCACGAATGTGATGACGCTCAAAGCCACTGAGATGAACCCAAACAAGGCATGTTAAAAGATGATGTCCTAGAAAACCAAATGCCTCGCTGTGTCGTGCAAAAAGACGAGGTTGATGGAGATACAATGTCGATCTTTCCGAAGACTCACCGAAGAACGGAGCCGAGCTACAGGAGTATGGTGCACAAGACTAACCGAGATACTCCGGCCAAGAGCACCGTGGAACACCAAGCAACAAGCACAAATTCCTCTTCCTCAAATCGATCTAGAGTTGGCCGGATTCAACCTTCCAAGGGCAAAAATCCCCAAATCCCTCACTACTAGCCCTCAAAGAGAGATGGCGCAAGGAACCGCACAGGAAATGCCAAAGGGGACAAATCCAGACCGCATTGTCATTCGTGCCAGGGAGGAACACGGTGGAGGTGCAGTACCAATGCTCAAGTCAAGATCCAATAGAGAGGGGGAAGCGATCAAAGATTAGGGGACTCACTGACTTTCGGTGCATCAAAGAGGAGAGGGAGGCCGACTTAAATGGAGGAGCGACGAGGCGATTGGCGGGTAGCTCTACATTCACAATTTATAACATACGGTAGCAATTTCTAATGTAAATTTATCATGTCAATCAGTGTAGATTTCACATGATGTATGAGAACTATAAAATCATAGAAGGAACTTACAATGGAATGTGAAGTGTATCTTGTTAAGACACCATCATAATATGAATCAACACTTCAACAGCATATGGATAAGAAACACAAGCCTAGATAACACACAAAGACTGGTTAGGTTGAAGAACGTATGGATATTGCTCAAGACAATAGGATGGCCGCTGCTTCAGCTCTAGCTCCGCACGTCGAGTGCCCGAGCCGCTGCCTACTGGCTTGTAGAGCCTCCATCATCTGCCAAATGGAGCAACTGCTTGCCTGCTTTACCTTCATGGACTTAGGGATTTAGGGTTGAATGACAAGATGAGACGATGAGTATATTAGTGATTTAGGGAAGAGTCAAAGAGCAGTTGCTCCGTGCAGTGCCTCCTGCTGCTCGGTAGTCTTGGTCACTCGGTCACAATTGGAGTCACTGGACTGGGCTTGAGGCCTTGAGCTATTGCTCGTTGAGTGGGCTAGCCTGGGCTGCCTTGAGTGGGCTGGTGACCTGGTGCTACTGCCAACTGGATGCTATGCATAGCTACGGACCACCTGAGACCTGCAGTAGCTACAACCACTTGAGACCTATAGTGGCAGCAGTGCTGATGTTACACGTTCCAAAATTTTGGGTGTTCCCAGGCATACCTGGCACCCCAGTCAGCTTCGCCCTTTGATAACTGATTAATTAGCAAGTTTCGAGAGAATTTTGTTTACCTTAACATTCTTGTTAGCTACTTTTATGTCATTCCATCTTCCACCTATAATTGTTAGCCACTAATGCAGTCATTGGGTTTAGGCATAGAACTAGAGGTGAAAATGGATTGAATACGGCTCGGATAGTGCTCAAATCACATTCACATCCATATTTTTCCTCTAATTCGAATACGAACCGAACAAACGCCGGATACGAATACGGATCAGACAAATATAGGATACGAATTTGAATCGAATATCTATTCAATTCGGTCGGATCCAGGTATCCTCATAACTTATGTAATATGAAGACATTAATGATATTTTATCTTCGTACAATTACGCTTAATCATTCTAATTCATTTACTTCACCTAAAGAAACACAAATTCACATTTAGTTAAATAAAACTTGTCCAACTAATTAGTCGTATTGAAATAAAATATGCATATTGTTTCGCCGAATACGAATACAGATACGGATAGTCTGGATAAAATAACATTTCGGATGGTAAAAGACTATACCATATTCATGTTCATATTTTTTATGCAAATTCGAATACGAATAGGATAGAATTGTTAATCGCATGGGAAAATCTATACTATATTTGCATCCTATCGAATACTGTAACCGGATAATACGGATAATTCGTATCTGCTTTTCTCCCCTACATAGAACTCTGCATGCTTGTTTGTTAGAGCACGTACATCCCTTAGAATTTAAAATGGACGTTAAGGTAGACATATCATATCTCTCCACAAGAGCATTGTTAGCTACTTTTACTTCAACCCTTAGCATCATTTACAGGTGCTAAAGGTTTAACTTTTTCTGATATAGCACCAGCTGCTAAGGTTTGTTTTGGTGCCATGCAATCCAAGCTTAGCACTCACTCCTCCATCCCTTAGCATCGGTGTTACAAAAAATTCTCTTCTATAGCATTGGCTTAGCACCTAAGGATGCTCATGCCTAGTCGAGTGCAGTAGTTGTTTCCGCTTGCTTATTTGTCATATCCCAAAATTTGCTTTTTGGAATGAAATTAAATTCAAATTAATTATTTTAAAGTAATTGGATTTTATTTGGATTTTCTGAATTTTCTGGAATTTAAAAACCTATTTAAGGAATTAAAAGTAAATCAAAGTATGAAAATTAATTATCAACAGTAGTTGGAAATAATTTTATTAAGTCCAAAATATCTCCAGGAGCTTCTGTGAATTTTTCTGGAATTTTTGGAGGTATTTTCATATTTTTTCTGAGGCTTAAACAATTTTCTAGCCTTTTCTGAAATTAGAAATCAAATTCTGAAAATAAAAATCCTTCCCTTCCCTCCAGCCGACGCGTGGACGGCCCAGGGCCGCCCACGTCGCCGCTCGGCCTGATCCAGGCCGCTTCCCTCTCTCTCGCCGCCAAGCGGGCCAGGCCCGTCAGCGACCCCGCCTTCCCCTCCTCCCCGCCTGGCGCGTGGCCAGCCCAGATGCGCGCCACGCCACCCCGAGCGCCCATCCGGCCGCTCCCTCCCACTTAACGCGTCCGCCGCTTGATCCGTCCTCGGACCACGCGGCAGCCATCCGCGCCACCCGCCCGCTCTCTCCTCTCTCTCACTGCGCGCGGGACCCACCTGTCGGATCCGTCTCCCTCGCGGAGCCGGGACTTTCCTTTCTCTTCCCCCCCCCCCCTCTTTCCTTTCTCGCCGGCCGACCGAATCCTCGGCGGACCCGGCCTTTCCTTCCCCGTTCCTCTCCGGTTTTGGAATCCCCGAGCTCCCCGCGCGACCAAATCCCGAACGCCCGCGCCTCCCTTCCCTCTCCGGCCCCCTATTTCCTTTTTCCCCCAAACTTTCCCCACCGGCCACCGAGATCTCCGGCGAGGAATTAAGTGCCCGTGTTCCCTCCCCTGCCCCTATAAATACCCCCATCGCCCTCATCTCTCCCCACACCACCTCGCAGCGCTCTCCGCCTCCTTCCCCGAGCCCCGTAGAGCCCTGCCACCGTGCCACCTTCCCCTCCGAGCTCCGCCCAACTCCGGCGAGCCTTCCCCGCCGCCTCGGACCCTTCCAGAGCCCGCCGCCGCCACCCCGAGCTTCCTCACGCCCGGGCGAATCTCCCCGTCACCTCGGCTGCCTCTCCCCGCCGCCGGAGCGCCGTCGCGCCAGAGGACCCGAGCCAGCTCCGCCACCTCCTCGTCGCCGGCCTTCTCCGCTCGTCGCCGCACTTCGTTGACCCCTCCAACCGGACCCCCTCCGCACCAGGATTACATATCACGCACCGCCAGAACCTCTCCGGCCTCCCCTCGCCGCCGACGACCTTGCCTCCGTCCACGGCTGCCGGACCACCCGAAGGTACCCCTCAAGAGGGTTACCTACCCTTATTGGGTAGGCAACGCCTCCCCGCTCACTTGGCTAGCAGCGCTCGCTCGTAACTCCCTCGGCGCGCGTTCGAGCCTCCGGCTCCGCGCGCGGAGGTTGAGTTTTTCGTTTATTTTCCGGGCTGACAAGTGGGTCCCACCCGTCAGCGGCCGCCGGTCTGCGCTGGCCACTGCCGCCTGGGCCCCACCTCTCTGTGCTATCTCTGACAAGTGGGCCCGGAGTCCAGTGGGTCCCATGTGTCAGAGGCTGAGCCGTGGGCTCACTGTCCAGTGGGTCCCACATGTCAGTGACCGCCAGTGGCTACTGTTCAGTGGGCCCCACCTGTCAACTCTCAGATTAAAATAAAGAAATTAAAATTAAATATTCCAGTGGGCCCCATCTGTCAGAAATTTGGGAATTTCTAGATTTATTCAATTCTGAGATTTTCAAATGGGCATAACTTTCTCATTTTAACTCCAATTCCAGCCATTCAAATTTCTAAATTCATCTAAAATCATAATCTATCCAACTATGGCCTCTGTTGAATTTTTGGATTTTATTTGAATTTTCGTTTGTATTTATTTGTTTTGTTGCTTCGTCTTTCCTCGCGTAGATTCCAACGTTGTCGACGATCCCTCTTCACAGCAGCAAGAAGACCCAGAAACCCTGCAAGAAGGCAAGTCTCCTTTGATCATTTTGAGCCTATGCTTTTGAAATGTTTTTAAAATATTTTAAATTATGTGCATTGCTATTTACATAAAGTCACTAGTTCAAGTCTTTAGGAATTAGTTACTCCAACTTTGTTATGCCCTCATTTGACATTGATTGCCATGTACCTTGTCACCCTAGAACTTCCTTTGTCTCAATAATGAGATTACTATTAATCTTTGTGAATATTAGAATGGTAGGATAATGCTTAGTCTTGCTATCTAATATCCTTTGGAAAATCTTGAAAATGGGAAATTATGGTTTATTATTAATCCTTGAGTTTAAAAGTGAAGTGGCAATTGGAGTTGTCACTGTGATTTTGAAATAAAATAAAAATGTGAAAGTTGGTTTAGATTAGGGTGGATGGCTGTTTGGGTTGGTGCAGTAAGCACGAGAACTTGTTAAGTGTATGTTCCACCCTAGTCAATTAAGGACCGACGCTTGTGTTTGTCCAAACTGAGCATTAACCGTACAACCACAAGTCTATATGGGTACGACCTAGCTGACTAACTTATGATAGTCTAGTTTAGCTGCCACCAGTGGAAAGTGGATGCCAGGGATGGACTGGTTATTCATAGTGAGGGACAGGGATTTACTGTACTCATATGGCGCAAGAGGGGGCTTCAGATTGGGCGGATGTAACCCTTCTGCGGTGAAACCTCAGCGGGTGGTATCTAGCTAGATTAGAGTAAGGTAAAGGCTTTGTGGTATTTTATCTGGGTCTCATGCCAAAGGAAGCGTGTTGACTTTTAGGATAATTTATCTCTTGTGGGAAAAGTTGTACAACCTCTGCAGAGTGTAAAACTATTCGAATAGCCGTGCCCACGGTCAAGGACGGGCAAGGAATGCATTCACATGGTAGATTTCTGGTTTTGGTTTTAAAAACAAAAGATTTGTATTCCGAGGGTGGAGGGAACTCTCGGAAGGGAATCCTGGCGGATGGAGCCAGAGAGGGTGGATGGAACCCGCAGTTTAAAGCTTGACCAATGGTAATTGGTTAGATAGTGTTAGTAGTTGGAACCTTCACTAGAAAATTAATTCTGTTAAAACATTTACTTCATTAAATGTTGCCTTCGAAAATAACCAGTAGTAATTGAGATTTCAAATATTGCTTTGTGCAAAAGAAACATATGGCCCTCCTTTGTTAAGCCTTGCATCTATGCATTTTTCCCAAGACTTGCGGAGTACTTTATGTACTCACATGCTACACTTAAAAATCAAATCTCAGAGGAAGTTGGAGCTCAGGAAGGTGACTACGACTATTGCTTCGTCTGTGGCTGTGACGGATTCTTCCCGGAGGACTAGGTCGCGCTTCCCCAGTCAATTGCCTGTGGCGGATTGATGGGTCGTCCTCAAGTTTTATTTGCTTCCGCTTTATTTCTTGTGTGCGAGGTCTTAAACCTCCCTTGTAATAATGAGACCTTGTGGTCAGTACTCTAATTATTGTAATAAATCGTCGATGGTGATGTTTTCCATTCTGTTTAACTGTGTGCACTAGCTTTGATCTGGGACTAGTGCAGAAATATACAGAGGGTCCGGGTTTGATAATCCGGGGGCCCGACAGAGATGGTATCAGAGCCAATTTGACTGTAGGACGTGACCTAGATTAGGAATGGCACATCATAAGGACTTATATTTATAAAAAGAGTATATTAAAAATGTGTAAGCTTCTTTGCTTCTACTCTCTTCCTACTTAGAATCTCGTTCTTGTCTCCAACTCCATTTGTTAAAACTTTTACTAATCTTTTCTTTCACTCAACTTTGTAGATGGCTGGTTCATCCTCCGCTGCCCCGTGGGACTATTACTCACATGGAGAGGATGCTGGAGCATTCGCTAGCCTTCTCCAGCAGCTGATGCAGTGTTTGGAGTACCGTCAGCCGCCCATCTTCAGGGGTCGGAAGACGCGGATCCTGGATCGAGACTCTTGGACGATGGAGGTATTCCTGTATGCACGGGAAGAGGAATTCAAGTCCCACACCTACCCCATCAAGCACCCTCGGTCCCGCTGTTTCGACGCTGTCCAGGACGCAGCACGCCTCGCCATTGACGAGTTGTGCCACCTGCACAAGGATGCTGTACATCAGTCCCCTTTTTGCTTCTTCATCAACCCCAGGGTAGGACAGAGGTATCCAGATCCCTTTGATATTCCAGCTGACGATCCTCGACTGTCACATCAGGTGCAGCTCACCCAGGCGATGGCAGTCACTTATGCTAGAGCTCAGGAGGAGATTGGGCAACTTCGGATGCTTCTCACTTCCAGCTACCAGCATTCCGACACACTTCGCGCACAGCTTCTCCAGAGCCAGGCAGCTGAGTTTGAGCTGGGACGTCTCAGGGCCGCAGCTAACTACACGCCGTCTTCACCCGTCGCGGACTACACGCCGTCTTCCCCAGTACCAACTGCCGCCCCCAAGAACCAAGCGCCAGCTCGACTCTCGGGACTCCGCATCAGGATGACAGCACGCAAGAAGGTGCGACGCCCCAGTCCGCCACCAGTCATCACCCTCAAGAAGCGCAAGCCTTCTCCTTCGCGTTCTCGGTCGACTGCCTCCAGTCGTAACCGTGCCTCAGCCGAGTGTGACTGTTCACGTCACCACGTGAGAGAGCGCCAGGAAGACCCGGAGGAGGATCCAGAAGAGGACCCGGAAGAAGACCCTGAGGAGCGCGTCTTTGGAGAGGATTAGTAGTCTTTTGAGTCCGTAGTACCCAAATAAAATGTCTGCATCCTTAGAACGCTTATTGTTATGTTTTGGTGTGCTAGATGGACTGTACGAGGCCTATGTGCACTTGTGGTACAGCCATCCTTGGAGTTATCTTGATTTTAATAAAAGTTTTTCCCTAAGTGGTTGCTAGTTCTTTCTTGTGTGTTGGCTTGGGATGTGATTTAGTTCCCCTAATCTCTTACCTTTGCTAATTCCCTCTTACCTTCTGCTAACCTAAACCGCTTCAGATGGTGAACACGAGGAGCAACCCTGGCAACAGCCGTGACGCCAACACTCAGCCAGAGGACAACATTCCACCACCTCCCGCTCAGGCCCACAACTTGGAGCAAATGATGGCTATGCAGCTGCAGTTACTCCAAGCTCTCGCCCAGAACCAAGTGCAGCCAGCCCAGCAGGCACCCCAGTCTAAATTGGGGGAATTCATGAGGACAAGGCCTCCCACTTTTGCTGGATCAGTGGATCCCCTGGAGGCAGATGATTGGATCAAGGATATGGAAAGAAAATTGGTCCTAGCTCAGTGCAACGATAATGAAAAGGTGCTGTATGCTGCTCACCAGCTCAAGGGAATGGCTGCCAACTGGTGGGAAAACTACCGCGCCGCCCATCAAAATGCACAAGCCATCACTTGGGAGGAGTTTGTCGAAGCTTTCCGCACTGCCCATATTCCTACGGGAATAATGGAAATGAAGAAGGGAGAATTCTACCAACTACAACAGGGAAACCTCACTGTTTCCGAATACCTGAACAAGTTCACCCAACTGTCCAGGTATGCATCTGAAGAGGTCACATCGGATGCGACCAAGATTTGGAGGTTCACGCAGGGACTTGATCCCAACCTTAAGGTGCAGCTGGTATCCAATGACTTCCCAACCTTCCAGCACCTAGTGAACAAGGCCTTTGTCCAAGAAGATGCTCAGCGCCAGCTGTACGAAAATCGGAAGAGGAAGTTTCAAGCACAGCAAGGAGCAAGCAGCTCTCGATTCCGCCCCAACGCACCTCACTATCACAAGCTCTCAGAGTCAAGCATGCCAAGGACTCCCTTTTCAGGACCCCGCCCAAATCCACAAACTCCCCGGGCAAACAATGGTGGCCAACCCCCGCAGAACAAGACTTCAGCAGCAGGAGTGCAGTGCTTTAACTGCAAGAACATGGGGCACTATGCCAGCAACTGTCCCCAGAAACGCCCAGCAATGACTCCAGTTCGTTTCAATCTGGGGACTACGCCAGCAAGAGCTCCGACTGCAGGTCAAGGCCGTGGGGCACCACAGACCCCAAGGACTCCACAAGTGGTGAGCAGAGGGCATCTCAACCATGTGACCGCGGAAGCAGCCCAGGATGCACCCGACGTAGTTCTGGGTAAGTTTCTTGTCAACTCAGTAATTGCATCAGCATTATTTGATTCTGGAGCTTCACATTCTTTTGTGTCAAAAGATGTGGTTGAAAGGTATAATTGGGATGTGAGTAAACTACAGAACCCCATGCTAGTCCAGTCCCCTGGAAAGGAAATGAGGACTAACACAGTTTGCCTTGACGCAACTGTGGATATAAATGGAGTTAAGTTCTTAGCGAATCTTATTATAATAGACTCCAAGGGTTTAGATGTAATACTTGGAATGGATTGGTTAACCAAGTATAAAGGACAGATAGATTGTGCTGACCGAGCTGTTACAATCACTAACTCTGATGGGATTCAAGTAAGGTATAAGTCAAACTCCCTTACCCAGAGCAGGTGTAGTTTGAACAGCGTAAAGGGAGTGACTCTGGAAAAAGTACCTATAGTGAGTGAGTACCCAGATGTATTCCCTGAAGATTTGCCCGGAATGCCGCCAGACAGGGAAGTAGAATTTGTCATCAACCTAGTACCTGGAACAGCTCCAATTTCCAAGAGACCTTATCGGATGTCTGCAAATGATTTGGCGGAAGTTAAGAAACAAATTGAAGAGCTACAGGATAAAGGATTTGTAAGGCCAAGCTCGTCACCTTGGGGAGCACCAGTACTGCTAGTAAAGAAGAAAGATGGTAGTCTTCGCATGTGTGTGGACTATCGATCATTGAATGATGTGACTATTAAGAACAAGTACCCTTTACCCAGAATAGATGATCTGTTTGATCAGTTGAAAGGATCATGTGTATTCTCTAAGATCTTCGATCAGGTTATCACCAATTGAAGATAAGACCAGAAGACATACCCAAGACAGCATTTGCTACTCGTTATGGATTGTATGAGTATACAGTGATGTCTTTCGGTCTAACCAATGCCCCAGCATACTTCATGAATCTGATGAATAAGGTGTTCATGGAATATTTGGATAAGTTTGTGATTGTATTCATCGACGATATTTTGATATATTCCAAGAATGAGGAAGAACATGCCGAACATTTGAGGATAGTTTTGGAAAAGCTCCGAGAAAATCAGTTGTATGCCAAGTTCAGTAAGTGTGAGTTTTGGTTGAAGAAAGTAGCTTTCTTGGGCCATGTGATTTCGGCAGGAGGAGTATCCGTAGACCCGGAGAAAGTTAATGATGTGCTCAATTGGACACAACCAAAGTCAGTATCCGAGATCAGAAGTTTTCTTGGATTGGCTGGTTACTATCGTCGATTTATTGAAGGTTTCTCCAAGCTCGCAAGACCTCTCACCCAGTTGCTGAAGAAGGAAAAGAAGTTTGAATGGAGTAAACCATGTGAGGATAGTTTCCAAGAGTTGAAGAAAAGGTTAACTTCTGCACCAGTGTTGACGCTTCCGGACATTAGGAAGGATTTTGAAGTCTTCTGCGATGCGTCAAGGCAAGGACTAGGCTGTGTACTGATGCAAGAAAGAAAGGTAGTAGCATATGCCTCAAGGCAGCTGCGACCCCATGAAGGAAATTACCCAACTCATGATTTAGAGCTCGCTGCCGTAGTGCATGCACTGAAAATATGGAGGCATTACTTGATTGGTAACCGTTGTGAAATTTACACGGATCACAAAAGTTTGAAGTACATATTTACTCAACCCGATCTCAATATGAGGCAAAGGAGATGGCTTGAGTTAATAAAGGATTATGATATTGGGGTACATTATCATCCCGGAAAGGCTAATGTGGTAGCGGATGCCTTGAGCCGAAAGAGTTATTGCACCAAGCTGTGGATTAAGGACAGTATGCCTGCACTTCAAGAAGAATTTCGGCAGCTTAATCTAGAAGTAGTAGGAAAAGGATTTCTCGCTACTCTGGAGATTCAACCAACCTTAGAGGATCAAATCAGAGCAGCTCAAAAGGAGGACAAGTATGCCCAGGAAATCAAGGATAATATGAAGAAAGGGAAAGCACTAGAATTTTCCGAGGATGAACAAGGTACCATTTGGTATGGAAAAAGAATTTTGGTGCCTGAAAAGGAGATAAAAGAGTTGATCATGAAGGAAGCTCATGAAACCAGGTACTCAATTCACCCTGGAAGTACCAAGATGTACCAAGATCTTAAAGAAAGGTATTGGTGGGCAGGCATGAAAAGAGAGATTGCTGAGTATGTAGCTTTGTGTGATGTGTGCCAACGGATTAAAGCCGAACACCAGAGACCTGCTGGACTTTTGCAACCATTGCAGATCCCTGAGTGGAAATGGGAAGAAATTGGTATGGATTTTATAACTGGATTACCAAGAACCAAAACAGGGCACGATTCAATTTGGGTTATAGTGGATCGTTTGACAAAAGTCGCCCATTTCATTCCAGTAAAGACCACATACTCCGGGGATAGACTTGCAGAGTTGTACATGTCAAGAATTGTGTGCTTGCATGGAATCCCAAAGAAGATTGTGTCAGATCGAGGAACCCAGTTCACTTCGAGATTTTGGCAAAAGCTACATGAACTTTTGGGCACAAACTTAAACTTCAGTACAGCTTATCATCCACAGACAGATGGTCAAACAGAAAGAGTAAATCAAATCCTGGAAGACATGTTGAGAGCTTGTGTACTAGCAAACAAGAGTAATTGGGATCAGAGTTTGCCCTATGCAGAGTTCTCCTACAAAAATAGTTATCAATCCAGTTTGCAAATGTCTCCGTTCGAAGCCCTATACGGCAGGAAGTGTAGGACTCCATTGTATTGGAAGGAAACAGGAGAAGGACAAGTGTTTGGACCAGATGTGCTGAAGCAAGCAGAAGAACAGGTTCGTCTAATCCAAGACAGATTAAAAACAGCACAAACCAGACAGAAGAGCTATGCGGACAATCGCCGTAGAAGCTTAGAATTCGTACCTGGGGATCATGTTTATTTGAAGGTGTCACCTCTCAAAGGAATGAGACGTTTTGGAGTCAGTGGAAAGCTAGCTCCCAGATTCATTGGACCTTTTCCTGTTGTGGCGAAACGAGGAGAAGTTGCTTACCAGTTGGAGCTTCCACCTCAGCTGTCAAAGGTGCATGACGTCTTCCATGTGTCTCAGCTAAGAAAGTGTCTTAGAGTTCCAGAAGAGCAGATGTCTCTAGATGAAATAAATGTAAAGGAGGACCTCACCTATCCAGAATATCCAGTCAAGATATTGGAGGAAGCAGAGCGCCGTACGCGCAGCAAGGTTATCAAGTTCTGTAAAGTGCAGTGGAGCAACCATTCAAAATCGGAAGCAACTTGGGAACGTGAAGAGGACTTGAAAGAAGAGTTCCCCGACCTTTTTCCCAGTCCGTCCGAATCTCGGGGTCGAGATTCTTTCTAAGGGGGTAGGTTTGTCACATCCCAAAATTTGCTTTTTGGAATGAAATTAAATTCAAATTAATTATTTTAAAGTAATTGGATTTTATTTGGATTTTCTGAATTTTCTGGAATTTAAAAACCTATTTAAGGAATTAAAAGTAAATCAAAGTATGAAAATTAATTATCAACAGTAGTTGGAAATAATTTTATTAAGTCCAAAATATCTCCAGGAGCTTCTGTGAATTTTTCTGGAATTTTTGGAGGTATTTTCATATTTTTTCTGAGGCTTAAACAATTTTCTAGCCTTTTCTGAAATTAGAAATCAAATTCTGAAAATAAAAATCCTTCCCTTCCCTCCAGCCGACGCGTGGACGGCCCAGGGCCGCCCACGTCGCCGCTCGGCCTGATCCAGGCCGCTTCCCTCTCTCTCGCCGCCAAGCGGGCCAGGCCCGTCAGCGACCCCGCCTTCCCCTCCTCCCCGCCTGGCGCGTGGCCAGCCCAGATGCGCGCCACGCCACCCCGAGCGCCCATCCGGCCGCTCCCTCCCACTTAACGCGTCCGCCGCTTGATCCGTCCTCGGACCACGCGGCAGCCATCCGCGCCACCCGCCCGCTCTCTCCTCTCTCTCACTGCGCGCGGGACCCACCTGTCGGATCCGTCTCCCTCGCGGAGCCGGGACTTTCCTTTCTCTTCCCCCCCCCCTCTTTCCTTTCTCGCCGGCCGACCGAATCCTCGGCGGACCCGGCCTTTCCTTCCCCGTTCCTCTCCGGTTTTGGAATCCCCGAGCTCCCCGCGCGACCAAATCCTGAACGCCCGCGCCTCCCTTCCCTCTCCGGCCCCCTATTTCCTTTTTCCCCCAAACTTTCCCCACCGGCCACCGAGATCTCCGGCGAGGAATTAAGTGCCCGTGTTCCCTCCCCTGCCCCTATAAATACCCCCATCGCCCTCATCTCTCCCCACACCACCTCGCAGCGCTCGCTCGTAACTCCCTCGGCGCGCGTTCGAGCCTCCGGCTCCGCGCGCGGAGGTTGAGTTTTTCGTTTATTTTCCGGGCTGACAAGTGGGTCCCACCCGTCAACGGCCGCCGGTCTGCGCTGGCCACTGCCGCCTGGGCCCCACCTCTCTGTGCTATCTCTGACAAGTGGGCCCGGAGTCCAGTGGGTCCCATGTGTCAGAGGCTGAGCCGTGGGCTCACTGTCCAGTGGGTCCCACATGTCAGTGACCGCCAGTGGCTACTGTTCAGTGGGCCCCACCTGTCAATCTCTCAGATTAAAATAAAGAAATTAAAATTAAATATTCCAGTGGGCCCCATCTGTCAGAAATTTGGGAATTTCTAGATTTATTCAATTCTGAGATTTTCAAATGGGCATAACTTTCTCATTTTAACTCCAATTCCAGCCATTCAAATTTCTAAATTCATCTAAAATCATAATCTATCCAACTATGGCCTCTGTTGAATTTTTGGATTTTATTTGAATTTTCGTTTGTATTTATTTGTTTTGTTGCTTCGTCTTTCCTCGCGTAGATTCCAACGTTGTCGACGATCCCTCTTCACAGCAGCAAGAAGACCCAGAAACCCTGCAAGAAGGCAAGTCTCCTTTGATCATTTTGAGCCTATGCTTTTGAAATGTTTTTAAAATATTTTAAATTATGTGCATTGCTATTTACATAAAGTCACTAGTTCAAGTCTTTAGGAATTAGTTACTCCAACTTTGTTATGCCCTCATTTGACATTGATTGCCATGTACCTTGTCACCCTAGAACTTCCTTTGTCTCAATAATGAGATTACTATTAATCTTTGTGAATATTAGAATGGTAGGATAATGCTTAGTCTTGCTATCTAATATCCTTTGGAAAATCTTGAAAATGGGAAATTATGGTTTATTATTAATCCTTGAGTTTAAAAGTGAAGTGGCAATTGGAGTTGTCACTGTGATTTTGAAATAAAATAAAAATGTGAAAGTTGGTTTAGATTAGGGTGGATGGCTGTTTGGGTTGGTGCAGTAAGCACGAGAACTTGTTAAGTGTATGTTCCACCCTAGTCAATTAAGGACCGACGCTTGTGTTTGTCCAAACTGAGCATTAACCGTACAACCACAAGTCTATATGGGTACGACCTAGCTGACTAACTTATGATAGTCTAGTTTAGCTGCCACCAGTGGAAAGTGGATGCCAGGGATGGACTGGTTATTCATAGTGAGGGACAGGGATTTACTGTACTCATATGGCGCAAGAGGGGGCTTCAGATTGGGCGGATGTAACCCTTCTGCGGTGAAACCTCAGCGGGTGGTATCTAGCTAGATTAGAGTAAGGTAAAGGCTTTGTGGTATTTTATCTGGGTCTCATGCCAAAGGAAGCGTGTTGACTTTTAGGATAATTTATCTCTTGTGGGAAAAGTTGTACAACCTCTGCAGAGTGTAAAACTATTCGAATAGCCGTGCCCACGGTCAAGGGCGGGCAAGGAATGCATTCACATGGTAGATTTCTGGTTTTGGTTTTAAAAACAAAAGATTTGTATTCCGAGGGTGGATGGAACCCGCAGTTTAAAGCTTGACCAATGGTAATTGGTTAGATAGTGTTGGTAGTTGGAACCTTCACTAGAAAATTAATTCTGTTAAAACATTTACTTCATTAAATGTTGCCTTCGAAAATAACCAGTAGTAATTGAGATTTCAAATATTGCTTTGTGCAAAAGAAACATATGTCCCTCCTTTGTTAAGCCTTGCATCTATGCATTTTTCCCAAGACTTGCGGAGTACTTTATGTACTCACATGCTACACTTAAAAATCAAATCTCAGAGGAAGTTGGAGCTCAGGAAGGTGACTACGACTATTGCTTCGTCTGTGGCTGTGACGGATTCTTCCCGGAGGACTAGGTCGCGCTTCCCCAGTCAATTGCCTGTGGCGGATTGATGGGTCGTCCTCAAGTTTTATTTGCTTCCGCTTTATTTCTTGTGTGCGAGGTCTTAAACCTCCCTTGTAATAATGAGACCTTGTGGTCAGTACTCTAATTATTGTAATAAATCGTCGATGGTGATGTTTTCCATTCTGTTTAACTGTGTGCACTAGCTTTGATCTGGGACTAGTGCAGAAATACACAGAGGGTCCGGGTTTGATAATTCCTGTGAACTAATTCTTAAGAATGGCATTTAGTATCTACTTTGTTGAAGCTTGAAAGGTTATGTTAAACACTAAAGTTTACTTTTCAAAGATAGGAAAAAGGAATGGCATCTGACTATGGCCCTTCTTTTCGAGCTTTTGACTTTTTCAAAAGTCAAAATAAACAGGACAACTTCTTGAAGTAGATTCTTTAAATAACTTTTCGAGCTCAAAACCGTGTACGCCGTCTCCGTCTTCTACTACCGTCTTAAAAAACGCAGACCAAAGCTATCAGCCATAGTCAAAGTTATAAAGTGCAGCCTAAAATAACAGAGTGACAACAAGGAAATCTTGGCCAGGTTCGATTCAGCTCACGCTTATTGGCTTATGTACGTCGCTACAGTAATGTGCTTTTAAACGATGTATTTTTAAGGCAGGGTTTACAGGTTGATTATAGTACACACTGTAACAATTTCAGCTATATCGGTCAAAATCGTATGCGATTGTCTCTCTCGTCATAGTATGAAATTTGGACACATCTAGACCCATAAACACCGGAAATTCCAGATTTGGCCCCCCGACGCAAAAAATTCCAATATTGGACCCCTTCCGACCGCGAGTTTACGAGGTTGCGACACGTGTCCCGGTCGTGCGGTACCAGACCGCACGACCGGCCTGCATTGCGCTCCGAGCGCGCGACCTGAAGACCGAGCGCGCGACCTGTTCACCGAGCGCGCGACTGTTGGCGCGAGCGCGTTTTTCATCTGCCGACCGCGCGTTTCAATTTTTTACCGCATGACCTAACCAATATTTTGAAACGTGCGGTCAAAAATATTTTCGTCATGCGGTCAAAAATTTTGGTCATGCGGTCAAAAATATTTTGGAATTGACCCAACCAATATCATGCGGTCAAAAATTTTGGTCATGCGGTCAAAAATATTTTGGAATTGACCCAACCAATATTTTCGTCATGCGGTCAAAAATTGAAACGTGCGGTCAGCAGACGAAAAACGCGCTCGCGCCAACGATCGTGCGCTCGGTGGACAGGTCGCGCGCTCGGAGCGCAATGCAGGCCGGTCGTGCGGTCTGGTACCGCACGACCGGGACACGTGTCGCAACCTCGTGAACTCGCGGTCGGGATGGGTCCAATATTGGAATTTTTTGCGTCGGGGGGCCAAATCCGGAATTTCCGGTGTTTAGGGGTCTAGATGTGTCCAAATTTCTCATAGTATCTCTCGCGAACAGTCAGAATTTAAAAGCTATAAGCCACAGTCCAAAAGAAAGACTATGGTTTATGGCTTAAATTTTTTAATTATGTCTGCTCGTGAGAGGTAGTACCAAAAGAAAATAGTCGTATGCGATTTTGGCTGGTACAGCTAAATTTAATATACTTTTTATTACAATATTTCTATTGACTTTGTTTTAAAAAAATATATTGTTTAAAAACTATTTACAATAATATAAGTCATAAGATATAAATAAAAAAAAGAAGCACTCTGATTTATCTTTCTCCTCTCTGGTGATGGCCAGGGAGCAGGGATGTTAATTTCTGTTCATACTTTTGGGCAAGGACGACACGTCGTGGATGGGTCTCTCTTTATCCGTCTATCGTGCCTGTACTGCTGCTGAGGTGCAGCTATAGCAAGGCATCAATCCATCAGGTACACATGTTGGTAGTAATCTGCAAGGCTAGCTACAACCACCACTAGCTACGGCTGCATCATCTTGATGTACTACGTTGTAATAAAACAGCACTGATTGTCTGAGGAGGGGACCATTCCTTAGTCAATACGCACGTAAATAAATACGGTCGCTGCATGTGAGACTGCACTGGCCGGAGAATCCTAAAGTACAATTAATTACAGTCGCTAGCCCAGCCATGGTGAAGGCCGTCCATAAGATGATGGGCGCTCCTTCCAGGCTTGGAGCGTACATCTAGGATTTTCTTACATCTTAGGCTAAAAAAGATCAGAGGTTACTATTATTTAAGCTAGAAAGAAAAAAAATACATATTTAGCTTATTTGAATTTATCTAGATTTTACACTAATAAATATCACACACTTCGAGCTAAAGTCTAGACTATTTGGGGTGTGAATCCGCCTATGCCAGTACTGCTGCACACCATTGCCGCCGCTACTGTTCATCTGTTGCGTGCTGCGTCGCACCTGCGTCTAAAAGTGATCTACAATTGCGTTGCAAGCAGTGGCGGAGAGAGGGGGGCTGGGAGGGGCCTGGCACCCCCCAATCTGGCAACAGGAATCTCGGTGACCCCTGGTTTTTTCAAAGGTCATTTTTCTCCCCTGACCTTATACTAGGAACTATGAGTCCAGATATTCATTTGATGTCAGCTGCTGAATACACTATGCATCGGCCTCTGTAAAAGGATCTGATAGAATAGGAAATTGATATGGACCCGACGTCCCGCGCGGAGCACATTTTTCGGACACTCCATCCCGTGGCCATTTCAACCACTCTAATCTTATCCTCTCAGTTGTCTCTGCTTCTCCCAAAGCTTCTCAGTCTTCAGGAGGGGTGGAAAATGGTAACGGATAATTCGTTTTATCCGATATTCGTATCTGAAAAATATGAATGTGGTAAGCAAAATCCGTATTCGAAAATATTCGTATTCGTATTCAAGAATATTCGTATCCATATTTGAGAGTATTCGTATTCGAGAATATTCGTATCCGTATTCGTATTCGAGACTATTCGATTCGTATTCGATCTGTTTCTAGAACCCATGAAAAATTCGTATAAATTTTATGATTCAAAATTTGAATTTAGGCGGTTTAAAACCGGTAACCGGTCAAAAACCGGTGAAAAATCGGCAAAATCGCTAGGAATCCGTTTTATCCGATATTCGTATCCGAGAAAATCCGTATTCGAAAATATCTGTATTCGTATTCGAGAATATTCGTATCCGTATTTGAGAATATTCGAATTCGTATTAGTTTTAAAAATATGAATTCGTATTCGTATTTGATACTATTGGACCGTATCCGATCCGTTTCCACCCCTAGTCCTCAGCATCACGTTCCCTCAACCCCCACCTTCCCTCCGAAGCAACCACCATCGCATCCGAGTCTCTGAGCCGGCCCTACCTGCCCCACCCCCTCGCTGGATGATCGTTGCCGGCGCTGCCATGATGGGCTGCACCACCACTCCAACCCCTGGAGCCTAGTCCCGGTGACCGCACGCCGTGGTGTGGTGCAGCTTCGCCTGGCACCTCGCTCCTCGGCCGCCGCGAGGAGCGACGGCGGGACTCTGATATGTGACTATTGGATCGGTAAATCCGGCATGGTTCATTAATTCTTCTCTACTTGTTGTCCATGTTGCCCCCCTCATATCTAATTCCTGGCTCCGCTCCTGGTTGCAAGTCGCAACAAGCAACTACCACTAATAATCCTGCTACTTTCTGCCCGTCAGATGGGTATGGTCACTCGCTGAGCGTCAATGGCCAGGCCTGTGCTTGTGGGGGCGGCGCGGTCACCGGCCTGTGGGGGCAGGGAGAGGAGCCTAGCGAGGACACATGGCTGGGGGCCGGCCAAACAGTGGCGGCGACCGGTGAGGCCTTTGAACGAGACGGGAGAAGGAAAAGGGAAAAGAGGAATGGAACAAGACAAGGGAAAGCATACCTGCTTCTGCGCCGAGCCAGAGCCGTCACGTGCCCACCCAGCTAATGCTAATGGACCAGTGCACAGTGCTACTAATCAGCAAGGACGGCTCGGCCACGTACGCCATTATTGATCTCTGCTACCTGCTCCAGATCCTAATCATGACACCGGTTGCTCGAGCGAGCCAGCGACTGACTGATTACTTACGCCCGTCTTCATTCCGGTTCGAGCTTAAGACTACTAGCTTATTTTTTATTTTTTACATTTTTTTTGAATTTTTAGTTTTTTAAACTTTTTTATCGTTTCTTTTTTTATTCGTTTGCGTTGTCCATGTGCTAACATATTTAATTTATTTTTAAATTTTTTAAAAATTAATTACGCTAAATAAGTTATCTTCAGCTACAGTATAATTTCAATCAACTACAGTGTAATTTTAACCATAAATTACTATTTTTAGTCTAACCGAGTGGGGCATTAATCCATCCATCATCGCCTCCTCTCGTACGCGATACAGCGTCGCGATCATCAGGCATGCAGGGGCATAAGAACACAGGAAATAGAGCGTTAGTTAGCGCAGCCAAAGGACAAGATCCGTGAAAGGAGAGCGTATTATAGAGAGGGGGAGCGCGGGCCCGTCGCCTTCCCCAGAATGATAAGCCATAACACACGCACCATGCAAGCTAGCTAGCACGACCCCACGCATGAGCTGATGAGCCCATGACCATGCGCATGCATGCACGCATGATGAGAGGAGGATTCAACGCGATTCAATTCGAGCGGAAAAGGCATCAACAAGACCCGGAAGAAAGGACGCTCACTCCCCTGCCCTAAGGGCATCTGTAGTGTATGAAAAGAGGAGGTCTTAAGCCACCTTAAGGTCAACCTTATACATTACAAGGGTGACCTTAAGCAGACCCTAAGCAAAAAAAGCTTAAGGCTAGTCCTCAAGCTAAAGACCTGGCCATAAGCATTAAAATACAATTTTTCTTTATCTGCCAAGTGGGACCGTCTTAAGGCCCCTTGGGTTATATACACTATGGAGTCGGCCTTAAGGTTTAGATGGGACCCACCTTAAAACCCTTTGGGTTATATACACTACAGATGCCCTAAAGCAGCTCTAGGACTAGAGAATATAATTTTAGATATTTAGATTAAAACTTGAATCTACATATTAGAATATAATTTTTAAAAGTATATTTTAAAAATATACATAAATATTTATAAATTAATAAATAAAGTTACATAATAATTTTTAAATCTACATTTAAACTGCTTTTAAATCCCCTCGAGGCTCCACAGGGGACGGGGATCCCTGTGGGGACAGGAATAGGAGAGGTTTGTGCACTGCAAGGAAGATAAAAGAATTCCAATATGTTCATGGATCCAAGGATTTGATGGTGACCTATTATTCATCTATGATCTTCAATGCGAAAAGTTAAGACACTTATGTAGTTATTCATTGAGTTACTCAAATGAATCAGAGGATTTTTCTAAAAAAAAGAGTCACTAGTCACCGATGTGTGTGTACACTGTACAGTGTTCGCTGCCTCACTTGCCTGATTGGATTTGCGCCGAGCATCTTTACCCGCCCAAACGTACCTTTCGGCCTCTCAGCTCCCTGCAAAGGTTAGCCACCTTTCCATCCCTTGCATAGTTCTAGTAGCGACCACTCGATTCACTTCCATTGATGCATCATCAGCTGTTGCCATGGCGAGGCAGTGCGCCGCTTGGCGGTTGGTGCGGCCCAGGCGGGTGCTCACGGGCTGCGTTGCGCTGCGCCTGCGCGCGGCCATGTTCTCTCTACTAGTATGCGGTGCGTGGTCAAACTTGTGCTTGTAGTACTTGCAGGTAGGGATGTGGCTGGCCAAAATGGTCATACTGTCACTTGTGGTCTGGCTGGCAGCCTGGCAGTATCAATTCTTGGCTAGCGTTCTCGTTCCGATTATTCTACCATCCGCAACTACCCACCAAAGCATGATAGTTAACTGACGAATGCGATGAAATGGATGGTGATTTGACAAAACAGGTTTGAACACATCAACAAATTCAGGTGCCTTTTCTGTTAGTCTGAGCAGATCAATCCCACATGAAAAGACATCACGAGTAGAAGCAAAATCAACCCAAAACCCCACAGCACATTTCAAATGAGCAGTTTGTTCGTGAAATTACAGAAACTGACAAGAGGCCGCAAAAAAAGGGGAAAAACCAACAGCAAATGAGCAAATGTATACGGTTCGAGATGAGGAGCGGGAATCGGGAAGGGGGTAATTAACTGGCCGGCCGTGCAGCTTTAGCTCGTTCCCGTCGCCGTGGCCGTTGCCTCTGATGATGATGTCATCGGGGAGGATATGGACAATGCCGCCGTCGGCGTGTTGCCGTTGCTGTGGACGACCACGTGGCTGGAAGGCACGGCCGTCATGGTCTTCGTGGAGGTGGATCTCGTCGGCCTCAGCGCTCTCATCGGGCTGGCCAACGCCCACGCCCAGCTCCGGTGGCTCCGACCGCCGGACTTCCTCGTTCCGCTGCCGATGTAGCCGCTAGCGCCCTCGGTGGCAGAGAGCCAGTAGGACGACGACGTGGGGCCCAGGCCGCCAATGAACCCGGCGCACTTGATCCGGTGCTGGTGCTCGTACAGGTCGTCGTGCTCGTCGTCGTCGTCGTCCGCACCGCCGCCGCCCAGGTGGCCGAGCGCGCGCATCCTGTTGGGCTTGGGCTCGCGGTGGGACTCGACGCGCCGGAGCGTGCAGTCGCCGAAGCCGTTGGAGATGCGCTCCAGGAAGTCGCCGGAGAAGCTGCGGCTGCCGCACCCCACGGAGCGCGACCGCGCCACCTTCCGCCTGAAGGACGACGACGACGAGACCTGGCTCTGGCTCGGGCTCTCTGGCTCGCCGATAACCTCCAGCCTCCGCCCCGACGCCGACGCCGACGACGTCCCCGCGCGCAGCTGCTGGTCCTGCGCGCCGGCCGCGGCGCCACCCCTGGACGCCCAAGCTGCCGACGCCACGGACACCGACTTCCTCCTCGCGGCGGCGGCGGCGCCGCCGTTGGCGTATGGCGTGGAGGTGGCGATCTGGTGCGCGTACGAGGCCGAGGAAGAGAGGTAGAGGAACGACCAGAAGCTCTTCTTGCGCGGGCTCTCGGCCGTCACCGACGAGGCCGACGACAGGAACTGCTCCTCGGGCCTCGGCGCCACCGATTTGCTTCGCTTCAGCCCACCTCCGGCCATCGAAGCGGACAGGGCCGCCGAGGCAGAGGAAGACGATGACGAGGAGGATGTCTTCTTCCTGTGGAAAGGTATCATCTTTCGCGAGGCGGCGGAGGAGTGGAGCCGCGGCGGGGCCTCGGCCGCGGGACGGAAGGACGGCGGCGACGACGGCGAGGCTGAGGGCGGCGGGTGGCCGCCGACCGGGAAGAACGGGCTGGACTTGGACGAGTACACCAGCCTCCCCAGCTTCTCCTGCAGGCAAAAGGCGCATATCCCGCCGCCGGCAACGGCCGCGGCGGCGGCGCCGGGCCGGTACGGGTGCTCGCTGCAGTACTGGATGCCGTCCAACCCCACAGCCCCCGCCGCCGCCTGACCGTCGTCCCGGTCCCCCGCCGCCGCCGCGTCAGCTGCCTTCTCCGCCATCCTCCTTCCACTTCTTGCCTCCCTCTCTCTTCCCCCGTTTCTCGCTCTGTTTCTTGGCAGGATATCCACGTACGTACGCGCGCAGCTTAGGATCTAGCTTAGCTCTTAGGCCGCGGCCATCCACAGCACGGCACGGCCGCACGGCACAGAGAAGCTAGATTATCCCCGGCATGAACCTGCCGGTTTGCCTTTGCTCTGTTGCTGGACGTGATTGATTTGCCTCCACCACTGGACCCTGAGCTATTCTTGATCTCCTTCGTTGAAGTACAGATGGGTTGACAGTTGGAGAGAGCGAGAGGGACAGAGTAGACTAGCCGTAGTGCAAGCACACAATGGACTGCAGGTCCGAGGGGGAGAGAGAGAGCACGGAGGTAGAGGAAGGGGAAAGGTTGTGGGGGCGTGGGTTTCGCTTGTATTTGTCTCTGTCTGCGCCTTATTTTAGCGCTATTTCTGCAACCTTTTTTTTTGGATTTCCATCTGCTGGGTTTGTTTTGTGATGGGCTGCGTGGCCTGGAAAACGAGGCCCGGGTGGCAGTGCAGTGCCCAAGCAGAAGGCCACGTGGGGGCGACTTCTTTCCATGCACTCTACCTTCGTCAGTTCATTGCCACCATAGCGTATTTTTTAAAAAAAAATGACTCTGAACGTCAACTTTTATAAAAAAAATAGCCCTCAGCTTAGTAGACATGACATATAACACGTATCACCTATCGCGTTATCAGTGCTTAGCAGATGTAGACAATGCGACAGGCGAGATGAGCTCGCCAGGCGACTAGTGTGTGAGGGAGCCAGTTGGGCATGCCAGCTCTTACCGAGCAGTGGGAGCTTAGTAGGTGGACTGGCTTGGCAGGGTTAGGAGGAATCCTCAGGTGATCGACTGCAGCGATACTCCGATACGACACCTAATTCCCGTCGCATTCGGTAGGAGATGCTACGGCCTTCTGCGCTCACGTGCACCCATGTGGCCATGTCGATCACAAACGTCTTCCCGCACGCATAAAATGGGTGGTGTAGCTCTCTACGCTCTCATCGGAAGTCGTGCATCTCGGTTTCTTTCCTGCCAAGCGAAAGAGTTGCAAGGAAGAAGAAACAAAGAGAGAGAGTAGAAGATCAGTCTGTAATAGTTTGTCGATGTGGTTTTGCTGTGATTTAGGAGATTTCGCAGTTGGAAGGAGTGTAGTGCCGGTAAAGATATTCAAGAAAAGGTATGTTTTATTTGCATACGAGCAATACGCTTAATATGTTATCAACATTTTGATAGCATAACGGTGGTTTTGTAGTGTAGAATACGCTTGATAACCATGTTTAATTGACGGATGTATTTTGTAATTGGCTATGTTTAGAACGTATTAGTGGCAATAATGATTTTTTTTATAAATAGCTGAAGAAATATGTACTATTATTTTTTTAGTATTCCTACTGCGTTCACAATTTAAGATATATGTATATAAGTATGCACATATATATATGTATTCTCTTGTGCGATTAAACAATTATAGAAAATAATGTCAGGATTGCAGAAGTGTGCACTGTTAGTTGTAGTATTTGTGTGTATACATGTATATATATACGTGTGTGCCTGTGTACATGCATATAAGCACATGAACGTAGGTATAATTGGTAGCTCAGCTATGTATGCATATATGATTATTTTGTGTTATGCTAGGTTGTATTTAGCATCGTCGGACACCGACATATTCTTTTGTATATTGCAGAGAATGGCTGCTGGTGACGGTCACAAGGGGTGGTACGTTGTTGGACCCATCTTAGGATCGTCGAGTAGTGATGAAGCATCCACCGTTGTTCATCGGAGACCTCGAGAGAACTGATCTATCAGGAGAACTTGTACGTTGCATACAATTCATTTAATTTTTTGTTTCCGCACTGAAACTACTATTGTGTACCACGTATTTTTCCCCAGCAAATGAACAAGGGACGGAAGAGCGATGACTAGAAGTACAAACAGCTACCGTGGACCACGGCCTAGGAGTAGTAGGCAAGGACGTAGGTCGAGTAAGAGCGACGACTGTACAACTCATACACGTACCCCGCGTACTTGTGGTGGTATGTGCCACTCACCCATTGCGGTGGACGCAAAGCACAGCACACCCATCCTCGACATGGAGACAGTCTAAGGCACATGCTTCCCTAGGCAGTGACATCAACTTACTTGTCCGAACTGTGTGGTGCAATACGCCACGTACGCACCTGCAGACCACTCGCACATCTGGCAATGTAACCAGTGATACGATCGGACGTACGACAACTACACGGTCCACCAGTACGGCAAGGACTATATGGCATCCAGTAACACTGCAACAGACTACCCTCGACCAGAGTACCCTGCTATGGAGTACCCTAGAGGTTCATCGTCCGTATAACATGTGACACCAGTGTTTATAATTATGAGTTTCCTTGTCATTCCATGATTACTACTCCTCCATCTAATCGAACTGTACGAATGTTCAGGTCCCAAGGAAAGAGTTTCGAGAGTAGGCTACGGGTCCATTCTCCATCGAGCACATGACACATGTTCGTCTATTCAGAACCCCAGTTCACACTATAGTTGTACCTTCTGTCAGCTTAATGAAACATGTTTCCCTCTACAGAATGCCATCAGTTACGCGAAGGACTGGATGGAGCAGATGTTCAACACTCAAGATATTGGACCCAATCAATTGTTCGATGCCCTGGTTCCCACTTGGCCACCACAATACGACTTGTACGACTTACAACACTCCCCAGACATGCTAACTTTTCCTGAGAGAATCACATTTGGGGGCAGTGGCAAAGGAAAGGTACTCGGATTAGGTAAAATCACTGTCTCTAATGACCTTTCCATTTGTAATGTATCTCTAGTAGAAACATTAAATTTTAATTTGCTATCGGTTGCTCAATTATGTGATCTAGGCTTAATTCGCTCTTTCTCTAAAGAAGAAGTAACTATTTCAAAAGAAAAATAAAATGAACTTATTTTCAAAGGTTTTAGGTTTGGAAATCCTTATTTGGTTGGTTTCTCCTCTAATGATTCATGTTTGAAAACTTGTTTAATGGCAAAATCATATTTGGGTTGGTTATGGTATAGAAGGCTAGGTCATGTGGGTATGATTCAACTTAAAAATCTTTTCAAACATGGCTTAGTAGTTGGCTTGAAAGATGTAAAGTTTGAGAAAAATATATTATGTAGCGCTTGCCAAGCTGGGAAGCAAGTTGCAAGTTATCATCCTTCCAAAAATATCACACCAACTTCTAGCCCATTGGAGCACTTGCATATGGATTGTTTGGGACAACAACCTATAAGAGTATCGGGAGCAATAGCTATTGCTTGGTTATTGTAGATAATTACTCGAGATACACATGGGTATTCTTCTTGAATGACAAGAGCGAAGCCTCTGGCATTTTCAAAAGTTATTCAAAAAGGGACCAAAATGAATTTGATTTCAAAATAAAGAAAATTAGAAGTGACAATGGTTCCGAGTTCAAACACACTAAAATTGAAGATTTTTGTGGTGAGCTTGGAATAAAATATGAGCTCTCTACTACCTACACTCCGGAGTAAAATAGAGTTGTAGAGAGGAAAAATTAAACATTAATTGAAATAGCTAAGACAATGCTTAACGAATATAATACTTCCGATAATTTTTGGGCAGAACCTATTAACACCGCTTGTCATGCTATGAATCACCTTTATTTGCATCGTTTTTTGAAAAAGACTTCTTATGAGTTTCTCATTGGGAAAAGACTGAACATTTTCTACTTTAGAGTGTTTGGATGCAAATGCTATATCTTAAAAAAAGGTGTTTGGTTTCTAAATTTCAAAGTCGATGTGATGAAGTATTTTTGCTTATAAAGTTTTCAACAAAATCTCCGGTTTAGTTGAAAAATCATGTGATGTTCAATTTGATGAAACTAATGGCTCTCATGAAGAGAAAGAGAATTTGGATGATGTAGGTAATGAAGAATTAAGGCGAGCAATAGAGAACATGCAAATTGGTACATCAAACCAAAGGATGATCTATGTGTATCTCCTTCATCAAAGCAAGTTGAAGTTCCTACTTCTTTCACAACAAGCAACACTCAAGCAATAGCTGTCGAAGAAAAGGTAAAATAACCTCTACCACCGAAAATCCATAACGCAATCGCCAAAGATCATTCAGTACATCAAATATTGGGTGACATGAGTAAGATGTTCAAACTAGATCTAGAGTAGCTTCATTTTGTGAACATTACTCTTTTGTGTCTTCACTTGAGCCTAAATTTGTAGATAAAGCGCAAGATGATCTAGATTGGGACATTAGTGGAAAGACCCAATGAGTACAATGTGATTCGCACAATATGGGTTTTTCGCAACAAGCAAGATGAAAATGGAGTTATGGTAAGAAACAAGACAAGATTAGTTGCTCAAGGTTATACTCAAGTTGAGGGTTTAGATTATGTGAAACATTTGCACCCGTAATTAGACTTGAATCAATTCGCATATTACATGCCTTTGCATCTAGCTTCGATATCAAATTATTTCAAATGTATGTTAGTAGTGTATTCTTAAATGGAACAATTTCTGAACTTGTTTATGTTGAACAACCTCCTGGTTTTGAAGATCCTAAAAATCTTAACCATATGTATAAAGTCTCTAAGATGCTATATGGCTTAAAACAAGCTCCTAGAGCATGGTATGAGCGCCTTCGAAATTTTCTACTCTCTAAAAGATTTAAAATTGGGAAACTTGATACAACTTTGTTTACAAAGATTATTGATGATGATTTCTTTGTATGTCAAATTTATGTTGATGATATCATATTTGGTTCTACTAATCAAGAGTTTTGTAAGGAATTTGGTGAAATGATGTCTAGGGAATTTGAGATATGCATGATTGGAGAATTGAGCTATTTTCTTATACTTCAAATCAAACAACACAAGGATGGGATCTTTATAAGCCAAACAAAATACATAAGAGATCTATTCTAGAAGTTTGGCATGGGGATGTAAAACTCATCAAGACCCTCATGGCAACAAACAGGCATCTTGATCTTATTAAAGGAGGTAAACCGATAGATTTAAAACTTTATAGATCTATGATTTGTAGTTTGTTGTATCTTACTGCATCTAGACCCGATATTATGATTAGTGTTTGTATGCAGGCACATTTTTAAGTATCTCCAAAAGAGTGTCATTTAACGGCCGTAAAGAGAATTCTAAGATATTTAAAGCATTCCTCTAACATAGGGCTTTGGTATTCTAAAGGTACTCAATTTGATTTAATTGGATACTCAGACTCTGATTATACAGGTTGCAAAGTGGATAGAAAAAGCACCTCGGGTAGTTGTCATTTGCTAAGAAAGTCTTTAGTGTCATGGTCTTCCAAGAAATAAAATTCCGTAGCACTTTCCACCGCCAAAGCCGAATATGTTTCTGCAGGCAGTTGTTGTGCCCAATTGCTATGGGTGAGGCAAACTTTGATAGATCGTGGAATTAAATTTGACAAAAATACCTCTTTTGTGTGATAATAATAGTGCGGTGAAAATATCTAATAACCCGGTCCAACACTCAAGAGCCAAGCATATAGATATACGCCACCATTTCGTGAGAGATCATATGAGCATATGAGACATTACAATTAGCCACATCTGGACCGAAGACTAATTAGTAGATATTTTCACCAAACCATTAGATGAAAGCCATTTTTGTAAGTTGAGAAATGAATTAAATGTCATGCTTATTTGGAGTTGTTTGAGATATTTTTGAAAGGTATTTTTTCTCTTGTTTTGGTAAAAATCTCTGTGTTCATAGAACTATATTCCAAGGTTTTATTTAGTCTTCTTAATGTATAATGATCCTGAATGATCTTTATTTGAGTGCAAAACTAGGGATCATTTACATATTTCTCTGATCTAAGTTCAGTTCCTTGAAAGTTCCAGAAAAATCGAAACTACCACTGTGTTTCTTGCAGTACTTCCGTATTCCGGAACTACCGGCTATGTGATCATGATACTACCGCGTTCGTTGGTGGTCGGAAGACTTACGTGGTCGAAACCAACAATGTCGAAACAACGTGGTCGAAGAACAATAGCAGTCAAAAATGACTAGAGCAGTCGAATATGACCAGTGCGATCAAAAATGACCATAGTGGTCGAGGTTAATCTATGTGAGTCGTACAAGACAGCGAAGTTGGAACTCTAAAGTTGTCAAACACAAATGAGTTATCGGACCTACCGGAAGTTACTGTAGCACTTCTGTTCGAGTTGGTTGAGGACGTTATTACCAGCCACACGAGCTTTTATTCCTTGACTTATGTCCTCCTCGGGAAGCTTCATCTTCTTCAGCCACTCGTGACCAAACGCGCCTCTCTCTCCCCCCTCCAACAAAACCCTCAAAACCTTCTTGTTTGATCTCCAAATCTGGTGGGGATTTCTTCGATTTTTGGTGTTTTCTTGCGTCCTAAGAGTTTAACTCCATTCCACATGGTAAATGGGATCAAATCCCTTCTTTTATCTTGCTCTAGAACCCTAAGTTCAAGTCTAGGTTTTGATCTAAAACACGAATGATTTAGAGTTGTTTTTCTTGGGCAAATTGCTATAGTTGGTGTCTAATGGTGTTTTCGTATCTATTCCATTGATTCAATCCAAAAAAACACCAAAAGATTCATACATTGCTTGTCTTAGAAACTGCCATGGAAATCAGAACTACCGCTCGATGAGCGCGGTACTACCACAATCCGGTACTATCACGGCTTGAACATCGGTACTTTGGATTCTCCGAATAAAACAACTATCTCATTCCTTTTTTTCAAACCTATTTTTGTTTGATATCTACCATATCCTTGATATCTTTTCTCCTTGTTTAAATATGCCTAGGATAATGAATGCTGGCCGCAAAGTGTATGTCAAGAACTCCACTCCTATGGCTCCCGATCGATCTTCATCTTGAGCAAACCCTATTGCAACCCAAGTGCCTCCTCCTGTAGCTCCAACCACCTCAGAATCTACTCAAAAGACTCAAGAAGATAGAGGCAAAGTAGTAACCTCTGGCTCAGAGACAGAAATAGAACAGGAAGAGATCTCACCTCTTGAACAATCAGATGAGGATATGAATGATCGAGAAGAGCTTCAAATGACCTCAAACAAATCACAACTGAAGAGTATGCATGTTTGCATCACAAAACCAGTTTATTCTTCCCAATAATTCTATCAATCCAAGGTTTTATACCAAATTTGAAGAACAAGTGTATGAGCAACTGTATGGTCCAAGTAGACTCTTTGCAGATCACAAGTATGTTGATGGGACCACCTGGACTTAATCGACAAATATGATGGGACTTATAGGCTGTTTTGGAGGGCTGGAATATAATACAAAATCTTATGGCTCTCAAATCAGACTATAATGAAGATATAATTAGGCAGTCGTATTCTACTCTTTGTATTTCTCCTGACTTCCAACATATCTCATGGATGACTGGCTACTAATCCTTGGACTCCAATAAGCATGAGTTTGAGCTAGCTCTAAGGACAGAGTCAAGTGCACATGAGAAGCTATATGACAGACCTGCACTTAAGCTCCCTGCCTTGTCTGAATACTATGATCAGAGTACAAATTTGTCCCAAGCAAGCTTGTTGGTCTTCTCCCCATTCCCAGTCGGGTAAATCGGATTATTAACCATACCATTCTTCCCAAGAGTGAGAATTTTGATGCCATAAGAGGTCATGCATGGAACCTAATTGACTATGTTATGCAATGTCACAAGTTTGATGTGGTTGATCTTATTATATGAAAAATAGTATCTTCCAAGAATGACAGGATCAAAATGATAAATTATGCTCCATACATCATGGCCTTGGTCCTTCAGAAGATTGAATATCATGGTGGTTTAGGCGGCGTCTACAAGGCTTACAAGCCTCCAGCAGAACTTCCAATTCCTCCAGCTTCCCGTTCTCGAGCTCGATAGCAAGAAGAACCTACAGCTGCACCACAAGAAGAAGGAGATATCTCTCTCTCAAATATACTCAGCAACACTTAGGTCGAGGCATTCACTTCTCTTTCCTCTAGAATGGACTATTTTGATGAGGGAGTCATTTTTATTGAGCATGCCTTGGCTCGTCCTTCATCCCCAGTCAGATTTGGCCGTCGTTGCTGTTGTGACTCTTCTCCTCAAGTACCACAAGAGTAGCATTTTTGGTCATTTAATGCCAAAGGGGGAGAAGACAAGAAGGGGGAGAAGAGCACATGAAAGGATATAAGAAAGAAGATTGAAGAAGCCAAGAAGTCTATCTATTTTAACTATTATTTATGTGTCTTTATGATAAAATGAACCTGTGATGTAATGTTTTTCTTGTTGAGAACATGTTTTATGTTATGTTGAACTTGAAGTTGTGATCATCTTATAAAATTGCACCTTGTGTTCATCTATACACTTTACAACAATGCAATTATCTATTCCCTCATGCTCAACAAATAAAGGAAACTCCGCCAATTTTTTTTAAAAAAATCTTTACATGTGCTTGCAAAGTATCTTCACTTCTATATACACATGCTCAGGAGGAGATTTCTTTGAATTGCTTTTCAAAGTCACAAAAGAATATACAACTTGTTTTCAAACAAGTGGTACATTCAAAACTTTATTCTTCTTACATAATGTTTGTATTGTCATCAATTACCAAAAAGGGGGAGATTGAAAGCATCTAGACCCCTAAAATTGGTTTTGGTAATTAGTGACATTATGTGAATATGGGACTAACATGTTTACTGAGTGTTTAAAAGGTTTAGTCTCTAAAATGATTGTGAGATGCATACTAAGGGTCAACATAAAGATCAATATGGCTCGAGACAAAGGTGTAAGTAGACCAGGATCTCTTTTGCTTTTACCGGTCTTAGCATAAAAGGGTGGAAAATTGGATTATAGGATAAACGTTGTACTATTAAGAGGGATCATGGCTAGTAACTCGATAGCATATTTTTGTGCCATTTGGATCAATTTAGGATCATACATTCACTTAAAACTAAAATTGATAGTCAATCTGTGCTCTATCTGGATAATCATAAGTAGTAGAGTGTAAACATCGGTACTTCCGCTTTCCAAAAGTTCCGACAAAACAAGCGGTACGTTTTTTTCCAAAGAGCACCCTTGGAATCTCTTCGTCTCTCTAGAAAACGGAAGTATCGGAGTTTCAATGGTGGAACTACGCAGAGCGGTAGTACCGCAACCCTTGAATGGTAATTCTGGATCACGGAAGCTCCGAAAATCCGGGCGATATGTTTTTTCCAGAAAGAGCTAACTTTTGGCCTCGAAGCAAATGGAATTATAGGGCTGAAATTTCGGAACTTTCGAATATTAGAACTACCACGATTACAATTGCGGTAGTACCACACCGACTTTCAATAGTTAGTTCAGAAGCTCTGAAATAGCCATTACTGTTGTATCAGAACAAGTGTAGTAGTACCGGTTGATGAACGGCGGTACTTTTACTCGCCCTGATTTTTTTAGGGATTTTCCTGTAACGGCTAGTTTGGTCAGTAGGGGTATAAATACTCCCCTACCTGCTCAAGCACAGATGCAAGAGACTCTATTGAACATCCTTGAGCATTGAGCATTCATTCCACACCTCAATTTCACATTGTACATTCATTTGAGGTGGTTGAGCCAAAATCAAGTGCATACATCTTAGATTGATCCTTTTGGCACTTAATCACCATCAAGCATAGCTGTAATTTATTACTCATGGTGCTTGCCGGCACCTAAACGGTTTAGCGGGAGCTTGCGCGGTGACTTCTTTAAGAAGGTTGTGAAGAAGCCCGGCGCCGACTTATGAGTAGTCGTTAGTGGATTGAGGATCTGAGCCTTAATTCGTAGAGCCCTCCAAGTCGCTTAGACTTTCCTCAATGTGGATTAAGGAAAACCGACAAGTTTCCAAACACCACGGTAAAACATCGTGTGTCAATTGGTTATTTTTTGTCTCTTCATTCCACCCTTGTATTTCTAGCATATTGTGATTATTGTGATTGTCATATTTATTTGTGCTAGAGATACTTGTAGAGACTTGTGCTTGTAGTGCTTTAGACATACTAGTATTGTGTAGGTCTAAATTTCTTTAAAATCTTGCTAGACTAAATTGTGGTAATTATTTTAGAAGGCAAGATAATTTTAGAACGTCCTATTTAACCCTCTCTAGTTGGTTATCCTTGATCCTACACTAATGCATTCAGTGACTTGTGTACTAAAGTCTATCTAGATTTGTTGTGATATTGCAACAAGGTTGGGTTTAACTTTAAATTTTTTCAATTTAAAAGAAATGTGTATGTGTGAAATGCGCTGTTTTGGAAATTTCATGATCCAAGAGAAAATTATACCTTAAATCCAAGGAAAGTACTTTTTCTAGAGCAGTGAGATGTGTTTCTAGTTCCTGATTACTTTATATGTTTTGCCCAATGTTGTTTGTGAACAAAAAGAGTTTTTATTTTGTGTATTAGAGTGATTCCATCTTTTGGTTTATGTGGTTCTTGAGTGAAGATTGCTTTTTGGAAAGTTGAATGATTTCTTAGTGAATCTTTATTTTTCGGAGTGGTTGTTTTGAAAGAGAGTTGGTTTATTGAGTGTAGTGTGTGCTTTTCCCATGTTAGAGGGATGTTCCCCACAAAGTGAAGGGGTCGTATGAAAGACATAGGAAGAGCTCGTCGTGTTAGTGAGTAATAGTGCATTTGTGTCATGGAAAGTAAAGATGACCTTTTGATTTTTCGGAGTGTGGTTTGGATTTCTTTTTCTTGAGATGGGTTTGTACCCAAGAAATTTATGTAGCGGGTTGCGGTTCTTGTGAGTAGAATAGGTTGACGTAGAATATGGGAGGCAAATTCTTAAAGAGGAAGCGTGCAATACCCCAAACCTTAATTGAACCTGAAGTTGAAAGGTAAATTTTAAATATGCAGCTTTGGTTGGGAATACGAGGCCATAGATGCGTATAGCTCTTTAAGTTGATTATGTCGAGTTCAGAGTTTGGGACGAGACTTTGCGAATACGTGAGGACTAGACAGTTGTGTCTAATAAAAAAAGGGGGATTGGACAAGCTTTGATGAGGTGAGAAGGTGAGGATTGAAGTTCGAGGTGGGTGTTCATGTACTCCTAAGGGTATCTTCTAGCAAAGACATTGCGTGGTTCAATGCTACGGGGAGCTTAGCCCGAGGTACGTTGAATCATTCCCAATAGTGGCGTGTATTGAGAACTGGCTTATCGATTGGACCTTTCCGAGTCCATACGTGTTGTGCACAATATGTTCCACGTCTAGTGTCAAGAAAGTATTTGGAGGAAATCTGTATCATGAGATACCATTAGAGTTGTTGACCTTTGAGTAAGACCTTACCTTCAATTCCCAACCAGTGCGGATTTTGGAGGAGTCAAAGCATGTTTAGGGCACAAGATATTGAAGTACGTTAAGGTGCTTTGATTGTGTCAATCCAAGTGGGAATCGACTTGGGAACTGTAATATCACATGTGTGAGAAGTATCACAAGTTGTTCGTTCTAGGGATGCGTATGGATTAAATTCCAGTTCACTTCTATTTATCGGTTAGAATCACGAGGTGTAGAATTCAGGGTCAAATTATGTTAAGGAGGGAGAATGTGATATTCTAAAACTAACCCTCTCGAGGACCCGTGCAGGGGCGGAGCTACAAGGTGGTCCGGGTGGTCCGCGGACCACCATGCGCTCGGCCCATACAAGGCCCATAGATATAGGAAAATTCGGATCCTCAGCAGCCAAACATCGAATACGTGGGAGCGTCCGTGGCCTTTCGCGAATACGCATTGTGCGACCCTTCGTATTTCTCTGTGCGACCGGCCTGCGCCCCTTCGTATCCCTTGCTGTGTTGTGCTTCATAGAATACGAATACGATTATACGAACGATAGCGGCGGCGGTGGGCCGGCGTCGGATGACGAGCAGCAGCACATGTGAGTCCTCTGCAGGTACGTCTCAAAAGTCAAAATCTTCATCCAATTAGCCTGCTCGTTTAGTCATGTTTCCTTTTTTTCTCCCAATCTCTCCCTAGAGCTAGAGACTAAGCAAATAAGCCCTAACTCGAGCAGAACGTATCAGCTATTGCTGGTGGCCACCAGCCGGTGATCAGCGACAGCGATCCACCATCAGGCATCAGACGTTCACAGGCCGCAAGTCACAAGGTACACAAAATCTTATTTTATTCTGTGTCATTAGATTATATTATTGGAATGCATGGTCGCATTGGACTATTTAATTTTAATTGTAGGATAGGATTTTTTTCTGTGTCAATTGATTATTGGAATGGTAAATTAAAACAATATTTTATTCTCTTGCAAACTTATTGAAATATGAAGAGGAGTGGTGATATTGCCTCTCTTTTTCAAAAATATGCATCAAAGAAAAAGGCTTCTTCTCCATCTCCTTCTGTGGCTGCTGCTGTTCCAGAAGAGCAATTTGAAGAACAAGGTGGACCAGATCAAGATAGAGTGATTGCAGAAAATGCGACTCCAATTCCAATGCCATCCTGTCCACCTCCAGTTGCAGAAAAGGAACTGGTTTATGATATCAGTCGGCTTCCACTTGATCCAGGGAAAAGACAATCCATTGCAAGTTATCCCGTCAATGATCAAGATGCAGTTCGAAGATCATATATTATTAAAGGCCCATTTCAACCTTATGCACATGAATTTGAAAGTAGAAAAATCGGAGATAGAGATCGGCAATTCAATCCTATATGGTTTTATAAATATCCTTGGATTGAATATAGTATCAAGAAAGAAGCAACATTCTGCTTTGTGTGCTACTTGTTTGCAAAGGAGAAAACTAAGAAATCTGCATTTGTTGAAGGTGGTTGGAGAAATTGGAATAGAAATGATACAATTGATTTACATGTGGGTGGTGTAACAAGTGCTCACAATGCAGCTCAAGAAAGATACAACTTATTTATGACTCCCCATGGAGCAATTGACGATAAAATTGTGAAGGTGGATAATGAGGAGCGACGTTTCTACAAGATCAGGTTGACTTATTCACTTAGATGTTTGAGGTTTCTTTTGCAGCAAGGATTGGCATTCCGTGGGCATGATGAAAATGAAGAGTCTAGCAATAGAGGGAACTTTATTGAGATTTTGAAGTGGCTTGCAGCAAATAATGAAGAGGTGGACAAGTTTGTTTTGAAGAATGCTCCAGGTAATTGCACATTGACTAGCCCAAACATACAAAAAGAAATTATTTAATGTTGTGCAATGGAGACTAGAGATCAAATCATTAAGGAAATTGGTGAAGATCACTATACAATTTTAGTTGATGAGTCTAGTGATGTCTCTCATAAAGAACAACTAGCCCTTTGCTTGCGTTATGTTGATAAATCAGGAAGGCCATGTGAGCGGTTTCTTGGAATTGTTCATGTAGATGATACTACTTCTTCATCACTTAAGGAAGCAATTCAATCTTTACTAGTTAGTCATGGTTTGACTATAACTCAAATCCGTGGTCAAGGCTACGATGGGGCTAGTAACATGAAAGGAGGATTAAAGGGCTGAAAACCTTGATCATGAAAGAATCACCATCTGCTTATTATGTTCACTGTTTTGCACATCAACTCCAATTGGTTCTTGTTGCTGTTGCCAAAGAAAATGATGATTGTGTGTGGTTTTTTGATCGAGTATCCCTCTTGCTAAATATTGTTGGTAGTTCTTGTAAGCGTCATGGCATGCTTCGACATCACCAATATGACAATGTCATGAAAGCACTTGAGTGTGGTATACTAGAATCTGGAAGTGGGTTAAATCAAGAGATGGGGCTGCCTAGACCTGGTGAGACTCAGTGGGGCTCTCATTATAAAACTGTGGTCAACATGATTGCTATGTATCCCACAATTCGCGATGTACTCATAGCTCTTGGACAAGATACTTCACAAAGGGGTGAATGGCCAAAAATACATACTATGGTTGGAGTGCTTGAGTCATTTGATTTCATTTTCAGTGCTCATTTGATGCTTGACATTCTTGGACACACAAATGAATTGTCTGAGTGTTTGCAAAGAAGAGACCAAGATATTCTTAATGCAATGTCACTTGTCCGTTTGGCAAAGAGTAAAATGCAGCAAATGAGGTCTGAAGGATGGGTTTCATTTCTTCAAAGGGTTACAATATTTTGCAACAAATATGGCATTCAAGTTCCTGGAATGGAACATAATTATGTGCTGTATGGAAGATCAGGACGTTTTGCTCAGAACCAAACAAATGATGATCACTTCAGAAGAGAAGTATATATTGGAGTCATTGATAAAATTAGTCAAGAGCTTGACAGTCGGTTTGATGAGGTAAATATGGAGTTGCTTACTTGTATGGCTGCTTTGAATCCAGCAGATTCCTTCGCTTCTTTTGATGCAAACAAGGTACATAGACTTGCTGAATTTTACCCTAACAATTTTTCAAGCTCTGACTTGCTAAGACTCGATTTGCAACTTGAAACCTTTATTGATGACATGAGAAAAGATGAAATGTTCAAAGGCCTAAACAATCTTGTTGACCTCTTAGTAAAACTTGTTGAAACAAAGAGGGATAAAGTTTATCATTGGGTCTATTTACTTATCAAATTGGTATTGCTTCTACCGGTGGCTACCGCAAGTGTTGAAAGAATATTTTCTGCAATGACCTTTATCAAGAATAAGTTGAGAAATAAGATGGGTGATAGCCTTCTGGATGATTGTCTAGTGACTTTTATTGAGCGGGATATTTTCTTACAATTGAGTGAAGAAGATATCATCAACACTTTTATGGCTATTAGAAAGCGCAGGCCTGACAAGAAGAAGTAGTGACATATTGTTCTTCAATTATTATGGGTATGTAATATTTCAATTCTATGTTAAGAAAGCTATACTCGTCTATTTTATGAACTCTGTATGTCCTTTTTTTCTTAATTGCGTTTTGTAATTCATATACTTATGTACCGACATGTTAAATTTATAGCGGTTAAAAAAATTTAGACAATGGACCACTATAGCTACAAATCCTGGCTACGCCACTGGACCCGTGCATAATTAGTGAAAAGGAGATATGAGAAAATAGAATGCTCTGAAATTTTAGAGAGAGGATCGTTTTTCTGGAATGAAATGTATGTGATAAGTTGCAAACGGAATAGGAGTTGTGCCATAATAAAAGGAGACGTGGGAAGAAAAGAACCTAAACCCAGAAAATCCTAGCGTCGTTTTTCCTTTTTTTTATATATATTTCGGATGTCGCACGCCATCCAATTCCATCGCTCTTCGCCAACACGGCCACTCTGCATTCAATCATTGCACATCACTGGTTGCCATCGCCACGCATCGCCACCTGCGTTGCCCGCTCGTTGTGTCGCCAGCAGCCGCCACGCGTCTGCTCTCCACTCCCGGCCGCATCTGTCGCCAGCGCGTGACCTCGCTCGCACGCCTGCGCTGCCAAGCGCACGCCAGCATCATGCGTCGTGCAAGCATTGCGCGCCCCCATGCCTGGCCCACACGCAGGGACGTGGTAGCTCGTGGCCACAGCCGACTGTTGGCTCAGGGACGTGAAAGCAAAGACGAATAGAGAGAGCAGCGGCAGAGCAAAGATCAGGAGGGGAAGAAAAAGTGAAGAAGGGATCATGATTTTGATGTATTTTATCTGAGTAATGATCTGAATTTTTTATCTTTATTTTACTAATTTTAGTAGAGATTAGAATCAGAATTAGAGAGAGAATTAGCACATTTCGTGTCAGAGATCGATTAGTAGATTGGTTTATCTACCATAGTTTTTAATTGTGATTTCGGATATTGTATAGGCTAAATATGATAATGTCATCTACTAGATAGTTGTAGAAAATTTTGTTAGCTTTCTGGAGAGTATTTAATCATATTAATTGATGAGCTAGATTAAAAGTTATGATTTTTGGTAAGCTTGCTATCTGAAAAATTATCGTCATTGGGCAGCATCATGGTAAATGGTAGATTAAAATTATTAAATGAATTCATTAGGGTTTTTGCTCTAGAAAAAATGTGTATAATTGTCTAAAGGATTTTACAGAGTCTAAAAACATGAATTTTGGTTGCGTGGATCAGAAGTTATGATTTTAGAAAGATTGCTGTCTAAAAACCGGTTGCTGCTAGATGCAGTCGTGGGAAACTATTAAGTTGACTTGGTAGATAGCATAATTGAATTTTGGGTATAACTAGAAAGAGGTAGCTAACTTGCTGTGGTTTCTAAAAATGCTATGGTTTACTGCATTTAGATTCTTGGGTTGAGAGTTATGACGTTTCAAACACCGGTACATCAGAGGGGAATGTCCGGTGGAGAGGGGAATAGTTGGACCGGAAGCAAATTATATTGTTGCCATTTTATTTGTTGTTTTGTACTGTTATGGCATGTATTGAGATGGAATATTTTTTGTAGGTGAGGTTGCTATAGGGTTAGTGACTTCTACCCATTGTTCTACTTCACGAGGTTGAAAGGCAAGTACATGGTAGAACAATAGATGGTTGTTCATTATTGTTTTGAGCAATTGAATTTATTTGCCGTGCTATTTGCATGTGTCTTGCTACATATAAAGTGGTTGATAAATATGAAAAGATGATGTCTATGATTATTGATGTTGTGAATTGTGGTAATTGAGTAATAGAAATATTGCATCATGTGTATTCATATCATGAAAAGAGAAATATGAGTCAAGGCGGTAAGTAAGTCATATAGCTAGTCCAAAGTAAATGAGCCAACTCAGTGAGAAAGCTATATGACTAATCTAGAGTGCTCTTGAGAAAGATCTACGTGGGTAGACACCTCCACTGAATAAATGTAGAGGGTGAACATCAATTAGTGTTCCCTTAACTATATCGGTATAAGCTCAAAAAGTGCTTGTGGACATTACATTGCATTATGGTTTATTGATAAAAAAAACAAGGGAAAGAGATGGTATTATAGTAAATGTGGTTTGTTGATGATAAGAAAAGAGAGAGATAGTATTGTGGTAAAATATAGAATACTATGTATGTTGATGCTACTATTTTATTATGTATTTACTAAGCCTTACACTCGCCTTTGTTTACGTTGTTGTTTTTAGGTGACTGGTAAAGGTGACATGCATGGGGAGGGAGTAGCACTTGTTCAGTTCATGCACCACCATCACCTCACTTGTCACATCTAGATGATAGACATTCATTATTAATAATCTAGTTTATGCAATTGTTACAATTGGTTAATAAGTTTCTTTAGAATATAAAGCTATTAGTTTGGTTGCAATCAAATGAAATATCATTGGTTAGTTTTAAATTTTAGATTATCTTCATTCTTATTATTTTTCAATTAATTGTTTAGCATTTTTTATTCATTATCGTTATGTTTATGCTTAATTTAATATTTGTGAGCGCTTGGTCATTGTATAGATGTTAATAGTTTATGAAGGTGGTTTAATTTGGGAAGGATTGGAGTTAGTGGTGACATTCTGAGCCCATGTCTAGCTGGGGTGTTACAGAGCGCGCCGAAAGAAGCGAGCCCGTGGGGAAGCCAACTGACGAGGAGACGCCGACGCTCGAGATCAAGCCGTACTCGCCGGAGGTGCCCCGAAGGAATACACATCCAACGACCAACACAGTGCAGGTGTACAATATCTCAAGATAGGGGGCCAAAGCGCAAACGACATGATTTTAGCCTAGTGGTGGCGAAGCCCTTAATCATGAGATGCTACTGTTGGGGCATTAACCCTCACCTTGGCTCGATCGGCCCACTAAGGGTGAAGCCTAATTATGTGTGTAACTATAAAGCATGCCCACTAAGGCTAGACAAGGAAATGATACGTTTGCCCTTACTAGTAGAGACCCTAAGGCAACATTTGTGTAAACACCGTCTCCCATGGTTATAAATATGACCCCTAGGGTATCATTAAAGGGAGAGAGAACATTTGTGTATGAAAAAAAAATACTTGAGCCGAGATTGAATGCAGGGTACACATTCTGCACCTCTCCCCTCTGTTGAGTTTTAGGCTTTAAGGGCCTGTTTGTTTCAGCTGTAGATTCTGAGAAGTAGCTGGTGAGTATCCAGCTAGTCAGAATCTGGAGAAGTTGGATAACCCCAGCTTCTGACTACTAGTTCATTTTCTGGATTCTGTAGCTTCTGGCTACTTAGAATCTGGATGAAAATCTGGACTGTTTGGGGGAGCTGCAGATTCTGGGAGTAGCTGCAGCTGCCAGAAGCTGAAACAAACAGACCCTAAGTATCTCTCTTAAGCTTCTCGAAGCTTCGATATGTACTTGTTTGGCCTGTAAGCATGACACCAAGATTGGCCATATATTTGTCTCATGTTAAACCTTCGTTATGGTTAATTTTATGAGGTGATTAGTACGCGAGCAATGTTGTGTGCTAATACAATCCAGAGATGAGATATCCACGGGACGGCTAGGTAGGACAGCTTAGGGCATATACAATTGTATATATTAGCTGTCTATAAACTTATGTCACATAGAATTTTAGGTGATGTGAAGAAGAAAGAAAGATGATATTTACTATTTAATAGATAATTTTATAGACGATTTTATACTGTATATACCATTATATAGATAATATATTAATTATATAAGGCTACTATGGACACCATATACAGCCGGACAGCCTGGGGGGAGAAATATTTACGTGCTGACGGACTCATGCAAAATGGAAAACTACAGTGCTACTGTATATAAAAGCCTCTGTAGATACTATGCTTAATCCTGTTTTTTTTCAATAGTACCTTAACCGCACCTTTGATCTACGTTGGGGCACTTTATGATTATAGACTGTTCAACTAAAATTGTACCAAAAAGCCAAAATGGAGCAGGCATAGTAATTCTAAAGAAGAAGAATACGTGTATTACAGGACAATGAGGTTCAAACAGATACAACTGTTCAGTAACAAGCGCCTGATTAAACAAGAAAACAAGAAAGGGCTGACTTGGACCACCTGGAGTGCCTTCTTTTTCTCTTATAGCTTATGGATTATGATTTATATTTACATTAACTAATTTTTAAACAGTATTTTTTAAGACGATGGTCAACAGAAATATTATAGTAAAAAGTGTACTGATTTCAGTTGTACCGACCAAAATTACAATCGACTATTTTCTCTGTATACTGCCTATTGCGAACGGTCAGAATTTAAATATTTAAACTATAAATCATAAGACATAGTCCGGAAAAACCAATCACTGAACTAGGCCTAACTGGCTAGTTAGGCCGACTTTGACAGGTCAGTTCCAGGCCTGGTTTATTTTGTAGGCCAGGAGGCGGCCCGGATCGGTTGTAAAAGGGCCTAAAGCAGGAATAAGGAACACATTTCGCGCTATTCCGGGCTGAGCTTGTTGGTCTCGAGTCGGGCAAAGCAATCGTAGCCCACCAATCAATCAAACAGTTGTAAATACTCGGTACTCACGTCCACGGGAAAATATCCAAGTTTTGACTTTTTCATTCGTGCGACCTTTGCGTGGAAGAGGACTTTTGCCGTCGTGCAACTCCATCGCCATCCCGGATTGCCTTATTTTTCGGGAAAACTTGTGCGTGTATATATATATATATATATTCAATGATCAAAGCATGTGTTTATGTTTCGTAAGGCTTTAGTCTCTATCTTGTCTTAACATGTACGTTGGACGCACTTGCGTGAGTATATGGTGTTATGTGTTCTCGTAGATACATCTTTATTGTACTTATAATTTAAAAATAAACTTTACGTGGATGTTTCCAACACTTAAGAAAAAGAAAAATCAAAACGGGGGTGGTACCAGCTCTTGTGACGTAGATAGCATCTTCCAAGGACATCCACGATGTGCTCCAGAAATTAGTCCTAAAAAGAAGAGAGAGCACTTGGGGCCGGATCTATGCTTGGGGAGACGGGCACCAAGCCAACAAATCATGCTGGCGACTCGTTCTCAAGGAAAAAAAATTGCACGGCTGTATGCACCGGTGACGCACGGGTTGGTGGTGGTTGTTGCTGCCATCGGGGTGACGCATCGCCGGCCACCGCCGCCGGCTCCAACTCGCTAGGGAGGGGTGCCTGGTGCCACCACTGGATCTGGTCACCGAGAGCATGAGAGGCAGGAGAGCTGCTAGGATGCCGTGGGAGAGGTACCGTACCTAGGTTCAGGTAGTGACGGATCTAGAAATAAAATAAAAAGACTAATTTATAATAAAATACAAATATCATTAGTTATAATTAAACTATATTATAGCAAGTTGGAATATGCAGAAGTTGTAGAAACATTGTTACTTCCTAGAAACCAAATCATAAGTAAATTGGTTTAACATTTAATTATCTTAAACAACTTGTTTAGCTAATATACTAAAAGCCATCAATTCTCCAAAGCATACATATGACTCCCGAAACCTTAAACACGCGGTTGCTCACTAGCATTCGCTATGATCACAAAGCGTTTTTTTATGAAAGTGTATAAAGATCATTTAGAAATGGGAATTTTGGCTTGTACCTACTATCCCTTTGCAACATCATCTTACTCAACCACCAACTTTTCAGCTTGTACCCGTGGTATATATAGTACCTAGCATTAACATCATGTATTAGGCAGCATGGTATTCTAAAATATAAACCATGTATTTATATAAATCATAAATTGAAATAACATGATATAAATGGTAAATTAAAAAATACAAAACATACCGCTAAGTTCTACCATGGGTAATTTGTTACAACGTCTCTTCACACTTTGAAAACGCCGCAAAATACTATCATCTCTAATAGTTGCAAACATGTCTCGCTGAATATAGCATACATGCACACTGTACTCTAGCCAATCAAATTTGGTTAACTATGAATTTACAAATGCCCTTGTCTGCGACCTGTTCTCTTTGCGTGAAAAATCATGGCTAATTGGTTTACATGGAACTATAGTCGGAAATGTCCTGCTAGCATCATCTCTAATGTTAAGATCAAACTCTCCAATTGTCTTCCAAAGCCTCAGATCAGCCACAATATCATCCATATTAAGCTCAATACGTGGTCTTGTTTGCCCAACACTACTATCCTCAGTTACTAAACTTTTCTTAGAGACATCTTTTGAATAATATCTCTCCATCTAGCAACAATCCTATCAAATGGTAACATACAATTCTATTATAGATTGTTGAAGATATTATACAGCTCAAGTATTAAAGAAAAGATTACCTGCCTGAGATGACTAACTGACTGTCAAATGGATCCTTCTGTCCCAGATGTTGCTCTGCAAAATTCATCAAATCAAAACTTAATGGATAGATTGCATCAACTAGAAAAACCTTGTTCGTTGGATGAAATAAATAAATCATCTGCCTTAGAAAGAGTCATGCGTGGATTAAGCAAAGTAAAGCCATGTACTAGAATATTAGTGTTTTCTCATTTTTAATTTGGAAAAGAAGAGAAAGATAAAGAAAAGATTGCCACTAGGGATTTTCATTTGCACAAAAAAAAAGCACATTGAGTTTGCTGTAGATAAAAGATAAAGAAAACATTGATGTAGATTCCAATAATTTCTTGTGAAGTATTCTCTGACATTTTTAGTGCCAAAAACATTGAGTTTCTATATCTGACATATAGATAAGTTATGCATAGTCATGTACATACCATATAGGTGAACAAAAGAACACACACCTGAGGTGACTTGTCTTCCATGTTTCATCAAACAAAACAACACATAATTTATTCCTGAGGTGATGAGTGGTGGGAGATAAAGTGGAGCATTTGACAACCGAGTAGTCTGTCTATGCCAAAGTTATGAGAAAAATGCTGGTTAATTTATAGCAAAGGTAATGTGGGCTTAATTTTGACTCAACGAGCACAATCACCACATCTACCTATGCATGCAATAGGCTGCCACAAGTCCATATATGGATGAGTTTACAAAATTAACCTTGAGACCTAGACCAATTACTAGTACCATCACATTCCCATGAGGGACAAAAATCAAATTTTAGCCAATTTATAGAACAAATTGAAGGATTAAAGGAGTTATGTTCTACCATGGGGTTTGATGCAGCGCTGGCACTTGGAGTAGGGCTGCAAGGGGCGGAGCATCAAAGGTGGAGATGGAGGCCGAAGGGTGTTGCTAAAGCCGGAGATGGAGGCCAAAGTCGGAGACGGAGTTCTGGGCTTTCCGGCAGGCTACCCACTGGGACGGTGAAATCGGTCAGGGCTGTTATCACCGTGAGCTAGGGTTGGAATGGGAGGCGAATGCGAGACTTAGGAGGAGGCGCAGGGCGGTCGGGGCCTCAAGAGGGCTGAACGAGCTAGAGCCAGGCCACCACGGGGCTAAGAAAGGGAAATGGGCCTAATGAACAGTAAATGCCTATGGATCTTACTGGGCCAGGAGCCAGCCACCAGGGGGCTAAGAAGACCCGTTGGCACTGTGGAACTCCCTGAAGAAGAAGTATGGCCAACAGAGATCTATCATATTGCCTGAAGCACAGCGTGAGTGGAGCAACATCAGGTTCCAGGATTTCAAGAATGTATATGCATACAACTTTGTCATTCATAAGCTTGTCGCTAAGCTCAGATTCTGTAACTAGAAGATCACAAATGCTGAGATTATTGACAAGACTTTAAGGGCTTTCACCCTACTCACAGGACACTCCAGCAGTAGTATCATCAGGCCAAGTACAAGAAATACTTAGAGCTGATTACCACTCTTCTCAAGGCAGAGAAGAATGATGAGTTACCGATAAAGAACTATCAAACTCGTCCCATTGGATCATAGCCACTGCTAGAAGCACATGCTAATTCCCAAAGGACCAGTGGTGGCCAGGGCTATGGAAAGGGCCCCATGCAGAGAGGTGGACAGTGGAAGAAATTGAATGTGCAGAAGAGAAATGTCAAACCCCACTGGATGGGGCAAGGGAGAGGCAAGCAATAGAAGCTAGACTCGGGTAGCAAGAAGACCTACCCTCCTTCGCCTTGCTATAGGTGTGGTTGCATGGACCATTGGTCCCGCAATTGTCGTACCCCGAAGCACCTGGTGAAACTCTACCAAGAGTCAATTGCTAAGGGCAAGAAGGCGCCAATGAAGAAGGCTGCAAAGACACACTTTGTTGATCAGCTTGATGCTGATAAGAGTGATACCCCAAGTGCAGTGATGGAGCTCGACACTACAGCAGGGGGTGATCACATGGAGGTTGACACATATGGCGATCTGCAGTAGGCCATAGGTTGTTTCCCCAGGGAACTCCAAATGTCATAGTTTCCTTAAGTTTGTTTTATCAGTTTAGATTATTCTAGAAGAATAGTGGATTGTTCATGCTCTTATGAAGCATTAATTGTTTAGGATTTAAACATTATTCCTTGATGGATAAAATGAGTTGCCTGTTCTTTTAGAGCTTTATTCTTGTTGAATTATTGTTTGATTATATTATGCTCTATATATAGAACAACTCCTTAAATCCAATGGCAGGGGAAGAGTTTAGTCTGGTAGACAGTGGAACCACCAACTCGAGACTAAGGGAAACCAAGTATTTCCATACGTTAACAAAGAAAACAGGAAATATCATGACCATCACCAGAAGCAATGCTCTAATATTTGGCACCGAAAGAGCCACAATTATTCTCCCTATGGGTACCTGAATAGTAATTGAGGATGCTCTCTTGTATCCCGAATCAAATCGTACCCTATTAAGTTTCAAGGATATTCGCTTGAATGATATCCATATCGAGACAGAAAATGAGGGTGGTACAGAATACCTCCTCTTGACCAAATCTGATGGCGATTAGAAACGAGTGGTTGAAAAACTTCCCTCCTTCTCATTTGGGTTATATTATACCTACATAAAACCTAAGGAATATGTAGCAATGAAGATAGAGTATAAAGCCTTGGAGCCTTTTAAGATCTGGCACGATCGATTAGGGCATCTTAGAGTAGGAATGATGAGAAAAATAATAAGCAAGTTTATTATCTATAGCTTAAAAACTCTATCCTTTCCTAAGCCTAAAATTTCTTGTGCCCAGCCTGTGCCAAAGGAAAGCTCATCACTGGACCCTCTTACCTAAAACTAGAGGCAGAATCACCCATTTTCCTAGAGAGAATAAAATGTGATATTTGTGGACCTATTCAACCCATGTCGAACCCCTTTAGATATTTTATGGTGGTATTAGATGCTTCTATTAGGTGGTCCTATATATGCCTATTGTCTACTAGGAACTATGCCTTTGCTAAACTAATACCTCAACTTATTGGATTAAGGGCCAACTTTCCTAATGAAAGAATTAAGTCGATTAGAACGGATAATGCTGATGAGTTCACCTCTAAGATATTTAATGACTATTGTTTAGGTTTAGGCATTAAGGTAGAGCATTATGTACCACATGTCCACACTCAGAATGGCCTTGTAAAGTCATTCATTAAAAGAATTAAGCTGATTACTAGACCCCTACTGCAGAATAGTAGGCTCTCCACCAGCTGTTGGAGTCATGCAGCATTGCATGCAGCAGCACTAATAAATTTAAGACCAACTGCATACCATCAGGTTTCCCTTTACAACTAGTGCGTGGGAAGAACCAAGTATTTTCCATATGTGAAAATGTGGTTGTGCTATATACGTGCCAATTTCACCACCACAACGTACATCCATGGGCCCCCACCGGAAGTTGGGTGTATACGTTGGCTTTAAGTCCCCATCGATTATTAAATATCTTGAGTCTAACACGGGAGACATGTTTACGGCCTGACACGCTAATTGTATCTTTGATGAAGATAATTTCTCGGCATTAGGGGGAGGAAAGTACCTTACTAATGATAAATGCTGAGAAATAGATTGGAATACCTTGGGCATTTGAGCCCTGGATCCATGCACTACGGAAACTGAACTAGAAGTTTAGCGAATAATAAACCTACAACAAATTGCTAATACTTGCTAGATGCCTTCACTGATCTGATGGGAGTAACAAAGTCTTACATACCAGTAGCAAATGCTCCGGAGAGAGTGGAAGTACCCCAGAAGGATACTCAAACCACTCCAACCCCTCATGTGAAGAAGAGGGGGAGAACACTGGAGAATGAGGCCTCAATTCCGTAAAGACAAACTCGATGAAAATAAGACATCTCCCATGTCAGTTAAAGAGACTCAACCTAAAGTTGAGGAAACCCCGGAAGGGAATGATTTTGAAGATAGTAACCCCAATACAATTGCGCGTGCACAGTCTAATATTGGGATTTCAGAAAAACCAGACTCTATCATTGTGGGAAATCACGAGGAGCTAGATGAAATAAATGAAGAAATATCCACTAACTTTGTTAAGTCAGGAGAACTATATAAGAGAAAACTACAGCTGTCAACATCTATTTTGCCTCGAAAATTGCTAGAACCCTTGAACTAGATCCAAAGCCAAAGTCCTTAGCTGAATGCCAGAAGCATTCAGACTAGGGTAAGTGGAAGGAAGCAATTGAGGCAGAATTACTCTCGCTGAATAAAATAAAAGTGTTTGGCCCAATAGCCCAAACACCACCCAAGGTATTCCCTGTAGGATGCAAATGGGTTTTCATCTGGAAGAGAACAAAAATAATGGGGTGGTGAGATACAAAGCTAGACTTGTGGCACAAGAGTTCACACAGAGACCTGGCACTGATTATGATGAAACTTATTCTCCTGTCATGAGTGGGATAACGTTCCGATATTTAATATCAATGGCAGTAGGTATGAATTTAAGTATGCAGTTAAAGAATGTAGTGATCGCATATTATATGGGTCACTTGATTCGCATATTTATATGAAAGTCCTAGAAGGAGTAAAGATTCTGGATCAAAATAAATTGAATTCAAATTTGTACAATATCAAGCTAGAAAGGTTGTTGTACTGATTAAAATAGTTCGGAAGAATATGGTACAACCGGCTTATTGAATTCCTCCTGAAGAAGGGATATACTAATAGCGAAGACTGTCCCTGTGTGTTCATAAAGAAATCCTAGAATGGATTTTGTATTATTTCAGCATATGTCGATGATCTGAATATCATCGGAACGACAGATGACATAATGAAAGCAAGTTCCTATCTTGTCAAAGAGTTTGAAATGAAGGATTTGGGCCGAACCAAATTTTGCTTAGGCTTGCAGCTGGAGCATCTCCCTGAAGGAGTTTTAGTACACCAATCCTTAGGGATGGCAATTGTGCATGTTTACCCGTATACCCGTGGGTAAATACCCTAATGGAGCTAGGTATGGGATATTTTCTTTACCCTCGGGTATGGAAATAGGGAAAACACTCTACCCGTCGGGTAAACAGGCACGAGTATGGGTAAGCTCCACCCGTACCCGCCCCGCCCATTTACCCGCGATATAGATTGACAGGTGGCGCAGTCATAGCAATATCTCTAATTACTATTGATTGTTATAAACTTTTCCATATCTCTAATTGCAATTGATTGTTATAAACTTTTTTGATAGCTATTATATTTCCTAGCAACAGTTGTTGCTTATATGTATCTGTCATTAGTTCAACTCTCAGGTGGAGACTCTCAATTTGCGGGTAAACGGTTATACCCACGGGCGCCGGGTACCTGTGGGTGAAGGGTATGGGCGAGGTTTTTTGCCCGTTATCCTTTGTGGGTATACCTGTGGGCATAAATCGGGGTCGCGGGTACGGGTATGGGCGAGCACTACCCGTACCCGCCGCGCCCGATTGCCATCCCTACCAATCCTCTTATATCAAGAAAGTCTTAGAGAAATTTAGCATGGATAAGTCATATCCGGTGAAAACCCCAATGGTGATCCGATCCCTAGAAGCGGATAAAGACCCTTTTAGATCAAAGATGGTAAATAAGGAAATTCTTAGACCAGAAGTTCCATACTTAAGTGCCATTGGGGCACTAATGTACCTGGCTAACTACACGAGGCCAAATATTGCCTTTGTAGTAAACTTGCTAGCCAGACACAGCGCAGCTCCAACCCGAAGACATTGGGCTAGCATTAAAACCCTACTCAGGTATCTTTAGGGTATACAAGATCTTAGATTATTTTACCCGAAGAACCAAGACTTGACTATGGTTGGATATACAGATGCAAGATATCTGTTTGATCCACATAATACGAAATCTCAGACATGATTTGTATTTCTTTGTGGTGGTACAACCATTTCTTGACAATCATTTAAGCAGATCTTGATAGCTACGTCTATTAACCACTCAGAAATAATTGCATTATATAAAACCTCATGAGAATGTGTTTGGCTTAGGCGGATGATTAGCCATATCCAGAAGTCATGTGATATGAATACCGTCGATGAACCCACTATTATCTATGTAGATAATGCTGCTTGTGTTGCACAGATGCAAATAAGCTATGTTAAGGATAATATTACAAAGCATATTGCTCCTATATTGTTTTATCCTCATGAGCTCCAGAAGAACAGAGAGATAAAGGTGTTAAAGGTTAGGTCTTGTGATAATCTAGTAGATTTATTCACAAAATCTCTCCCAGCCTCTAGCTTCCACAAATGTGTTCGAGGCATAGAGATGAGACAACTTAGAGAGGTACAAGGTTCAAGGAGAGTAAATTCCTAAATCATAGCCCATATGTAAGACCAAAAGACTTATATGATCCTAAAGATCTAATTGTTGCACTCTTTTTCCATTTGTGAGTTTTTCTAAGTTTTCTCACGTAAAGGTTTTTAATGAGGCAATAGTGCATCACAAGGAACGGATGCGATGTACTCTTTTCTCTATCCTTTTTTCCAATTGGGTTTTTGGGAGGAGTTTTTAATGAGCATGTGCATGTCGTGGTATTAGCCTAAGGGGGGAATGTTACGAAACCTAGAAGGTTATGGTGTGGATAAATACCAGAACTACCCCTAGTGGGTTTAGACTATAAATAGAGAGGCCATTGTACCATATAATCAGATATGAGAATTAATAAAGACTACTCTTCTTGGTATTCTCTCTCAATTGGTGTCTCTCCTGTGATTGTTCTTCTTCGTCTTGGTAATTGATTGATTGTGTGAATTGTGTTGCTGTTCATCTGTTCTACATCGATTTCTTAATAGAGACCAGTACTACCTAGATTGGGGGAAGGTTATGCCCCAGACTTACCTGGACTTTGCACTATTAAAAATCCCACGCTCTGGACTGGAGCCTAGGCTACCATAGGTTGAATCCGCCCCTTTGTTACGCTGACAGTATGTTCAAGTCCATTTTGTATTATAACCTGTTTTGATTGTAGTATCTGTGGTTGTTGTGGGTTCAAGACTATCCACCTTCGTTTTTGTTGCACTAACAGTATGGTCAAGTTCAACTCCATTTTGTGCACAACTGCAAAATCTGTTGCGGTTATGTCTCCGGTAGAAGGTTCACTCCGAAGGGTAGAATGGAAGACATCGGAGTGGACCTTAATGCCGACGGCAGTAAGGACACTTATCGGAGTGCATCGCTAGATGATGAGAAGAGGAACAACTGGCATTGAGGTTGCTTGGTCGAAAGACTCCAAGTGTCATGAAGTCCAGCCAATGTTAGTGGATTTAGGTCGCAATTCCAGTTCTAAATTCTGGATGCATCCAAACATATGATATTCATAAAAGCTAATTCCAATTCTGCAATTTCTTGCCCAATTCCATTGTCGTTCGGATTGTGCCGGAGCAAAACTTGAGCCGAGTCTTGTACGACTGTAGTACGTTGTGATGATCTTTCATGCGGGTTTGGATTGAGTTTGAGTTTCAGTTAATTTGAGAATGCCACGTACCACTAAGCTGTGTACTCGATAGTACAATTGAAAATAGAAGAAGACAAAAGGTTTGGCAGCCATTAGTTTTGTTGGAACCAGACTTGCTCGACTTTTTAAGGCCGGCAAAAAACAATTCCCTCTTGACCTCCTTCCATTTACCCCGTATTCCAAACTTCCAAAGGGAGATGCATCGAAAGTTGGCCAGTGTGTGCGGCACTGCCCGAGATCGTGAGGCGGTGACGGCGCCGTGACGGTTCCGTTGGCGGAGGGCAACGGCGCCGGTTTCCTCCACCCCAGCCTTGCTACTGATGCGATGCGGGTGCGGCAGGCGGTACCGTCGTCGGAGACCCGCGGTAGGCCGTCGATCTGGGGCGTGACCCTAACGCCGCCGCCATCCATGGCCACCTGCGACGACGACTTCGGCCTCCTCGGTGACGACGCCCACACGCCCCCCGAAACCCAACCAAACCCCTCCCCGCCGCCGCCGCAGGGCTTCTACCTCCCGCAGAAGCGGCCCCTCTCCTCCTCCTGCTTCGCCGCCGACGACGCCGCCAGCCAATTCTCGCCCGCCTCCCGGGGCGAGGCCCAGACCCCGGACCGGAAGAAGCACCACCTGGCGGCCAAGCGCAGGGGCGGCGCCGAGGAATCGGGGGAAGGCGGCGAGTACTGCTCCTACTTCAGCAACGGTGGCGGTCAGAGCAGCAAGAAGGGGAGGGGCGGCGGCGGCGGCAGCGGCAGCGCTTCCTCGGCCGCGGGTGTGGACTACCGGAAGGACCGGGAGGAGTGGAGCGACGAGGTTATCGGCAGCCTCCTGGACGCGTACACGGAGCGGTTCGAGCAGCTGAAGCGAGGGAACCTGAGGGGGCGGGACTGGGAGGACGTGGCCGCCGTCGTGACCAAGCAGCACCAGCACAAGGCCGGCGGCGGCTGGGGCAAGAGCGTGGAGCAGTGCAAGAACAAGATCGACAACCTCAAGAAGCGTTACAAGGTGGAGCGCCAGCGCATTGCCGGCGGCAGCAGCGGCACCTCCAGCCAATGGCCCTGGTTCACGAAGCTGGAGTTCATAGTTGGCAATGCAACCTCCATCGTTTCACCCAAGCCCGCCTCCACTAACGATGACAAATCGTCGCACCAGCAGCAACAGACCAAGAGGTATAAGAAACACAAGTCACTTTTAATTAGTTCATTTTGGGCACTAGTGGAGAAATGAGCAATTGATTTGCATTGCAGTTGCATCCCGTCAAGTACTGGCCTGCCTAGTATTGGTGTTGGCTCCGGATCGACACCTTTCTCAAATCGAAGATGGAAGAGGGCACTTCTGAAGATTGGGGGCAGTGCATTGGCGGGAGGGGCGGCTGAAAATGTTGACCCGAAGGTCTCTATCGATTATGAGTCCCTAGTTTATTAATTCCGTGTTACATCCACAATGCTGATAGTTTTGCAAGAAACTTGATGTTCTTTCTAGGTGATTATGCTAATTGCTAGAGAAGTTCAGGTGGCAAGCCGTCATGGTGTTCAGGTAGGCAGAAGAATCAATTTAGGGATGGTGTCTATGATATCAAACATTCATTTTTCTGTCAACTGAACATTGAAATGGCCCCAATTAGGTAGCGATTGTTGTGGGAAGTCGAAATATATACTGCAGTGACACTTGGACTGCTGCAACGGGCATTGATAGGGCTGCAACATGTCCAATAGGGTAATTTGCTTGTGAGCACTTATATTTTAACCCCCCTGTTATTCTGTGGTTTCATTTCCTGCAACACCTCGTGCTCCTCGATAATAATTATTTGTTTTCATAAATCATAATACCTGTAAAAAGTGCCAAGTGTGCCATCATTTCACTATGAATTAGTAACTAGTTGATGTAGAGATAGACAGTAGTAAGTTTTCTCCAAGCAGAATAAGGGAAGCAATATTGGATGGATTGTGCCTGCTATGAGACATGGCTTATCTTGGGTGTACTGTAGCACACTTTGATTTGAGTAGATTGGATTTGGAGGTGAGTTTAACACCTCCTGCTGCTGTATTAATAATTTTGCCTGGTGTTTATGCACATAATATGAGTATTAGAAACACATATGTATATTTTAGTTCAGCCTAATGGTGACAAAGGAGTTAGGTTTGTGAATATGGATATCATTAGCTAGATTCTAGAATACCACTATCTTGTTGCTCCCTCCATTTCACTATACTTCCCTAGCATTAGTGTTCCCCTAGGTAGCCGCTGAGGTGCTAGGCACAGGGGTGCCGCTGCGATTTGGCTATAATCGGTAGCCTAGGCGGCCGTATGCGATCAAAATCGGCATCTAGGCGGCAGGGCAGAGCTAGGCGCAGCAGATTGGGCGGCCGACTCAGCAAGTTGGACGACTGACTAGACGACGACTTGGAACAGGTCAGCAAGAAGGGAGGAGGAGGAGGAAAGGCAGGCGGAGGTAGAGGAGAAGGAAATGGCGACGACGCTAGACATGGAAGTTACGTGCGTTTGTTGCAGGCAAGTCGGGTTCAGGCGAGATTGCTTTGAGTATTTGGGCCGGTCTTGCTTGGGCCCATCCAACCCATATGCTCACACATTACAGGAGGCTATTAGGTCATCCTCCCCAATCCTCCATTGAGCCATCGTGAGAGCCCCAATCCCCATTGAGTAGGACCTCACCGGCGATGGTAAGGGGCTGGCGAGGAATAGGACAAACAGAAGACCTCGCCAGTGAGCAAGGGACTAGCCCTGAGTCCCCACTGCGGCAAGGAGTGGCGGTGGTGGGCAAGCCGCGGGCCAATGGGACAGCGATGCTACTTCACCTCCTCATTAGCCTTCCTATCCTTCCCTTCCACTCCATTTCCTTCATCTCTATAGCTTTGTTCTGGATCCAAGCCATGTTCTTCCTCCTCTCTGCCATGTTCTTCTTCACTTCACTAGTACGAGGAGGAACATGCCTGTTCCCCATTAATACAAATTGGCCGCCTAGGAGGCGCTGAGGCGGGCTAGGCGCTAGACGGGGGTCTACCGCCCAATTAGCGCCTAGGGGAACACTACCTAGCATTATGAGATTATCTATTGTGCCACTTGTTGTCTACCATGCTTGTACTCACAAAATCATTAGAAAGAAATCCATGAGAGCTAAGAGCCTGACATAGTATAACTCACAATAACAAATCAAGAGCACTCTGATTATTCCAATCTTCGCCTCTTTGGGTGTGTTCTATATTCTTACACCCCGTGAGCGCACCAAATTGACCGCTTGGCTCATGGAGTGCGTTTTTATGGGCTATAGCACTGAGCACAAGGGATATCGTTGTTGGGATCCTGTTGGCTGACAGATGCGATTTCTTAGGATGTTACTTTTGATGAGTCTCATCCTTTCTATCCTCCTTCCTCCAACATCTCTTGTCGAACCACTTCCTTTCCTGATTTTTCCTTTCAGCCGTATAGTCAGCACTCCACCATAGTCTTTGGTCTCTCCGGTGCCTCCTTCGCAGTTGGTGGCTTCGCCACCGTCACCCTCTCTAGAGGTTCCTCCTGGTCTTGTTCCTTCTTATCATCTCTACTATACTCGGCGTCCGTGAGTTGAGGATTCTTCTGATGTGCCCTCTTCTTCTGATAGGTCATCCTCTTTGGCCTCTCCTCGATATGCTCTTCATGATCGCTAGTCTATTCGGCCTCCTGAGCATTTTGGCTCTGCTGCCGCTGCTCTTGCCAAACCGACTACTTATCGTGATGCTACTGTTCATCAGGAGTGGCAGCATGCGATGGCAGAGGAGATCCCTTCCCTTGAGCGTACTGGCACGTGGGATCTTGTCCCTCTTCCTGCGCATGTTACTTCTCTCACGTGCAAGTGGGTCTAAGGTTAAGACCTGATCTGATGGTTCTCTTGAGCGCTACAAGGCTCATCTAGTGGCATGTGATTTTCAGCAGGAGCATGATCGTGATTATGATGAGATTTTTTCTATGGTGGCTCACATGACCACTATTCGCACTCTTCTCGCTATGGCGTCTGTTCGAGTATGGTCCATCTTTCAAGAATACCTTTCTCAATAGTAAGCTGCGTGAGGAGGTTTATATGCATACATCACCAGGGTATTCAGTTCCTGAGGGTATGATTTGTCGCCTTCGTTGATCTCTCTACGGCCTCAAGCAAGTTCCTCGTGCCTGGTTAGATCGTTTCTCTTCTGTTGTCACTGTAGCTGGTTTCTCTACTAGTGCTCATGATCCTGCTCTTTTTATTCACACTTCGCCTTGTGGTCGGACACTTCCCCTTTTATATGTTGATGATATGGTCAGTAATGGAGATGATTATTAATACATCACTTTTGTCAAGAAGCGTCTTAGTGACCAGTGTCTCATATCTAATCTGGATCCTCTTCGCTACTTTCTTAGGATTGAGGTTATTTCTACTCCTGAGGGTTTCTATCTGTCCCAAGAAAAATATATCTATGATTTCCTTGATCGTGCCTCTCTTACTGATCAACACACAGCTGAGACTCTTATGGAGCTTAATGTTTATCTTCGTCCCATTGTTGGTGAGCCTTTTACTGATCCTATTCGCCATCATCTTGTTGGGAGCCTTGTTTATCTTGGTGTCACTTGTCCTGACATTTTGTACCATATGCATATCTTGCATCAGTTTGTTTCTGCTCCTACTCAGCTCTACTATAGTCATCTTCATGTTCTACGATGTCATTGTGGGACCATCTCTTTGTCTCTTTCGCGCTCACTCTAGCTCTTTCCAACTCTAAGCATATTCCGATGCCACCTAGACTAGTGATCACTCTGATCACCGGTCTCTTTCTACCTATTGTGTTTTTTTGGTGGTTCTCTCATCATTTGGAAGCTAAAAAGCAGATAGTTTCTCGTTCGAGTGCTGAGGCTGAGTTATGAGCTATAGTTTTGTTGACTGTGGAGGTTACTTGGCTACGGTGATTACTTGAAGATTTTGGTGTTTCTGTTTTTGCATCGACTTGTCTTTTGTCTAACAGTATAGGTGCTATTAGCATTGCTAAATATCCGGTGAAGCATGAGCTTACAAAGTATATTGGTGTTGATGCTTCCTACATGCAGACACAGGTGCAGGACCAGATTGTTGCTCTTCAGTATGTGCATTCAGAGCTTCAGTTAGCAGACTTTTTCACAAAGGCATAGACCAGATGCCAACACAATTTCTATCTCTCCAAACTTCATGTGTTGATCTGCCATAAATTTGAGGGGGTGTTTGATGTATTATTACCTATATATTTATCTTGTTGTATGAGTGGTTACCTGCATATATGTCATATATGTACTTGTATAAATATTGACCTATTGGCCTCATGATGAATACAAGCGCTATTCATAACAAAATTAATGGCCAAATTTATAATAACCATCCTAGGGTGACAAAGAATCATGTCATACAATTGATAAGGTGGATAAATAGCAATTGGGACAATAACAACCTCCTAGGATATTTTTAATAAATAGCAATACATGTAATTTAAATGCGAAATAAATTTTATAAAAATTGGGTTCAACATGATCAGGGTTGCACAACTTGCCTTCAACGAAGACCTAATCGTGGACTACTTATTGCTCAACAAACGATTCCGATGTGTTTTGTACTCGCATGAGAGAGAATCCAAATAAAAACGAAAAGGAGAACAAGCAAACTCCAAAAATTAAATAAAATTCACCATAAAATAGGGCTTAATTTTAAATGAATTTAGAAACTTGAACGGGCTCAATTGGAATTCGCATGAGAGAGAATGGGCTCTTGAAAATTGAATCGACTTAGAAATTCAAGAAAAAGAAAAGAGAGAATTGAGAGACTGACAGGTGGGACCAGGGAATATCCTAGAATCTTTTCTTTTAGAAATTTCCGAAATTTGACAGGTTGGACCAACATGTCATAGACACATTCCACGGTGAACTTGGTCCACCGAATTGGTCAATGGCTAGGGTGACGCAAGTAGACACGTGTGTAAAGCGTACTGAGGTGGTGCTAACATGGCATCCTACGTGGCTAATCGGTTCAAGCTAACGCGGACAGATCAATCTGACGCAGTGCTGACTCAGCTGACACAAGCATCTATGCTGAGGTGGACAGATCAATGGCGGCGGCATCTCATCTCCGGCGACGGCGAATGGCGGCGAGCTAGGGGTCAGCATGAGTGGCTTTGGCTTCCTTGTGCGATGGCGAAGCGATCTACCGGTTCTGATCTAGCAGTAGAGGTCGACGCAGTGGTCAGCCAAGAGAGAGGTGGCAGAGCTAGCTCGGGCAACGATGAACTCCGACGAAATGTCATTGGCAAGGCTCAACGTGATGTGTGTTGGGTTCCTAGGATACTTGCGGTGCGGTTTGGGTGGCTCAACGTGATGTGTGTTGGAGCCATCGGGGCTCACTTGCGGTGTGGTTAGGCGGCGGAGCAGATCAGGTCCACGACAACGACGCCTTTCGGTGGTTCTTCGGCGAAGACGATGGCTCCAAGGCGAAGACCTTGGCTCGACGAAGCTTCTGGCGTGGTTGGCGAGGCCGGGAGCTCTCTAGTGTGGCGGCAATGCTATTCGTGATTCCGACGATGGTGGCAGACGGGCGAGGAAGGGCGGCTCGGGGTGCGAAGTCGAGGGCAGGGGGTACTATTTATACACGCGAGAGGCAGTGGGTGAGGCAGAGTCCAAAAACGGCATGACGACGCTACAGAGTTCGGCTCGGACACGGGCGAGAGAAGATCGAGTTGGAGACGACACACCTGTCAGGTGGGACCCACTGATCAGCGGTAGTGGCGAGCGCGCGGACGTGGTGCCGATGCGTGGCGGATGCATCGCGGGTTGGGCCGGGCTGGCTACGAGATTGGGCTTGGCCAAAGAGAAAAAGAACTGGGCCAGGGAAAAGAATTTGGGCCAAATGGTTTTCCGAATTTTAAATAGCCTTTTTTTTAGAAAACCAGATAATTCAAATAATCCAAGAAAAATAGCAAACAACTCCAAACAAATCCAAGAAAACTCCAAAAAATACTTCGAGACACCATGAACTCAAATAAAATATTTTTAGCAATATTTGATATTTCATTTTCCCTGATTAGTTCCTGAACAGTTATTTAATCTATATTTCTTAAATGGGAAATCCTGAAAAAATTTAATTAAAGTAAATTTTAATTTGAAATTTGTGAAAAACTCTGAAAATTGGGATGTGACACCTGACTAGTCTAATAGGAAGGGTAGGTGACACACCTTTCAGTGACTACTACAAAGAATGTCTTTGAATTTTGAACCACTTGATTTCTTGGTAATTTAAACTTTGATTACAAGTCTGTGTATGTGTGCAGAATTGCTAGAAATTCCAAGACCAGTGAGCAACGAAGATTCATAGAAATGTTACTGTGATTTAGCTCCTTCATCATATGATCCCCTCATCCACCACAGCATCTGGTAGCTATGTAGGATTGCATGGATCTATGGATTATTGGGTTGTCATGCTAACGATTCAGCTTCTCTTATGTATTGTCACATCTTAGCTGTCATATTTTTGCTACTTGACAAGGTATGACGAGGCAATCACAGTTCTGTGACACCGCTAAATCTTAACACGATTGATAAATGTTTCAGAATGATGGCATCAGTGATGAATGCAGTGTTGCTACAAGCGTCACTTGAAAAGATAGGTGTTGAGACACGAGTCCAGACTTCATTGAGGATGCAAGATGTTGCAGAACCATACATAAGACAACGAGCTATGCGTCATCTTGAAAAAGGAAGGGTCGTTATTTTTGGAGGGTTTGGTGCTTCGATGGGGAATCCACTTTTTACAACAGATACAGCAGCTGCCTTAAGAGCTTCTGAAAGTATTTCTATCTTTGAACCCCTTGCATGTACATTGTACATTATTAATGAGTTCTTTCTTAATAACTGTTTGCTTTTGACGAAAACTTAAGCACATATTATGGTGTAGAAATCTGACTAGATGCATTGTTAACCAGTCAATGCAGATGTAGTCCTTAATGGTACTGCTGGAGATAGTGTATATTGTTGTCTTCCTGGAAGCAATAGCAATGCGGCATTTGAACACATTTCGTATAGGGAGTTGGTGGCAAGAGGATTCAGCGCAATGGATGTGACAGCAATTACCTTTTGTGAGGAGAACAATGTTCCTGGTTAGTCTACCTATGTCTTCATCCAAATTTGAGGTTGTCGACTTTTCAGCACTTCAGCTAAGATTGACTATTTTGCGTCCATTCCTTGCAGTTGTCCTCTTTAACATGTTAGAGCCTGGTAACATCTCTAGGGCGCTGTGTGGAGACCAGGTAGGAACTTTAGTTGACCAGTCGGGAAGGATCAGTTGACTTAATGGAAACAACAGCTGTGGTAGAGCATCAAAGCATTTATGATTGTCACATAGCATGTCGGTTTTCTGGATGGAAATGTCATGCTCTGCGGAAGGCTTTTGCGCTATAACTTTTCTGCAGTCTGTACTGCTTGTTCTGCACATGTATTTTGGGGGAAGTTTTGTGAATGGTAGTAGTATTTACCTCGTAGTTTCCGTGTATAACCTAATTTGTAAATTAAGTGAAAAGCTTTTGTATGCAACGGCGATTGGATGCCCAAATCAGGAAGTGCTGCTGAACCATTGTTGTTTAGTGTTTCTTGATAGTAGTTGCGAAATCAACTCCTGTGGTTGTTTTGCAGTCTTAGTGGATGGAAGCTGTTGTATAGCCTAGCCTGTATAGGTCTTCTGTTGTCACACTGCTAAATAAGCAGAAGGGTAATCTCAATATGGAAGCAATAACTTCACCAGTACCAGTGCGATCAAAGATTCAAATGTATTGCATCTGAATTGAATGTATGGAGCCTCGTAATCATAATTCACAAATTCGTCAGATCTGAAACTAAAAAGGCAAAATGCAGTTGTTTCTTCATTGTGAGGACCAGGGTCTACTGGTTGAACTAGCTCTGAACTTTGACTGAAGATCATCGATCACACCAGAAATATGATACGATGCTTCTATAGTGTTATTGTAACAAAAAAAAAAGATAGAATGTGAAAAACAATTAGCAATCATATGTGCACTCATCTCTCCCTTCTCTCGTTTCTCGGCCGCTCTGCGGCCACTGTTTGCTCCGATGCCGCTGTCCGCAAGCGTGCTCTCGGAGCACATCCACGAGCTCGGCAACACGTATCCCGGCCTGCATCGTGACGGTCTTCTTCTATACGCAACATCAAGCACCTTGTCCTTGAGCGTGAGGTTGACCATGTCGGCCAGGGAGAGCACGAGGCCATTGGGAGACAGGCCCGAGCTGAGGGGCTTGAGCTTGTAGCGCTCCTTGTAGGCGGTGGCGAGGGCGGGGAGGGAGTTGGCCTGGAGGAGGACGCAAGTGTGGACCTCGTGGGTGGCGCTCCGATTGGAGACGGTGTAGAGGTCGTCCAGGAGGGGCGTGTATTTGAAGGGGGAAGGCCTTCTTGTGGAGCGCGTCGAGCGAGAGCGGGAAGGCATAGTAGGTGGCGGCGCCGCAGCCGAGGAGGAGTGCATAGCCGGCATACTTACAGATGTCGGAGTCGGAGACTAGAGCGGGGAGGAGGAGGAGAGGGGGCGAAGGAGGTGGGAGAGGAGGAGGTGTCGCATCGTCGAGAGTGGGAGAACGATGAGGACTTGTGGCCGGAGGAAAGGTGTCGGGAGCAGCCAGCACAACAGATCATGATGCTATGGCTGGAGTAAGAAGAAAGAAGGAAATGAGGGAGAGATGGAGAAGAAGGGCAAACTTATTCGAAAGGGCAAATGATCAAGGAGTCAGTGAAAGATGGAGCAAACCATCAATTGAAACAAACTAGGGGGCAAATAAGCTGATGCCAATAAAAGTGGGGCAAATCGTCAATTATCTCTTGTAAAAATGTATCCATTTCATGAAAAAAAGGTAGAGAATGTTGTAGAGAAGCGCAGAACTACAGAAAATTTTTGGCACTTTTGGCATGTTTTCAACCCATATTTGCAAAAATAGCCATATGCACACGGGATTGGCAGAAATAGCACTTCTGCTGCTCGGTCACCGACGGTAGGGCCATGCAGCCGACACCTGTCCATAGGAGCTTGGCCACTGGGACAGGGGCCTGCCTGCCACCCTACCACCGGACGATAGGGGCCTACCTGCCGCCCCGCCACCGGATAGCATGTGATTAAGCCGGCTTAATCACATGCTGAGTTAAGATTTTTTATTTACCACTTGTTTGAATTTTTAAATATAGTAAATTAGCTCCAAATATTACAAAAATTTATATGCAACTACTAGACACAACGTACTTCATTATGTAATTTTTTTGACAATTTTATCCACTATGAATGTTGCTTAAAAGTTCATAAAACTATGATAATTTTAGGATTTATTGCATATAGCAAACGAGCTCCAAAAATTACAAAGTTTTATGTGCAGCCTCCTGACATAGTCGACCTAATTATTGATTTTTTTTGGGAATTTTATGTGCTATGAATTTGCTATATTACTTCATGTTAATATAATCGTAATGAGCGATATGCGATGCTCATTTAATTAGCGATTGAAATCGCCTGCATTTGTGATTGTAGTTGGTTTGTAAATTATAAATTGAAGTAAAGATTGAATTTAGTTAGAACTTGATTTATGGATTTGGAATCTTAGGATTTGGTGGTAAGATGGTAACAAAGGACTTCCTTTTGAAGAATTGAATGAGAAAAGACGACAAGATTTGATGTTGCGAATTAAAATAGACTTTATAATAACGGTGAAAATAACTGGCGCACAGGGTTTGATTACGTGCATAAGAAATAACATCATGCACGATAGAACAAACCGAAATACTCCTACGATACATAGGCGCCTTGTTGGAATGAAAATAAATCGACCTTCGGGGGCTTGTTCGGAATGGCCCAACCTACTGCGTAGATCGGAGCCATTTTCCCTTCCTTTCGAGCTCAACGTTGAACTCCTCGACGTCCTCTTTGGCCTTGGCTATCATTTCTCTCTTTTTCTCGTACTCCCTTTGATGAGGCGATGGGGTCCCGATCTTCCGATAGGATGATAACTATCGATTTTGGTGGAGATGACTCTTGCGATCCGACTACAACCGTACGAGACGTCACTTGCGCCTTAGCAATCGCTGAACCACACCCAAGTCGTTATCAACCGTGCCAAGAACGCGGTTGACCTGACCACGAAGGTCTATTCCTGCATGCAATCGAAGAACAAGCAAGAACAAGGATAGTGAGCAACCTGAATTTGCTAGATATAAAAGTCGCACAAGGATAGTTGAGATTCTGTAACACGAATCTGTTGGTCTAGCCGACACAAGAGAACGTGGAGTTTGCACAAGGGGCTAAACTGATCTAAACAAAACCTAAGTCCTAGAAAGGGAGGCGACGGCTCCTATATAGTGAAAACAACCAGGGGAGGCGTCCCAAAGGGTACACCCTAGGGTTACAAGGCCCATGGGCCCAAGTGGAGGTGGCGCAGCACCCTTTTGACTCGGACTCAGAAATCTACGTGGATTGTTTTGATGATTCCGGCCGGCTCGGATGAAATTTGAATATGAGGTTGATCCATTTGAAAGTAGACTTCATAAGCTTTCCATAAAGTACAAGAACGTCCCAAACGGAGTCCGTATGAGAAAGTTACGTTTGTTTCAACTTGCACCATTGCAGCAGTCCGAATCTGATTCCAGTACGTGACCAACACGAAATCTTTTGATGATTGCGGCTGTCTCGGATAGAATTTGAAGATGGGATTGAATCCTCTAGAAAGTAGACTTGATAAGCTTTCCATCAAGTCTAAGAACGTCCCAAACGGAGTCCGTATGAGAAAGTTACGTCCGTTTAAACTTGCACCATTGCAGCAGTCCGAGTCTGATTCCAAAACGTGTCCAACTCGAATTCGTGCTTGACTTGATCCCAAAGTGACGTGGTGACCTCCATTATTCCTTCCATGCATGTCCAGGACTCCATGTCCCTTTCCTTCATCCTTTCCCAAATTCCTAAGCACAATTAAATCACTTGCATTAGGTAGCGGTCTATTCTCAGTAACATATGAAGGCTGAAGAAACGAATTCACCTTTAGTTCAATCTTGATATTGGGCGCGATTGTCGTATGTGTTTGTGGCGTGGTCACTAGCCTCACGTATTGCATGATCTTCATCATAAATCTCGGTACATAATAACAAACGCAACAAACTCTAATTATGTAATATCATACGTTCTTTATCACACAAAGTAAAACCTTTTTGAAACGAGCTCACCTTATAATTTAAGTGATGCGTAGGAGCTCTTGTAATTGGAACAACAAGCATAGCAAATATGGTTGTATCCATAGGGGTCGTGTCCTCATCATCCTCCCCTTCTTGAAAACAAAGCCGTCCTCGGCTTTTGATAAACTGAAAGTATGGTAACAAAGAAGCCAAGGTGTATGCATGGTATATGTATATGTCATCCGTTTTAACAGTTCTTCGTTGTTGCACAATTAATGTTATAACACAGCAGCAATCATAAAAGCTCATTGTATTATTAACCCAAAAGTAATGATATATGTTAATGAACAAATCAAAATTTCTCACACAGTAATTATCGCAACTTGTTTTGCAAATGTAAGTGAAGCATTTATGCAATTCAAATCTTTGAAGTTGTAAACTTGTTGTGGTGGCACATATAGGCAAAGCTACAACTTTTGGAATCAAACAAAGTTTATCTATATAATCAGATTTCAATTGAGCAATAGCAAATTCATCTAGTAAGGGTGAAAATATTTGCAAGTTCTTCCATACATCAATTTCATTATTTAGATTGTCAATATTAGATGGTTCAACAAGAGAAGAACACATAGGCATTGAATGATCACTAAATTTTATTTTTCTTTCATAATGAACAAGATTGAGCATACAAGAGTTGTTGTGCAAAACAACAAGCTTCAATTCATCCATGTGTTCACAAGTTATATATTCGATATACAAGAAATTGATTTCCTACACGATAATCTCCAATCAAATTAAACTTATACCCAGGGGTGTAGGCACTAAACAAGAATTTCGAACATGCAAGTTCAGAAACTTTCTCCATAGCACAATCCAAACTAACAGCCTCATTAAGCTTGATATAGCACAATGCATCAGCAGGGGATATTCTATCAAATACTTCCTTATGTGTAATTAATTCGACATGTGCAAAATTATGAGAATTTAGATCAGCACATGGTTCGTTCAAGTCAACACAAGGAATATCAAAAGATTGCACTACAGCAGGTATATACTCACAAGGTTGATCTATGTCTTGTTGTAGCACCAAATCAGTACCTTTGTCATTATTGTCCTCATCAGATACTGTAGGTACCTCAAACTTCTCCTCTAATGGCATAAGATGCACCAGATCATTCTTCACCTCTTCAAGTATCTCGATGATATCTGTAGATGGAGTAGGAGCCAAAATAATATCAATATTTTCAGTTACCTCAGATTGCACCTCGCTTGTGACCGTGGGTGGTGGAGGTACAAAACGATATTGCAATTTCTTCTTCATCTCCTCCCATGTGTAGATGTAGTGGAACTCAAGATTCGACTACCAATGTTGAACATCACCAATCAGCGCCGTCCTTGCCATGCTCATCTTCTCATACGGATCAAGATCTTGTCTTTCAAAGTAGCTATCCATCATAGTAACCCACAAGAAGTAGTCCGACGACGTACTCTCAGCGGTGAGTGGCAAGATATATACCGGTAATTGTTTCCCTTCGAGTTCAAATCTGCTCGCGATGACATCATAATCTACCAATTTTCTCAAGCCTGTCATTGTTAGTAGAAAACAAGGAAACAAATCACAAGTAAATGTTCCTATCAACTACTAGGATATGGAGGCTCATATCAAGTCACACATCTCTCATGCTCTTACCAAATTCTTACGAGTTCTTACCAAAGCAAACAGGTGGTGCAACCGGTGGCTGGTTCGTGATAAATCTAACTCAAGTGATGAGTAAAGCGATTGCAAGGTACAGTGAGACCTGTTCGGTTAGTAGAAAAGTGGAGCTTGGATAGGCTATGTATTTTGTAGCAAAGGAAAACAATCAATTAATTTCAGAAATTGCACAGAATTGAATTATAGTTCGTATCTAGCACTTAGCCTATGTTGCTGATCAACCAAGGATGGAAGACGGCTAAAATATATGTATGGCAATGTATGGGAGTGGTAAATACAAGATAATTCAATCGAATGCAATATGCAATTGAAGAACACAAGGATTGATCCAAAACTTGAAAACTGAAGATTTCTGTCCACTGGACAGCACGTCGGTATTTCGGCCGTAACGTTTTGTCAGTTGCCTTTTTTTCAATGATTCTTTTTTTCTTGGTTTTCTGACGGCTTTTTCTACAAATTTTGTTTTGGGGCCAAGTTCTGGAAACCGACCGAAAAAGTCGCACAAAATTCACAAGTGCCGACTGTTGCAGATTCAATCTGGAATTTTGGGTCAACTTTCACCGCTTATATCTCTTAACTGCCATTCTGGAATGACGTGAAATTTTACAGATAGATGGAAGATAAATTTTTGAATCTAATGGCGGTGGTCTCACTCAAAAATAATCTCGGAATCAAAAGATATGGCGTTTTTGGTGGCGGCTGCAGAGGAAGGAAAAATCAGCCGAATTGGAATTAGGGTTTGGGGTGGGGATTTTTTTGTTTGGATTTTTATGGAATCAAGGATATGACCAGCAACTAGACAAAGCTAAAACGGACACAAATTCAATTTAGCAAACCAAAACTAACAGATTGAAAGGCACAACGGGGTTTGGACAGCGAAAATTAACTCTTTTTGTGGGGCAATTTTTTCTGGACTATGGGAAATAAAAATCAATCTACTAACTAGGGATACAAAGAATTCCTACCGGTCAACTGAAGCTCTGATACCAACTGATGAGGCGATGGGGTCCCGATCTTCCGATAGGATGATAACTATCGATTTTGGTGGAGATGACTCTTGCGATCCGACTACAACCGTACGAGACGTCACTTGCGCCTTAGCAATCGCTGAACCACACCCAAGTCGTTATCAACCGTGCCAAGAACGCGGTTGACCTGACCACGAAGGTCTATTCCTGCATGCAATCGAAGAACAAGCAAGAACAAGGATAGTGAGCAACCTGAATTTGCTAGATATAAAAGTCGCACAAGGATAGTTGAGATTCTGTAACACGAATCTGTTGGTCTAGCCGACACAAGAGAACGTGGAGTTTGCACAAGGGGCTAAACTGATCTAAACAAAATCTAAGTCCTAGAAAGGGAGGCGGCGGCTGCTATATAGTGAAAACAACCAGGGGAGGCGTCCCAAAGGGTACACCCTAGGGTTACAAGGCCCATGGGCCCAAGTGGAGGTGGCGCAGCACCCTTTTGACTCGGACTCAGAAATCTACGTGGATTGTTTTGATGATTCCGGCCGGCTCGGATGGAATTTGAAGATGAGGTTGATCCATTGGAAAGTAGACTTCATAATCTTTCCATAAAGTACAAGACCGTCCCAAACGGAGTCCGTATGAGAAAGTTACTTTCGTTTCAACTTGCACCATTGCAGCAGTCCGAATCTGATTCCAGTACGTGACCAACACGGACTCTTTTGATGATTGCGGCTGTCTCGGATAGAATTTGAAGATGGGATTGAATCCTCTAGAAAGTAGACTTGATAAGCTTTCCATCAAGTCCAAGAACGTCCCAAACGGAGTCCGTATGAGAAAGTTACGTCCGTTTAAACTTGCACCATTGCAGCAGTCCGAGTCTGATTCCAAAACGTGTCCAACTCGAATTCGTGCTTGACTTGGTCCCAAAGTGACGTGGTGACCTCCATTATTCCTTCCATGCATGTCCAGGACTCCATGTCCCTTTCCTTCTTCCTTTCCCAAATTCCTAAGCACAATTAAATCACTTGCATTAGGTAGCGGTCTATTCTCAGTAACATATGAAGGCTGAAGAAACGAATTCACCTTTAGTTCAATCTTGATATTGGGCGCGATTGTCGTATGTGTTTGTGGCGTGGTCACATCATCTCGCAAGCCTTGTGCTCCCTGCACGTGCATGCATCGAGATGAGTTTTCGTCTCTCGACGTATACACTCAGTTTGCTCGTTGTTGTGGTGCTCCTCCTTCCGGATCTCGTGGACCCTTTTGACGTCCCACTCCTGGTAGTCGAGAGTCCATTGATCTTGTGAGTGGATCTCTAGGTTGATCCACTTGCGGTAGCCACATAGCGGTTCTAGGGACTTGGGTAGATGGGAGAGATTATTAGTTCATACTTTGAAAGAGAAATAGTAGAGGAACACACTATAATTGGTCCTTACCGACTGCTGATAGCTGCTCGTGTCCCAATGGAGGTCGAGATAGTCACAGGATTAGTTCGCGTAACCTCAGTAACATATGCCCAGGCTGAGCCACTATTTAGACTTGAAAAACTTGCATAATATTATAATTTTATCAGGTTGTATAAATATATTACAGTATAAATTAGTCGTCGAAGTTGTGTTTTGAGGACCGTGTTGATGTCTAAAACGATATTGTTGTGGTTACAGACCAAACAGAGAGAGAGATGGTAGTGGAGAGGTGGGAGTGTTCTGCCTCATCCTCCCCCTCATCCTGATATATATATATATATTCACATGGAGTATGCTTTTACAGTTATGCCCTTACATCCGTACCTCCCCATTAGGGGCACTTATGTCATTACACACGTTACTCTGGTTCTTATAACCTCCTAACAGGCCTGCTGGGCTTAGGTGGGGGCCACTCCTACGACAGGAGCCTCTCATGGTGAAGGGCTTCACAGGGCCGAAGCCATGTCGCCGAGTCCTTTGGCCCCCTCCGTCCCCTACGGCCTGTGAATTCCTCCGAGCTTGTGGTTGGGGAGCCCGAGGTCTGGGATGGAAGGTGCCTTGTTGAAGCAGACACGCGCGCGCTCCGCCCCCTACCCTTCGCACGGGTGGCAGCGGAGGCTGGCGCCTAGTTGAAGTAGACGCGCGCGCGCTCCGTCCCCTACCCGTCGAACGGGTGGCAGCGGAGGCTGGCGCCTAGTCGAAGCCAAGGCGCGCGCGCTCCGTCCCCTACCCTTCGGACGGGTGGCAGCGGAGGCTGGCGCCTAGTCGAAGTAGACGCGCACGCTCCGTCCCCTACCCTTCGAACGGGTGGTAGCGGAGGCTGGCGCCTAGTCGAAGCTAAGGCGCGCGCGCTCCGTCCCCTACCTTTCGAACGGGTGGCAGCGGAGGCTGGCGCCTAGTCGAAGTAGACGCACGCGCGCTCCGTCCCCTACCCTTCGAACGGGTGGCAGCGGAGGCTGGCGCCTAGTCGAAGTAGACGCGCGCGCGCTCCGTCTCCTACCCTTCGAACGGGTGGCAGCGGAGGCTGGCGCCTAGTCGAAGTAGACGCGCGCGCGCTCCGTCCCCTACCCTTCGAACGGGTGGCAGCGGAGGCTGGCGCCTAGTCGAAGCCAAGGCGCGCGCGCTCCGTCCCCTACCCTTCGAACGGGTGGCACGGAGGCTGGCGCCTAGTCGAAGTAGACGCGCGCGCACTCCGTCCCCTACCCTTCGAACGGGTGGCAGCGGAGGCTGGCGCCTAGTCGAAGTAGACGCGCGCGCGCTCCGTCCCCTACCCTTCGAACGGGTGGCAGCGGAGGCTGGCGCCTAGTCGAAGTAGACGCGCGCGCGCTCCGTCCCCTACCCTTCGAACGGGTGGCAGCGGAGGCTGGCGCCTAGTCGAAGTAGACACGCGCGCGCTCCGTCCCCTACCCTTCGAACGGGTGGCAGCGGAGGCTGGCGCCTAGTCGAAGTAGACGCGCGCGCTCCGTCCCCTACCCTTCGACCGGGTGGCAGCGGAGGCTGGCGCCTAGTCGAAGTAGACACGCGTGCGCGCTCCATCCCCGCGCTAAAATTGGAGCTTGGCGCCGATATTGTTGCGCGTTGGAGCTGTTGTGACCTTGCAGTCTGGTAGTGCGCTTTTAATGGCGGCTGGAATCACGCCGACGCCTGGCCTGGCAGAAGTCAGGCTGTCGCGTCGTGCCGTCTGCCATTCTTTGGGTGGGACACGCGGCGACTCACGACTGGTGTGTCGTAGGATGTGAGCGGTTGCGTGACCGCGGCCGTTCGCCTCTTCCCCAGGGAAGTTGGACGCGTGTTGAAGGCGTGGAGGCGTTGTGCGCTGCTTGGTCACCTACCGGGCACGGCCCTCTAAGCCCCGGCGGTTCTTCTTTCCAAAACGTGGGCAGCCGAATCGCTGCGAGTTTGATCTGTCTGCGCTTCGAGCCACATGAGAGGCGAGCGGCCTTTATAAGGTGCCAGTGTTGAGGTGGAGGCACCCTTGCTTGCTTTTTGTTTGTTTTTGATCTACCGCTTTGCTTCCGCCCGTGCTAATTGTAACGCCAGTTGCTCTTTTCCCTGCTTCTTTCTCCCTGGTCGTGAAGAGGGGGGGCGTCCCAGCGCGAGCTTATTCGCCACACTGCACGACGCATGCTGCCGACCCCGAAAAGTTGACGGGGCGGTGTCCAACTTCGGCGGTGTGGACTTCGTGCTCCGGGCGTCGTGCGCGACGTTGTTCCCCGCGCCAGCCTCGCCGAGGCAATGGGAGTCCGGCTGGACTCGGCAGTGGTTCTACTGCACCGTGACCGACAAGAGCGGAATGCAATGCCGAGGTGGGCCGATCTCGTTTAACAGTACGCCGAGTCTGAAGGCCGAGACTGACGACACGCGAAAGCTACAGAGTCTTGTCGGTGTCGCCCGTCGAATGAGCCTGCGCGACCTAGCCGAGGAGTTCACAATGTATGGGACGGCACCCCTCTCCTCTCGGGGGAAGTATGTTGGACAGAACGGCCCCCGCGAGGACGGGTTCAGCCCATCCGTATCTCGCCTGCTTCCGCCCTCCGCTCCTTGTAAGTCGCCCAGCACGTTTTACGCGTGGCATTGTATCTGTTTGGTCTCTGCCTGACTGACGTGATCTCCTGCGCAGTGGCTCGGCTAGAGGATGCGGAGCGCGCGGTTGCGGCGCTCCTCGGTCCGTACACGCTTAAGGAGCACCAGGCTCGCGAGGCCGCAGTCAAGGCGGCCAAGCAAGGGCGGGTAAACCGCACATGCGAGGCTCTGGGCATTACTGTGCCCGAGCGCTCGGTGCCGGGGGAGCTTCCCGCCGGGACTCCGGGCACTCAGGACGGTGATAGCTCTGCGGGGGTGTTATCTTCGCGACGCCGGGCCCGTTCCCCGTCTGCCGTATGCGACCGCACAGGCCCCTCGGCGACTATCACAGCTGAGACGGGGCATGCGACCGGCGGTGGGCCCGGCCACACTGCTTCGGAGGAGCGCGCCGCCTCGGATCCCCCGGCGCCCTTTGCCGACGCCAACGAACCCGTGCTCGCGGCCATCGTTGAGCTGGAACTCTCCAACCCGGGGGGAGCACCGTTCCCGGCGAGAAAACCACGGTTGATGGTGCGCTATCAACCGCAGCGGCCGGCGAGGGCGCGCCCCCTACAGAGGAAACCGTGGGGGCAACGGGAACCGTAGCTGGTGTTGCCCCGGAAGAACCGTTCCAGGTGCTCCTTGAGCTCGTTGAAGGCCTTCGCGCAATCTCCGTCCCAACGAAATCCATCGCACCCGCGGAGTGTCTTGAAGAATGGCAGGCCCCGCTCCGCCGCCCTGGATAGGAAGCGGCTTAGTGCTGCCATGCGGCCCGCCAGCCTCTGGACCTCCCTCATTGTCTTGGGCGGCTCCATACCCAGGATGGCGTCTACTTTGTCGGGGTTCGCCTGGATGCCCCGTCCGGACACGAGGAAACCTAGGAGTTTGCCCGCTTGCACCCCGAAGACACATTTGTCGGGGTTGAGCTTGATGCCTACCTTCCGCAGGTTGTCGAAGGTCTCCTGGAGGTCCCGGCCATGCAGAGCAAGCTGCCGGGTTTTGACCACCACGTCATCGACGTAAGCTTCGACGTTCCTCCCGAGCTGGGCGGCCAGGGCAATAGCGACGAGACGGGTAAAGGTAGCGCCTGCGTTCTTCAAGCCAAAGGGCATTCTGACGAAGCAGAACGTCCCAAGCGGTGTGATGAAACTGGTCTTCTCCTCGTCGTCTTCGGCCATGTACACCTGGTGGTAGCCGGAATAGGTGTCCAGGAAACTCATGAGTTCGCACCCCGCGGTGGCGTCGACCAGCTGATCAATGCGCGGCAAGGGGTAATTGTCCTTTGGGCACGCCTTGTTGAGTGCCGTGAAGTCGATGCATATACGCCAGGCCCCGCTGGCCTTTTTGACTAGTACCGGGTTAGCGAGCCACTCTGGATGGTGGACCTCGCGGATGACCCCGGCGCGAAGAAGCTTCGCCACCTCTGTCTTGGCCGCCTGCTGCCGATCCATCGACATACGCCGAAGCCTTTGCTTGACCGGCTTGGCGTCGGGGCGGACCGCCAAGCGATGCTCGATTACTGCTCGGTCTACGCCCTTGATGTCCTCCGGGGACCATGCGAAAATGTCAACGTTGTTCTGAAGCACTCGGAGCAGATCGCGTTCGACCCCCGGTGGGAGCCCTTCGCCGATGGACACGAACTGCCCCTCCGCCTGGAGCGGCACCTTCTTGACTCCGCCCTCGGGCCGAGGCTTGGGCGTCCACCCAGGGGCGGAGGGCCCATCGCCGAGCGTGCCAGGGAGGGCGTGCACCGGGCGATGCAGAGCGCGGCTTCCGACCTCGGCACGTCTGGCCAGGTCCTGATCGCCGAAGACGGTGATAACACCCTCTGGGCCAGGGAGCTTCACACACAAAAACGCGTAATGCGGGATCGCTTCGAAAGAGTTGATAGCGGGTCGGCCTAGTATGGCGTTGTAGGGATGTGGGATGTCTACGACGTCGAAGATGACATGCTCGGTCCGGATGTTACCCTTGTTGCCCTCCTGACGGAAAGTGACCGGAAGGGACACGTGCCCCAAGGCCTGCAGCGGTTGACCCCCGAGGCCATGAAGTGGAGCTCCTGGCTGCGCTAGCCGGCTTCGGGGGATCCCCATACGATCGAGGGCTTCGGCGAATAAGATATTCGCGGAGCTTCCCCCGTCGACAAGGACACACCGGACGTCACAGCGTGCTATGTGGGCCTGGATGACTAGAGGGTCTTGGTGAGGGTACTCCACACCCCTGGCGTCGTTCACGTCGAAGGTGATGTTGCGGGGCGGCATCCACAATTGCGGCTGCTCCCCGGGGGCCCTTGAGGAGGAGCCTCCGGTGATGACGCTAACGGTGCGATGCTGCGCGCCCTCCGTTGCGGCGGCTCGTATGGGGCTACCCCTTGGGTGCTCCACGTGGGCTCCGACGGGGGGCCGAGGAGGCAGAGCTCGAGACCCGGCCGTCACCCTCCGCAGCTCCATAACTGCGGTGCATGCCCTTGTGTAATGGTCACCGTAGCCGTGTACCTCGCACCACCTGCCATAGTGTAGGAGCTCTTGTTCTGCGTGGGGTAGGCCACCGCAATCGAGTCCGCCTTCCGATCCCCGTTCCCCCCTCCATGAAGCGGGGTCGGGTCCTTGGCGGGTGCTCTCGGTGTGAAGGAAATGATGGGCCGCCTGTGACCTGCACTGGCGGCGCCGAGGTTTATGCCTGCTCCTTGAAGAGCCTTCCTGTACCCCGGTGTCGCTGCCTCGGGGAGGGCCTCCCCAAGGCTCTCGGCCGCGGCCCTGCTTCGAGGAGGGACCACCCGCCCCCACTTCGCGCGGGGGGCGCTCCCCATAGGCGAGGTCGAGGGCAGTAATGTTGTGTCTTCGCGCATCCTCCTCCGCCCGCGCGTACTCGTCCATTTTGTCGAAGAGCTTGGCGACTGTCTTGATTGGCCACCGCGCGTTGTACTCGGCCATCGGGCCCGGACGAAGGCCCTGTATGGCTGCATTAACGACGGTGGTTTCATTAACGTCTTTTACTTGGCATCGAATCTTGGCAAAGCGCTTGAAGTAGTCCCGGAGCTTCTCCGAGGGTTTTTGCTTCACAGCGAAGAGTTGGTCTGCGTCGACTCACTCGACACAGTTTCCTTGGAAGTTGTTGCGAAGGCGGTCGCGGAGCTGCTCCCACGCGTAGATGGAGCCCGGCTCTATGGTAAAGAACCAAGAGAGCGTCACTCCTTGCAGCGCGAGGGGGAGTCCCTTCGCCTTCGTGGTGTCATCTCCGTCCGCGGCCTCGATCGCGGTTTCGTACACGCGCACGAACTCGCGGGGGTCCGTGTCGCCTTTGTACGGGTCGATGGCGCTAGGAAACTTGAAGTCTTCAGGCCATGCCGCCTGCTGCAGCCCTACCGAAAGTGGGGACTCCGGATCTACGCGCCGCAGCAGCGCACGGCTAGACGTGGGGGCTTCGCGACTGTCCGCCCTCTCCGGCGCGGGCTCGGGCGCAATTACTGGCGCGGCCTGCTGGCTCCGAGCCTCTTGCATATCGCGGACGGCTCCGCGAAGGTCCCCTAGCTCCCGCTGGAATGCGCTGAGGGCTGCTAGTATGGCGCCTTCCGCCGCAGGCGCTGTCGGGGCCACCGGAACACCCAGCGGACGGGTCAGTGCAGGGACCATCGTTTCACGATCTCCAGATCCGCCGGATGCTTCATTGCGGCTACCCCCGGCCGCCTGATCCGCGCTGCCGGTGAGGGTGGCGGGGGCTGTCGTTGCCGTGCCAGCGACGGGGTTGGGTGTCGTTGTAGCGGCGCTGGCGGGGTCGGTCGCTGTAGTGCGAGCGTCGACGTCCGCGACCATGGCGCCTGCGCCGCCGCCAGCTCCTTCGGCGGCCGATGCCGAAGCCCTGGTATTCACGCGCCGCTCCGACTCAGCCGTCTTCTTTCCCCTCGCCGCCGCTGACGAAGCTTTTTTCGGTGCCATCCTTCTTCTTCGGTCTTCGGGCTTGTCCTTGTCCTCCGCACGGACGGCGCCAACTGTTGTGGTTACAGACCAAACAGAGAGAGAGAGAGATGGTAGTGGAGAGGTGGGAGTGTTCTGCCTCATCCTTCCCCTCATCCTGATATATATATATATTCACATGGAGTATGCTTTTACAGTTATGCCCTTACATCCGTACCTCCCCATTAGGGGCACTTATGTCATTACACACGTTACTCTGGTTCTTATAACCTCCTAACAGGCCTGCTGGGCTTAGGTGGGGGCCACTCCTACGACAGATATGTATTTGTGAGTGGAGAGAGTACTTATGGTACTAGTTTTCCGGTGCTATAGTCATTCAGTGATTTTGGCATTGTTCGCATATTTTTTTTGAGCTGTCATTTTATTTGTTCAATCATCTTTCCTTCAGGATCCTTGGTGGAATCCTGGTGTTGAAGAACAAGCTGTGATGCGTATCCATCGAATTGGTCAAACGAAGAGCGTTTCTATCAAAAGGTTCATTGTCAAGGTAGTTTGTGGGGGGTTATTGGAATATATAGTCTGGATCTGAAACGACATAATGCAAAAACTTTGGTCGTCATACTGTTTTAATTCTGATATGATGGTGTAGGGCACTGTCGAAGAACGAATGGAAGCTGTGCAGGCACGTAAGCAGCGAATGATTTCTGGAGCTTTGACGGTTCAAGAAGTCCGCACCGCACGTATAGAGGAACTCAAGATGCTTTTTTCTTTAGACGCGAAGAGTTGAGTAGCATTCAATCACGCGTATCAGCACATCTGCATCTTGATCCAATCCATGGCTAACACAAGATGCTCTCGCCATTCGTTTGCCCGAAGCCAAGAGAAGAAATTGAAAACGAGGGGTAAGAAGTCCGAATGTTGCCATTCAAATAGCTTCCACCTTGGGGCGATTAGTTGCTGTTGTTGTATACATCATTTTGGGTATATATTATTAACAGTGGCGTTGGGGAAAAAAAGACTTGGCAGAAGAAGAGGTAAATCATTGCATATACAACATGAGCTTAGTTAATGGTACCCGCAACGCAACCGACCAACAGTCCAAGACGTTTCACTGAGTGGGACAATAACTGAAAGAAACATGGAAAATGATATGTGCTCCCACGATGATAATCTATTTAAAGTCAATTATTCTCCCACTTGCTTTTAAATGTGAAAAACAGGTGCAGAGGTTAATGTAATACTACTATGATCAATAAGGGTAACTCTCCTGACAAATGATGTAAAAAACAGGTGCAAGAGGTTAATCTAATACTAGGTCAATAAGAATACTCTTCTGACAGTAAGAATTGGTAGGGAAGCTAGAAATGGCTTCCCTCGGGAGATTACGATGCTCAATCATCGATATACTAAATTTACTTTCGCCACGTGTAGTCATGGACGCAAATGCAAAATTGGAGATTCAACTATTTGTCTTTTTCAGGGTTACATGGGCCACGCATAAATTGGAGCTTCAGAACTACTAGCTGCATAAGCGCGGCGCACACCGCGCTAGCTACCGTGTGGAACAAAGTAAAAGAGACGATAATTCGCAGGGAGTTTCATAAAAAAAATCAAGGACAAATGCGTAATTTCGGAAAAACCAAAGGGTTTTTGTAAAAAATCGAGGACTTGTAAGGACTCGTACGTAAGTAAACAAGGACTTGTACGTAATTTTGGAAACCGCGAGGCGCCATCCAAAATTTTTTTAAAGAAAAAACTTGTAGAGACCTTTTTGCGAGAAAAAAGAACCTTTACGTAATTTTCAGAAAATATGAGGAAAGTGCCTCGGCCGGCCGTACGCAAATTCTCTTGCCACGCGCCGGCCGGCCGAGCGCTGGGGGCGACGTGGCTGCGGTCTCCTCGTGCGAAGTCCCCCGCTAATATGGTCGTTATTATACCAGTAAATATATACAAGTACACGAATGTACTATACAAGTACAACCAAAGGAGAGGAGAAAAAGGTCAACGAAGATTATCACAGGTGTATATGACCTACTCAGACGAGTGTGGCCTACAGCAGCGGCCAAAAGTGCATGAATCCTAGCCATGATGGTAATGTGTTCGGCTTCCTAGTAGAGATGGCTTTGCCGGCTTCAGCAGATGAACAAGTAGACGGAGCAGCGGCGGCTGCAGTTGCTGCAGCCTTGGGGCACAGGAAGAAGCTCCTGCTCTCCAGCTCCATGAGCTTCTCCTCTGGGTCCAAACCTAGGATAATTTAATTATTTGCCACTCTTACGAGTAGGGTGGCAACAGATTTGCCACCCTGGCCCGTTGTCAGTGACTCAGACGGCCCCGCATGTAAGTGAGAGAGGTAATTGGCCAATCTTCAGAGTGGCAAAAAGTTGAATTCCCCCCCAAACCTATGCGTATAGCAACCAATTCAATGGAGAGAAGAAACAAAGCTAAGTAGCACAGGCGTATGCGTAGTAGTTGTCATGTTGTGTGCATAGGCAGAGACGTCACTTACTCTGCAAGCTGAACTGGGAGTAGTGGAGCCCGGAGGCGGTGGGGTCGGCGGACGGCAGCAGCGGCCGCCGGCCTTCCCGGACGTAGAGCTCCACCGCCGCGGCGATCAGGTCGGCGACGCGCCACTCGGCGCACGCCATGACGTGCAGCGGCCACATGCTCTGCCACACGGCCACGGTCACCAGCACCTTGCTCGGCGCCGGCCTCCCGTGGGCGCCACCGCCGTCCGCAGCGTCTCTCCTGAAGCTCCGTCCCCTGACGCCGGTGAGCAGGTCGGGCTGCGTCAGGGGCCTCTGCTTCAGCAGGTGGCGCTGCTGCTGCCCCGCCGCGCCGCTCCCGTGGAACGACGCCGACCGCTGCGCCTCCGCGCGTGGCTCCACCACGCCTGCCGCCGCCGCCGCCGCGTGCCGCTGCCTTGACCCATCCTTCTCCACCGGCGGCGCAAGAGGCGGCATCTTTGATCAATTAGAGGCAATGAATTGTACACTATTATTAGCAGAATTAAAACGTCACTGGATGGGTGTACCCATGAAGAGCATCTGCATCTCAATTTGTAAGTAGCTAATCCACTAGCTTACAAAGGCATTGTTGGACAGAGGAAGGAGGGATATTATTAATAGGTGTGCATATAGGGAGTGTTTGGTTGCCAGCCACAGTTTACCACGCCTAAGGTTAGGCAAATTTGACCAACTTTGGAAGCTGTTTGGTTGCAGCCACAGTTGTGGCAAGATTCCTTTCCAGCAAACTAGGTCCCACGCGTCAATAACTCAAAAAAGTGTTGCAAGATTCCCTTAGGCTTGCTAAGGTGTGGCAAAGAATTTGAGCACCTCAACTTAAGCAAGTGTGGTAATTTTTGTTGGCAAAATGTGACTAGCAACCAAACAGCCCCATACTACTACTAGGATCCAACTATTGGCGCATTTCAATTATGGGATAGAATGCTCAACTCGTGGGAGGCCACGTGTGAGGTGTGGAGCACTGGAGCTCCTGAGACAAGTGTCAGGAGAGGCAGACTGACAAAGAGTTTGCTGGCACATCAAACACACCTTACCTGGGACAGATGGCAAACTGGGTGCTCATGATTTGCAATCATCCACCGAGATTAAGCCCGCTCATTTTGACTTAAAAAAATAACTTATAACTAAAATTACACCGTAGCTAACTGAAATTATACTATAACTAACAGTGACTTATTTAACGTAATTAAATTTAAAAAATTTAAAAATAAAAAATAAGTTAATCAATCATAGACAATGCAAATGAATACGAAAAAAGAACTGGTAAAAAAAGCTAAAAATACTAAAAAGTCAGAAAAAACAAAATTTAGGAATAGTAAAAAATAAGCTAGAAATTTTCTATCAATCGCGCCTATTCGTGTTTTTCTCTTGGCCCCGTTTAGAATACGAAAATTTTCCCCGAATCTAACAGGTGCGTTTCAATCTTGCGCTTAGATGCTAGGGGTGATCCTAAATCCTAACAGAAGCTACATAACCATTTCACTTTTCTTTGTCGAGCTGGGGCTACGCAATAAGCAGCCGCAGGACAACTCCTTCAACTTCTGGTGCCTTCTACAACACGTTATGCGCCGTCCATTACACTACACTCACTTGACATAGAGGAACAGGTTTGTTGGTTAGCTCCTCACTTCTGGGGTCGGGCTGTGACCACGAGTGACGACGACGACGGCTTCAATAATGGGGCAGTTCTCCAGCCAGTCTCCGTAAGCCGGATCCATTTAAAACACAGCAATCTCACAAAAAATAGTTTAGTTTTCATAATAATAGAGGAAAAATTGCGGCGTTTCAAATAGGCCGAAGCATTTGGGGTCGATTGTACAAAATGCTTCCATTAATAATTGTGGTGAGGCAACAGTATCACAGCAAGCAAAAGGAGACGAAAGTTTAACACGCTATGAATCTCAAAACAACCCAAAAGAAATTTTAGCATATTCTATCGGGCTATTTCGTATGAAATTCCTACATTCTAAATAGACTAAAATGTAAAAGCGAGATAATACAAGAAATTCAAATAGCCATTTGAAAGACCAAAGATGGTAATAGAGAGAGGTTGAATGGTGCCTTAAAATTTTTTTCTTAAATATTCACAAATCCTTCACTTCAATAGCTACATAGGTATGAAGATTAGAATGTAAGACTATCACAAAAAACATCGATTAGAAACACTGAAAACCCAAGAAAAATTAGTGAAACATGGAACTATCGCAGTTAAATTTGCGGTACTACCGCTTGCTACAGTAACTACAGTACTACCGCTACAGTAGCTGCGGTACTTCTGCTGCTATAGTAAAATCACGATGAACGGTGTTTTTAGCACGGTTTCAAAATCCAAAATCGAGAGAACTTTTGATCTGTAGATCCAAACGACATGAAAATCTGCAGGGATCTACTCTAGAATGTCAGGACCTATTCCAACAAATGATTATGAAAATCATGCTTAAAATTGAGACCTTTTTTAATTTATTAGAAGGTTGCACCAAAACCAAGCAAAAACCCCAAATGATGAATACAACTTGCTCGCAGGTAAATAATGGCTAAGATGACTCTAGATATATTTTCATATATCACAGCAAGCTAGAATATCGAAGAATCCCAGCCAAAAACCCTCGGATCAAGAGATGGATCAAAGATGCCAAAATCAAGCAAAACCGAGTTTTCCTGTGAATCTTGTTATCAAAGTGCCTAAATGGGTGGAGATATGTTCTCAAAGATTATCTCTATCTCTTACATGTTCTTAGCACAACAAGATCACTAGAGAGAGAAGAGAGATCAAAGTCAACCAAAAGTCAAGAACATCAATAATAAACAAGAGGGATAAAAGAGATGCAAAACGATTGATATATTGCTTATTTGAGAAGGTAGGTTTTACAAGCACTCTACCTTGGAGGATAAAGAGTACACAAGACACTCACTCTCAAACACTAACCCTAGAGATGAGACTACAAGAGATGGTTTGGATGGTTAATTCTACATGTCTCTATCCCAACCCTTTTTATAGGTTGGTAACCAACCACCTACACTCATTAATGGATCCTATCTACTATTACAATAGAAAAACCCGTTAACCATACACACACGAATTTTACTCTCACAAGGCACTTATGCACGCTTTTCAAAGCGCATAAGTGTGCATCCACTAAGGTCATATTCTTTTCAGCTTCTAAAAGCTGATTTTCGGCTTTTCTACAGTAACTAGCTTTTAAGCAGAATATTTTTTTCAAGATAGGGTCTACTAGTTAATTGTAGTGCATACTTTACTGACTTTATTTATATCGGTAAAAACCGCACGTGAGTTTTTGTTACCCTGTAATCTCTCGTACGAACAGCCCAAAAGTCACAAGCCGCAGCCAAAAACCACAAGCCGTAGCCAAAAAGAACAGGCCCTAAACCTTTAGCCTTGATCCAACCAGCTCTATCTTGATCTAAACCGCTCTCCAACGCATTGCCCATGCGCCGCAGTTTTGATCCAAGATGGTTTCTGGTATTTGGTCAAACTACCAAAATACCCTTTCTTGACCCAGTCATCACCAACCACTGCAAGCAATCGTCATACTTGTCATGTGTAGGCGCACCACTAGCCTGCCAGTCTGCCATGCATCGTCAAGTCTCTCCCATTTCGGTTTCACCGAACCATGGCTCACTTGGCCCGTGCAAACTACATAGCGCCATCCCGCCGTTCGAACATATCTTCAACATTCTTACCTTTTCTCATGCCATGCTTGAGCTCACTGTCTCACCTGATATTCTCGATTGTTCTGGGCCTCAACTCCTCCATAAGCCTAGCTCCGATCCTCACCGTTGACCACAGTTGACTCCAAGCGACTCTGCACATCCAAAGACAAAGAAATTATTTTCAGTTACAAGTTCTTCACAACTTAACCTATATTAGTCAAGACATGCATCATGTACCCTTAATCCAATGACCTAGGTCAAACCAATTTAATCCATGACTCAATTCTCCAGAATCTTGCTTTTTTGAGAAGATCGGAAGTACCACACTTACCATACCTATACTACCGCTCTCCAAAACGGTACTTCTACACTTAAAAACCTCACCTAGATCTCTCTGGAAAAAATGTACCGCAACTCAACCTGATACTTCCGCCGAATGGTACTACCGTATTTATGTCCACGATATTTTCACAAAGCAGAACTACCGTACTAATACATGCGGTACTTTCGATTTTCTTAACACTTCCAGAAAATAGTCCAAATCAAATACAATCTTTACAAAACCAATTAAACACTCTACAAATAATGTAATAGTTTATCGTAACAGTATCATAGACGTAGTCACATGATCCTTCACCATTGCATACAATCAAAAACCTTCGACCCCTCTATCAAGCTTTGGTCCCATCCGCACGGAAGTCGTCGTGAAATCTACCCCCGGTGTCCACTGGACTACTTCTCGCCTACACAAATGCAGAGTACCAACGTGCCACCACTACTCTCGCCGTCTGGCGAAACAAAAGGAGTACTATTTCAGGCCTTCAGCTACAGATTGCGTTGGTTGGCGCGGTTAGCTAGCCGCTCGAAAAATGTCACTGCTACTACGGTTCAAGGTGAGAGAGACGTCTGGTCCTGGTGTTTCTTTCGTGGTGTCACTGTCCGAGGTACCAGGTTTCCAAATTGCAATTCGCAAAGCCATGCCAATTTTTCCGTTTATTGGAATGATTGGAGAAACCAGTTGCTTGACCAAATGAATTATGCGTTTGTGGCTTGATAAAACCTGGGAAGCACAGGCTATAGGAATGATACTAATTAAAAAAAACAATCGAATTTCGCACCATCGGATTAGTCTAAAGATACTTGCCGCCTTCTTCTGATCCATTTCTTCTATGAAGTGTGACGTCAACCACAACTGAAGCAAGTAGCTATAGTAAAAGAAGAACTGCTTTGTATTATTATATGGGAGTGACTATTGCATAGACGACTATTTTTTCTTCATATTTAATAACTTTTTTATATTGCAACTTTAGGTGACTGAGAATATAACTTCAAGTAGAGGAGAATTAGTATACTGTAACTTTAGATGAGAGTGCAATTTCAGGTAACTAAGCGAAAAAAATTTTAGTCAACTATGCAATAACAAAACCGTTATTGTATATGATACGGGGACTGGGGAATGGACAATGTTTTTCCTTTTTCTTTTTCTCAGTGGGTTTGTTATTTGGTTTGGTAAGCCAAAATGGAATTTGGTTTGTGGATGGTTTGCAGGGATGGTATTGCCCTAACTTACCAACATGTGGCCAAGAGACGAGTGAAAAACCACCGGATCCCACCGCAGATGTCATCAAATATCGACTGAACTTCGCCGCACTACTTAGGGCATCTACAGTGTATATAACTTAAGAGGCTTTAAGGTGGGTCCCATCTAAACCTTAAAGCCGATTCTATAGTGTATATAACCCAAGGGGCCTTAAGACGGTCCCACTCAGCAGATAAAGAAAAATTGTATTTTAATGCTTGTGGTTAGGTCTTTAGCTTGAGGACCAGCCTTAAGCTTTTTTTGCTTATAGCCTGCTTAAGGTCACCCCTGTAATGTATAAGGTTGACCTTAAGGTGGTTTAAGACCCTCTATTTTCATACACTACAGATGCCCTTACAATTTCTTTATTAAGGGGGAACCTATGCCACAATTATTAATGTCTTTTGGTGAGATTTAAACATAAACCTCAGTTCACCAAGAAAATCAAGCTATTTCCTATCATGTTCATATAGAAAATCGAGATGTTCCGGCGAAATTCTTGCATTTCAAGCAGGTCTTCAGCGACGTTTGTCAAAGCGCTGCCGGAACTTGTTCGAGGCTTGTTTTGTATGATGAGCTGCTATGAGCAACCAAAGGACTTATCACAAATACAACAAACACATAAATATCAAAATAACTATAGCAATGTTCATAGCTAACCATAGTATTTAAGGTGGATAAAGCATCAGACCCTATTCTCTCACACCGCAATCGATCCATGGCTTCATATTTCCTTTCTGTTGCTGAAGTGCAGGGTGATCAATTATCACACTTGTCCAGCTGCAGATCTCCCTCATCCAGTGCCTGAAAATCGAGCTCCCAGAATTTCTCAGGCTTGTTGGCAATCTCCATCATCAGGTAGGGATCGCTAACAATGCTACTGTAGGCTTGTTCACTAGTGCCACTGCAAGAACTCTGCAAAGCCGCCGAAGCATCCACGCTCCAAATTTGCTCATCATCTGCATCCATAAGTTTGCCTGCTGTTTCTAACATGGTGCCTGAAATCACCCCCATATTGTCGGATAACGATCCGAGGCAGTCCGCGTCAGAAGAGGTACAATCCAATCCTCGACACAGTACATTCTTTCCCTTGGACCTGCCAATTGTGGGATCTTGGCCATGATGACCAGAAGCTGGAGGCATTTCCAATAGCTCAGCTCCGCTACCGAGCTCATGCTCATCTTGTGTGTCGAATCCCTGAACCAATGCCCCGATGTCCTCCGGTGTTTCGACTCTGTCGAGCCCTACGTTGTCTGGCAGCATGCCAAGATTGAGGCCCATGTCTTCCAAAAGAAAATTCCGAAGGTCTGCAATGTCGTCATGCTGGCCTGGAGGCATAGGAGAATATGCAGGAAGTTCTAAACCACTCTCCCCGGTTTGATGTGAGCTGGACTCACCTGAGTCTATGTGACCATGTGGTACATGCTTGAGAAACTTCCTTTTCACTCTGGTGGAGTCGATTTCCTTTTGCTGCCTCTGCAGCTTGAGTTGCCTCAGGAAAGTTGGGTTCTGAAGGAGCTTGGCAAAGAAAGAGACCATCTGCTTCTGCCGGTCCTCCGCCGATTCCAGCCTCTGATTCAGTGTGCTCATGTGCTCAATTGTCTGACGGTGCTCCTGTTTCAGCCTGGCCACCTCCTGAAGCAGTGCGCTCCTCTCTCTTCTCAGTGTGTGGAGCTCAGGGTCCAAACTGAATTCACCAGAAGAGCCAGGCTGAAGGCCTCTTTGTTGCGTTGGCGAGAACCTGCGCCTGACTATCTTCTTCAATAGATGTTTGCTGTGCCGCAGGAAATCCTCATGAGCAAACTCCCATCTGTCAGCATGAACCTTGCGGAAACCCTGAGTATCTCAAGGAGAGAGTGTTGTAGATATCAGGGTAACAAAGAAAATGGAGTATATATAGAAAGCTCCACCATGATTGTTCAAAGCAGTATAATCATAAACACCGTTGAACACAGATAACGAACCGAATTTCATTTGATGCATTCAAAATGGCAAAGCCTAAATGGTATTTGTCATTTACACCTGAACCTACCGAGGAACTAGCTTGCACTTATCACAAACCAAGAACTAAACTTAATGTGCTCCCTGACTGAAGAAATAAACCAATAATTTAGCATTTGCTCTCCTAGCAGTTAACCCCCAATTAGACACTAGTGGACTACACTAACTGTTAGAGTTTGTAATCTTGTTTTCAGTTTAGGAGTCAAAGTCGTATTTGAGTTTGCCATGTGCAAGTCGGTTTAAGTCGTAGTCGAATCGGAAGTCATGGTTGTAACAAAGTAGGAAGTCGTAGTCGTATTCGAATTCAAGTAGAGTACAAGTCTATCGAGTTTGAGTCCGATTCATAGTCGTAGTCAAACCTGAGTCATAGTCAAAGTCAGGTATAAAAGCAAAGCATTGTATCGAGTTGTTGGAGCACCGAGTTGAGGCGATGTAGTCGCAGAGGAGGTACAGAGCAGTGGGCGGGCGGCGTGACTGTAGAGGAGAGGGGCGACCGGTGTGATCGCAGGCGGTCGGTGTGATTGCAGAGCAGGGGCGACCGGTGTGGTTGTGGCGATCGGTGTAATCGCAGAAGAGAAAGGCAACCGGTGTGGTCGAAGTGGTGGCGATCGGTGTGATTGTAGTGGTGTCGATCGGAGTGATCGAAGGCGATTGGTGTAATCGAGTACAATGAAATAAAGAAAAAAATGAGCGGTTTGGCTCCGGGGAAAAGTATCGAGTTCGATTGTGTGTTCTCAGACGTGGTCGTAAATAACTTACGACCACGGTGAGCAGAGGATCGCAGACGTGGTCGTAAAGGAGTTACGACCACGGCGACCGAGCGAAGGAGTCCGCGGAGCAGCTGACGTGATTGTAAAGGAGTTACGACCACGGTCACAGAGCAGAAGACGTGGTCGTAAACGGAGTTGCGACCATGACGGCGAAGAGAGCGGAGGTGTCCGCAGGTGTTGAAGACGTGATCGTAAAGGAGTTACGATCACGGTCACGCGGCAGGAAGACGTGGTCGTAAGGGTTACGACAATAGCGATTGACAGAATCACTGCATGGTCGTAAGGAGCTACGACTACGGTGATCGACCATGGTCGAAGGAAGTGCAGCACAACGACGGTGGGCGTGGTCGTAAATTCAACAGAAGTTTACGACTACGTGGTCGGAGTAGCGAAGAGTGATCAGAAGGGTCACAACGTGGTCGTAACGACTGTAAGCGTGGTCGGAGATCCAATAGAGCGGTCGTAACGGCACAGCAGGTGATCGTAACCTCACCAACGTGGTCGTACGGCTGCAAGAGGTGATCATAGTGGCTACAAGGTGGTCGTAAAGATCCTGGGGCAGTCGTAAAGGACTGTAACACGTAAAGGACTGTAACACTAACCAAGAACTAAACTTATACAAGACCTAGCAGTCTATGTGCTCATGACTGAAGAAATAAACCAATAACTTAGCATGTGCTCTCCTAGCAGTTAACCCCCAATTAGACACTAGCGGACTATGCTATGAGAAATACACTGCACTATACCAAACCTGTGAAACGGAGGGCAGAGGAGTTGGAAGAATGGGCATAGCCACATAGGGGCATAGGGCAGCAAAAAAACCCCAAAAAAACACTGCACAGCATTCGACAGGGGACAAGCAAAACGAATTCGCAGTATGGGCCTATCACTATATAGATGGAAGAATTCTAGGTAAAAAAAAAAAATGCAAAGTGCGTATGCACATGTGGATCGTGAAGCTTACCTTCCAGCGCGAGGGCGTCGTGTTCCAGCGAATGGAATAAGCTTGCCTCTCACAGGTCTACTCCTCAGGATTATTTTGAGTCATCATCTTAATCCAATTATTTTTCGCACACGGCCAGTTTGGCATTTACATGTCGCGATTCCGCTCACGAAAAAAAGTACAGACTCTATATACAGGGCTGATTTTACAATATCCGAAGAACACAACACTAAGAACCGAAAGAACCAAAAAGAAACGCATCGCAAATCAGCAGCAACATCTCCATCGGCAGTCTACACGGCAGCAGTAATCCTACGCATCCAAGCTCATCAATAACAGAACAGAGCACCATGATGGATACGTTACAGAAACAGAGTATTTCACGAACAGACGACGACGGCATAGTAATCAAGAGATGGATTGCAAACAAAGAAACTAAAGGATGTGGGGATTGATACGCACATAGGTGTTGAGCTGCCTGATGAAGCTGGAGAAGTTGTTGTGCTTGAAGTGGTGCGGGAGCACGTCGCGCGCGAAGGTGGAGGGATCCCACACGACGAAGCTGTTGCCACCGGGACCCCAGGAAATGATCCCGTCCAGCGCCGGCTCGCTCACCAGGTCGTACGTCTTGGACAGGAACGGCGGCAGCTGCGGGCCCTGCAGCAGCGCCTCCAGTGGCCGCGGCGGCTCGGACACCACAGCCAGCGGCGGCATCAGCTGCTCCAAGGAGACAAATGGGGTCGGGGGCGACAGCTGCAGCGGCTCCTCCTCGAGCTTGGGCTCCAGCAGCAGCGCGGCGTCCATGGAGGCGGTGTCGGCAGCGTATGTCGTGTCCGGGTTGTTAATGCTGGTGTGAGTATGGTCCATGGAGGCATAGAACGCGCGGGGAGAGGGCGGCGAGGAGGCGGGGAGCGGGAATGCGCGGTGAGGGGCGCGGCGGTGCGGAATTTATAGGCTTCGGGTGGAACCGACATACTGTGCATGCCGACGGGCCGTCACCGGCGCCCCGCGTGGAGAGCTGGAGAGTCGTTCAGCTCGAGGCCCCGTGCGTGCGTGCGTGCCGCGCGTGACGTGACGCGCGGCTGTTTTTGGGCGATCTCACGGCGGGGCCCGTGTGAGATTTGGGTGGCCCGACAGAGGCGCGGCGGCGGTGCGGCACAGTGCGGGCGCGGGGCGAAATATCTGGGGGGAGGAAAGCGCGGGGCTTGCTTGGTGGCGAACAGGGGACGGGATATTTTCCTTTCATGTCATAGCTGTTGAAACCGGTCCATGGTTCACTGGTTTAACAGTATTTCAACCGCCGGTTCATGGTTCACTGGAACATCTACCGTAGTTATTGATCTTTGGTTTACTAGTCTAACCGGAGGTTCAACCGCCGCTTATATATATACACTAGTAAAAATAAGGAGTGCTCCTTAGTATCTGAGCACCATAGTCTAAAATAGACATATATCGTGTATGAAAAATTTTAAAATTTTTTGGATGTCAAGTTTAACTAGTTCAAACAAGTTTGAGCTAAATATCGAATTGTAGTTGCCTTTTTTTATGATAGTTTGGTTGTAGGTATATGCTTTATATATATATATATATATATATATATATATATATATATATATATATATATATATATATATATATATATATATATGTGTGTGTGTGTGTGTGTGTGTGTGTGTGTGTGTGTGTGTGTGTGTGTGTGTATGTGTATGTATGCATGTATATATGTATGTATGCATATGTATATGTATATGTACATATATGTGTATATTTATATGTATGTATATATATGATTCCATACTTCTAGGAGGAAGCCGTTTCCCTACTCCTGAGAATACATAATCTCAATTCCAATATACTATTTAAACGAATATTTTGTACTCTTTTATCACTTTTGTTATACTTAAATACAAATTTTAAAATACTTAAATGCGAATTGATTGAAAAAATTTCATCAGAACACTTCATTTTTGTTATATACCCTTTTCCATATATAAACGGAATATATACACAACCATGCTATAAAAAAATGGATTTTGATGAAATTTTTCGTGAACCCCACTTTAGAGTATCTTATAATTATTATTATTATAGTATACTTAAATAGATAAAGAGATATAACATCATTAAAGTGGTATATAAGAACTGGAGTACGTACTCCCAGAAGTATGGAATCATTTTCCATGTATGTATGCAAAAACAGTTATTCACTTACCCTAACCGTGCACTCAAACTAAAAAAGTCGAGAAAGATTCTGAAAAAATTCTACATGTATTTCTAAACTTACTCTACCTATGTGTGTGTATATGCAAAAACCGCTATGCACTCACCTTTATGGTGCACTTAAACTAAAAAAGTTAAGAAAAATTCTGAAAAAATTTCTACATGTATTTCTAAACTTTCTCTACCTATGTATAAAATTTCAAGCTCAAATTAATTCTATGTTAAGAGTAACAAAAAAGAAACAAAATCTGACAAATGTTAAGAGTTCAAATTTGTTCGGATTTTCTTTTTTTTCGTACTCTTAACATTGAAAGAATTTAACTTGATATATTATAAATAGATGGAGTAAACCATGAAGTACATTTAGCAATGTTTTGAATTTTTTTGCAACTTTTTAGTTTGAGTGCACGGTGAGTGCATAACAGTTTTTACCCTAAACACACACACACACACACACACACATAGAGCATTGGCAGTAACTTCGCACGCTACTGACGGCAACTTCATATAGAATTGATGATAAGTTTTCAGCACTGTGAAGGTTTGGAAATAACTTCATTTAGAACCGATAGTAACTTTATGTAGAAACGTGTGTGTGTGTATGTATATGTATATATATGGGTAAAAACTGCTATACACTCACCGTGCACTCAAACTAAAATAGTCACAAAAAATCCTAAAATAATTTCTGGATGTACTTCATGATTTACTACACCTATGTATAAAATTTGAAGTTTAAATTCATTCTAGTTAAGAGTATCAAAAAAGAGAAAATTCTTACAAATTTGAACTCTCAACATTTGTAAGATTTTTCTCCTTTTTTGTTACTCTTAAATAGAGTGAATTTTAACTTAAAATTTTATACATATATAGAGCAAGTTTAGAAATACATGTAGAATTTTTTTTGAAATTTATCACGACTTTTTTAGTTTGAGTGCATAGATGTTTTTGCCTATATATATGTATATGTATATAGATGTATGTGTATATATGTACATACGTATATGTATATACCTATACATATATATATATATATATAAATATATAAATAGACACACATATATAGATATATACGTATATACGTATAGATATATATGTATATTATACATATATGTGTATGTACACGTACATGTATATAAACATGCCCGAATACACACACGCGCATGGGTCTGGTTTCAATTTTTCCCGATCAAACCGCTGCTTCGGTCTGGTTCTGCTTGGTCTGAATGGGTTTTTACCGGTTCAAGGCAATCTAATTGCATGGCCAATCCAATAGCAGAGCCAAACTGGACCACGCTCCAGTTTTGATTTTTCCTGATCAAACCGTTGCTTCAGTCCGGTTCCAGTTTTCCACGACCAAACCGTTGCTCCGGTCTGGTTCTGCCCAGTTCGATTGGGTTTTCACCGGTTCAAGACGGTTTGATTGCATGGCTGATCTAATAGCAGAACCAAACTGGACAAGGCTTCGTTCCAATTTTTCTCGATCAATAAATATTGTCCCATTCGACTGGTTTTTACCAGTTCAAGGCGGTCTGATTACATGGCCGATCAAATAGCAGAACCAAACAAGACAAGCTCCAGTTCTGGTTTTTCCTGATCAAACCGTTGCTTCGGTTCGGTTCCACCCAGTTGGATTGGGTTTTTACCGGCTCAATGTAATCTGATTGCATGGTCAATTCAATAGTAGAACCAAACTCGAGTGGCTCTGGTTCCAGTTTTTTTCGATCAAATCGTCGATCCGGTCCTATTGCAATAACTACATTTCAGGTGGGCTATGTCGTGTTCGTTGGAAATGGGCCCATTTGAGTAAGGCCTATTTCTTATAATTTTAAAGTATACATGCTTTAGTACCAAATCTTTAAGGCAATGTGGAGACCTCTTTATAAGGTGGAGTCCTTGTTACTCCTTGATTCATATAAAACATGGATGGAGATGGCACGAGTAGGGCTTTGGTCAAACACACATGCACACGCACGTGCGTATTCACGTATTTTCACGTGAAAAATCGCGTGACTTGTACTGTGACGTGGTGCGCCACTTGGTAGACCAAATCCACTAAATTTTTGCTGAACTATGCATCATCTCTCTTTTTAACTGGTCATGAGACTGCTTAATTATCATTATTTGGTTTGAATATTAGCAGTCACCATTGAATATTAGAGTCAGTTACTTGAGAGTATTATTTCAGTTTAATGGCGTTAGTTACTATAGAGTAATTAGCACGTCTATAAAAAGGCCTGGAGATGTCCAGGCTTGGTGACTGAACTTCTCCATTTCTTTCTCCCATTGTCTTCTTTCTCTCTGTTGAATTCGTACTAAGTGTTGAGCAACTGAATCTCGTTGGCCTTTCTTCTCGGCGTGCACTGACAAGAGAGGAGAGCATGATCTCTGATCCATTGTCATAGAGACAACCTGCACGGGGCGGTAATAAGGTTTCTGGGCAGCGCATTTGCACGACCGCTCCTGCTCTTCTACTTCTACATCCTGCACTGCATCTAGTCTGCGCTACCTCCTGTTGCTCTACATTAGGCCTAACAGTAAGTCATTTGTGCGAAGATTGGTTCTATTTCTAGTTTAGTTTATATTTTTGAAGTACAATGAGTAGCCTGTTTTTAAATTTGTTTGTTGCATCGCTAGAATTTTACTGTATTTGCCTACTAGTAAAATTTGGAATTAATATTTTTCCTACATTTCCAACATTCCAGAAACCTTATTGTGAACTTTTTTTTGCAATACAACAATGGCTAGTGCTTTTAATGCGATGAAACCTGAGAGGTTTTTTAGTCAGAACTTTTGCAGATGGCAGACTAGAGCCAAGTTTTGGCTTATGCCTTTGGGGCTGTAGTGGGCTATCTACATGCAATATTCGTTTACAATTGAGCAGTTCATGAAGTTTGAAAATGCGAACAACACTACTCTTGGATGCATTTTGACTGTTCCAGCAGACCAGCTCTATGATGTGTACATGGACTACAAGTCCGTCACAGAGTTGTGGGATGCACTAGAGCACAAATATGCAGAGGTAGAGACAGGTCGATGGCTCTACATATATGAGCAATTTTTTGACTTTTAACACAGATGAGGTTAAGTCCATAGTTGGACAATCTCATAATCTCCAGGTACTAGTCGGTGAGATTGCGCACCTGGGCTGTATGTTGCCTCCCAAATTTGTGGTTATGAGCATTATTGCCAAACTCTCTGCTTTTTGGCGAGATTTTACCACTGGCTTGAAACATAAGAAGGAAGAGATTTTTATTGAGGATCTCATTGCTGCCTTTGATGTGGAAGAAAAGGAAAGAGCAAAATATGCACCCACTACTTCTGGTTAGAACAGTGCCAATATTGTTGAGAAAAAGATAGATGCAAAGAAGTACAAATTCAATAAACCGAACAAGACAACTAGATTTAAGAAGAAGAAAACTAAGAAAAAGGATTTGAGTGATATCACCTACTTTGTGTGTGGAAAAGATGATCATATGGCAAAAGACTGTCACTTCCGCAAGAGCAGAGATGGTGAACAACCAAAGAAGAAGGCTGTTAACGTGATCATAGGTGAGGCCTCGACTTCAAAAAGGTATGGTAATTCACCTGTTGTCTTTTCAGCATGTCAATCCACCGATTGGTGGGTTGATACTGGTTCTAATGTTCACATATGTTTTGATATTTTTCTTGTTTTCTTCTTACTAGGCAGCAGGGGCTTTCTCTGTCCTAATGGGAAACATGTCGCATGCTTCTGTTCTTGGTGTTGACACGGTGAATCTGAAGCTTGCTTCATGGAAGATTGTTCACTTGAAGAATATGCAGCATGCTCCTACAATAAACAAAAACATCATTAGTGATTCTCTCCTATGTAGGGATGGTTATAATCTAGTTTTTTTGAGTCAAATAAAATTGTAATGTCTAAGTTCGAAAACTTTGTTGGTAATGTCTGTGAGAGCGGAGGCTTGTTTCGCCTAAGTACTTTAGAGTCTTGTTATAATTTGAATGTTGTAACTGGTTTAAATAAATGTGAGGTAAATATTTGGCATTCTCGTTTCTATCATCTTGATTTGGATAGTATTGTTAGAATGTCCGGATTAGATTTAATTCCAAAATATGAAATTGTCAAAGGATCAAAGTGCCAATCATGTGTGTAAGCAAAGCAACATCGAAAACCCTTTAGGGGATTGGAGGACGAAAAGAACTTGGAACCATTAGATCTTGTTCATTCAGATTTGTGTGAAATGAATAGATTATTGACAAAAGGAGAAAAAAAGATGTTTTCTAACTTTTATTGATGATGCAACACGATACTGCTATGTGTATTTGCTAAAAACTAAGGATAAAGTTTCAAACTACTTTAAAACTTATAAAGCCGAGGTTGAGAACCAACTAGAAAATAAAATAAAAAGATTGAGGTCTAATCGTTGAGGAGAGTACATCTCTCATAAGTTCTTTCAATTCTGTTCTGAGTATGGAATAGTCCATGAGTTTACACCACCATATTCACCCCAATCAAGCGTGGTAGTTGAGAGAAAAAAATTGGACACTAACAGACATGGTTAATGCCATGTTAGAGAGTTCTGGTATGCCTAAGGCATGGTGGGGGGAAGCTATATTGACAGCAACTTTCGTCTTAAACAAAGTAATCATTAAAAAGAGTGTTGGACCGAAATGGCGACAGAGAGGGGGTGAATGTCGACCTAACAATAAAAATTGCCCCCAAAAAGTCTCCAATTAAATAATTGCCTCTCCAATAGCTATGAAGAGCTATGAAGGGGTTAAAATATACTCTCTGGAAACTTGAACACTCGGAAGAAAAGACACGACAAAAAGAGAAACCAAAACCCACAACTTCACCAAAAACAGCAGGCAACGTAGACTGCTAGGGGGAGGCCGGTCAGACCGCAGCTATTGGGCCGGTCTGACCGCTCCCAAGCCGCCGGTCAGACCGCCCATTGGCTGCCGGTCTGACCGATGTGGTTCGGCCGGTCTGACCGCTTTCGTCCCTCCGGTCAGACCGCCCCACAGTTTTCAGAGGAAACAGCAAGCAGTTTTTCAGACTAAAATCAAGAACTTTAAACTGCAATAAATTGGTGATTTCTCTCTAGAAATTTTAGTCCAGAACTGAAAGAAAACCTCTTAAATAACAATGGGAGCACAAGGAGCTAAGAGAAGCCAACTCACAGCCAAGAAAAGAGAAATTGGGACAAAAACTGAAAGATACAGAGTGCTACACAAAAACACAAATTCCCACCTTATCTCTAGTCCTTTGCCCATGAAACTCAGATATTAGCTAGGGAATAGCCTTGTGACTCTGAAACTCAAATTTGGGCACATTCTCTCAAGGGAAATCAAGAATCACCTTAAACCCTAGAAAGTCCAAAAACTGAACTTCTACAGAGAGAGAGCCAAAATCCAAATTTCTCAACAATCCCAAGTCCTTTGATCCTGAGCTTTTGCAAGAACATTAGCAATGAACTTAGGGCACTAAGGCTCAAATATCAGGCAAACTTATGAGGGGAAACAAGAACTACCCCAAAACCCTAGAAGGGGAAAAAGAAGAACAGAGAAGGATGAGATGCAAAAACTGAAATTAAACGTGGTTTGCTCTCAGGATCGACTAGCCAAATGGCTTTGGAGCATCACCTAGATCACAGCAACCCATTTTGCACCTTCCCAGCAAGAATCAACTCAAGAACACAAAAGCTCAGAAATCAACCAGAGGGAGCATCGAAGGGAAAAACAACCAGAGAAGCAAGAACTCAAAAGATTTCTTGAAAACAATCATTCCCATAACAACAGGGATCACAAAGGAGTCCCCATACATGATTACAAAAAGAGGAATGATTACATGGTGGCTTAACTCATTCCATCTCACCCCAACTCAAGAACTCATCTCCCTGTCTCTCAAGAACACACACAGGAGACACGAAGGAGACACACACAACAGAACCTCTGTCTCTCCCAACCACTAAAGCCTAAAGCCAAAACAACCCTCTAAAGCTCATTTTGACTAAAGCATGCCCTACCAACTTCTCAAACCCCAGAATCCATGCAGCCACAAGGAGGCATCTCCTCCTTATATAGCCTTTGGCTAACGGGTCTCCAACCTGTTACGCCCGCGAAATCCCGAACGGAACCCGCACCCGCTTGTGCAGCCTCGCGAAATTACCAATTCGCCCCTTTTGCACCTTCCGGGAAGCTTCCGCGTTCCTTGTCGTCCAAGCCTCGCAACCACCTCGAGTCTCCGCCGTCTTCGACACATCCCGACCGTTCTGACCTCGACACCGCCTATGTCTAGTCCGGTCACCTCGTGTCTCGCCATGACTCCGCCTCGACGTCCTGCAGCCATCACAAACAAGAAACACATCAAATAGCACCGCTCGACACATATAAGCATAAATAGCATCAACAAATCATACTTACGCATGAAGAAGCCCAAACCTGTCAAATCATCAGAGTATGCATCCTAACCACTATGACCAGGTTTGACCAAGTCCGACTGAGTCCGTTGCACCATGCAACGACATGGTCCGACCACACAAACCAAACTTGACTTTCTTAAACCGATGTCAATTACTCATCACACACATGGGGTCACAACCACATGGTCTCTCAAAGAGTGAGATTACTTCATATGAGGGATGAAAAACCTAATGTTAATTTTCTGTGAACTTGGAGGGGTTTGACTAAAGTCAATATACCATTGTAGAAAAAGAGAAAACTTGGACCAAAAACAATCGATAGTATATTTTTAGGATATGCTCAAAATAGTACGGCCTAGGTTTTCAGTAGTTAAATCAAAAACTCCTGAGATTATTGCTAACACAATAATGGAGTCTAGAGATGGTTCATTTTTTGAGAATATCTTTCCTATGAGAACAGTAGGCAGTACTTCATGAACTGTGAATGTTCCAACTGATAATATTGAAAGTGAGAACAATCAAACTTTTGAACTTCCCACCATTGCTAAATCAATATGTAATATCCCTGAGGAGAATAACAATCTAGTCGCAGAAGCTCCTCACAGTGGTTATGTGTTTACTTTAGCTAGTGCTGCAGTTTCATGGAGGTTGCAAACAAACTATATTGACGAGGTTAACCATGGAAGCAAAACTTGTAGCACTTGACACAGTCACTGTTGAGGCTGAATGATTGAGAGGGCTTCTATTGGACTTGCCATTGGTTAAGAAACCAATACCGGCAATCCCGATGTATTGTGATAATCAAACAGTGTTAGCCAAAGTTACAAGTACAAAGGATAATATGAAGTCCTCTAGACATATGAAGCATAGGCTTAAATTTGTCAGAAAATTGAGAAACTCTAGAGTGATTGCTATAAACTATATTATACTGAGAAAATCTGACAGACCCTTTTACAAAGGGGAAAGTGATTTCTATTGCATCAATGGACATGTGAATGAGGCTTATTTGAATTACATCACAATGGTAACTCATACCTTCTTGATCGGAGATCCCATGACTTAGGCAATGGAAAAAATAAGTTGATGTTGTAACAAGAGAGTACATATTTATTGTACCGATGACTTAATAAACAAAGTACTCTCGACTGTATAGAAGGTTGGCATAAAGTCTTAATGTATTCTGTTGTCCAAATAAGAAAAAGGTATTAGTCTGTAGGATACTTTAAAAAATACACCTACTTGAGCGTAACTGTGTGGTCGCAGTTCACGAGAACAGAGCATTCTTTAGAAAGCTCATGAAAATATAAGGGAGCATGACCATATAACGCTTCATATAAACGTGGTTCAGTGGCAGCCTAGTATCAGTTGAGATTTCAAGTAAAGTCTGATCATGAAAATCTATGAATTCAAGGCGAAGTCCATTCATCAGCTGTGATAAGATAAATCTTTCTAATCTAGGTGTAAGTTCAACCCGTATGAGACTTACATTATAAGACTGGTATATTAACAATACTTCAGTATAATACCTTTAATATCTTTTTGCTTATCGCTTTGGAATTGGTGGGGGATTGTTGAAAATTGGCCCATTTGAGTGAGGCCCATTTCTTATAATTCCAAAGTGTACATGGTTTACTACCATATTGCTATGGCAATGTGGAGGAGACCTGTTTATAAGGTTGAGTCTTGCTACTCCTTGATTCATATGAAACATGGATGAGGAGGGCATGAGGAGGGCCTTGGTCAAACACACACGCAAGCGCGTGCGTGTATTCGTGTATTTTTGCGTGAAAATTCATGTGACTTGCGACGTGCGGCCAATTGGCAGACCAAATTCACTTTATTTTTGCTAAACCATGCATCATCTCTCTCTTTTTAACTGGTCATGATACTGCTTAATTATCATTATTTGGTTTGAATATTAGCAGTTACCTGTGAATAATGGAGTCAGTTACTTGAGAGCATTATTTCAATTTAATGGCGTCAGTTACTAGAGAGTAATTAGCATGTCTATAAAAGGGCCTAGAGACGTCTAGGCTTGGTGACTGAACTTCTCCATTTCTTTCTCCCATTGTCTTCTTCCTTTCTGATGAATTCGTACTAAGTGTTGAGCAATCGAACCTCATCGGTCTTTCTTCTCAGTGTGCACTGACAAGAAAGGAGAGCGGAATCTCTGATCCATTGTCACGGAGAGAACCTGCACGGGGCGGCAATAAGGTTTCTGGGCAGCATATTTGCGTGACCGCTCCTACTCTGCTACTTCTACGTCCTGCACTGCATCGAGTCTGCACTGCTTCCTGTTGTTCTACATCAGGCCTAACAGTAAGTTGTTTGTGTGACCGATCGACTGGTTCTAATTCTTTTTTAGTTTATATTTCTAAAGTATATTGCTATAATTTTACTATATTTGCCTCCTAGTAAAATTTGGAATTAATATTTTGCCTACATTTCCAACAGTGTGGTGTAGTGGATGTGTGGGTGAACTGGAGATGGCACAAGCGCAGGCTGTCCGGATGCACGGGCCAGCATGTGAGTTAGTGGCCGGCGACCGGGGAGGTCAGGGAAACAGCGGAGATAAAAGGAGGTGGGCATCCATGTCAGCGTGTGAGTCATGCTCCTTCTATGGCCACGCAGGTAGCCACACTCCTTGTGGTGGCAACAGGAACAAGTACACAACCAGATCCATCCACGCCAACAGGTAGGGATAGGAAACGGTAAAAGATAATCCATTTTATTCGATATTCATATATGAGAAAACGCGAATATAGTAAGCAAAATCATGTATTTGAGAATGTCATATTCGTATTCGAGACTATTCGATTCATATTCGATCCGTTTATATCCATGGTAGGCCTGGGCAAAATACCCGCTACCCGTTACCCGTACCCGAATTACCCGGACCCGAACCCGAAATACCCGAACCCGAGGTACCCGATCCCAAATTCAGATAGCGATTCTGATTACCCGAAATTAGTTTGGGTAGTTCGGGTAATATCCCCCGGTGTTCTTGTGTGATGTGTAATGTGTTGGCTGTTGCTCTCTGTTTGAACACTTGAACTTATCACTTTATTAGTATATGATTCTCTCTGTTTGAACAACTGCCTGTGATATATTATTCTATGCAAATTGCTGCTGAAATTCTATGCAAATTGCTGCTGAAATTATGTGCAAATTCTGTGCAGTTTGCTGGTTTTCTGTGAATTCGGGTATATCGGGTATACCCGAACCCGAACCCGAATTATCGGGTACCCGAAATTGCGGGTAGTGTTTTTTTGAGGCTAATATCGGGTAGCAGTTTTCATTACCCGAATTTCGAATTACCCGAACTACCCGACCCAAAAAAATCGGGTAACCCGAACGCCCAGGCCTAATCCATGGTGACCTCCCTAAGGATGATTATATAAATCAATTTTCTGATGAACCAAGATTCACATGTAAGAAGTGAAAATTACTTTGCATAATTTCTAACTCCATGCACTACACTGCTAGCTCGTGTAAACGTGTAGTCATGTTGCATAAATTTGTTCTACCGAGATTCATTACAAAAATTTTACAATATTTGCATTCGACCGAATTAAATACATATTCGATTCGAATTCATATTTGTTACGATATTCGATCCGTGTTAAAAAAATGTTCGAATTTGTATTCATATTCATTTTAAATATATAAATTCATATTTATATCTGTATTCGTTTTAAAAATATAGTTTTGTATTCATATTTAAGACTATTCTAATATATTTCATCTGTTCCCATCCCAACGAACAGGCATCAGCAGTACCGTGGTGGCGTAGGCTGTCCACTCACCAGCCTCCAGGACCCCTATGCAGTAATTAAGAGGCCCTGAGAGCATCTCCAATAGTGACTTATGAGCTAGCTCTAAGCATATTATTTCATATTTTAATAGAAGAGAGAGAAAAGCTATCTCTTGATCAAGAGCTAGTCTCATACACACATTCCAAGATTATGTGAGAGTGTCATGTGAGGCTATTTATATTATAAGCTATGTGCTAAAAGTTAGTACTATTGGAGAAGTTGTCTTAGAGCTAGTAACTAGCTCATACTGTTGGAGATGCTCTGAGGCGGAATGTATATATGAATGATTCGAGGTGGAAAGTCTTAAGACACAACTGTATATCGCGAAGTGGTTGGACCAAAAGGTCCAAAATAGTTCTACTGGACAAGATGCAAGAGTTCCTATTTGTAGAAAAATCTTCTCCCACGTTTATTATACAATTTTGCCCTTCATCTTTCTCTCCAAAGTAAGCGTAAAAGAGTAAACAGAGTATAGTTGGATTTCATACGTTGCTAACTAGGCGTACGTATCACTACAGAACAAAGGACATGAGCAGGGCAATGAGTTTTTGTCGAATTGGCCGTTTTTTCGTTTATATTTATAGTAATAATGTCCGTCGTACGATAATAGCAAAAATAGTACTTTCATTGTATGACTATCGTACGGCGGAGCCTGAGGTGCCAACACGTCAGAGAAATGCATAGCGGCTGTGCGGCCCAGCCACCGTGTGGCAGAGCTCGGTGCGGTATGGCCACCGTGCGACACACCATTAGTGTTTTCATTAATTAGTTTAATAGCCCTCATTAGCCCTTTATTAGTACTAGATAAGTCTCTGCCGCACGGTTGCCGTGAGGTGGAGGTTAGTGCCACATGGCCCTGTGCAGTGGAGGTGGGCGCAGGTGTGTTTTTTAGTACGCAAATCATGCATGCAAACAAAAACCGTGCGGTGCAATAGGCCCAGGGCTATTTGTTTGCTCTGATTTTGCATGCAATAGAAGAGCTCGTGCCATGCACAACATGGGGACAAACCATCGAAAGAGATGTGGTGTCGCGTCTGCCCCCCGCGCGCAGTTCCCTCTTCTCATTACCGGCGCGTTGTTAGTGCGCAATGCACTCTTGTTCTCGCTATAAATTGCGAGCTCTTTCACACTCCTTACATGCACTTTTTATCTGTTTTCTTCACAGCTGATTATATATTGTTTAGTACCATTATTAGTAGTCATATTAACAGATAATTTTTTATCGTATAAATCGTCTTTGTTAAATGTGTACGCAATTTGTAGGCATAATTAATTTAGTTCTAATTTTTTAGGCCTTATTATTATTTTTCATTATTTTAGTATTTCAAAATATCAAACACAAAGTTAACTAGACCATCAGCATTTGCATTTGAATATAACTGTACGATTTACCTTTATCTTGGCTCATATATCAAGAATAATAAACATTTTTTTACCTCAACCAATATAAATTGCAAGGCCACTCTACCAGAAGGAGCACAGAGACACATAGTTGGGTGTCCTAGCAACTTTTGAAAAACAGGAACATTCGAAGTTATCGCTGGCGCGAGCTCACTGCAGGTGAACAACACGATGCGTTGTAGTCAGCTGCTGACGCCCGAAACGAAAGAGGTGTGCAGCAGAATCTTTATGGTGGGCCTGTACAATGCTTTTAGTTTTCTGGGCTGCCGCATTTGACATCTTTTAGCACAGTGAAACTCATAATAGTCGCAAAAAGTACTACTGAACAATTTGGAGCGAAGTTGAATAAATCACGGTGAAAGCGACATAAAAAAGTCGAGGTGCCTACTAGACTAATCATGAAACTTGGAGAAGGGAGATAACTAACAAGGGATTGGGACTTAGGGCAAAACGCCGAGAGTATCGTGATACTTCAGAAAAGTGACAAGAAAAGAGGGGCGACGAAGCCAGATGCTTCGCGAAGGGAAAAAAAAGGAAAGTACATTGGCACTAGGCATTTTAGTAGGAGCAGCAGAAAACACTATGTTTCAGCGAAAAATTTCACGTAAATATAGGAAGAGGAAAAAAAAGATTATTACAGCACAAGTGGGTAAAAAGGAAACTGGGATTTGGGCTGGCCTGGCGCACTTGTTCTAAACAAAACCCCAGCAGTGTGTGCGAGACCTAAGCCGCAGGAGGGAGCGACTGTTCACCCCTCCAGTCGTCTGGATTCCATTCCTAGGATTATCCTGGACTTCTTATATTCTTAGGGGTAACAGTACCTTCTAGAGCGGTACACACATGCGTATTCAGTGTGGAGCAGTGTATACCTACGCTCCAGAGGTTGTTGAGCATCTGATTAGATTCTAGTGGAGCAGTTGTTGAGCATCTGATTAGATTCTAGCGTGTGTAAAAAATATGCATGTACATATACATGTGATAGGAGTGGATGTACGTGAATTGTATACGTGTACGCTTAATAGGAAAAAAAAAAGAGGCTGTTGTGCTGGCGGAATTTGCACCGCAAGGTCTAGCTAGCTCCCACGAACGAGTCTCTGCAAAATCCCGCGATCTTGGCACGACTGCCCTTTTAGGCCATTGTTTTCGGGAAAAGATGAGCGAGCACTGTGCCATTCTGCAGTCCGGGTCCCACCCGAATCGCCGCCGGCCATTGCCCAATCCACATGTTATGGCTCACATAGGCAGCGGAGGGAGTACTGCGCTCCGGCATATCAAGAGCAGAGACACCTGATCCAATTTAGCAGTGTGCAGCCACATCTTCACCGACCTCATACAACAGTCGTTGTTGCTTGGAACATGCTTTATGAACTGTAGGTGTCCCTAGTCCAGGATTTGTCCGGAGCTAAGGCAGTGGCGGATCCAGAAAAAAAATCTAAGTAGGACGAAGTCCAATGGCGGATCTAGGAAAAAAACTAGGTAAACTGAAGTCGTCGGAAGCGTGAAATAAACAGTAGTACCCAAAAGCAAAATAATCCATGATCAAACTATGTTGCAATCACACTAATAAAAGTATGTGATACGAAATAGAAACAACAACTATAATTCGCATGTTAACATATGTACATAACGGAAGAACAATGAAAAATACCTCACTTGATATAGAATAAATAATGTCGAACAAATACTCCCCCGTTGAGTTTTAATAAGGTGCCCACGTATTGCAAGATTCAAATTGTTTGACCTTCAGTTAGTCCAATACTTCATAGGTTTACTAACACTGGTACCATTAGATTCTAATTTAAAACTAATTTCATAAGATCATGCTTTTTATTAACAATATATGGCAGAAGATACTAACGGTCAAAGTTCAATTTTGGAAGCCATGCCAAGTCAAACTACGCCGTATAAAAATTAACAGACGGAATATATCTGCAAAGAGGTACGTCAAATATGTTTCCTTTCTTTCTTAAAGGACAACACATGCTGGCATTGCTCAATTAGTCACTGGAGTCATTTTTTAATGCACCATGTTACAAGAAAAAAAAGGAGCGAGAATAATATCAAAGAATGAAACCAGACAAGGCAAAATGTTGTGTTTTCTGGTTGCCTCCGGCAAGATGGTACACACAAATACAAGTTGCAAGAACAAACATTCAGAATGCATAGAACAGTAAGAATTACAAGAAAGGAAAAAGGGAGAGCTAATAGAGTTAAACCACCATTTCCTGGGGGCTCACTTTACTCATTACAATTGAACAATCTCCAGTCATGAGCACAAGGTTAAGCTATGCTCCATCTGGACCCTGAAGATTTTGTCGCATTTTAGAATTTTAAAATATACGGTTGTAAATAAAGAATAAGTTGATCTCCAAAGGCGTTGATACAAAATCTATAAATAACATCAACCTTGATTTCAATGGTTGTATCTAATTTTGATATGGATAAATATGGATAAATTGAACTGTAGGCCTAACGAAGTTCAGCAGTTTAGTTCTCTTTACTCAGTCACCTCAACCATATGAAGACGTCAAGCAATTACACAACTTCCCGATTCTTTTGCTGAAGAAGGGATATTCAGAGGGTTATTCAAAGTTGAAATAGCCTACTGGAAAGGAGAGTGAGTAGGTCTAATGTAATCTAACCATCTTGGTTCTACAACAGAAACCTGCACCATGGCACCATTGTCAAAGGGTCCGGCCGGCCAGGGGGGAGCTCGGGCGGCCGCCCGGGCGTGCCCGAAGGGCAGGTCCGCCCTTGAGCTAAGGGGAGGAGATGGAGCATTCCTATACTACCTCAGGTGTTCTACGGAAATCCATGCTTTTTTCCCCAATGATGTAATCAAACAGCTTTAATTCATGTGGTTATTCAATTCATGTACTTTTCCTATTGACATTTATTTTTGATTTCCTACTACAAATATATTATTATATATAAAAAAGAGAAATATGCTAAAATTATCATAAAAAAGCAAAACAACTAGCCATTAATCTACTGGACCCTAACTAAATTAAACTATAGCAACCATTAGAAGTTACTGTCGATGATCGAGACTCAAAGTCCCCTATCGAACTTACAGGAAAATAAAATAAGAGAGCACAATCAAACGGAGACTTTATTGCTATGGACAGAAATGAATTTGATGTGTTCTGGGGCACGTAGGTCACCCTATTTATGCTTATCTAAGGGGTGGCAGTTATGCCGCTAAAGGTCCCTTTTGTCCACACGTGTCTTCGTTAAGTCATGAATTGTAACATTCTTTGGTCAACTGTCGTGTCCCTTGGCTAGCCGTGGTAAGTTGCTAGATGCGCCAATAACTACTTTCACGTTAATCATGTGAGAAACAAACGTGTCTCCCGACCAGTTAACCTGGTTGGAACTAACAGAACCATATAATTGATCGTTATTGCTCATGACCGGTCGCCTTTTGGCATGACTAGTCATCTTTTGGTTATAAGCAGTTGTCATTGGCTTCCAATTAGTTTGTTACTAAAGGGACAAGGTTTCCTTTGAATCGTGGTCGTAGACATAGCCGTTATATTAAGTGGACTCTTAATATTTGGGCCTATATTTCATAGAAAAATATTGACCCAGTCAAGAATCCTTGTCAGCTAGCACCCAAAGCTAAAGAAAATAAGAAATATTTGCTTAAGGCTTTCTTGCCTCGAAATGTGCATCAAGAAGATTTTCTTCTCTACACAATGGATCTAGTAATTTAATAGGAACATGGGAGAGAGAATGATTATGGGTCTGTTCTTTTCGGCTGCGGCTTATGGCTTTTGGCTGAAATTTTTGAATTTTAGCTGTTTGCGATAGAGATTACGGAGAGGGAGATATTCGCTTACGATTTTTATTGATATAGATGTTATGCTTTTAACATGTACTACAATTAACTTATAGATTCCGTCTTGAGAAAATACTCCATCTAAAAGTTAGGTACTGTAACAAAAGCCAAAAGCCGCTAGTTTCGGAGGAAAAGAACATGACATATATCTTGGTAACCGCATCCACTTAGTGGGAACGAAGACAAAATATTTGCAGTAAATAGGGGAACAGTTGCGGTAAAAATAGGGATATACAAATACTTCCTTTTACCAGCATTTGTTACCCTTCCTACGCCGCAGCCTTCATCTACAATCCTCCCGCCCCCAAGTTCTTCATCTCATTCCTCTCTCTTTTGAGCTCCTCACAATCTAAACCATGAGGATTTTGAGCAAATCTAGCTATACGGAGAGCAAGATTCAAGAACTTGAAGATCAAGGCTATCTCTCAGCTCCCTAATCAAGTGGACCCCTGCTGGTGAGGAATCTGCCCGACTCTATTTTAAGGTCAGATTTTTTTTTTTTTTGCTTCTTTCGTCAAATTAGGCTTCCGCTTGCCAGAGCGAATTCTTAGCAGATGTTCTTGATCATTACAAGATCTAACCTTCTCACCATGGACCAAATCCCTTCGATCCTTACCGTCTTTTCGCATCTTTGCGAAGCTTTCCTTGGCATTCCCTCTTCTATTTATCTTTTCCACCATTTCTATCAATTTACCCACAACAATAGGGGCCAAGGGATGTGGTAGTGTATATTTTAAGTTGAATGATAACATGGCAAAAGAATACCCTCCCCTTCCGATTAAAGACACATGGCGTGATTATGAAAAGGAGTGGTTCTACTCTGAACTTCCTAGAGGTAGTCGCCTCAAATTCACTGGAAATGCTCCTCCAGTGTGGACAGCGCAATACAGGAAAAAAAAAAGATAAGAAGGATTTAAATTTAACATTAGAAGAGAAGAGGTTAGCCGCTGCAGTCAGTTCCCCAGTTGCAGCTGGTCTGACTAGTCGGAAGATCATGCACGACTTCCTCCAGCACAAAATCAGCCCTTTAAAAAAAGGGTTTGCTATGCTTGGATGCTTGAAGGGGTTGATGACCCAACAAAAGACAACCCTAGAGGTATGTTTATTCTCCAAACTTTCTAAAGTCATTACTAAGTTTGTTTATGTTTTTATTATAGAATTGTCGCAACAAGATGTAGTGGAGAGAACTTCTAAAATGTTACGAAAAGATGGTTTAGAGCCCATCTCTCTTGATGACCAGCCTTCTAATATGATTGGGGGCTTCAAAAGAATTTCAAGAGGAGCGCATACAAGTATGCAAGGAAAACATTTTCTTAATCTTGAATTCTTACTAAGATTGCAATTTGACAAGTCCTCTTTTTCTTTTTTAGATGCATGGCAGAAATAGGTTGGTGACTAGGCTGGTTTGGGCAATCAAGCTCCTCCAGCCAAGAAAGCTAAGACTACTACAGGTAGACACTATCAAGAGGTGGTCTAAAAACCAAGGACTATAGCCAGAACTGCTGCAGCAGCCCCAACCAGTGCTCTAGCCGTTGCAGCACCAACCAGTGCTCCTTCTCTATCCCGTTGAAATGCTTCCACGATCGACTTTAGGCACATGAGAAGTTGGCGAAAGCTACCAAAGTCGTAGAGACCAAGAAGACTTCCCAGGTGCGCAAGAGAAAACAAAAGACCCACTATCAAAATCGATCTCATCATCATCTCCCTTCGTCAAAATATGTTCAGGGTGAGGATGATGATGTTGAGGAAGAAAAAAACCCCATTAATTAGAACGAGGGTACTAGGATCAGTGATGCTAGTGTAAATATTTCTGAGAATAATTCGGGCGATGGCAGTTATACACTTATTGCCACTGATACTTTACTTTCATTTGAGACCAGAGTTGGTCTCTATTTCGAGTAAGTTCATAACTTGACTCTTTTTCTAATAATAATAATTATTATTATTCATTTACTATGATAAGATACTTTTATCTGTATCTTATCCTAGTCCAATTGTTGAAGCTCGAGGAGACGAGACACAAGTGAGAGAGGAACCACTGCCCAATCCCACAACCGAGTTGGCTTTGACCAGCTTGGAGACAACAATGCCCTTGTGGCCGTGATGGAAGAAGTGGTCGGGATGCTCCAACCTCTACAGGAGACGTAGTTGAAAAAACTTCGATCGCTGCAGATGAAAACATCTCAAGGAAGTGGTACGGGATGATCCAACCACAATAGAAAAATGACAAGGACAACAACAGAAAGCGTGGTCGTCGAGCAAGCTCTGACCACTGATATTTTGCCTAACATTGAGTAGTCACTCCAAATTAAAACCATCGGAAGTTGTTAGACACGTCAATAACGGCTCTCACGTTCACATGGCAAAAAGCCGTGTCTACCAACTAGTTAATATGGTCGAAACTAACATAACCATATAATTGAGCATCATTGCCCATACCTGATCATCTCTTGGTTATAGCTAGTCGTCATGGGCTTTTGACTAGTTTATTACTAAAGGGGCAGGGTTTTCTTTGATCAAGTTTATTACTAAAGGGGCAGGGTTTTCTTTGAATCGTGATCGTACACATAACTGATATGTTAAGTGGACCCTTAATATGTGGGCTCGCTTTTCATAGGAAAATATTGATCTAATCAAGAATCCTCATCAGTTATCATTTTTTAAAAAAAAACACCTAACCATTCATCTAGCGGACCCAAATTATAACAGTTTAGATTAAAGAAAGAGTCCATGCTAAATACAATAAAAAAATAACATAAATTATATATTAAAGGCTCATGATAGGTCTTTTAAAGTTGCTAAGAAAAAAAAGATCAATAGGCTAGAAATTCTTACAAAAAGCAAAACATCTGGCCTTTAATTTGGTGAACCATAACTAAGTTGAACCATACCAGCTATTGGATGTTATTATTTAAAGAAAAACATCTAACTATCTATCTAGTGGACCCGAGTTATAACGGCTTAGGTTAAAAGAAAGAGTATTCACCAAGTAAATAACAACAGAAATTCGAAATAAAAAAAGCAGCCATTTGATTTTTCATACGAGCTCCAAATTAAAACCCGTACATAGCTCAAACTTAGCAATTAGATTTGTATACGAATTCTAACCAAAAACTGAGATTCAAAAATTAAATAAAAATAATAATGAAAATTAATAAAAAAATTCGGAATAAAAAATGAAAGGAAATTAGATGTGATTTCCATTTGAACTCTAAATTAAAACCCCTACATAGCTGAAATTCGGCATAAGAATTAGATGAAAATTAGCACTTGAATTTTTATATGAGTTCTAACCTAAAACTTCAATTCAAAATTAAGTAAAAAAATTGGAATGAAAAATAAAAGAAAATTAGTAATTTAATTTTCATACGAACTCCAAATTAAAACACTTGCATTGCTAAAATTCAGAATAAAATAGCAACTGGATTTGCATACGAATTCTAGCCTAAAACAGAAATTCAAAATTAAATAAAAATAAAATTTAGATTAAATAAAAGAGTCCATGTTATGTACTTCAAAATAAAAATTAGCAGCTAGATTTATATACGAATTCAAACTTAAAACTGAAAAGAAAGTTTATAAGAAGTATAGTCGAAAATTATGCAAATATAGAAAAAAAGCAAAGAAAATTAGTGATTGTTTTTTAATTCCAAACTCAGTGAAAAATTGGTTTCATTCAAAATTAAAATTTCAAAAATATGCTAATTCAAGAAAAAATATAAGAAGGTAAAAAATTTGATTTGTATATATAGGATCGAAATCTATTATATAATAAAAGTAAAAATGATAATATACTAAATATTCTCACAAAAAAAGAAATATTATGACTCTTTACTTGGTAGACCTTGAAAGGATGAAGGGATTGAGAGAGTGATATATCGACGGATGTTCACTCATTATACCAGTATAAGCTATGTGATATATATTATAAACATCTAGTATAGACAAGTATTGCAATAATAAAAGAAAGAGATGATGATGACAATGGTATGTTGTGTTATTTGTTTCGCCATGCAAGTATTTGAAGAGGAAAATTTTGGTCACATGCAACAAGTATGGGAGAATAGATTGATTAAAATATCACAAAATAGGGTTCTGCAGCGATATATTTTTCAAAAAGAAAAATCACATATGTATTACTATGTCATTTTAACATATTTAAGAATGATGCCTGCGGAAGTGCATGTGCCACCTTGCTAGTTAACACATAATAAGTGCAAGGGCCGTCATGTGCTGGATCATTACAAGGGCAATACAATGAAATTTTACAGCAGTGGTGTTAGCACGTAGCACATCTAGGAACACCAGCTGATGCCAAAGAATGAAGATTGCTTACTTTTACGCATGAACTGATGGGCTTTATTCAAAGACCTTGTTTATTTTCTATGTACAGTACACTGTACTCCAGTAGGAATATAGACTGTCACGAAAACCCACTTTATCGGTGCTAGTGACAAATGTGGCAGTCTTATGTAAGAACTATAAACTTAATGAACTACCACAAATCACAACACAAATACAACTACGAGTTAACAAGAATTGGTACCTCTAAAATTAATAAATATGATAACAAGTCACCTTTTCGCTGAGTATGTCGTCAAAAGCTCGCACCTTCGATCAGGAAGGGTTCATGAGCAGTAACTAATTTTCCTCTTGGAGTTGATGGGGTGGTAATGTCTTGATAAGTGGTTTCAGGGATTCCATGATACTGGCAAACGAGGGTCGTCTCCAGGGTTCTCTGAAAATACATAAAAAAAATGTTCCATCAAAAAAACTTTTAAGTACGAGTCATGATTAAAAAAACATAATAGCAAGTATTTATTAGATACTTGGTCCAGCAGGACTCAATTATTGCCGCCACTTTTGGATCAACACTACTTGGAATCTCAAGCCTTCGTCCCTTAAAACCAACAGCTGCTACAACCTGCAAGTAGACAGGTGGACTAACATTCAAACCATATTTACTGAAAATTGAAAACAAGCTATGTGATGTTGTTCTATGGACAAAAATAACTTCAGGATTTGTTCAATACAGTACTTTTGAAGCTGAAAACATCAACATGATGCAGAAAACAAGAGCTGCCAACCTGAGCTGGATTTAAATTACTCCATGGCTGTTGCAATGTCATGAGCTCCCATAGGATAACACCAAAGCTGTACACATCAGACTTCTCATTTGATGGCTCATCACGTAGAACTTCTGGTGCCATCCACTCAGGCTAGAGAAAATGATACAGAAAAGCACTTGCATGCATGGATTTCACTGAGCAAAATCAAAAGCATGAAATGGAACAATGATATGTACAACTTACAGTCCCTGCTGCAGTCTTGGAAGACAAAAATGTGTTTGCCTTCAATCTGGAGAGACCAAAGTCACAGACCTGCAGAATTGTAAGGGTACTTTGGTTAAGGTAGTCCGTGATAAGATTAGACAGTAGGCAGGTAGCTGGCGATTAGACTAGAAAGCCAAATTCCTTACGCCCAATTCCTTACGCCCATTAAAATGAACTGAACTTGATCCTAATCAACATAAGTACATAACAGATATAGCAAGAATAGTAGAAAAATAAAAGATGAACCATAAAGATTAACTGAAGACAAGTTTTATCCAAATAGAAGTGAAAGTGAGATAAGACAACTCAACTAACTTGAAATGTCTGGAAAGAATGGATTCACAGGTCGTACTTTCACAGTGTATTTTTTGCCAACCAACAGATTTGGTGACTTCAGATCCCGGTGGACTATTGGAGGATTGCGCTTATGAAGATAGTTCATCCCCTTCGCCTGTGTATGAAAGATCAGGCGCAATCAATAATATTAAAGAAAAGCACATTCAATTTCAATTAAAAGGTCAATTTTTACTTTATAAAAGCATATGTCCACTCATCATTTAAGTAAATTCTGTATTGAGGAAAGTATATATGGTTTTACCACGTCGAAAGCCATACTCAAGCGCCGCCTCTCATCTAGATTTTCCCTTGCACCATGCCTGTGTAAAAGCCTGTATAGGCTACCTCTGCATTTAGGAAAAAAGGATTAGACTATTGCAAGCTAGACTAGCGTAAGTACTAAGCACACACCTATGGTTTGTTTCACTTTTGAAATAGTAATCAGAAAGTAAAACACACCTTGATAGATATTCTGTCACAATTGAAAGGTTAGGTGGCTGAGTAACAGCACCCATAAGAAGAACAATGTTTGGATGTCGCAGACTTTTCATAATTACAACCTACAGAGGAGAATTAGCAACATGTTAAACAACAAACGGTCTTTACACGATAACATATTCTTATATATGCAATTCTTGGATGAGGCAACAGCTTAAGCTGTTAAGGGTATTAGAGATAGAATAGGAATTGCATTATTCTTTTCCTTATATGCCTCACTTTTCTTATCCGTATATAGTATATTCCCCTGTGATATCTCTTTGCACTCCCTATATATATTGCCCATTGAGCACCTTCTATATATACATAATATTCATAACATGGTATCAGAGCTTAAGTTAAAATCCTAACCTCGATCTACTTCCACTACTGCTGCCCCCGGGAGGATCGATCTCCTCTCCCGGTGTCATAGGGGTGGGCCTTAGGCCTAGTCGGTGAATTGTTAGGAAATAGAGATTGGTTTCTATTTGAGTTAGAGATTAGATTCCTTTTGTTAGAGATATGATATGAATTTCTATATTTGTTAGAGATGTAATTGAGGTTAGATTCGATGTGTTAGGGGTGCCCATCTATATAAGAGGGCTACCGCATGCTATTGGAATTAACCAGAGAAATATCATAGTCTTCCTCATCTAGTCTCTCTCTCCCCCTACGCCGACGCCATCCGGCCATCTTTTTGGTGGTGTTTACCCCGGTTCATGACAACTTGGTATCAGAGCAGTCGATCCCTTCCCACGACTTCTGCTACCATGGTTTCTGCGTTTCGTCCTGCTGCCAAGTCGTTGGCCATAATTGAAGCTAACGCTAATAAGATGGCCAGCTTCAGCAAAGAGATAGCGGACATCTTCCTCAATATGCATGCCATCCTTGAGAGGATGGAGAATCGGAGGAAGGAGCAACAAGAGACAAAGAGCCAGGCTCATCATCCAACATCAAATCTCCAACAACAACAAAAACAAGAACCTCCCAACAATGACCAAGGATCGGAAGCACATAGGACCGGACAGATGTTGCCACATCACGATAACCAAGCATCGTCATCCCATCACGCCATTCCTCCCTCGGTCGCAGCGCCTCCCGCAGCGTCTTCTCCGCCTTCCACGCCTCCTCGACCAACCGCCGTCGCCCGGCGTCGGCCAACGCCGCTGACCCCTGCCATCAGTCGCAGTTCCCGCCGCCTCTCGCTGCCGCTGTGCCGCCGCCACCACCGCTCGGGTCGCCGTTACCCAAGTCGTCGCCATCGCTTTTCGCCGTCGCCATCAATCCGTTGTTCCGCCCGGAGCCGCCGTCGCTCTACCGACCACCGCTGTGTGCGATCCGGCCGCCATCGGCCATGACGCGTCCGGATCCGACCGCCTCCGCTCCAGATCCGAACGTCCCCGGCTTGGGCTTCTCTGCGCCGCCTCCTGACCGGTAGGAAGGGGCCAGCTCATCGCCGCCGGGTCGAAGGCCCTCGCCGTCCTCGGTTGCCGGTCACCAGCCGCCGCCCGGGCCGCCTCCGCCTGTGCCGCCACCGCCGCTCGGTCCGTCTCCGCCCGAGCCGCCACCGCTCGGTCCGCCTCTGCCCGAGCCGCCGCCGCCCGGTCCGTCTCCGCCGAGCCGCTGCCGCCGCAGCCCGGGCCTCCTCCGCCCATGTTGAAGCCGCCGCCGTCGGAAGCTGCGGACGCCGCGAGGTCTCCCCCTGCGGCCGAAGCCGCACCGCTGTCTCTGCTGCTCCGCCGGCCGCCGCTTTTCGTTGTTGCTGCCAGGCCGCTGCTCCGCCCGGAGCCGCCGTCGCCACCGGTCCGCACCAGCCGCCGCTTCTTCAGCCGCCAGGCCGTCGCCGCCTGGAACCGCTCTCTGTTGGTTTTGCGTGGTTCGGTCGGGTCGTGTGAAGTGTTTTGTAAACGGGTGACCGACCGCCAAAAAAAACAAAAAAATCCCAGAAAACTTATTTTGCAGGCATCGTTTCGCCTTGTTCCGCTTAGATCTGGCTGGCTGACTCCATCCGCTGCAGGACACCGCCACCATTCGTCTTACACACCGGCGTCGGAGGTTTTCCATTGTTGCCCATGACCGCCGCCTAGCAGCTCGAGGACGAGCTGCATGTCCGAGAGGGGTGTAATGTCATAGGGGTGGGCCTTGGGCCTAGTCGGTGAATTGTTAGGAAATAGAGATTGGTTTCTATTTGAGTTAGAGATTAGATTCCTTTTGTTAGAGATATAATTAGAGATATGATATGAGTTTCTATATTTGTTAGAGATGTAATGGAGATTAGATTCAATCTGTTAGGGGGAGCCCATCTATATAAGAGGGCTACCGCATGCTATTGGAATTAACCAGAGAAATATCATAGTCTTCCTCATCTAGTCTCTCTCTCCTACGCCGACGCCATCCAGCCATCTTCTTGGTGGTGTTTACCCCCCATGAACTACGGTTCATGACACCCGAGGGCGGCCACCTCATTGGGCTGCGTTGACCGGCCGCCGCCTCGTCTTCGGACACCGCTCGACAACGATGACGTCGCCGCACCTTCGTGCCGCCGCCCCCCATCGCCGAGCCCAAAGCCACCATTGACCGCGTCCGCCTGAGCACGAGCCGGATCTGGTGTTCGGATATCGATGCGCGCGCGCTAGCGCCCATGCCGCCATAGGCCGCCGCGTCCACACGCGCCCTTGCCCGGTCCAAATCCCGTCGGATCGTTGGATCCAGCGTACTCCATCGCCGATCCGCGATGGATCTAGCCGCCTTCTACCGAATCCTCCACTTCGTTGTTGTCCTGCCGCTGGACCGCAGCTGCCACCCTTAGGCCGAATCCGCCGCCGCCGCTCTTGGATCTGGCCTCTTCACCGGTCACCGGCTGCCCGAGCTCCGCCCACGCCGCCTCCCGCCATCACCCGCACCATCTCCTCCGCCGGCAGCCTGAGTCACGCCAGGCCGCCTACCAGCCACCCGCGCACCCTCGGGTCACCGCCGTCCTTCCCGTGGAGCGCCAATCCGGTCACCTCCCCTGGTTGGTGGTGGAGAGAGGAAGAGGGAAGGGCAGAGAGTGAGGGTGAAGAGAGAGGAAAGGGATAATATAAGGGGTGAAGAGAGGAAAGTCTGTTGAGTTTTTTTTTAAGTCTTCCGTTGTGTCCACTAAGCCCGTAGATTCTCTTTTAGTTCGTCCAAACCATGCGAGTCTACAAATTTATTGTCAGTAAGTATAGGGATTTTCTTTTGCATAGCCGCAGCTGCCGCTCTACTCTCTGAACCGCATGCAGATCGTAGAAGTAGTTATGATGCCACCACTCCTCTAACCGTCACCCTGAGCTTCTAAGGCCGCCGCGTGTCTTCCGCACCTTGTGCACTGCGCTGCCACCGTCTTGGACTTTAATCTATGCCGCCATGCTTCTATCTATCTCTTCGGCTTGATTTGACAGTTTATTCAAAAGTTGCAAGCAACGATGATATTATCAAGACTTGGACTTCGGTTTTTTCTTGTTTTAGCGTTAACCCCTTTTCAAATACAGTGCTATTACATACACCTTGCATTTGAGGGGGTGTTAAGGGTATTAGAGATAGAATAGGAATTGTATTATTCTTTTCCTTATATGCCTCACTTTCCTTATCCGTATATGGTATATTACCCTGTAATATCCCTTTGTACTCCCTATATATATTGCCCATTGGGTATCTTCAATATATACATAATATTCATAACATAGTATCAGAGCTTAGGTTAAAATCCTAACCTCGATATACTTCCGCTGTTGCTGCCCCCGGGAGGATCGATCTCCTCTCCCAGGGGCGGCCATCTTGTTGGGCTACGCCGACCGGCCGCCGCCTTGTCTTTGGACATTGCTCAACAACGACTTCACCGCACCTTCTTCGTGCCGCCGCCTCTCGTCGCCGAGCCCGAAGCCACCGTTGACTGCGTTAGCCTGAGCCCGAGCTGGATCTAGGGTTCGGATACCGACGCGCCCACGCGCGCTAGCGCCCACGACGCCACAGACTGCCGCGTCCACACACGCCCTCGCCCGCTCCAAATCCCGTCGGAACATCGGATCCAGCATACTCCATCACCGATCTACGACGGATCCAGCCGCCTTCTACCGGATCGTCCACTCCGACACCGTCCCGCCGTCGGACTGCAGCTGCCGCCCATAGGCCGAATCCGCCGCCGTTCTTGAATCTGGCCTCTTCACCGGTCGCCGGCTACTCGAGCTCCGCCCACGCCGCCTCCCGCCATCACCTGCGCCATCTCCTGCCCCAGCCGCCCTAGTCGCGCCAGGCCGCCTACCAACCGCCCGCGCACCCTTGGGTCACCGCCGTCCTTCCCATGGGGTGCCGATCCGGTCGCCTCCCCTGGTCGGTGGTGGAGAGAGGAAGATGGAAGGGCATAGAGAGACGGGAGAGAGTGAGAGGGTGAAGAGAGAGGAAAGGGATAATATAAGGGGTGAAGAGAGGAAATAGTTTGTTGAGTTTGTTTTTGTTTTAGGTCTTTCGTTGTGTCCATCTAAACCCGTAGATTCTCTTTTAGTTCGTTCAAATCGTGTGAGTCCACAAATTTATTGTCAATCATAGAAGTATAATAATTTTCTTTTGCATGGCAGTAGCCGCCGCTCTACTCATTGAACCGCATGCAGATCGTAGAAATCGTTATGATGCCGCCGTTTCTCTAGCTTCTAAGACTGTCGCGTGTCTTCTGCACCTTGTGCACTGCGCCGCCATCGTCTTAGGTTTCGATCTACGTCACCATACTTCAATCTATTCCTCTTTGGCTCGATTTGATAGTTTATTCAAAAGCTACACGCAAAGATGATATTATCAAGACTCGGACTTCGGTTTTTTCTTGTTTTAGTGTTAACCATTTTTCAAATGCAATGCTATTGCACACGCCTTGCATTTGAGGGGGTGTTAAAAGCATTAGAGATATAATAGAAATTATATTATTCCTTTCCTTATATGTCTCGTTTTCCTTATCCGTATATGGCATATTCCCCTATAATATCCCTTTGTACTCCCTATATATAGGAATTGTATTATTCATTTCCTTATATCCTTAATATAAGCATCCTCTATGCAAAGTATACACTGGACATTAACTTCGATGTACATGAAAATCAATCTGAATAAGCACCATCTAGTCATATGCATTATTGCATAACATAAGTCCATTATACGCAGGCAAGTTCGAAGTGTTGTTGCTGTCATCTCTATCGGATTTGGTAATCGCAAAGACAGCATGATAAAAATGTCCACTGGAAATATTTTTCATGGAAATGTATACAAATGCAATCTTTTACCTCTCTCAGAAACTCTTTGAGACGCTCTGGGTGAAAGTCCTGCTCCATTAGAATCTTTACAGCAACATCCTGAGTTAAAAAGTTACACTGTTAATAGAACTCTTCTATCCTCATATTAAGCATGATTGCCAGAAAATCAGGTTTCTTTTAATGTTTCAGGTTAAGGAAGTTTAATGGCTGGCCACTGGCCAATATTTTATTGGAACATCTGCCGCAGCCAGGAATATCTAAGTTCACAAACTAACATAGGCTAGCATGTCCCCTAAATAAACAGACTAACATGCCAAATTCAGGATTTGAGAAAGGATATTATGACATGCATGCAAGTACACATTCGAGAGTTTATCATCCGAGTTGTAACTTGTAACATGCTTTACTTTTACGTTATATGGAGATATAGAGAATATCCCATCAACCCCAACTGTAAATATGTGCTTGTGATGAGCAAAAAAAAGAAAAGAAACATACCGAGCCATTCCAATCTGCACGGTGCACAGTTCCAAACGAACCTGAAACTTTCTCATCAGTACAATCTACAACTTTTGGAAAAAGGGGGCTTTGTGATTATTCATTCTTTTAAAAGATGTGCCCTTTGAGGTCAAGAGTAACTGAAAGCCTCACTTTGGCTAAAATGTTCACTTTTGGCCAACAGTGTATGCGGAATATACAACTGCATGCTATATGTGGTAATAATGGAGATTACACAACCTAAGTACAACTAAGAAGTATATTATTTCAATGATAAAACGTACCAGCACCAATTTTCTCTTTCAAAACAAGTTCGCTCCACGGAATAATCAAGTCTTCTATGTCAAGAGATATGTCACTAAAGGGATCACTTTGTCCAGACTGACTATCCTCAGGGTAACTGAAATCGTTATTAATATTATCAGCTTTGGATGCTGGAAATATCTAGTTACTTTTTAGGTAGCACAGTATTTGTGTACCTCTTATGCATTATAAAATTTCCATCTTGATCACTTGGCTGAGCATCACCCTTAAGATGAGAAAAGGTAGCTTGAAAATCACTGTTTGTAGCATGTGATGAGTTTGGACCATGATTTGATCCCATGGCCTCATCTAAGTCAATAACTGTTCCTGAAATTATTCAAAATACACATCAGATGATATTTTGAAAGATCCTGAATGTTTTGTTGCACTTGTCCTGAATGCTGAAAGTCCAACTTCATGAATTAAAATTGTGGTGATAAAATGGATTTGTCAGTTTACTTGCTTGGACTAAAAACTGAAGACAAATTTTTTCTTTTGGAGACCATTCCAGCATAAATCAAACCTGAATGACGACTCTACAACTAAGAAACATTATAATCCATATTACTGCATAAAAAAGTTTCACGAAGTAAAACGATTGTGCTAGAATATGGCATATATCAAAACTACATCATTGACATAAAGTCTTTCAGGAAAATCTCCGTAATAATGTTTATTGTTAACTCAGAACACAACTTTACATATGCGTTAATGATCTCTCTACCTATGCAGATGAACCCATTTGAATATCACCATCACACAGTGCTTATTTACCCAGCACAATATTTAACTACATGGTGTTCACTGTTCAGAATGAAAAGGCATGATTGCAAAATTTTGCGCATGCAGAGAGAGAGAGAGAGAGGTGGGGGAAGGGATGGAGAGAGAGACCTGCTGCTGGATCATTGAACATGAGATTCAGCGATTGGCAATCGAGGAAATATTGCTTGGCCAATGACTTGAAATTATCAACAATATCAACTGAGTTGTGTTTTGGTGGATGCAATGGTGAAGAAATCGAGATAGATGAGAGGCCATTTAAGAGGGAGTCAGGTTCAGATAAGAAGCCTGGGTTCCCTATCAAATCGATTAGATATTCCCTGGTATTGAAAACAAATAAAGTCAAGAACTGAATAAGGATCATTACATCCATAGATCGTTACATCCATAGACATTGACGGCTGAAAACAAATAAAGTCCAGAACTGAATAAGCACCATTACATCCAGAGACATTGACGGCTGGGAACATAAACAGAATATAGGCGAGATTGAATAAATAAATTCAGTTAAAACATGATAACAATTAATTGGCCTCTAAGAGAAATAATTTCTTTATTTATTTGATCCTCCAAATTTTCAAATACTTACAAAAAAATGAAGACGCCAATAACAATGGGACCAACTTTATGCTTATGTATGTTTGCTCTCTGCAAAACCATCTACAAAGCCATTATTTACGCAAATCACTCATGCAGGTGAAGTGAGTTAAGCATATGACTAAGGTCTTTTATTGTATGGATTTTAGGAATATATTCAAAGAGAAGTTGAGCAATAAAATAGTTACACTAGATGTCCTGACAAAGAACCTTGGCAACATAAGTTTCAGTTATCTATTTTGTTATCATCATCTTTGTAATAATTTGGGATAGTCAAGTAACCTAGTGGTAGAGCATAAGGTTGTGGTTGTTAACATCATGGGTTCGTAATAATCCAAAATGTAGCAAGAGTGCAACTCATTTGATCAGGATCACAAACCTGTCATGGGCAAAGCGCACCAAACAAGAGGCGGCACCACCAGCTTTGCAATACTTGCATCCCCTCACAACTCGACATGGGAGATTGATAGAATCTGCTAGGGTCTTTTTTTTAAGAAAAGAAAATAAGATCAATAAAAAAATTGAATAGAGAAGAAAATAAAGTTGCAATGCTTACACAGAAAATCCTACTTCGCCTGAAAATATTGCCACCGGGGATGAATGACATAATGGCAGGTCAATATCTGTTTAGTACATAACTACAGAAGCAAAATCACCTTGAACAGCAACGCTCGGTGCCAGCAAAGGCCAGCAGATAACTTCCCAATCGGAAGCACAACAGACCCTGAGCTAATCTTCAGGAACCCAACGGAGTCCCTCCAACGGGGACCCAACTCGTGTTCTTCGGTCGATGCTACCGAACCCCTTCGACATTTGGGATACACGTAAGACAGAAAGCCAATTTACCAAGATGACACAGGCAGTTAATTGCATTATCAACTCACCCCATCTTCGCGGACACAATGCCGGCAAGGCGAGTGGCAATTTCCTTGGAGTCGGCACGGCTCTGAGAAACGTCAATCGCCGTGCTTATCAGCTGCCTCATGTCATAGTCGGCCTCCTTATCTATGAGGACCACCTCGATGGAAGATTCGGTGGGATTCACGGCCTTGAGGGACTCGAAGGAGGGCACGCGTCCGCCGTCCAGCACGTCGTTGCAGAGCGTCCATACGGAGGGATCCACCCCCTGGATGAGGTAGAAGCCGTCCGGGACCTTGTCGGAGTAGGACAAGCTGCCGTTCACCTGCCACGCCACGCGGTGGTCACTCGGGTCGCTCAGACATTTGTCAAATCTCTGGTAAATCGATCGGTAGAGAGAGATTTGTGCAGACCCAGAAGCGGTGGGAGAGGGATTGGGGCGAGATGGCGACGTGGTGGTGGTGGCGGCGGTCGTCGGCGGTGGCGGCCGAGGAGGAGTCGAGGAAGTTGGGGTCGGCGGCGGAGGAGGCCTCGGAGCAGAGGCGGAGCGCGAGAGCGAGCTGGAGCTGGTAGGCCTCCTCCGCCTGCTGCGCCCAGCTCTTGCTGCCGCCGCTGCTGCCGGGCGGCCGATCCGGGTCGCCCTTGTACTCGGCATTGGCGACGGTGGAGACGGAGGAGGAGTCGTCGCCGCCGACGCTGCTCCCGCTGGACTGGCGCTGCAGCCGCGGCCAGTCCGCCACGCCGAGCTGCGGCGGCGGCGGCGGGTCAAACGAGGAGGACGCGTCGTCGCCGGATGCGGCTGGAGGGTAGTGCGGCGAGTAGCCGTCGTTGCTGATGCTGGTGGGAGGGGAGGTGGCGAGGAGGGCGTAGGAAGCGGCCGGGGCGCGCCTCCCGCCGCCCATCGGCGCGGGCCACCTGGCTTCCTTCATCTCGCGTCGCGCCGCCTTCAATTCGCGTGCAAGCTGCGGCAGCTACCTACATCACAGGAAGATAGTTGTACATCTCGTGGTGGCGTGGCGGCGGCGCTGCGCTTTTGCGTGCTTGGGCGTGGCGCATGTGCGGGCGCTGACCAGTGGATGATGCGGTGGGAGCCGAGGCGAGGAGCCGAGACTGGAGAGCGCAGAGCGTGCGTGGGAACCTTGGACGGATCGAGCCGGGGAGAGAGAGAGAGAGAGAGAGAGAGAGAGAGAGAGAGAGGGGGAGAGGAGGGGGGGCCATGGGAAGCGGCAGGTTGACACGATACGAGCACGACACGAGTGGCCGGCCGGGTGGGCAAGTGGGAGTGCGGAGTGCCCGTTTGCGCGTTGGTTCCTCCGATGATTCCCGTTGCTCCCGTTCCCACGAGTCCGCCTCCGCCACTTCCACTTGCCCCCCCCCCCCCCCCCCCCGGTCCCGGTGGGGAATCCGGGCTCCTATTTCCGAGATAGATTTTGTAAAATCTCTTCCTCATCATGTCAAATGCATACCGAGCCTCCTATTTTCAAAACTAGTAGCAGTAGTAGCTTATTTCCAAAATCTTTGAGAGATCAACTAAATCCCATTCCCAATGTAATGGGAGATCCACCTCTGTCGGACGAGCAAGTTTGAGTCAATCGAACGATGACGTGCGGCACAAAAAGCACTATATAGAAAACACTGTAGCAACACTTTAGTACTGTAGAAAAAACTTTTCCTTTCGCACTCTAGCACTGTGTCACTTTTTTGTTTTGTTATGCTACAGTACTTGCTACAGTGTTCATTTTATGTGTCATTATCCAATTGGCTTGTTACATAAGTCGGACTGTGCCACCATTACACCACAACATTTCTTCTGGCAGGGACTGTTTAGAATTGGGCTAGGTTAGACTAGACGAGATCTGAAAATAGGCTTAGGTTTTTATTGAATCACTTGTTGATCTAATAAAAATTATTTTCTTGTTGCTGTATTGAATTTCTTGTTGGTTTAGGTCAAGCTTGACCACTATGATCTTGGTAAAACATCTATCATCAAATTAATCTTTTATCTCATTTCTTCAAACAATTGTGGGGTTTTCCCCTTCCTTCCCTATGCCCAGAAAAATAGAGAGGCAAGAGTTATTCTATGTCAGTTCAAATCAATATGTAAATACCTACAAACTTTCAACATGCAATGGGTGAAACAATACACCACCACGTCACTGGAAAGGGGTGATTGGTTGCCTGTGTGAGCTTGGCCTGGCTCGGTTGGGCTGAAAAGTTGTGGCTTATGGTTGAAATTACATTGTAGCGGCTGAAATTTCACTGTATCTGAAGGTGACTTATTTGGCGTAATTAAATTTAAAAAATTTTAAAATAGAAAAAATATGCTAGCTCATCACGGACAACGCAAACGAATACGGGAAAAAAACCGGCAAAAAAACTCAAAAAAGTCAAAAGTTCAGAAAAAGACGAAATTATAAATAGTGAAAAATAAGCCAGAAACCAGAAGCTGAAGCCAAAACAAGTGGGGACAAAAGTATTCCTAAGTTTCATAATATATTCACTTGGTATATATACTTTTTACTTCCGTCACTTGGGCCGCTAACCGAACATGGTCTCCTAGCAGACTGTGTGACATCATGCAATCAACTAGCAATTCCTACTTGCATCCTTTCCGGCCTAGGAAAATCTTTTGCTTGCCGGAGACATTCATAATAATCAAACGAATATAGGAATGACTCAAATCCTCTCGAGCATAGGCGAAACAGAGAAAATAAAATAGAGGGATCGCCAGAGTAGATGACATAGTCACACACACAAAATTTTTTGTCCTGGTTTTAAAACCATATGGTTCTGCAATTCCCTATGCTCCTTAGTGAAATGACCCTAAAACTACAAAAATTTTAATTTTTCCTTGATTTTCACCTGAATTTGAATTTTAGCCAAATTGGGAGGTTTTCATTGGTTTTCCACTTTCCTCTTCTGGTTTTCCGCCTTTTGCTGGCTTTGGCACATTCTGGCTAGCCGCCTCCTCCCCTGTGTCTCGTTCACTTGGCCAAATGCCGTTCGTCACTACGCTAGCTCACTGTTGCCCTTGACGTCAATCCTTGCACAACACCCTACCACCTCGCTGAACAAGCCTTAAATGGCCATCACACCGCCTCCTGACCACACGCCGTCAGCACGTCGTTGCCAACCTCGCCACTGCCACCTCGTCCACTGCCTGCTTGATGCGCCCCAACACCATAACTCACCTCGCCAGCACCCGCGCCCATGACAGAGGGATGCTGCACACCTTGAGGCCCCACCACACTTGCCAGTATTGCCGCGGACGTCACCAAAGCACCCTGATTGCCAGCGCCGCCATCCACACACCATTCTTGTCAAGAACGTTCGACTGTAGCCACCACCTTCGAGGCACTATAAAGTCGAGCCAAGTTACACATAAGAATGCATTAGCAACCAATTACACAACCGGAGCCTTCCCTCCCAACTCTGGCCAAAGAACAACCACTGCCACCGTATCCACACCAATGAGCTCCAAAACCTGATTTTCCCGCTAGCATCAATCATAATCCAATTACTTGTAACCCTAATACCACCTGGATGCCACTGCTGCTTGCCATTTATCTTGTTTGCATTGAGTACAGGACAGAGCAAGGCGCCTACTATCTAAGCCAATCAAGTTCTTCCATGAGATGCAGGAGCTATTTACAGGATCTAGTGCTGATGGTTCTTTGGCTAGAGATCAGAATACATGCTTGGATGGTAGTGATGGATCACATAGTGATGATGATTCAAGAGATCTTATTGACCTCAACTCCTACACTCAACCTGAAGACCTTGGTGAGGATTCTGATACTTTGCCAACTCCAACTAGGAATGCCACTATGGATAATAGCTCTTCTAGCACTAGTCGGGTTAGTAAAAAGCGTACAAGGGGCAGCAACTCCCCAACTAAGAAGGAATCAAAAAAGAAGAGTCGTTTTGCAGATTCCACCGATGAAATAGCTGCTACAATGAAATCACTTCGAGATGCATTTCAGTCCACTGCCCCTCCTCCAATGCCACAACCTACTGATCCTCATGAGCGGTTGTGGCAAAGATTAGAGGCTTTCCCAATGACAGCTGAGCAGAGGGTTCTTGTTGGAGATTTCTTGTCATCCAAGGAGAACAAAGGTAAGCGTGGTTGGCTGTGTAGTGCAAGTGATTCTACTCTGAATGCTTGGGTGTTCAAGTTCTTATGTGAGAAGGATGGAATTAACCTCTGAAGTTCCTGTTGGATGTCAGCTTATTTTGGCTATGTGAGACAATTAGCAATGACTAGAATCTGTGTTGTTAATAGTTCATGCTTATTTTGGTTGTTGGTAGATGGATCTTTATTTGATGGTGGATGGAACATTGTGACTATTGGTTCTATGATTATTTTGGCTGTTGGTATGGTAATGAAAACTCATGTGGGATGACTACTACCTAATATTTTGGTTGTTGGTAGTATTCTCAACAAATAGCTGCATCGGTGGTCTTTTTGCAGGTGCACTTGGAACTGTTTGAAACTTGGAATACCTTACAAAAATTTTACTTCACTAACCATTCGATTATTACTCGATGCTTATTTTGCTGATCTAATCTTCCACCAGGATGGAGAAATATGACTTCTGTTACTAGTTCATGGTACTGTGGCTTCATGAAAATTTTGGGGGTTGTAGTGATGTTTATGCTTTTGATTTGTACATAAGTTGTGATTTGTTGTTTGAAACACGGTTCCTGTAACTGTAGACATTTCTTTCTTGAAGTGCTTATCCTGATTGGGGAAATCAGAAATTGCTCATTGTTGATCTGCAAGATGTCAGATCCTATTTGGAATGTGGTAATATTTCCAGATATATGTGGGAATCAAACTATTTGCTGTGAATTCCCCCTCCCAGACAGGTCCAGTGGTTGAAGATCTTTCTTATAGCTCGTAGCAAAAAGCCAAAGATAGCATGTCTTCTGACATTTTTTTACTTTTATAGTCGTGCGTTTTTTTTGGGGTTCAAAATTGGAACTATATAAGCTGCTGCTGCGTACTACAGCTGGTAGTTAAAATAACGTAATTAGTTCAGGTGTCTTAGGTGTTGTTACACTAATAATAATTTTTACACAAGTGTATTAACCTACATGTGGAGTAATCCAAACACTTGCCACAATTTTTTGCCACACTTTTGTGGCAATGAACCAAACAATAGCCACAAAGTTTTTGCCACACCTTAGTTATCAACCAAACACCCCTTTTTTGCCACAAATTTGGCTAGCCACAAGTGTGGCAAATTCTTAAGTTGAGGCATGGCAAATTGTGGCCTCCAACCAAACACCCCTGTAATTGTGGCCTGTTCTTTTTTGGCTGCGGCTTGTGACTTTTGGGCT